>OY755171.1:10420091-11673656 GCA_963576735.1 Bedellia somnulentella
ACTTTTAATAGTTTCAATCCCTTTTAAGTCTGACCCTAATGTTCTGGGTAATTCATATATACTAGCAAAAAACCGTTTTTTATCATTAGAACGTCGTTTTCAACGTAATCAATGTTTTAAAGAAAGTTATATTAATTTCATGGAAGAATATGAAAGGCTCGGTCATATGACGGAGGTCAATAATAGTTTTAATCCACATTGTGGAAATACTACAGAATATTTTATACCACATCACGCCGTCATTAAACAAGACAGTCTAACGACAAAGATGCGATGTGTATTCGATGCTTCTGCCTCCACTACGACTGGAATTTCCCTTAATAATATTCAAATGATAGGCCCAAGGGTTCAAGAAGATATTTTTCCTATTTTATTAAGATTTCGTCAGCACAGGTATGTGGTTACAGGTGACGTGGAAAAAATGTACCGTTGTATTAGTGTTAATGAATCACAACGATCATTGCAGCAAATACTTTTTCGTAAAAATCCAAACGAGCCATTAAAAATATATCAGCTTAATACAGTTACATATGGAACTGCATCGGCTCCATACCTAGCAACGAAATGTCTCGTGAGTTTAGCAGACAGCGCTTCAACTGATGAGGTTAGATCGGCTATTTTACGTGATTTTTATGTCGATGACTACCTAGGGGGCAGCACTAGCATCCCTAAAACCATAAATTTGGTTAAGGAGATTATATCTATTTTATCAGGAGCTAAATTTCATTTAAGAAAATGGAAATCAAATAGTCCAGAAATTCTAAAGGCATTATTGGGTGAGTCGCCTGTAACAAACAATTCCATTTCTCTTGACTTTTCCGATCACAATAGCTCCACAAAAACATTAGGACTTCACTGGCTCTGTGATTCGGACACACTATCGTTTTCCATTAATATGTCCGTTGTCAAAAAGATTACAAAGCGACATATATTATCGATCATAAGTCAAATTTATGATCCTTTGGGGGTGGTTGGCCCATGCATTGTAGAGGCAAAAATCATAATGCAACAATTATGGATAGAGAAATGTGAATGGGACGATGAAGTTCCACAACACATAATTAACTCATGGTTGTCTTTCATTTCTACAATTTCCACGTTAAACGAATTAAAAATTCCCCGGTGGATTTCAACCCCCTCCGCTATTGAGCATGAATTACATATTTTTTGTGACGCGTCTGAAAAGGCTTACGGCGCGTGCATATACGTTCGTTCCTTAAATGATAATGGCTCAGCAGAAAGTAAACTTTTAACCTCGAAAAACCGCGTAGCACCGATTAAGGCTATGACAATCCCAAGGTTAGAATTGTGCGCGGCTTTGTTAGGTTCAAGACTGTGTACTACGGTAGCGGAATCATTGACATTA
This sequence comes from Bedellia somnulentella, assembly GCA_963576735.1. NCBI lineage: Eukaryota > Metazoa > Arthropoda > Insecta > Lepidoptera > Bedelliidae > Bedellia > Bedellia somnulentella. Next base: position 10,421,458 of record OY755171.1, read on the forward strand.
CCCATAGTAAGGCGTTTCTTTTGGTGTGATTCCATGATAGTACTTGGTTGGCTAAATACTCCTCCGAATCAGCTAAAACCTTTTGTTCGCAATCGAGTAGACGAGATCCAAGAGAGTACTTCTAGTCACAAGTGGAGGTACGTACCGTCGAAAGACAATCCCGCGGATATGGTTTCTCGTGGGGCGAAGGCCGATATAATCGGCAATTGCTTATTATGGTGGTCAGGCCCTACGTTCTTACAAAGAGGTGTCAGTGGTTGGCCCGAAATTCCGAGTAATAAATTAAACCAGGATTTACCTGAAATCGTAACACATTTCGCAGCTAACGCCATTGTACAAAAAACGCTATTACAATCTTTAATACACCGTCATTCGTGCTTAAACCGTTTACAACGAATAGTAGCGTATATGTATAGATTTATATTTAATTTGAAAAATAGCCTCAATTAAAATATTAAGGAACTTTCAAGTGATGAATTATCGAATTCATTGACTTCTTTATTGCACCATAGCCAATTAGAAATGTTCCCAAAGGAATACGAATGCTTAAAGTCGGGAAGGACTTTGACGCGAAACCATCGCTTATCTTCACTGTCGCCGTTTATAGACCCAAAAGGGTTAATACGTGTTGGTGGCAGATTATATAATTCCATATATGAATTCAATACAAGGCACCCTATATTACTTTGTGCTAAGCACCATTTCACTAAAATATTATTTAAAATGCACCACAAACAATTACTACATGCCGGCCCACAGTTGTTATTGGCAAATATTCGATTAACCTATTGGCCTTTAGGTGGTAGAAACCTTGCGAAGTCTACAGTCAGGCAATGTTTAAAGTGCTTTAGATTTAAGTGTCAGAACTTACAACCCGTAATGGGTCAACTGCCTACCACTAGAACTGAACTTCTATATCCATTTTATAATTCTAGTGTCGACTATTTTGGCCCAGTACTGATAGCTGACCGGAAGGGTCGAGGTTGTAAGCTTATAAAATATTACGGGTGTGTTTTTGTATGTCATGCAACTAAGGCGATTCATTTGGAGCTCGTCACCGACCTCACGAAGGAGGGTTTTATAGCTGCTCTTAACCGCTTTACAGCACGTCGCGGCAAACCTTTCAGTATTTTGTCTGATAATGGCACCAATTTTGTGGGAGCCAATAATGAGCTGCAACGATTTTTGAGTGACTCAAATATTGCCCCGGAAGTGGAGCAAATGGGCATCAAATTTGAATTCGTCCCTCCATTTTCTCCACACTTCAACGGCTTGGCGGAATCTGCCGTCAGATCTACTAAGCACCACCTTAAACGGCTGCTTAATCTGACTAATTTCACATATGAGGAGCTAGCAACTTGTTTGTGCAATATTGAGGCTGTTCTTAATTCCCGTCCATTAACTCCTCTTTCATCTGACCCTTCCGACTTGACAGCCCTTACCCCTTCACATTTTTTGATTGGACGACCTCTCACGTCCGTACCACAGCCGCAGATTCCAGAGAGCAATATTAACAGCTTGGCGCGATACAAGAGAATTGACTACATTCGACAACATTTCTGGCAGCGATTCTCTAAAGAATACGTTAGTCTGTTACAGCAGAAAACGAAATGGTCTACTTCTACTGGGCAGCTAGATGTTGGAATGTTGGTGCTGGTCCGAGACAAGACACTGCCTCCTCTAGTTTGGATGTTGGGCCGCGTAATCAGAACATATCCAGGGACTGACGGCATTTCGAGGGTAGCCGAAGTAAAAACAAGGAAAGGCGTCTTAACGAGAGGCTACAATAATCTTTGTCCTCTTCCATTTGAAGAGGTCAACAGGCGGGAGGATGTTCGCGCATGATTCATGCAAACTGGTGGGGCAGCCGCGCAGCGCCGGCAGCAGTGGCGGCGAGCGGGGATGACGGGCCGCGGGACTTCGCCATCATCGACCACAACGATCGGATCGCATACGCACGGTCTAATTTTGTAACAGTTATTTATATTGAAGTAAACCTATATTTTATACAGTCCACTCTTTTACTGAATATCGCTTCATAACACCTCTCTTTTGCTCTGTTTTATATTCTACAGATAAGTTAGTAGTGAATTGTTATAATTGTGCCAGTGACAAAGTGGTCAAATAAACAAAATAAATACATTTAAATTTTTCACGCAACCTGTCAGACGTCCGATGTGTAAAGAATAAAAAAGCATGTAGTAAAGGAGAGAATATTAACATTTTTTCAATCATTTAATCTTCTAAATGTATTTAATGAGCCAACCCGAATTACCTCGAACTCTGCAACATGTTTAGATAATATTTATTGCAATTGTGATTACTCCAGTCACTTCCTCTTTGATTGCATTACCTCAGACCACAAGAGTCAATTTATAAATTTAGAATTTACCATTGAAAAGAAAAAGTCAATAGTATGTAGACAGATAACTGAAAAAAAACTTAGCTTATTTGAAAATAATATTAGGTCTAGCATCAGCCCCCCAATGAGAAGCAGTGAATCATTAGAGAATTGTCTTTCATTCATCAATGAGCTAAAAACAGAATTCAACAAAATCTTTAAAACTAAGGTAATACTGTGTAATACAAAATGCTCTTTTGCTGAATGGGCCACCGCTGGAATTAGAATAAGTAGAGATCACCTATATAACATTTATAGAGAAAAGTCCTATAACTTCAACCAAGATTTTATTATTTATGTCAGAAATTATTCAAAAATTTTCAAAAAAGTTTGTGGTGAAGCTAAATCTAGATGCATAAAACCACATAAAACATAAAATTAAGAATTCTTCTAACAAGAGTAAGACTGTCTGGAAAATAATTAACAGTGAAACTGGAAAACTAAAGTCCCTACATGATCTCAATTTATTATTAGATAATGAACTGATACAGTTAAGATCACAAATTGCTGACATTTTTGAAAATCATTTTATAAATACCCCCACTCAGACAACAGAGAAATTAAATTCATGTCCCCAGAAAGCTCTTGAGTTGTTGGAACAAAATGTTACCAAAACAATAGCACAGTTTTCTTTCAAGTATGTTGACAGTAATGATATAATAAAAAAATTTAAAACTATTAATCTTAAAAAAACCGAAGACATAACAGGAATGTCAGTTTTCGTCATAAACAGAATAATCAATATAATCGCTCCTCATTTAACGACACTTTTTAATAAATGTATAGATATAGGAGAATTTCCAGACTGTATGAAGTTAAGTAGGCTCATCCCACTACATAAATCAGGAGATAGTCAGGACTTTACCAATTATAGGCCTATTTCTATTTTACCAGTTCTCAGTAAAGTTTTTGAGAAAATCATGTCCAACCAAATGCTTTCATATTTCAACAATCATAATATATTCCATGAAGAGCAATATGGTTTCACCAAAGGTAGGTCTACTGTAGATGCAGGAGTGTCTCTAATGAAACATATTTTTAATTCATGGGAAAACTCCCGGGATGCGTTAGGTATATTTTGTGACCTCACAAAAGCTTTTGATTGTGTAAAAAAAGAAATAGCGTTGATTAAACTTAAATATTACGGTTTTGACGAGCAAGCACTGAAATTAATGGCATCATATCTTAATAAAAGAACTTTAAAGGTTGATATTAATGGAACCACATCGGAAGGATCAGAAATAGAGATGTGCGTTCCTCAAGGTTCTATACTTGGACCATTACTGTTTCTGATTTACATTAATGATTTACCATTTATGGTACAAAAGTATTCTGAAATAGTTATGTTTGCAGATGACACATCTTTAATTTTTAATGTAGCGAGATCCTCTACATCTCTTGACGACGTAAATAAAGCTATCTCACTGGTATTGCATTGGTTTACTGTAAATAACCTGGTTCTGAATGCCAAAAAAACCAAATGTATTAAATTTACTTTACCGAATGTTAGGCAAGTTGATAACAATATTGTTATTGATAGTGAAAAAGTAGAATTAGTGAAAGAGACAAAATTCCTAGGCATAATAATCGATTCTAAGTTGCAATGGGGACCTCATATACTAACACTTTCTAAAAGGCTGAGCTCAGCAGCGTATGCCGTGCGTAAGATTAGAGAAATAGCAGACATAGAAACAGCTCGCATTGTGTATTTCAGTTATTTTCATATAATTATGTCGTATGGTATTTTATTATGGGGTAAAGCGGCTGATGTTCATAAAGTTTTTGTCTTACAAAAGCGAGCTATCCGATCTATTTACATGTTGAGGTCGAGGTATTCGTTGCGCGAAAAATTTAAAGAAATTGGCATTTTAACTGTCCCTTGCCAATACATATTTGAGAATTTAATGTATGCCAAAAAGAATATAGGCCAATTTAGTAAAGTTAGTGATAGGCATACTGTTAACACTCGAAATAAGGACAAACTTCACGTACCGAAGTGGAGACTTAATAAAGTAAGTAACTCCTTTATGGGACTATCCCTGAAAATGTTCAACAAACTTCCTTCTGACATATTGGAATTGCCTGTGGCATCTTTTAAAAAGGCAATAAAAGCCATGCTTTTAAAGAAATCTTACTACAGTGTTCAAGATTTTTTAAACGACAAGGACCCAACGCGCACTTGACCGTGTCCGTAAAGCTATAAATCTTCCCTCGTTATTCCTAGGAATAATTGTCTGGTGAGGATTTTTCTTCTCACGTTATGTGATTGGTTTTTTGTGATGGACAATTTATTTTTATTATGTCAAACTAGCGTTTGGTTGTGTCGCATAGAAAATCTTTTATAAAGTAAAAACATGTTAATAAACTGAAATTGTACAAACCATGTTTTGAAAAAATGAAAAAATGTGAATGTAAAGAGTTTCTTTGTTGCTTCTTCTCTTTACGAACACCTTCTGAAGCAACGGACTTATGATAAATTTTAAAAATTTGACGTTCAAAAAATGTTAGTTTTTAACTTAATTTTGAAAAATAAACTTTTTGACTTTTGACTTTTGTATAAAAGATTCATTAAACTAGAAGAAGCTAGATAAGTTAGCCAGGGTCGTACAAATCCTACAACAAATTCATAGTTACATACATACAAATTAATAGTTTCTGCCTACTTCGACAGGAACTAATCTCGTGAGTTTACGCAAGTAGGTTTGTATCATTTGCTTTTATTTTTTTTTTATTTTGATAGAGTAAAACTTGAAATTATTATTTTTATTGAATTATTTATCTTTAATTAATGATGAAATAAATATTTTTTAGATAAAATGTGGCACGTTTAAGAGTTTTTTGTGTTTTGTTTCAAGACCTTTTTTTTCTGAAATATTAGACTTTTTTAAGTTTGCCTTATGTTTGTTTATAATAAGTCGTGATTATAAGATAAGATTTTTGCGGTCTGTTCAAAGTAAAGTATTTGGTATTTGGCTCTCGACATTTTGTCTGTAGGTGTTCATTCATATACAACAAACTAGATCAAAAATTACAAATTCTGGAATGCAACAAGTACGAAGTTAAAAATAAGATTACCAACTATTTAATTACACTTAATAACCAGGAAACTGAGCAAATTATTACAAGATGAGTTAATTTTAATTTTATAATCAATCATATTACATTATTTTTATCTTTACACACACTTTACACACACACACACACACTCGCACACACACACACACACACACACAAACACCACACACATACTTTTTCAACTGTAAATAGTTAGGTTAGTTTTAATGCCTTCAATATGTATTTATTAATATCTGTAAAGACTTACTCTACTCAAAACTGTCTCCCATAGTACAGTAAAATCTAGTTTGGGAGACACGACAAAAATGTTTGTAAAAAGTCGCCAAATTCCAAATCTAAATTGTGTTATATATAATTTATATATGTCGTAGGATGATTTGATGTTTAGGTTTTTTGCAAAAAACCTAGGGATTTCGCAAAAATCCGGATAATTAGACAACGGTTATGATATTTTCTAATCTTACTAGGATTTTTGCAAAAAATCTAGTTGGTTTAGTATGATTCCGAAACGAAATGTCAGTTTTTATGAATACTGTACACTGATTGGTCGATTGCAGTGCCTTATAAACACGTCATCTCTGATTGGTTGTTAACTAAGACGTACTTTCTTCATTGTTCCTACCTACATTTAATTTGATTGTTATTTTAATTTTAGTTACAAAAAGTTCCTAGGTATAAAAATAGTATTGTCATTTCCCTTTAAAACTCTAGCTTTAATATCTCAATACTACAATTTAAAAAGTACTTACTTTATTGTTCCTACCTATATTGAAGACGTCCATGGCCGAATGGATAGGTGACTAGCTTTTCGGTCTGGAGGTTGCGGGTTTGATCCCCGCTGAATGTGATGAGCATATGTGTATTATACTATATTAAATAATAGTTAAATAATAAGATAGAATCCCAAGTGTTACTTAGTTTGGGGTAACTTGATCTGTGTTTTATATGTCCGTATTATTGAACGTGATTGTAATTTTACTCCAACAAAAGAGTTAAAAAATATATTTAATTCCTAGTATCAATTAAGTATTGTCATTTCTTACCATTTATAACTCTAGCTATAATATCTCAATACCACAATGACGAACCAATCAGAATAAGTGTAGGCGGATCAATCAGAAATCAGCCAATCAGCATTAAAGAAGTACAATCTTACTAAACCAACTAGTTTTTTTGCAAAAAACCTAGTAAGATAAGGAAATATTATAACCGTTGTCTAATTATCCGGATTTTTGCAAAATCCCTAGGTTTTTTGCAAAAAACCTAAACATCAAATCATCCTACGACATATATATTACAAATGTATTAACTAAAGAAAAATAAATATTTTCTAATTTCTAAAAAAAAAAAACTTTTTCTTACAAACTCATTACGCAAATTCTTGGCCAAACACGAACTCGCTTTAAGAAAAAAAACTTTTTCCAACTGTCATAATTTGACATAAAACCGTCAAAATTCTGTCACATGTCACTAAACGTCACAATGCAAACTTAATAGAACTTTTCAATGGGTATTCACAATATTTTTAAGATGTATCCATGGAAGTATTATTTAAACAGGAACGCGCGCTGGCGGCCTAAAGTGTCCTGAAAAAGGATGGCTAACTAGCTAACTGTGTCTCGTTTTAAGTAGGGTGACCATCTGTTGGTGTTTTAATAAGAGTTCCTCTAGAGGATACAAAAACACTTATATTTACGTATTTTGAATGTTTTTGTTCATGAAAACCTCATGTGGGGACCAGAATCAGAATTTATTTGCCACATGTTGTATGTGGTTTATTATGTTATATTATGGTTCAGTTAGAAATTAAATCGAGATGTAATACACTTTTTTCTACTGTTTTAGATGCATATGTATTAAAATCACTGACTCGTATGTTACCAGTTAGAGAAGTTCGAGGTTTCAATTGGCCTCAAATTGATACAATGGAGTTAGCCGACCCTACATTCAATAAACCAGGTCGGATTGATATCCTTCTTGGAGCCGACATTTTCAGTAGAATCATAGACTCGGGTTTACTGAGGGGACCTGGTGAGGTCATTGCACAGTATACACACCTGGGGTGGGTTTTATCAGGGAAAACACGGTCACACAATACTAACTCCAATAACATTATAAGCCTACATATTTCTAGGAATGAAGAAGATAACAATTTTCTCAAAAGGTTTTGGGAGATGGAAACTGTAACATACACAAACGAGAAGATACTTACACGAGAAGAAGAAACATGTGAAGAGATATACGCAAAAACAACAACGAGAGATGAAAAAGGAAGGTATATAGTCCATTTACCTTTGAAGTATAGCATAGAGGAGACGGTGAACCTATGTGGGGAAACCAAACAGCAAGCTGTCACAAGATTGAAGCATCTAGAGAAAAGATTTGAGAAAAACTAAAAACTGAAAATTGAGTACAAAAGAGTAATAAATGAATACTTACAGTTAGGTCACATGAAGAAAGCTGAAAACGAGAATGAACCAAATGCAATCTATCTTCCACACCATGCTGTTATCAAAGAGGATAAAGATACAACAAAGGTGAGAGTGGTCTTCGACGCATCTGCAAAGGGTTCAGGAGGACGATCATTAAATCAGTGTATGATGACGGGACCTACCTTACAACCTGATCTACGTGAACTTTTGATTCGTTGGCGAACACATAAAATATGTGCTATAGGAGATGTTGTTAAAATGTACAGGGTATTGTGTATTATATTGTATTATGTATTGACACGGTAGCTCAATTGGCAGAGCGACGGGGGCGTATACCCGAGGTCGCGGGTTCGATCCCCACCTGTGTCGAAATTTTTCTTTCCTTTATTTATTAGTTATATTTACATACATACATTATAAAAAAATATATTATAAAAACACTTATATTTACATATATACATTGTTTTTGGTAAGTCAACGTGTTTTTTATACATATTTATTCTTAATTAATAGATTATAAAAGAATGGGTAGCCAGTGCTTGAGAATTAAAATTTCCTCAGCCACTTTTTGAGCAAAACCAAATTCAAATCGTTTAATGTATTCATGTGGTAAAGTTCGAGATGATACAGGTTACTTTATTTATTGTTCCATAACATGAACCCATATTTATCACTATTAAATGATAAAAGCTCCAAAACACTCAAACAGATGATAAATTGTGGACACCACATTTATCTTGTTTCGATGGGGATACCCGTGACAAATATTAATATCCCTTTTGCCAAACTTAACCAATTATTTATCTCCAAATCGATAGGCGACAATAATAATTAAAATAAAATACAAAAAAGGAACAGTTTATAACCTGCTTTTTATAAAATACTCCCTATAAATAAGTTTAATTTGTTTTTCTTTGAACTTAATCTCGACTGGCAACCGTGCGAGCGGGACACACTTCTCTCTCACACGGCTCTCGTTCTAGGACGTTTCTCTGCTTGACAGTCTTCAAAAGATAATTAACTTTATTGCATGGTAATAAATTGCATTTTTGTTTACCATATTTTTGTGAGTACTCTCTCCTGTTTAGTTAGTAGCTTCATGGATGTATCTTAGGTGTATGTCTCTGGTATGGTGATCCAAATTTGACGTTTTAGCCCAGTTTCTTGCTCATTCGGTCATTGAGTTGAATGATTTTAAATCCAGTATTGCCATTTTTATTCTTATATTGATATTGCAAATACCTACCACTTTATTTATTATGTACCCTATGCTCTTAATCTAGAATCATCCCCGATTTTGTAACTAGATCTCAATTATTTCTTCAAAATTTAATTGTAAATGATTTAAAATATGTTTCCAATGTTTACCAAGTATGAATTGTCAGGTTATTAAATAAATTATATTTAAATTGAGCCAAAAAGGCTGCTTGTAAAAAAAGCTAAAAAGAAAAAAAATAGAAGAAAGATAATTTTTGGAAAATAACAATAAGCATGACATAATTAGTTGGGATTCGCGATAATGGGATTTCATTATTATTTTTTCTTTAATTTTATGTTCTTCCTAAAATATAAATAACTCTTAACGTAGTCTTTACTTATCCATTGATTAAATACCTTCAAGATCTAATTGTTTAATAATTTCATTCTTTATACATATTTTTTTTTTCGCTTTAATGATAAAAATCCTTACAACTAAAATTCACATGCGAGACTAAATCACGCTGTTTGTGGCAAAATTGCTGAAAAAATATTCGGCAGATACCGCCAATAACAAAAAAAATATAAAAAAAACCATAAACAAACAAAAAATTATAATTAGTCAATTTTCATTTTCATTATTACATATTTTGAAAACTAATGAATAAATTTCTTATACCGAATAATAATTAATTTAACGGACTGGTTAATATCAAACATTATTTGTTTGCGGAACTATTCGTACGATACGAACTTAACGATGAATATGCTATCAGTGATTTTGGTACCAATTATTCGTGACGATGAAGCTTAATTAAAGTTTTCAAACTGGAACATTCATATGGTGTCTCTATTTTATAAGAATTCCTTGCGGAAGATATCAACCAACTGAAAATTACCCAAGAATATACATTTATATTTCAAATCATGTAGGAGAAGCTAACAAATAATAAAGCGTATATTTATCATACCAAAACTTGTATTAAAAGTTCGTTGCTCGTCTAAGTGATTATACTTTAATTACAAATATATAATAAATAATATGTTCTTGATACTTGTTTCTTTATTAATTTACTAGTGGACCATTTCGGATTTGCACGAGTATTGTTATACTTAGAATATACGCCTGTGTTTCTTAGGGCCAATATTTACTGGCATGAAAACTATGATAATTTAATTAGAAATAACTTTTTTATAGGACTAACGGCAACGTTAATAACTATAAAACGAAAAGCTTAACTGTTTTCGCTTAGACTTTATACAGCGAGTTAGTTTGACGGCGATTGTTACTTCAATATTAATTCGTATATTAAAGTTTAATGCTTAATATCCACCATATGAAATAAACAAAAAGATTAAAACCGCTTTAGCAGAAAAACTTACTTTCTCCATCAGATGGAAAATTGTGGTTATCTACACTAGCCTAGCGCACACACTCCTACCCGTATAATGTCTCACCCACACACAGAGAACAGCGGGCGCGTCATGTGACCATCTAGTCTTGCGCACACTTGCTCGTGACCGTATAAACCGCACTATGACAGCAATGCAAAAATTTTTTGAATTTCGCGGCTATGTTATGTTTGATTTTTCTTTGAACTTATCAACGCGCCTAGTGTGGCTGTGGTCTTAGTCGCCTCGTATTTCAATCCAGTATTAAATATGGGGTAGTGTAATTCAAACATTTCCAAGTAAAAAGATTGATGGATGTAAACAAAGCTAGAGAGGTTTGCCAGGATCGTACGAAGTGGCGATCGATAGTCTCTGCCTACCCCAATGGGAACTAATGGCGTGAGAATATGTATGTAAAAAATCTATCTCTATTAATTAACACCGACGATTATAACAAAACTGTCGTCCTAAATAATCAGCTACCGCTATTTTTTTTGTTTTACTTTACGTCTCTGCCTCCCCAATGGGAAGTAACGGCGTGAGTATGTATGTAATGTATGTACTTCATGAGCGTAAGATAATAAAGTTAAAAACAAATAGAGACCCTCGAAACGATGCATTTACGTGGCATAAAATAAAGTGCGCAAGAGATACCTATTCATTCATTAACCGACATCGAAATTGGAGGAGTTCTTGGTGTTTACTAAACTCTCTCGGGGCTAAAGGGCTCTAAACGGGTGTATCTGTACTCTATCACAGTTAACTAAAGAATATGAATAAAAATAACTCACCCCGTTTTGATTGGCAGTGGCAGATCCGGGCTATCACCTTTATTTGCGCAAAACGCAGAACATTTTGAGAATTAACATTATAAAACACCAACACTGAACTTTGCTGATTCGTGTACGCCATATTTACTCAACACAATCACAACACAAGATGCTAAAACTGAACTCACACTCCGAAAATTAATGCGAAAAATCAAAGTGACATCCAATCATAAGCGACACAAACACAATGAGCTACAAACAACTACTTAGTACTAATACTGTTCCTTTGATGTAATGCCGACAAGCCCGCCCGACTTGTTGATACATGCAGATTTTGAATTTCGCGGCGATCGATGTTTACGAATTATGAATTTTTCTCTGAAAATACTGCCGCATTCCAACGCAGTATTAACTATGGGGTAGTGTTATTCAAATTTATCATGTCAAATAATAACATGTAAAAAATAAGAAGATATTAGAAGCTAAGTTCGATTGATTACTTTACTGGCCTTGATTTGATTTGGCCGCCGGTTAAAGGTCACGGGGCGGGTCGCAGCTGTCAGCTGAGTTGCCCGCCTTGTCATCGCGTTTCACGCATACATTGAGCGTGTTGGTGTCAATAGTACTACTTTCTTAGTGCAAATTTTAACAAAATTTTAAAAAAAATAAGTGTGTTTTTTTTCAACGAATTCTGCCTCTATACGTGATAATTAATCATACTTTTCAAGGAAAACAGTCATTACAATTACACCCTGTATAGTCGTTACCTAGCATAATTTACAATGCATACGTTTAGTACATAGGCAACCTATAATGTTTTCGGTTTTCGTAGTGTGGCCGCACATGATCCTGACTTTTATTTTACCTTAAGCCTATTAATATATACATATATATACAAAGTATATATACACTGTAGTATATATATAGTGTAGTGTATATTTGCTGTGTAGTGTCGGCTTAGAATAGCACTTCCCCATTTCTTCCGATGGGTGTACGTAAGAGGCGACTAACTGTATTGGGGCTCATAAATAAAAGATGTTATTAAAGGAAAGAAAAATTTCGACACTGGCGGGGTTCGAACCCCGCCAGTGTCGAAATTTTTCTTTCCTTTAATAACATCTTTTATTTATGAGTAATAATCCCCACATGAGGAATTCATGTCAAAAAACATTGAATTATGTATTGGGGCTTTTAAGAGATTAGCTCTGGCTACCCCTTCTAGGGATTTATAGACGTGAGTATATGTATGTATGTATGTATGTATATATATCCGACTGTACACTAATCAGCCAATCATCTCAAAATCTCTTGTCTATAATATCAAATTTCCAAAAGGAGAGATATTTGTTTGTATGTATAGGTTCCTAATTCCCCAATAGCTCAACCGATATAAAAAATATTTTTTTAAATTAAACGTTGGAATTATTCAAAAGTAACGTAGGCTATATATCATCACACGAAATATCATAGGGGTGTTGGTGATGAAACTGACATGCATACATATAAACTAGTTTCCCATTATACAGACCTAGCCTAGTTTGGGAACCTCTGCTTAGGTCTGTACTACTGTAAATGCCTTAAAGGCTTTGGAATGAGAAATTCCTGAGTCACTTTTGGAAGTTGAGTGGTGAAAAGATGGTATTAATAAATAATTGTTGGTGCCGGGCTCTCTAACCATATCGACCAAAAATCACTAGATCGCCCACGCGAAATCACTAAGGGTAACCCATACACTCCTATTATTATGACCACCCACCGGTAGGAATGGGGTAGTGTTATTCTGCTGTTTTGCTTTAAAAACAAAAACATAAACATAACATTAACGTTCACGCCGTTTATCCCCGAAGGGGTTGGCAGAGGTACCAATACTTCTGAACTCACATGGCAAGCGCCATCTAGTTTCCAGAGAAGATACCCACGTTTTGCTTAGACAGTGTACTCACGTGATAGGGGGCAGGCCTATCGCCGTTTTGTACGAATACACTGTCACATGACTAAGTACAACTCAGCCATGTGGGTTTCCTCACGATGTTTTCCCTCACCGTTAACAACCATGATAATTTAAAAACATATTTATCTTATATCTACTTTGACTGGGACCTCATAATGAGTTAACGTTTTCTTGAATAAGTGTTACTGCATTTATCATATCTATTTCCATTGATCCACATTGAAACGAAATCTACTTCGATACATTTGAAATATTTTTGAACTTTGAATAAGATTTTTTTATCAGAAAAAATATTGTCATAAAAAACGCATATTTTATTGATATCTTTAAATTTTCAGTTAAATGTAAATAAAATCCAATAAAATATGTGTAAATACATTCAAATAAATATTCATAATCATTTTCCACAAAAAAAATATTTTTAGAATGTAAGAAACAATACACAAAAAGCTACTGTTGTTTTTTAGGAGAAAATCTGTAGCATTATGGTGGATTGTAGCTTCAGACAGCTGTCAAAAGAACTCTTAAAAACGCTTAGAATACTGATTTGGTGAATCATTCGTTCAATCATCATAACGCTGAAAAAAATCGTTAATTTGCAGAATACCAAATACGTCAATGTGTCAAAAAGTGACGTAAAATGGCCTTGTAGAATAGCAAATAAGATCTTAGCTGTCTCACTATTGTGACAGTGACACAAATGACATTTGTCAATTTTGCTTTGAGAATGCCAAAACCACAGTTTTGATACACCTAAGACCGACATACAGAAAAGATGGTCGTGTAGAATTGGGCCCCTGATCTCATGTAGAGCCAAGCTTCTAAAACTACATGCCCTAACTCTACAAGGCCTAACTTCACAAACTCTACACCTTAGTCAAAATATGTGGCTTGGCCGTTCGTTACTACAAGAAAGTAATATATAAAATTCTCGTGTCACAATGTTTGTCTCCGTACTCCTCCGAAACGGCTTTACCGATTTTAAACAAAATTTGCATGCATATGCAGTAGGTTTGAGAATAGGCTAACATCTATTTTTCATACCCCTAAGTGTTAAAGGTTGTCCAACCTTATTTTTTATTGAAACCGCCTAAAGTTTGGCATAATCAAATTTACAGTACGAAGTCTGTCGGGTCAGCTAGTAACCTATGAAATAATTAAGGCGTGACTTTATTATTCAGAGCATATTAATAATCTAGGCATTTATTGTTAACTAAATATTATGAATAAAACATATTTAAGCAGCATGACATTTTTGATTCATTTATTCTACAATTTACTAACACTATATCACTAAGCAGCACCCAGCGCTCATGTAGACATTTGACAAGACGCTCACGTAGACATTCTTAAAATCATCATTGGTTTTTTTCAGTGCAAATTATTGTAGACTTGTTGATTCCGGTGTAGTAGTGAACGAAGTGTACACCGCACGTTTTGCAGGTTTCGTCGACAACGAACCAATATAAATCAAGGTTACATCGTCCCGAAACCTGAATTATGTGCGGGCGGTTTTCAGATGGTCTTCTCAATCTTGATGTCTTGGCAGCCTTTTCTTCCACGTCGACTATTGGTGTGACATTATACTAAATACTCTTGACTTCTCAGCTAAAACTTAATATATAAATCAGAAACAGGTACTATAATAATGCATATACAAATATTTATTTATTAAAACACCTTATATAAGTTCTGTTCTTTTCCCTCTATATTAATTGTTTTTTCCACTAATAAAATACCAGTAATATAAATAAAATTTAAAAAAAACATCGCAAAAAACAACTTTTTTGAAAAACTATTACAAATATATTATTAAAGTTATGTAAGAATCCTTAAGTAAAATCAAGCGCCAAGTACAATGGAAACACTGCGTTAATTATTACAATAAGTTTTCAAAATGTTACAATATAATATTTTTCTTTCAATATATTATTAGGTTCATTTATCCGAACTAAGTGAACAAATTATTTCATTCTTAATATTTTAAAATAAGGTAAATGCAAATATGTAAAAGACATTAATACAGCTACACAAATGACCAATTGTTTTTTTCCATTACTACACTAGCTAAAGTTTTTCCATTTAGTCCGCTCTTCACATGCCAAGTTAGCGGGAGACGGGGCTGTGGGGGCGGGCGGCAGCGAGCGCTACGTTCCGGCGCGATAAGGCGGGCGGATCCATTGTATCGGCGTCGGCGCACGTTTCCTCCGCCGACGTTCAAGCCTACCGCTTTGTTCACTCGCGTAATGAACAAACTTATTCTCGCGGCTAATGCTACAAACACTTCGACTGCCGAATTCTCTGTAACCTTATCATATCCAATTGTCAAAGCTTTGTGCACACTGCCTCAGTCAAAGGTGTCATAATAGTTGAGTAACCCATCGGCTCAGTTTTGTTTGTACAGACTAAGTAGAAAATTGAATGTGTATTCATATTAGTGAAATGTTACGAAGGGTTGTTTGACGAAGGATCCCAATTCTATTAAGTTCCGTTTACTTGAATCTTGGTTGAGGTTCATTAAATATCTTATTGTACCTATTTTGGGCATAGTTTGACTTGATAACTTTAGTTAAGTTATGTTTAAATAACCAAACACAAGTTAAAAGTTTTTTTCACAATAAGTATGGTGTTAATCACTGGACAGCATACATATATATACTCACGGCTATAAATCCTTAAAAAGGGTAACCAGAGCTTCAGAATCAGAATATTTGTCAGCCACTTTTATAAGTTAAGTGGAGAAAAGATTGCCAAATAAATGTGACGAACTGATGTGTCAAATGATGGCGATAGGCCTCTTTTTACGATCTTAGATTACGATCACCCATGGGAAGAAATGGGGTATGTATATTCCGCCACTACACAGCATTGACACTATACACTGGAAAACTTATTAAAATTACCTCTTTCCGAGTTTCCAATATTATAAAAACACATTGCATACATAAGGGATAGTAAAAAAAAGGTGAAAGCGCACATAGCGTTAGTCCTGTGCAGCAAACCCATCAACAGCTATGACGCATACCGCCCGCCCACCACCGCACATTTCCAACAAATGCAATGCCACCGAATCTTTATTCACTCGATTACACCCAAAATTTCAGACAGACGTACTTCTTTCAATGGAAAAAATATTGAGGCGAATTTCCTTCAGGTAATACTATTGAAAGGAGAAAATCGCATTTCTATCATAAAGAGGCCAAATCTTTTATGCGATATAAAATCGTCATCGCGATTATTGAATATCAATAGGAAATATGCATGAATAAGAAGGTTATCGTTTGCGTCTTTACTATGTTAATCCATTGGAAACTTTAATCGTTTTCTTTTTTCTTAATGGCATTTTAAATACTCCAAATATTTAAATAACCATAGAACCATATATTTATCCCTCTAGATAAACGTGTGTTTAGAAAAAAAGATAAAGGATATTTAAGTATTACTTAGCAGGTGGTAAGGGTATCTAGATCACCATTCCCTCTACCAAAATAAATAATTTTTGATGCTTGTAGTAGCTAACAATAGCAATACCATTAATAAGTAGTGAGTAGGCAAAGTAAATCACGTATATTTTTATTAAAACATTGCTATTTCCTAAATTGATATTTACAAAATAAGCATCATTATGTTTGTATTGAACAAAATCGAAACGTAATATAGCGTTATAAAAAAAATGTGAGAGAGAAAAGGCTTTCAAATAATGAAAATCAACACACAATAACTACACTGATTAAGTTCACGTTCTTTTAAAGTTCCACGCTGACGTGGAGACTAAAGCTTAAAACGTGTATAAAGTAGTTATCCCGAAGCAGTTTAACAACGTGTAAGTTAGTTATTCTGCATACGTGTCAGTAGTCGCAGGTATATCGGAGACTAATTACGTTGCAGCGCCGGGACGGGAGCTAGCGCGTGCCGCGATGAGCAGGTGTGCGGAAAAATGGCAGATTATTAGCTTTACTGAGAATGACGACGCTATGTATTCATCTTCACGTTATGTCGCGCTTTCAGCAAAGCGTCTCGTGTGTTAACTGATGTTAAATAATCGTCGATGCACGTCGAATATCAGAGAATTTCTGTCTTGTTTTCCCGTGCATATAATTTTACAATTCTATTTTGTTGCAATATGATGAACTTTGCATTTGCATAATTGCTTTTCAGGGCTGTGATTTAGTTTTGTTAAATTGTACTGTTTTGTGTTTAATATTGGAAAGTAAGCAAAATAATGATTAATATTGGTGTATTATCTATCACATAAGTAATATTCGAATCTTAAAAAAAATATAGTGGTTAGTTTCGTTTCCTAGTTTTAATAGTTAGTAAGCGTCATAAAAAATCTTTTATGTGAATGAAAACCTAAATTCTAATATGGTTCAGAAACTTAAAGTTTAAATTGACCATATGTCATTCCATACTATATATTTTGTGATTCGCTTCCAAAAGTGGCTGAACGGTGGAAGAGGGGAAAATGACTAGTATATATAGATACGTTTTTTTATCTTAAATTATCAATAATTAAATAGTTGCATTATTGAAGTATAAATTATGCAACATTTGCTGTGTAGTGTCGGCTTAAAATGGCACTACCCCATTTCTTCCGGTGGGTGTAAGTAAGAGGCGACTTACGGTATTGGGACTTTTAAGGGATTTTTGGGCGATGTGGTTGGAGACCCATCACCAACAACCTTTATTTTACCATCTTTTCCCCACTCAACTTTCCAAAAGTGGCTGAGAAACTTCTAATTCCTTAGCTCTGGCTTCCCTTCTAGGGATTTATAGCCGTGAGTTTATGTTTGTATGTATGTATTATGCAACATTCGTTATGACAAGGTTAGTTAATTAATAAACATTTACCTAATGAGAGATTTTAGTTTTTCTCATTAGTAACATATAACATAACATAAACGTTCACGCCGAATATCCCCAAAGGGGTTGGCAGAGGTACTAATACTTCTGAACATCACGTGACTTTGTCACCTGGTGTTTAGAGTACCCACGTTTTGCATGGACAGTGTACTCACGTGATAGGGGGTAGGCCTATTGCCGTTTTGTACGAATACACTGTCACATGACTAAGTACAACTCAGACATGTGGGTTTCTTCACGATGTTTTCCCTTACCGTTAACAACCATGATAAATTAACCACACGTATGTCTTTTAGAAAAGACAAATTGGTGTAGGCCCGATCCAGGATTTGAACACTAGTCGCTTGCACGATAACCGAGTGTTCTACCCACTGGGCTATCACGGTTGTATCTCATTAGTGGTACTAATATTAACTAAAGTTTACAAAAACAAAAGATATTTTAAGCCAATACAAAATGGTAGAACTTCTATTAAACATTAAAAAGTAATCTTAGCAGCGTTCAAAGTGCATAGTTCGTAATATCCTTAATTTTGTAAAATCTTTTAAAATCATATAATGAAGGAGAAAATTCTTATAAAACCGATGTTCCGAGCGAAGCAGACTTTCATCGTCTTTAGTAGTAATATCCGGAAGCCATATTTGGTTCAGGATTACATTTTTCATCCTCTTCCCTCTGTACATTTAACAACACATTCAGTTGCGGTAAGCCAAAGTTACTTTGGTTTTCTTACCTTTATCTAATCTAAAAATGTTTAATAATTTTGTGTTTTTAAATCAGTAATCTTGTGCATATTAAATATTACTTGCATGATTTTTCTTTGGATCGTGTAGTACTGGCTTGTTACTGTTACTACCCCTTTCTATCTACTAGTGTCGTAAAATGCGACTAATGTCAAAATATCATTATATGGGCCATTTTTAAGTGGTTTTTGGGTAATGCGGTTGGAGACCCATCACCAACGATACTTTATTTCTACCATCTTTTCCTCTATCAACTTCTAAATTTGGCTGTGGAGTTTCTAGCTCTAAAGCTCTGACTACCTCTTTTTGGGATTTATAGCCGTGAGTATACGTATGTATGTAGTTTTCCTTCCTTAGTTAGAAAAATACCCAATACTCTTAGACGCCTCGTTCAATAATCATGGACAGTAATGGGTGGTGCTATTTTAAGCCAATCCTATTCAACAAATAAATAATTGTAAAAAACATATATGCAATTTTCTGGTTATATGTGCAACATTTGTTTGCTTAAGTGAATGTCCAATTAATAAATCATTTTTTAATCCTACAAAATACCTGTTAAAAGAAAATACAATCAAGATGTAAAAAAGGATCGGGCTTTAAACGCATGAGACGGTGAAGATGTAAATAAAGTTATTTGCAGAAGAAAAATTGTTCTCGCAAATTTAATTTCGTGCCTGAGGCAAATGGCGGGGCAATAGAGCTTTTAGTACACTGCTTTGTCCGGAAATTATTTCATGTAAGAGCAAACCAAAATGTGCTATTAAATAAATATACTGACCCTGAGTTTGTCATTTGGTTATTCATTACAAAATATGATATTAAACCAGTAAATATGGAAAGGTAACTGAAACAATATAAATATATGAACAAATAATTTAGTAGTATGCCTTTTAAGTGCTCACTGTTTTCACCTGCTACGCCCATAGAGAAATAACTACGTTTGATGACTACGATTATTCTCGTAGACGCTTTTAAGTAACATGAGATTTGATTTTACGAACACGTGAAACATAAAAATTAATATATGGATGGATAAATGGAATATAATTTTTCCGAAACCGATTTATAGGAACCGATTTCGCAGCTACTTGACAGAAACCTTATGTTTCATATGAAATTCGATAATATAAATCCAAGTAATTATTTTGAAATTGTGATATATTTTTATAACCACGTTATCGAACATTATAAAAAATAAATGAGACTACTCTGGAGACATATAAAACAATAGAGAAAAAACAAAACCATTGACGGAGTAATCACGTAGCGTTCATGAAAAAAACATAGAATCAAATTGAGTACCTAATATAAGCAATCCAGTGATAGAGGTATTACTGGATAAATAAGAGATTAATTAATGCTAACAAAGGGTGAAAAAAGTTACACAAATTTTATTTTAAAATCCAAAAACATGCGGTGTTACAGGAAATAAGACATCTATAACTTGTGAATCGTCAATAATATAAAATATATTAACCAATGTGGTTAACCGATCGTATTTTATTAGAAAAGTTCAATTGTAAGTCAAAAGTTTTGTCCCGTTTGAAATGATAGCAAGCTAAATAAAAATGCGGTCGCCAACGTTCCGCGCCATGTCGCGGATTGCGGTTCCACCAAAAACTTTAAGTAGCACAAAGTGGCAAGCGAAATTTAGCGGGAAAAACGACGAAAAGAAAGAGGAAAACTGTTGAATTACTTTTGTATGGCGTGTTGACATTGCAAGCTTTTATCTTCTTTTAAAGGAAAGAAATCTCCGACACATATTTAAATAGGCAAACAATAAAACGCTGAGTGGGCACAAACACAAACGAGGTCGAACGAAACACGCAAATAAGTTTAGAAATCTTCTTATGTGATTTCGCTTTCTTTTGTATCGTTTCTACAGAAATTGTCGACAATAGACAATATTACTTTATTGTACGTAAAAGGTGTGTTATTTAGTGTTTTAATTATTTATGGGTTTTTGTAAAGTACCGGGGATAATCAAAATTTATTTTACAATACTCTCCTCAAAAATCTCGAAATTTCCAAGTATGAAGCTCTGGCTAACTCTTTTTGGTATTTATAGCTGTGAGTATATTTAAATATGTATAAGATTTATCTAAGGATTTAACCAATGACATGATAAAATTTCTGGTTATCCTTCTAAGTTACTATTATTGCGAAGTTATATTTTAAAGTATACATCAATAAAGGTTTACTAAACTATTATCAAAATCCTTATTGAACCACCTGAGGTAGCCGTAATAATAAATGACAATAATGGTCTCATATTTTTCATGAAGATGCGCCATATAATAGCTGAAGCTTTCAACAGAATGTAGTGAGTTTCTTTCGATTTCCTATAAAATGATAAACGGTTGCTCGGACTAGGTGGCCAACGTTCAAAGCCTTTTCCACCTATTTCAACCCTCTTTATTGATATTACGGTCGACACATTAACCACTCTACTTCTTGTGTGTTGGCTTTCGAATAAGGGATCTCATAATAAACAAGAGTAGCGGTTTGTGCGTGAGTTGGAATAAAACAATGTGATTTCAAGTATTTACTTGGTTAACTATGGAATGAATCAATTTAAGCAAAATATATACGATACGCTTTATAAAATAGAAAAGTGAGGTTTTGTGTTGCGTAAAAAATGTTTTTTTTACTTAAAGCACAAAGTATTGGAATTTTATTTTTAAATAAAATAGGCAAAGTATTTTTTCCCAGTGTTCTAATAACATGCTCCGTAGTTGATACTACGCTGATGCTTAGAATAACAATAACAATATAGTTTTTTAAACAAGCTATTAAGCTCAAAAAGCCACTAGTTTAATAAATTTAGCTTAGCTTTTCATTTCTATTTTAATTATTATATTTCCAAAAGGCAGGTGTCCGAAGTATGAAGAATAAAAGAGCATGTATGAAAAGACTATACAAAGGGCGATCGATAGTTTCTGCCTACCCCGATGGGGACTAACGGCGCGAGTATATGTATGTATTTAGGTTCTATCTTTATATGATATTTCCATTTTATCTTTGAGACGAACAGTACGTTGAAAGTTCTAGCGTCTAGTAATAATAAGAAAGCTTCTCTATTAAAGCTAAGTGCTTGTATTTCCATGCACCTTTGCGGTCAACGGAGACGATTGCCGTCTGTAATTGCATCCGCCCTACGACCGCCCGCTCGTCTGCCATCTTGCTATTAATTGACAACTTTAGGTTTCTAAATCGACGCCTTGAGCGAAGCGAGTCTTAACCTTTAATACTTCGTAGATATTTAATAAAAATGATTGGATAAATATTTTAAAATCTATCACTCCATATTTCACGCCATGTAGGAGAAGGGGTGGCGAATGTACTAATAATGATGAACATTACATAATGATTTTAGTCCCCTGGTGTTCAGAAAACCCACTTTTTTTTTGTTAAAAACTTCGATGAATTAACCACACGTATGATTTTAGAAGTAACATCTTGGTGTAGGCTCGATTCAGTGTTTGACCTCGCCGCTCCTGCATAAGAAGCGGTGCTTATATACATAACTGAAATTCAAAGCGAATATTTGTCACCTGCAAGCTTATGCACCGATTTGCTTTGTCTAGAACTTAGTAGGTAATGTTCTCCAAAGGGATAAAAGTTTATGCCAAGATGGGCGGCGAGCGTCTCACCGCGGCCGCCGCAACCGCGCCGTTTCTGTACCAACTTTAATTAGTATTTACACTCTATTTACCAACGTTGTCAAGTCAAATACACTTTGTATTAAGTTAAAATTTGAAGCAACAACATTGAAACTTCAAATTTAATATTCCTAATGAATATTAAACGTTTGGAGCAGTCACAATATTTCTTTCAATTTATTTTCATTTACACTTCTAAAAATCTAGAAGGTTAAAAACACGTAGAAAATTTGTGGGCTTACCCAAATTATTGTGAGTTTTCTTGTGTTATATGGGTGGCTAAATTATCAAGGAATTAATTTATAGAGTGAGGGAAGTACTTCTAAACATAAGAAGCTTGAACACCAAGTGACAAATCGTCTTCTAGCAGATATTGTATTGCCTATGCTCATTGAATCTAATTATCATTTTTAAAATCTACAAGTATTTATTATTTTTTAATTTAACAGAATCTGCGGCATTAATATATTTTTTTAACTCCTTTTGAGATAAAATCGTCTGACTTCTTAACAAGCAACACCTGAGTAAAATCCGTTATATTTCCGATCTTATGAAATCGATAGCAATACTGTTGTGGGATTTTCCGGAAAGCCGATATCAATAGATAACGGCGGGTAATAAGCCCTAGGATGGGCTATTACGAGACTGCCGGAGAAATTCGTATCAGTGCCCAGACTGTATGAGCCTCGTGCAACTTTTATAGAATAGTCTTGAAATTGAAAGCTCGCGATAGAGTCGCTCTCGATTAGCGGTCGTCCGTCTGAGCCCGTCTGCCAATTATAACTATTGCCCCTGTTATTACTGTAACATATTTTTTGTCACTTTTCTATTTTGTACAATCTTGATAGTTCAGTAGCAAAAAGCTCTGAGTCAAGTGTATGACACACAGTTAAATCCTAGATTAGGTCTAAACCTCTGTAGCTATTTTATTGTCATGCATGTGATTCTTGATCACTTGGTGAATAACGTGGAAAGCCGGTAGATGAAAAGAAACAAGACTTGTGGTCATTTTTAGAGAAATTTACTGAAGATGCTAAATTGTTTCATTTGTCTTCACTGTTAAAAGTAAAAAAACCTAGCTAGAAAACACATGCATATAGCATAAAGCGTAGTAATATTGATGACATAAACATATAATAACATAACATAACATATACGTTCACGCCGAATATCCCCGAAGGGGTTGGCAGAGGTACTAATACTTCTGAACATCACGTGACTTTGTCACCTGGTGTTCAGAGTACCCACGTTTTGCATGGACAGTGTACTCACGTGATAGGGGGCAGGCCTATCGCCGAAATTGATTGATTGAATTGATGACATATTAGTCTTTAAAGACAATATCAATCGCTGAATATTTATTTCTAACTAGTGGATCGTCCCGCTTCGCACGGGTAGCGTTGTTTTTTTAAATATCTGAGGTTTCTTTCTTCAGTCACTGCTCAAGCATTGTGAAATTCAGCGCAATGTTTTCAATTTATTTAATTTATAGCACTCCCTAAACAGTGTAGTTTGGTGATTTTGAATGCGCTTTAATGAACGGTTCAGTATTTCCGTTTAATAGCAAATTTTGGAATAAAACGCTATGAAGTATTTATAACAATCTAAAAAATAAATCATTACGTGATGTAGGATGCAACTACTGGCGCCATCTAGCATGTTATATGTAAATTAAGAAAGAATTGGTTTTGGTCACGGGCGCGATGGCTTATTTTATGTATAATTTCGGTGTTTCTCTATTCTTTTTTTATTGAATAGGTAATTATGTTACCTTTTTCAAATTAGAGATGAGTGAGAGGTTTACAAACATAAGAGTAAACAAATATAATCAGAATGTTCCGAACTGCTAAGCTATCAGGAATTACACGTGTTATTGTGAGTCAACCGTAAAAGATAGACATAAACTGTTGAGGATTTTTTTTTTGATAATTTTATGAAGAATATTTCCGTCATACATGATTTCTATGTAAGTTTAACCATTAAGGCTGCACACGCGAGGGAAGCTTAAAAAGTGGAGTAACTTCTCCCGTTTTCCCAGAATTTCCCACAATTCCCCTTTACTACTCTGCTGGAAAGTATACAAAAACCTGCCCAGGAGTATAAAGAATAATTGTACCAAGTTTCGTTAAAATCCGTCGAGTAGTTTTTGTTTCCATAAGGCACATACAAACCGACAGACGGACAGACAGACAGACAGACAAAAATTTTACTGATTGCATTTTTGGCATCAGTATCGATCCCTAATCACCACCTGATAGTTATTTTGAAAATATATTTCATGTACAGAATTGACCTCTCTACAGATTTATTATAAGTATAGATTACGTTATAAGTATATTTTAAACAGTGATAATGATAACCTGAAGACTTTAAATTGAACACCGGTGCAAGTAAAGATTTTTTTTTAAATGTTTCCACAGCCAGCTTAAGTAAATTAACTTCCTAGTAATAATAAAGATTCATCGTTACAAATTGGTACAAATTAAATGGATATGACGTGGCGATATCGACACAACTTAAAATATTTCTATTTATAAGTGATTATGTTTAAATTATTTTCATCATATGTTTTACACGAGCCATATTAACGACACATATTTACTCTACCCTCATCGGGAGCATTAGCGTGTAATGTAAAGTTACTGATTTGAGCAATACATTAGTGAAGGAGGAGAACCGAGCATTACAATGCGGACCTTGTTATCTTTACATGATTGATTGTATGAATTGCTTGCGAATGTTCGTCAGTCAGGGAGGCATTATTGTAATGTAATGCTCAAAGACGAATCTATAATAATTACATGTGAATGCTCCCGGTGAGGGAGCACCTTTAAGTCGTTTTGAGTCTAGTCTAAGTGAAAACATTACAAAACAATACACCTTAATTGTGGATTACACTTGATTAAATTGATATTGTTATATTTGAAGAAAATGATTCTGTCTGTATTGAAGTCAAAGATATAAAAACGAAGAGAAAACTAGGATACTAAAATATCATCGCGGATGATTCGAAACATTATTCGTCCAATGAGCTAATGGACACCCCGCACCTGTAATATCTCAATTTCAATGATCGCTCCACGTTTCATCGAATCTAGACCGAACGCAGATAATAATTTGCTTTGCTTGTGCAAGTCATCAGTGAATTGCCGAAACTGATATTAATTCAGTATCTAAAGAACTGGCATCCATGATTTGCGTCTGTAATAAATGAGCTGCCGTCTATTCAGATCTGTTTATTTATTGATTAAGTTAACTGAAATTGTAATGTCGCAAAATTTAATTGAATAAGTCTCGTTTACAATCATGGCAGTTAAGGCGGCGGGCGCGGCTGCTATTTAACCATGGCTCGTCTTAATCTCTGACGTCAAATCAATTGCTTAGAAAATGTTTCATAAGATCCCGTTACGTTATTGTCAGCTTTATGCGGTCTACTGAAGCTGTAATTTTAAGCTTGGAGATATAAGTCTGGCGAATAATAGCAAAGTAAATTATTTCCTCGTTTACCTCTATTTGCGAAAGTGCACGAATTTTTTCTTATAGAATCTGTAATACGAACTTTATGTGTTTACCAGAAAGGTTTGTTTAGCTTGAACTTTTAAAGTTAAGTATTATTGCAAAATTTATACCGCGGCGTTTAAGAGCGGTGTCGTGGCAGCCCGGTATAGCAGCGTCTTCGCTAAAACATTTCATCGCTGGCTCTTTATTACTAACTTCAAATTAATGTCTCTACCTCACTGGCTAGGATTTTACACTTAAGGAACATTTATCAGATTTATTAGCTAAATATTTTGTCGGTCAACACAACACTGACGTTATGGTGTCAGGTTGCACTATAGATGATTTTTACAATAATTTTAAAACTATAAAATTATTTTTAATTAAACATATAAACATTAAAAATATATTACAGGATTGGAAAATCCATTCATATTCAATTACATTTATTAGCAACTGGGATAATAATTTAATTAAATAATAAATTAATTTGCGGTTTTCTTTAATAACTCACTACAAATTCACAATATTTAAAGAAAATTATTATCAAAAATCGCATATTTAAGCCGTGTGTAGGTTTAGGCATGATAATTTTAATGAGTGAAATTTGATTTCATAAGCAAAAGATTGCAAAGAAGATATCGATCATTTAAAGTCTTGTCCAATAAACCAGAAGTGGGTCTTAGAAAAGTATTGAATTGTACAGTTTATACTTCTATTAGACGTATTTTAAACAATTTTTAAAGTTTAAAAACCTTATCGAGGTTTATCAAGCATTTGTTTAGATTAGAAATACCATCCCAGATTGTTTTACGAATGTAATCTGTTAATCCAGCAAATATCTTTATTTCCTTTTTATTAATGAATACTTTCATATGAAGATTTCAATTGGTTAAACAGAAAGAGATGGGTTGTTGTTATATCTTTGGTACCCAGAATATCCTTAGAAGGCTTTAGTCCACCAAGCTGGCTAGTTATGGCTTGGCAGACAAAGTGCCGATCAATAGTCTCTGCCTATCCTAATCAAAAACAATGGCGTAAGTATGTATGTAATGTATGTAAGTGTGATCAGTTGTTTAAGCCCACATTTTAATAACTCAACAGATATAAATATAAGAAATTGAATTTGGGATACAACTCCTCCACATTTGAGACCGATGGGTTGTGAATCAAACACTTTAACCTTTGAACGTTTTGTAACGAATTCATTGATTAAAAAATTTATCATTAGCATGTCTCTAAATCTTCTCTATTCATAGCTTCAACACTGTTGTGAAAGAAATGTTCTCTTTGAATTGAATGAATAACTTTTCCTTTCAATATCTCGTAATAATCTTCTTTCCCGATAAATAAACACTTATTATATTTTTGAGCAGACGATTCCTGTTGCTCTATAAATCATTTTTATTGTGCTGTCAAAGGGTCCCGGGCGCCTCGGTACGTAATGCTTGCGCACAAATACGCTTTAAATTGGGTCGACTTTTATAATCAATATGTTGAAAGATCATAGTGAAAAAACGAATATTTTTAAATATTTTTAGAATTAGCAAATTGTTGCTGATATTAGACTTTTTATCACATTTGTTTTACAAAATAGATCCAACATCACTTTTTTATGTCATTCACAGTATTTATATTTATGTTCATATACAGTCATAAAAAAGTACGCCACTCTCACAACTATGAAAATATACTGAAATTACTATATGTCTTATTTCTAGTCACTGTTAATGTACATCCCTTATTCGTGCTTGCTAGCAAAACCTTCCACGGGCAAGCTTTTTTTCACAACAACTCAGTTTACTTAGGAGTCTGAATTCAAAGACAAACAGTCAAGAAACTAATCATATGACGAACAACAGTAGAATCCTACATTAAAAGAGGTTTTACTACACACGAGTTCATTGTGCAATACTTGAACTGTTTTAACATTTTGATTGATATTGGGATCTAGGAAATAAAAACTTGCTGAATTCCATTAACCCATTGAGCAAAATTATTCAGCTGGAAGAATGTTCATTTGAAAGGCAGCATATTCCTCGACGACCGTTGTCGATGAAAACAATGGGATATACTTCTATATTAGTTTCACTTGTTGCATTCTTACCAGCGAGCGACGGCGCTCCGAGACTATTCACTTTGAGCTCTTAACTTTCAATTACGCGGAAGATGTATTACGGAATATATGAACCATTTTGTATTTAACAGTTCGATGTGTTTAAATATAGTATATTCTATATTTATACAGATTATAAAGAGCCTTCGTGTCTTTGTTTATATGAAATCGGATAATTAGCCCCGAAACCAGCAAAATGTTAATAATAGAAACCTACAACCTTCAGAAAGAAACATATTATTTTGCTAAATTTCCTAAGCGGTGGCTGAAGATTCAAGAAACCTGATATTTGAATAATAACTGGGGCGGTCCGTATTCCACCACTTATATAAGTGATTAAATATATTTATTATTCCTGTTCTAATACCATGAAAAGGTATCCAGAACTAAAGCTGTTCCTTATTAGAGAGGGGATAAGGTGTTAAAACAAAAGGATAACTCACGATAGAGTTTAAATGTTTCAGAATATCTAACTAAATAGTCTCAAATCTCTTAGAACTAAAGTATGGTAGTGCTGCTATTTAAAGCCGAACCCACACGACTTAAATTTCAAAATCTCCAAAAATCTCAAATACTGAATAAAATTGGTTTGATATTATAAGTATGTAAACCAAGTTTGATATGTGATCCGCACCCAGCATCGTATTTCGTATTCAGCGATATTTTCGATCGTGAAATGATATTGAATGAAAGCAATAAGCAAGCCGATAATGTTTATTTCCAATAGGCGGTTATCAGAAGCGGGGTTCCGTGGAGCTGCGTGATATGAGCTCCCGGTATTTGGATAGCAGGCAATAAGCCGGCATTCTTTGCGGACAATGAAAAATGCACTTGCCGCTTCGTCTGGGAGTTGTTTCACGCATTTTGCCGTTTTCTGTGCTGTTGTATCTTTATGCCGATACGATGCAGCTTTAAACGTTCATATTTTAAGGCAATATTTTTCTGTTTTACTGTAAATATTTTTGCTGACATTGTTTATACTGTGAAAATATTAAATAAAAAAAATACTTTTATAAGCATTACAACAAGTAAAGTTGTAAAATAAGTTACAAATTTAAACTACTTATTGAAAGACTCAAATGAAGAAATGCACAAGTAAGGAGGGTACACCTACACATACCTATACACTTCCCATATTATATTGAAACAAAAAATCTTATAGTTAGGGCTTTACTAAAATAGCGACCGCAGTACTGTATTCATATTTAAAAATCGGTCGGCTATGGTCGTTGTACCAAGATGAGACAAAGAGCTCCTAGCCACCTCGTTAAGGTGTCTGCTATCTGCCGCCGCCACCGCCGTCGCATCTTCTCGCAGACGACCGACGCCTAACTTCCTCTTGACGTCCATAATTCTCCATTTGAGCCTAAATTCACCGCCCCAAGCATCCCTGAAACCTCTCGTGACAATTCCCGGCAGAATAAAAACTTATTGTATTTTCCAGCCCAGAATAAATACGCACACATGTGCAGTTGCATTCAATGTAACACTGACTTAATGGATACAAATTAAACCAACTATAACAGTATTTTTCAAAAAGCAATCCCGATAACGGTACGCTCAATTACTTTTATTGGTGGGATTAAAGTGGTACGCGTCGGCTGTAATGAAGTTCACGTATGGAAGCGGCGCAATGTGAGTCGCGCAGTTGGACTCCATCTTAAAAATCCTTTAACGCTAAGGTGGTGTTATTAACTGATCTAGGAAGTAATTGTGGCGGACTTACGAACTTGTACGGTTACTGGTAAGCCGCTCTGTCGGAATTTCCGCGCCATAATCGTTATTTTGTCTGCGGACTTTATAAACTAATGCTAGGCCGAGAGGTTGGCATGAATTACTTTATGCATATTTAGAATTTTAGGCTTTTTGGAAATCAGATTTTCGTTTCTCTAAATTGTTGCAGTATTTCCGCCCAACGTATTTATTTTCATGAATATGGTGACCATATTTGTTCGGTATAAGCTGTCTCCTTGCATTATGTCTTCTTCGCATCATTTGATTGGTTTCTTTCGAGCAAAAATAAATTTATCTTTTCGCCACATTCTTGAAATAGATCGAAAACCAGGAACCGTCACGATTTTCTACTTGTGATCATGAGATTGATAGATATATATATTATTCTTACCAGAGGTAAAGGAATGTATAAACACAAATGTAATTTAACATATAATTGACAGTTACAAACAACATTAATTATAATTTGATGATATGAGACCCTTAAATATTTTTGGATATAAATGTTGTGCCTGTTTAAGTATTAATGAATCTTTTGTAATAAAAATTAGTTATTCAACACCAAAAATGTACTGTAGTATGTCTTTATAAAGTGCGTCTCTTTTTGATATTAAAACCTTCAATATTAGAATATAAAAACATAAAAGAGATCTTTCAGATACATAAATGTCATAATTTCATTCGTACCGAACAAAGCAAAAACGATAGCTCTGTCAGCATTGCAGCGAACAAGCAAATTCTACTTTGCTTACTGAGAATGCATAAATCTGAAAGCGATATGTGGCTCGTCGAGGAAATGTATTGTGTCCTAGATGAAACGTCGAGTGCTTCTGCTTGTGATATCGTATGACGTTCTATAGTGACAGTTCTTTGAAGTGCCAACTGATTATAACTTGTTGGTTTATCAGAGAATTAAAGTAAGTGTTGATTTTGTCTAGGGATTTTCTGTGTAAGGTATGTATATTTGAAGATGAAGGGGTAAGATTAGCAGAGTATTCGTAGCCAATTACAACGGAAAGATGTAAAGATTCAATTTTAAAATATTAGTATAGGAATAGCATTAATGACGCGTAAAGAAAAAGAAAATGTGGAAGTTACGTGATTTTTAACATATACGAAAAGGTTTATAAATATGAAAAAACCAAATTCAGTTTAACAGGATTACTATTAAGTGGCGACCAGTAGTAATTTACAATATTGGCAATTAATAGAATAATATTTTTCTATGTCTTGCTCGCGCAACACGCGGCAAGTGCATTCTATATTCTATATAATATAAATGGTAGCTTAGATTAAATATATAAGCTATAAAATAAAGCTGTGTAGTGTCGGCTTAGAATAGCACTACCCAATTTTTTCCAGTGGGTGTACGTAAGAGGCGACTAACGGTATTGGGTCTTTTAAAGGATTTTTCACCATCTTTTCCCCACGCAACTTCCAAAAGTGGCTGAGGAATTTCTAATTCCCTAGCTCTGGCTACCCCTACAAGGGATTTATAGCCGTGAGTTTATGTATGTATGTATGTATGTATAAAATCTATCTTATATTTTATCTGAGCTGCTAATTCTATAACCAATTTATAACTTTAGAACCAATGGTCAAAGTGGCGAATGAATCTACGTCAATAAATCTTAAAATTTTATTCAAATTATTGTATTTTTTGCCTCGTATTACGACAATGCCTTTATTGCATGTGTTTATTGAATGTGAGCGAAGTAATTATTTTATGATATAATGACTCATACGGAAAAAAATTGAATTATTATATAGAATACTTTTTATCCCAGCGTAGTATTCCCGTTGGAATTGAATTTTCTAAAGTTTAAAACAAAAAGTTGCGTGTATTTTTAATTCAAATCAGCATATTTATTATCAAACTATGTTGTGTCCGTTGATTTGATTTAGTGCTTAAAATATTCTTTTTGTAGACACGCCCAAGCAAACAACGCCCAACAAAATCTATATTTTTTTAAGAGTAAAAAGTTGCTCCCCATTTTTGTTTCATGATTACATTGTAGAATTACTACCATTTTATTTTAATGTTAATTCTTATTACGGAAATTTATCTGTATATGTTTTCACAAAACATAATAATAAAGGTTTATATAATTACTAGCTGTTGCCTGCGGTTACACACGCGTGAAATTCAGAACTGTGATTTATAAATCAAATAAGTATCTACCTTATGCGGTTTAGATTTTTTCATACAAAAGGATTTTCCCGCTAATTTACGTTCCCGTGGGAATTTCAGGAGTTTCTTTCTTAGTGCATCTGTACAAGTGCAAATTTCAAACGTCTTCGATTAGCCGTTTAGGCTATGTGTTGATGTGTCAGTCAGCCAGTTTCTCCTTTTATATATTTAGAAGATTTGATTTTGAATGCACATATTATACAACGCCATTAAAATGTGAAAACGGTCTGAGTCGGGCCTACATCAAGGTGTATTTCTTAAGTCTTGACTACAAAAAAGGGCGCTGACGCAATCCTCTCCAAATATCACTTTTTATGAGAAAAAGCCTGGTGGCAGATGGACAGACGAATTAAAAAGTACAGTAGTCGTTTTATTACTAAGATAAAATATGTAAATTCACCTATTAATTTAAAGCTTACAACAGAACATAGGATTTATTCAGGATAGTTACACACCGCTCCGTCACGGATGCAGACTATGTAATCATGTAATAGAGCGTCATGGAGCGATAATTGGCTCGCACGGAACAGGTGGACGTTAGCCTAATTTGAGTAGTAAGCGGTGGACGCACGTAGCGCATTTGAATGCGTCGTTTCAGTGTACGAGGCGGCATATTGTACGTGTGCGAGCCACTGAGGCTTTAGACGTATGATGATTCACTTACATCACTTGCTTGCCGCCTTTGTAAATGGCTTTATTAAATCTTACGGCGATTTGAAGGCATTTTTAATTTATTTTACAACGACATTATTTTATTTAGCCTAATTTGAGTAGTAAGCGGTGGACGCACGTAGCGCATGGAAATGCGTCGTATTCGCTATCTGGCGGCATATAGTCTGACGTGTGCGAGCCACTGAATTAGGCTTTAGACGTATGATGATTCACTTACGTCACTTGCTTGCCGCCTTTGTGCATGGCGGAATTACATCTTACGGCGATTTGAAGGCATATTTAATTGATTTTGTAAAGAAGTTATTTTATTTGGATTAATGATCTTGATATTTACATATAATTAGTTGACTGTGTGAGATAAGACCTATATACGATAAAAAACTATGAGTCAAACAAATACCATATATGTATGTAAAAATTGGTGTTAATTTATACCGGAATTACATAATAAAACATCAACTACCTGTTTGTAGTTGAGGCGTGATTATGTACTAAATATTGAATTATTTCAAGTTTTACTCCTGGTTTTACCCCTTTAGAAGAATGCAGTCCACCTGCAACCTACATATTTTATTAAAATCTTAATCCAAAACATACTTAACCTTTTTATACTGCTTAGGTCCAGAACTGAACATATAAACTTCAAACCCCAATTTTACCCCTTTAGTGATTACAAATTTTATTCCCCTTTTATACACCATTAGGGGTAAATTTTTGTTCGGTTATTTGTCTATTCCGTAGCTGTGTACGTGAATTTGATTTTCGGTATTACTAAGTGATTTTAGGGTGATGTTACTAAAACCAAAAAATAATATTATACACCCTAATGAACTTTCCAACAGACTTGAGAAATTCCAATTTAGTATAAAAAGTATAACTGAAACTTTGTTATAAGGTTTAAATCCCAATATCATTAAAATATCTGATTAAAATAAAAACTTCTAGACCGTCTTCTAGAATTCAGTTTGATGTCTACAAAAAGCGTAGTTCTTTCTAAATATTATCAAAAGATCATGTAATTTTGTCATATGTTCCACGACAGAAATGAAATCATTAGAATGTATGTAAAAAATATATGTAATTTGTTAATTGGTTAATTGAGATACATTTATGATGCATTATTCTCGTTTCCTCCAATATACAGAAATAAAATATTGAATCAACCTCTGTTTTGAAATTTTCTGTAACACCATTGTCAAAACCTTTTTAATAAAAATATAAATTTTATAATGATATTTAAATGTTATTGAAATTCAACTGTAGTTTTAGTTTAAGTTGCACAGTAAAATATATAATACTTAATATTACCAACTACGGAAATCACTTTTTTCGCCAAATTGCCAAGAGGGACTTTTGATTGGCTTGGAGATTGCAAAAAGTTGGAAAGTGAGGTAACTCATTAAAACAAACAGCGGATGTCGTCAAACGAATCAAATATTACCTATTACCGTGCGAACTCGGCAGTATCTCGTCAAATCTGTTTATCTTTTATATGCTTGTATTACTCTTGATTAATTTTCAATAAATATACTAATGTCGCCGTTTTAACGTTACCATTATAAATATTCCGTATACATTTGAGAGATATAAATTGAGGAGAGAACAATTAATAACGATTGGAGTTTTTTATAGTGTTTAAACGATCGTATTTAACTTTAGCGTCAGTATTGCTTTTTGAGATTTTTCTGCTGGGTCAGATGTGAGAATAATTTCATAAACAGATTATGACTAAAGAGCAAATTTAATCAAATTAATCCTCTTTCCTTCTGGAAGTCGTTCAATAAAAATATCCATATTACGACACGGTTTATTTTGTAACGGCTTTGTAACTTGTGCTGAGTTTTAAAATTGTGATGATAGGCTTAGAGCAAGCGAAGCACGGGCTTCCGCGTGACAGTCACGTTGTGTTTCATTACGAGATGGATGCGGCGATTTCATTGAAACTGGACTCGCTTTTGTTAGCGCCAGTTTTGTTTCAACGTATCATGTCATTACTCAAACAATACTGTTTGTTTTGATTTACTTCTACATGCCGCTGTCGGCCGACTGTGCGTTTTATTCATTTTTGACCGATATAGAAGTTAGGTTTGAGCTATTTTGTTGTTAAATTCGAGTCATTTTTTTATTTATGTTCACATGGATTTAGTTATAAAAATATGTATATTTTTTTAACTGGACATGTAGTTATCAATAAAAATATTATAGAAATATAACGCAATAAGAGAAATATGTAGAAACTAGATCAAAAAGGAAGTAGAATAAAATATGTCGTAACGTGCAAATGCGTCATTTATTGCAATTCTTAAAGAAGCGGAGGAACAACTTCGAAATCATTATTAATTTTAATCACTCATCGCTCAACATATTATTTCAGACATTGTGATACTTTTCATTACTTTTTCGTTATTTTCTAGTATGAAAAATATCTATTGAGCTGCATGCACAATATAATATTTTTTTATATATGTTCAGTCATATCATAACCTTTTTTGATATTTCCGTATTTAATAACTTGAAAAAAATCAAGTTCGACTAAAGACAAAAATTTATTTTTTCCTTAAATCTAAAAATGTATCAGATTAGTCTCGTAAGAATTTTGCGGTAAGTGGATGAGTTGACGAGTCCCAAGCGACAGTTTATTGATGATTTGGCCTACTGCCGCCGCAAGCTTTTGTCAATTGCAAGCCTTTGAAGATTAATGTTGTATTCAAAATTAATATCGACTTAACCTGAAAAGAATCTCTAAAGGAGATATTTATTTGTGAACGTAAATTGAAAATCCTCGTTCATGAAAATTCGCTTCTTTTAAATTAATTTTAAATAATAAATTATTAATGTAAGCTGAGAAATCTTAAACTAAAATCATAAAATTTACCAATATTATTAGGTTTAGGCGCCGTAGTAGATCTTTCACATTAAAACTTTGAAAAGTTTAGATTTAAAATTGTTACTGCAAACTAATAAAAAAATCTTTAATAAATTTGAGGGGTGTTCGCGTAAGGCTAGATTTTGCTCCTTCGAAGAAATTGCTTTTTAATTGAATAAAATTCTCACTTACCCTGGAGGGCGGGCGGCACAGCAACTCGTACCGAGGGCGGGCGGCGAGGCGCACGAGGCGAGGACCGGCCCGAGCCGCCCCAACATCGCAACTGATTTCCCGATGTGAAAACTTCCCTTGCTTGCGTTGTCGCTCGCCCCAACCCGCCTCGACCAATAGTTAACGTCACAGATATCGGAAGCTTCCGGACGGACCCGAGTGCAGCCGAGCGCTCGGGGTGCCAATTAGATTTTTTAATCTAGGACGTAAATGCAGAAAAAAATGAGCGGATTGTCTGATTTTTCATCTTTGAAGAGATTATGCGATGTTTTTATAGTATTTAGGCAGCGTTCTAAAGATAAACCACTATCTCCACGTGATTGAGCAACAGGTTGAGCCCTCAAAGCTGCACTATCCAACTTGGTCTGGCTTTCTTGGCGTATTGCCAGCCTGAACATATACATTTTAAACTTATATTTTATCTACTATGAGCGAATCTACGTTTGAATTTCGTTTTAACCAGTTACAATTATTAGAAAAAAATGCCAAAAGACGTTACGACTTGCATCGCTGGGAAAAACGAAGTAAAATTACGTATCACTTTATAAAACCATCATATGGTGTTATGTTTATATTTTAAACAATAACAAAGTACACATAGAAATACACAATTCAATAATGACTATCACAGACAATAGTGTCTATACAACCCGAAACACCTACAATATAAAAAGAGGGATACACGGATGAACTCAAAATTGTTATTGAAGATCTTTCTAGCTGCATTGAAACCAATCATATATCTTTAATCTATATATATAAAAGAAAGTTGTGTTGTGTTGGAGAGGTAGCTTAGAACCCGGAAATGGACATAGGATATCGTCACCCTGAATTTCGTAGGGAGTAAGCTGTAAAAAATATATTACACCATCCGTGCGAAGCCGGTGCGGACAACTAGTATTCAAATAAAAAGAACTTCTTCAGCGGGTATAAGAACTTGAAACTTAAATGACTTAAAATTGTGAAATCAAATTCCTTTCCTGAATAAAAGAGTTAAAATGCATGGCTCGGTTTATTTGCTTAGCAATAAAGATATTTTCACGTAACAGATTGCTTCATTTACAATTCCAATGAGTTGCTTATGGGTTAGAGTGCGGCTAAATTAAGAAGAAATATTAGAATCTTGAGTTTTATTAGTCCTTTATTTTTGCTACAAAGTAACGATAGCATTGTTTCTTTTAGGACCAGTGGAACATTGTACTTCTATATAAAACAACTTAAATATCATTTAAATCTTAAATTGTCGATAAAAAAATATGTGATGATTAATTAATAGTATTTAAGTGTTGTAGTATTAAAAATCCTTTCACCGTATATTTTAATTTCTTATATATTTTATCTTTTGTTATTTGATATAAGGTGCGTATTACTGATAGTACGATGGGTAATTATTTTCACCCGTCTTTCTTTTACCAGCTTTTTATTTTTCGTCTAAAACTAAAACCAATACCAGCATGCGGTATGTTATGGGGAGGTAAAAAAATACATGTTATTCGTCATCAAAATTAGAAGGTAGACACTAAGACGAAACTAGACAGCCGAAGAGCAGAACGAACCAATTCTTCCTGTTTTTGCCGTAAAAATCGTATAGACTTAGGGTATTTTGGATTATAAAATGAACTTTGTGATATTTTTGAAGACTCATCACTAATTATAACATTTATTCTACCATCTTTTCCACACTCTACCTCCAAAAATGGCTGAGGTGTTTTTAACTTTGAAGCTTTGGCTAACCCATTTTGTGATTTACAGCCGGGAGGAACATATCCTAATTAATATTATTAATAATTCTTATAATAAATTGTCCTTAAAAATACAAGAACCAGGGAAATGTAATTGGCACGATATTTGGCCGGTGTTTGACTCCGACTTTTGGACATGTTGAACATTGTCCGTAACCATGCTGGTAGTAAAAGAGGATTGCTTCTCACCAATAAATAAATATCACGTCTTACTACTAAGGACGCAGTTTTCAGTTTTTGTCTTTAATTCAAACTACGCGTGATAAAACCTAATAGTTCCTATAAGTTATTTTCTATGAGAAATAATAATTGGTGCCGTAATTTTGTCATTGATAGACCCCAAATTTATAACATGATGCCATATAGTGGTTGGTCAGGTATAAATGGGACAAACTGTTACCTTACCCTTTTCTCCACGGTGGAAGTTGAGAAAAGTATTCGCAAAATTAATAATATTAACTGGTTTTAATTACATATACAATGTGTGCAACAAAAAATTAACATGATGTCTATACAATCTTTTTTGTCCCCTATTATCTTCCAAATGTGGCTGAGGAGTGTCTAGCTCTGAAGCTCTGGTTACCTCTTTTTATGATTTGTGGCCGTGAGTATATGTATGTATGTCTAAATTTTAGTCTAGATTATTTGTTAAACACATTTATTTATTAATATTATTACAAGAACATCTCACTCACGAATCTAGGCATTCGTCATGCGTATATAGTTTGTATGATAAATAATGGTCAGTTTTTTCAGAGTACTGATATACCATTCTGTAAAATTTATAATCAGGCATTTAATTTGATGCCGATTTTGTGGGATTAATAAATAAAAAAAAATGTTTCTTACTTCACACAGTCGTTTATTTTAAAAAAAATACCCATCAAAGAATACTTTTGTTTTTGTGACGTATCCAACAATATGGCGATTGAAAATGATGATTTAGATAACATACATCAAGGTACGCGCGAAACATATAAGCCTATTCATTTTAGCCGGGTAAAACTAACACGATAAATATACTTTATGCTACGTAGGGACACACATCAAATAGTTAAACATTTTTTATTGAGTATACATATTGATAACTGCAAAATTTGTATTTAATATTTAACTCTTTTCATCATTATTGTGCAGGTTTGCCACGATCGCAAAAAGTGAAGTTCTATAGCTTCTGCCTACCCCAATGGAAATTGACGGCGTCAGTAGCTAATATATGTATAAAATATTTGAAATTGCCAGAAAATTGCATTAAATAATTCTTAGTTATTGCATTGAATAGTATCTAGCTAGGTATAAAACAAAATCCACTTGAGACGCGTTTGACTGTACGAGTTAATCTTGGATATTGCCAAACGTATTTCAGATTTTATCTTACTTTAGTTCAAGGCTCAGCAAAATTAACAGGCATTTACTTTTAAATGTTTAAAACTTTTGTAATTAAAAAGTAAAATTTGACAAATGATAAAATATACCTCCACGTATTATGTTTCAGGGTTAGAAAAACATTGGATATAAAATGCAATACGAGCGAATAAAGATTCTTTACTTGTTAAAAATCACTCTACGACCTTTTTTTGGGTAATAATAAGTCGTGGTATTCTCATCCAAGTCAACGATCTCTCAATCTACCGAGAATATTAGATACATAGCAATGCTACTTTTCCCCTGCTTAAAACTCGTCTACCAGAATTGGATTCAACAGAACACGTATGCCCCATTAGATTAAGCATTTAATTGTTGACCGCTAGAGACACAGTGGCGGCGGCGGCGGCGGTGTCTGTTTGTAATTTAAGTTCCTAACTAAATCTTGGGTCTGTCTCACATGTACCCGCGGTAAGCTGCGGCTTCGTTGCTATTTGGATGCTGTAGGACGCTACGAATTAGTATGCGAGCGTCATGCGGCCCACTCGGTCCCTATGGGCTACGGGGGCCTATTAAGGAAGATCAGGTAGCAATATAGAATACATTTTACTGGTATGATATCTTTTGTAATGATTAACTTTAAGATGATGGTTTTAGGACTAATGGTATTGTAAACTGATAACTTAACTTTTTTTTTACAAAATGGAATCGACAATAATTACAATAATTATTATATTAATAGCTACACAAATTCATAAAAAGCATAACCCGATTTCATAATTTTTTAACAAACAAATATTGTTCTACCTAGAAAAATAGTTTGAAAATATTTTAAGTCTTGTTATAGAAGGTACGACTTAATTGCCCACGTTGGCCAACCGTGCCCTAACCTAGAAAATATATATAATTTCTTAAGGTAAATGCGGAACGTGAAAGTTTAATGCAAGCAACAAAGAAAATATCAGCGTCTAGGATAATCATCACAACTTAGTTTTAAAGCATGGGAAAGTCACAACGAAATAAATGATACATATTTTGGCAAGCTAAATTCAAGAATAGCGTACCAAGCATCTCCTATTTGTGAGCAGGATCTTGGGATACGCTCATTTTACGTATTATACAACTAGCATGGAATGATTTTGGAACCGCTCACAAATTATGTAAATACGATTTCAAATATTTGTACAAATAAATATCTCAACTCCGTAACGAGATCGGTTCCGTGACAGCTTACAAATTTTGTTTGCCAGAATGTCACTGGGATTTATAATCTTTAATATTTCTGGACTCATCAGTATATTTGAATTCATTAAAATAATACATGATTAGATAATATAGGGTTATAAAAGTAACTATGCAAGTGATTGTTTTGAGGGTTACCAAAATTAATGTACGGAGCAGAATAATACGTCTAAAAACCAATGTCGGACTTAGTAAAGACGAGTCTGTTAAGGACGAATCAGGAAAGCAATTCAGATAACAATTCAAAAATTCATGTTTACTAGATATGTAATGTATATGTTTATTTAGGGACGGAAAGATGATGTGAGGATGATATTGAAAGGGTTAAAAAGGGAAATGCGGTGAATAGAACCATAAACAGTCTTATGCCCAGCCAGTCGTTGTCTCGAAAGGCTCGAACAGCCATACACAATGCTGTTCTGGTTCCTACGCTGATTGTTGGGCAGCAAGCGAGGCATAAAAGTAGAGTGAATGCAGTGCAAATGAGATCTCTCAGAAGTATATGTTCATCATCGAAACATCGTGAGGAAACCCACATGGCTAAGTTGTACTTTGTCATGTGATAGTGTATTTGTACAAAATGGGCATAGGCCTGCCACCTGTAACGTGAGTACACTGTCCAAGCAAAACATGGGTACCTACTCTGAACATCAGGTGACAATGTCACGTGATATTATAAAGTATTAGTAAATCCGCCAATCCCTTCAGGGATATACGGCGTGAACGTTTGTTTAATTGTGAAAGAACAGTTTTGAATTTTAAAAATAATTCAAACATAGTTTCCCTTTGCCAAAAATGTGGCTTGAAATAACCGATAAAACTTCAAGATGTATATTTGAAAATATAATACATTTTAAATATTTACAAAATATATTTTCTATTGACCTGGAGTACAAAATATATATAATCATTTCCACAGTTAAGCCAGAACCATTTGCATATGACCTAAGTATATGTTTAAAAAGTATTGATATTGTACAAATGCTACTTATGCTGCCAAGATATTAGTCAAATAAAAATGTTTTAAACGAAATATGATGAAATGCCCCCGGCCAGCGGGGTTCAAATTCCACAATTTAATTCTTAAGGTTTTGCTGATTGCGTGAAGGAGTTCCATATAACTTCACGTTATTTTATGATTTGACAGTATACTGAATCAGCCATTGAGCGAATAAATTTTACGATTGATTGATTGCATTGAGTAAATTGAGCGACTGATTATTATCATGTTTCGTTTTACGCATTACTGGGTCGTTTTACTATTTTTATTAAAATCACCCCAAGCGTTTACATTCTAATTAACAAGAAATATT
The DNA here is from genome assembly GCA_963576735.1 of Bedellia somnulentella. Lineage (NCBI taxonomy): Eukaryota > Metazoa > Arthropoda > Insecta > Lepidoptera > Bedelliidae > Bedellia > Bedellia somnulentella. Next base: position 10,462,917 of record OY755171.1, read on the forward strand.
TTCTTATATAAAAGATTGTTACATGTTAAGCTGAAGGGATGTGCGTAACTTAGATCAGATTTAAGTTGTGACCTTTTTTTGCCATTATCCTATATTTTTTACTCAAAAATAAACTTGATTACTGGGCCTGCATACCTTTTGTTGTATGGGTATTAAAAAATTTTGATTTTATTTGAATGAATTTTTATTGCCTCACACAATCAAAAAGAAAACTATATACGCGTATTCATATGGTAAATAAATGCATACTCTCTTGATTATAACTCGTATATAAAAATATATATATGAATGGTTTCATGTTGCATATTTTCGATGCGATATTCTCAATTATATTCATACAAATATTGATGGTTGCAGATTTAATATAACACTAAAACGTCCTGCGTAGAAACGTACCGAGTCAAGTTGACGATAAGATCCGTAACAATTGTCAGAATCGCAGCCGTAGATTCCAGTTGTGTTGATGTGTGACGGAAAGTTCCGCACCGGCCGCTCCTATCTAGATGAAGTTCCGTTATCTCCGAGTCCCCATTGTTCCTGAACAGGTAACAGGGAACTTCAGCCGCACGGCTAATTGACGGACTTGTGTTTCAGATCTGGCGCCCCTTTGCTAATAGTTAATTGTTTATGTGTCTTGGAATTCCTCCGATACTAAAACTTGATTCGAATGTTTCGTGTTTCTGATACTGTTTGGAATGTGTTTGAATTTGCTTTGGTTAGACTTATTAGACTGGTAAAATTAATAAAATTAGCGTTTTTAGTCGGTATCATGAATAAAATAATTTGAACATTGTTGAAAGCTACTTAAAGGATTTGTTACAAATAAAAATTACCCTATCAGATAATTAACATAACAATAACACTAATAAAAACTACTGTTTCCTATAAAGTCGTTTAAGTAAAACAACGTAATTAAATTGATTATTGATTTGATGAGCTCCAAACTAAGTGGAAGCAATGAAGCAGTAGCCAGTAGTAGTGATGATAATCCAGCTCTCAGCGCGCAGCAAACAGAGCTCGCCGGAAGCGCCCCGTTAAAGGCATTATTACCCGGACGGTCGCTCCGCAAATAAATCGTCTGGAAGCGCTTGCTCTCTTCGATTATACTCAAATCTTCATTACACCGACCAACACATACACCTTCTGAACATCTCCCTGTCATATGTTCCAATCCCCTTTTTGTGGAAACGTTCATAATAATTTATATCTGTTTAAATTGCCATTTTGGTTTTCTTTACTACTTGTGCTTTTTTTAACGTTAATAATGGTAACTATCTGTTACAATGTTATTATTATATAAGCTTTACGTAGTTGAATCAGCGACAATAAAAGAAATATGCACAGGTAGCTCATTAAGTTTTATCCTATGTTTTTCCGGTTGGTTAATGTGGTTAACTATGCTTTATTATTAACGTATGCTATGGTAAATATCTATAACAATGTTAATATATAAGCTATACATATGTAAAGGATTTAAAAAAATATATGATTTAGGGTGTTCAAGCCTGCAATATCCTTCCAGACTGGGTTTAATCTTACAAATCAAATTTGTAAGGTTACCACCCCTCGGGAATCGAACCCGAGACCTCCGTACTTGAAACCAAGCGCTTAACCGCTAGACCACGGAGGCAGAGCAGGAGGAAGAAATATAACTTATTTATCGCGAATCGCGATTCATTGATCTTATTAAACAACGAACAGAATTCTGCACATTTTTAACAAAATATAAAAATTCAGGAACTAGTATTATTTTAATAACTTTTTAGGGTTTCATCGCCGTACGGCAAAGAACGAAACCCTTATAAAGGGTCACCATGTCCGTCTATATCTCCATATATCGAAACAATTAATTTCCTATACCATTGAAATTACGTAGTGAAAATTGATTAATGTAAACTGTATACAGAACCAAGGTTTTAAAGACAAACAATGGGGGCTCTGGATAGATGAAACTAAATAAAAAATATGTATTTTCATCCATCTTGTATATGTCTACACATAGGTTCTTTAAAAAATACTTTGAGGTTTCTTCAACCATATTTTCTCAAAATTTATATTTTGATTTACTCTTAAAATGATAGAATTTGTATCCCTTCCTGTCATTTTCAAAACAAGAGTGCGATAAATCTGAATGAAAAGATTCAGTAAACAGTTTTGAGATATAGTACATTTTCTATCATAATCAGAGTGCAATATGCACATGACTCCTAAAATTATTTTTATATATTGAAGTAATTTTTGTTACCGCTACATAGCTGTTCAATTATTTGTGTAAGTATTCATATAATTCGTTTTGTAAACTGCATATGAAACTTTGTAGTTCAAAAAATCACAATAATACATCAAAGATAACTTTACGTTTTGATTCCGGCTCAATATCTTGATATATCGCTTTGGCTACTCATCCCGAAACTACGAAATCCTTCACGGAGAAGCAAATTCGCACTTGGTAAATTAATTGTGTTGTGTTATTTCGTTTATTATTATTGTTGTTAAGAGATATATTGAATCAGAGGACACTTCAATTTTAATCAACGAATTCTATGTATAGAAGAGCCCGATGTTTTTTTTGTATGTTTGTAAAAATAATATTAAATTATCTATACGTTTTCACACTCTGCACGCAAACACACTTTTTTCTACTGGAACTGCCTCCTAATATCATGGTAAAGCTGCATACCACAAGGCTAGCAGCAACAAAATGTGTTCGAAAAATTAACAAATCTTTCTTGCGGAACTTAGAATATATAATATCATGAGAAATTAAAATCAACGAGAGTCAGTAGCTGGTACGGTAGCTAAGGTAGATATTGAGTTGAAAATAGTCACTGGTAATCTATTACATCTATCGAAAAAGGCTTTTTAAGATATAATTGGAATATTGGAAATTAATTGCGTACAAAAATGCCTGCTTTGAGACTTTTCATTCATAAAACTTTTAAATCCGTAGGATTTCTTTACAAACATCTGTACAAAATCATAATTATCGAGAGCTAATATGAACTTCATTTCCATCCGACATGTTTCAACTTTAAGAATGAAGCAATAAAAGTTGAAGCTACTCGAAGTGTAACAAACTTTTAATGAAACACTGCGGCTCCTTTTGCTGGATGTTTTGATACAAGTTGCTATTTCGAATCGGAGTCTAATAACTGCGTATCTAGCTTGGTTTTCTGGTCTCTGTATTTCCATATTACATTTCTTTGATATTTTTTCCTTTTTAAATTTAATTTAAAGTTATTGCATAGTTAGAAAATGTTATATTACTAAACTATAACGTAGACACAATCAAATATTTTTCCGTTTTTTTATATCTGTTGGAGTGGTAAATGTATCCTTATTATTATCCTTATCCAAATTTTTAGGATAGGACTACCAAAATAATTCTATATCAAATAACTCCTATCCCATTTATAATGGATATTTTACATCGGATAATTAAAATGGATAAGTAGATTGTTGGAAATATTGTGAAGTACATAATTATAGATCAAGCAGAAAATTCAACGATTTTTTGTTGAAATTCAGTTTCCGATTGTTCCATTTCCCAGGAAATAATTTTATTTTATAAATGTATGAATTATTTTAATTGGAGGCTTCCGTTGTTTTTATAGATTGCAATTTCAGGTGCGGCTGGTCGTAGAGTAGTTTATCACTTGAGCATCGATCGGCGGCCAGTGACAAGCGCGCCCACCGGATATTGATTTACAACGGCCAATGGAGCCTGCTTCCGGCCACACAACAGCCACCTCTTCTCTTTAAAACCTATCACGTTAATCGACTATCGGTAACTTGTTTCACATAACATTAAATCAATTTGGCCTGTACATTTGTTGCATAGAAACCAAAGTTGTCCATTTTGTAGCTTGTTGAAGTTGTTAAAATTAAAATAGTTAGGAATAGCCAACAATTGTGTCAATCAAAAACACGTTCTTTCGAGTGTACAGCTCACCGCAGTGTGTTGCGGGCACAGAAGGGGGTCGCGCGGCCATCAAACACCCACAGAGCAAATATGAATGTCCAATGAAACATATCCGGTGCAAAACGAGGTACTGTTTCACATTGATGTGTTGTGATAGAAACATCAGACATTTACAAATGGATAAACAGCTAGCACAGGAGCGGCAGATGAGTGCTATGCTCCGTTGCCCACTCGGCTCGAAATCATTGCGAGTGCATCGTTTTAGCTCAATTTATATAGGATTAAACCACACCGATCATATCAACCAACTCTTTGCTGGAATTGTTCAATGATTCGAGAAAGATATAATTTTCTTTACTACCATGTTGCTGTTATTTATGCGTATGTGAAGTTTATTTCCTATTTTTTATATTTCCATATTTCCATATTTATGTATTAATTTTATATATTATTTGTATTATTAATTATTTGTATATGGCTGTGTATCTTTAGAAATGTTTTGATGGTATATAACATGTAATGTTTTTATGCCATGTAATGTTCTGTTCTGAGGCAGAGCTTTTTAAAACCATACAAGTGTATGTACATTTCAGTAGTATGAAGAAATATTTTCATTATTTTAATTATAATACTTGAAATTGTCTAAAATTATTTAAAATAAACTTCTAGACATATTACAAACTCCAATTCAACCAAGTATAAAAAGAACAGATATAAATTCGAATCATGCGGAGACTCGCATAGTTTATAACAATCTATACTATAATAAGACTGTACCGAGGTCAAAACTGTACATTAAAGAAAAAAAAACCGGTGGAATATGTTTAATTTTCGATAATAAAGCAAAATTTGCGCTTTTTGAAAAAAATGTCTGTCTGTCTGTATGTCTTTCTGTCTGTATGTCCGGTCATCACATTAATTCTACCAGACGGATCTTGTTCAAATTTGGTATGAATGTAGTTTATACTCCTGGCCAACATATAGGATATCATTTATCCTGGATTTCGCCACGGTTCCCATAGGAGCATCAAAAAAACATGATTTTTATATGGCTCCCCATATTTACACGATTAATTTTTTCATTGAAGGACTTTATCAGACTCATTATTAGTAGTCTTTTTGGAAGAAATAAGGGTTTCATGAATTTTCATCAAATTTAAATGTCCATTTAAATGTTTGACTAGGTATATATTAGTTGTAATAGATATATGGATTATCAAAAATTTGAAGTTAACACTAACGTCTCCGTGGCGTAGCGGTATACCGTTTGGTTAATACAAATCAAGATACAGGTTCGAATTTCGGGGACCACAATCTTTTTTGCTTTTGTGTTAGCTTAGAATAATAGGAAGCACTATTCCTTCTTTTTCACATTTAACTATGCGAATATGTATGAATAAAGATAATTAAAAGTATATTGTGTGAATTTTACGTATTCATTTAATAGGTCTGAGATTATGTTTATAACTTTTATTTATTTAACTATTTTGAAACTAATATTCCCATATAATGCTAGACTCACGCATAAATTAATATTCTGTTTAAGCCTCAAAATGCATAGTTTGTAAATAATAGCACATATCTCAATTTTAATTTAGTACCGCCATCTATGACTGATTGGCTCCAATATCTCACACATTACCAACCGTCAGTGTAGGGGGCAGCACCGCACGGACACCGCGGCGCCAAACTGCTATCCATACTTACTAAAGATATTCTCATTTTTGAACAAAGAAACTTGGGACAAAATGGTTTTTTTCATGATTCTTATGAACCATTAATAAAAAGGTTTTTTGGAATTCACCCCGTAAGGGATTGAGGAATAGTATACAGATTTTTGTCATTTCTGTATATAGAAATTTTAAACTTGATGCGATTGACTGATGTAACCACTACAAAAAGGAAATTATAAAATTCATCTATCAATCATTCAAGAGTATATACTAACGGCTATAAATCCCAAAAACGGGTAGCCACAGCTTCAGAGTCAGTAATTCTTTATCCACTTTTGTAAGTTGAATGGGGGAAAGGTAATCAAATGGGTCTTCAACTGCATCGCCCAATAATCACTTAAAAAGCCTCAATATTCTTTATATCTATTACAACGCCCGCGGGAATATAAATATAAAAAAAAACAGAAGTTAAGATAGTGTTTTGGTATTTTGGATGTAAACCGAATGCAAAAAATGTAGTCCACGCGGACGTAGTCGCGGGCAAAAAGCTAGTAATAAATAAAAGTCGTTTATTGTCTAACTTACCTCATACAATTTTCACTAGAACCCATGTTATTATTTTTTATAATTAAAATATAAGGTGAGAGACATACGTGTTCATTAGTGCCATTATTGAATCTCTTGACTTCTCGTGTTTAAAAATCAGTATAGGCGCTACGATGAAACATACACAAATACAACTACCATATACTGCAAAAAGCATTGCCCTTACGTTTAGGTAATCAAATAATAAGACTACATGTTTCATATTAATTAAAATATTAAAGAAGGATGTAAGGAGCGGTGAAGTGTTGGCTTAGAATAGCACTAACCTATTAAATCCTGCTTATTTCATAAGACGTGGATTATGGATTTTAAGTGCTTGCTGGGCGATGTGGCTAAAGACCGATCCATTATTTAACAATTTCTCTACGAAACTTCCAAAAGCATCTGATGAATTTCTAATCGTGTTAACCCTTACAGCCGTGAGCATATATGTGTTATAAATTAATCCCGTACTAGTTACCGTGTCTACCGAACGGAACCATCCGGCAGTAGGTAAAGGATGGATCGAATAGCGATTCTTACAGTTGACAGATCACGTGAAAGCGCACCTCTTAATAACTCACATCCTGCCCGGTTCAGTGGGCGCGCGGTGGATCGTCACATATCTAAATATGGCGAGGACCGCCGGCCACGTGTAGCCATTCCCACTTTGCGATACCACCTTTCAATATGTATGCTTTGTTTGTACCGCTGCTGCGCTTTACAACTGGGCTGATGGAAACTGAATGAACTCAAATTGGTTTGCTTTAAAAATAAACGAAGTTCCACCAACGGCAACGATTTAAATGTAACTGAAAATATTGTGAATCGTCTTAATTGTTGTGATGTTTTTAGATTTAGATTTTAAACCAGCTTCATTGATTAGGGCTTATAAAAAGTAATAGCAAATATTAGTAGGTACTTCAAAGGCCCTAGTTTAATTCATATACTTATTGGTTCACATCACCTTTGAAGGTTTAATAGATAATTAGATAACATTTTTTTTAATGATCTTATTTTTAAGAGAATACGAAAACTTATTACGCTTTTCTTATTTGGCAATGAACGAATTAAACTATATAATAATTGGGTTTGGGGCATTTCTTTATCTATTAGAAATCATGTGTAAAATGCAGTATACGAGAACTATCTTTGCCTACGTCGTTTTTTATATAGATTTATAAAACATTTGTTAAAAAAAAGATATATGAAAACCTTAATACCGATTAACTAACTATGTTTTAAAAACAACGCATTATTTTAATTTTTTTCGGCTACCCAACTAACTCAAATTTTAGTGAAGTGTCTGGGGGTTTTAACCTCAGACTTCTGTTACAGTGAATGAATTTAAATGGTCGAGGGGGGAATTTCTTTATTATACTATAAAGTATACCCAATTTTTTTTTGTGCTATTGTTTTTTTTTATTTCAACAATAACTATAATTATAATAATATAATACATCTTTCATGGGGTTATGCGTAAAAATGTATAATAAAATACCTGAGGACATTTTAAATTTATCAGAAACAAAATTCAAAGCAGCTGTTAAAAGAAATCTTAGTTCGAAAGCCTATTACAATGTCAATGATTACATTAATGATGAAGTGGCTTGGTGTCATCAGGGCTCTGTGCAGGATGTTTCTGGGCTAACACCGAAATTGTAATGGACGTAAAAAAAGATGTGTGTTGACGAGTTTCTTACGGGTTCTTCTCTCAACAAAACACCTTCCGAATCCGAAGTAAACTTAGTATTAAGTTAAAATTTGACGTTCAAAAAACAAAGATTTATCTTTTTATTATGAAATAAATGATTATTTTATTTTATTTATTTTTTATTTTATGTAATTTTAATAAAAACATATTTTTTGTTGTATCTATACGTTGAATAATAACTAAAGAGACATAAAAGAATATTTCCTTACAATGTTGGACTGTATGAAGGGTGATAACGAACTTGGATAAGCAGTAGAACATAGGGAGTGGGGGAACCTGAACAGATTTTTCTAGCTACTTTTTAGATAATGTACTCTTTGCTTCTTTAGTTATAAATTCGTGTTCTACGCATGTTGAATATATTTAAGAGTATAAGTGGTGTGTTTTTTTGTTTATTTCTGGCGAAAGTTTTATTGAAGACGTTCTTTTTCTATTGATTTTCTATGTAAGGTTATATTTTCTTTATTCATTCGGTAAGTATTCTTATAAAAAAATTGCAGTTTATTCTATAACCATGATGCTTATAATATGAACGTTATAAATAATTAAATAATAAGTACATAAATAATCAAATATTGATACAAGTAAAAGAAAAAAAAATATTATAATTTAATCATATTGTTTTTTTATCACAGTTTTCTAACAATGGATGAATCAAGGACTAGTACAACAACTAATGAGTACAGCTGCATTATCTGTGAAAAAATGGGTTCACCTTCCACAGCCTACTCAGATTTAGGTGTTATTAAAACAAACTAAAGGGATTGCAACTTTACGAGCTGCTTCAAGCGAACAAAAAGATGGCTTGTTACCTAATCTTCTAGATGAATTCGTGTACGCTCATACAGGTTGTCGTCATCTATATGTATTAAAAAATATATTGAAACATATAAAAAGAGGCCCAGTGAAACTCCATTTTCACCTACGACAAAGAAACTCCGAAATAGCACTAATCTCTTACTATGAAGCTATGAGTGGGGAAAACATTGTTTCATCTGTGGTCAAGAAGATAATAAAGAAAAAGAAGCCAAATTAAATAAAAAACGACGAAGACAAATATCTTATATTAATACTCTAACTCTAAGTGAATCCATTGTATTGTACACTTCATAGCTGTACAGAGAAATGACTAATATCGAGAAATTCATTAAATAATTTCTGGTATAGCAGATTTACAAATTAAATTAGTGTAGTGTGGGCTTAGAATAGCACTACCCCCTTTCTTCCCATGCGTAATCGTAAGAGTAAGGGTATCGGGGCTTATTAGGTGAATTTTGGGCGATGCGGTTGGAGACCCATCACCAAAAACATTTATTTTGCAATCTTTTCCTTACTTCACTTCCAAAAGTGGCTGAAGAATTTTCTAATTTTGAAGCTCTGGCTAGCCCTTTTAGGGATTTATAGCCGTGAGTATATGTATGTATGTATGTAAATTATATAAAGCGAAAAATCTTCTAATACTCCACCAATCATTGAAATAAGTGAAGTTAAAGAAAATTGTTAAATAGAAAAAAAATAAAATTGTTTAAATAAACAAATAATTTTTGAGATTTTTTTTCTTTTATTTTTCTTCATTTACATCTTTCTTCTAATTACTATGTCTATATAATTATATAAATTAAGCTTAATGAAAAATGTTCTACAGCCTACTATTACGAGTTTTATGGAGATATATTTTTTATTTTTAAATCACAATTTTTTAATAGTTAAAGTTTTTTGTATATATCATAAGCTAAACATTCCACTTTGACTTATAAAAATTCATTCACTGTAACAAAAATCCGAGGTTTTTAAAGCCCCAGACACTCCACTATTTTATATCATATATAGAGTACTACCTATTAGGTAATTCCTATTTAGCAATTCAACCAAGCAAGAACTCGTTTCAATTAGAATGGTCAATTAAGAGTCATGCTGTATTTATAGTTATGTATTGTATCTATTTTTTATCAATCAAATATTGAAGAATAACACCACTTAGAATAACAAAGGACGGAGCAACTAACCAGTTCCAGCCTCACGTAAGTTTTAATTAACTTAATGCAAAACAACCATGTATGTCGTGTCGTGTTAAATTATAAAAATAAAATACGTTATAACAATCAATTTTCAATCAAGTGTTGTACTCGTAGTCTAACAAAAAATAATAGATTCAATGTTGGTAAGAAGCAACTTAAAATATAACAGAGTATTTCTTAAGTTTACTTAAAGGATAATATTGTACATGGAACCACTCAAGAGTTTAATAATATTCATTGGGCGCGGGCAATTTTCCGGGCGAACGGCGCGACTCGGGACCGACTTTGATCAGCGCTCTACGAGACGAGACAACTAACTATTGTCAACTTCACTACTACTTAACAAGCAAACATAAACAGACTAAGTTTTGGTTTTTCCTTCGGTACTTTTACGTAATAAATACACAAATAACTTCCGACGGTGGCACTAAAACATTTTCCAAATACTTGGTCTGTGAGATAATTCCATTTGACACCCCAAATACGGCTTGAAATCTTAATATAGGATATGTGTTATGGTGTTATGAGTAGCGCGTGTCAGTTTGGAGCTAGGGGTGCGGCGTGAAGGGGTGGCAAGGGTTAGGTCTCCGTCTTAGGTGGCGAGCCTGTCAACTGTTCCGTATGAGTATTCCCGAATATACACATGAGGCGGTATCCTTTTACGCATTATCTCACGCATGTTTAATTATGCTCACCACAACGATCACATGAGCTTAACCTCTTTTGAACTTAAGCAAAATAGAAAATAATCGCACATCAAAGAAATAGTATACGTCGTATATTATATCAAATTTGATGTTATAGATATAAGTACCTACCTTGTTTCAATTTGCTTGTAAAAATAAATGTCGTCGGAACCCCATTTTGAGCTTGTACGCCAGGCATTTTTACTACAGAAAATTGTTGACAAAATTCAATTTGGCGGCTACTTGATTTCCAACGCTTCTGAGGGTTGATTTTGCACGAAATTGTTAAGACACAGTCTTTGATATATTGAATCACTTGGAAGATTTATCTACAATATTTCTATGACAAACAAGTGCCACTAAGTAATATCTGTTTCGGGTAGTTAAAGAAGATTTCAGTTATTTTCCTAAGTGATATACTCGTATATTGTAAAGGAAGTAAACCATGATAATATATACAGAGGTTGCAATATTAAGCTACTCACTTCTCGTGGCAAACAGCACATAATTGGCACTCGACGTCAATTCTTGTGAATTAGCACTACATATAACGGTTGAAGGGCTCTCAGCGAAGACGTTGCACTACTTCCGAGATTGATTACGAATTAACATTACGAATCCTTTAGCTCAGTTGGTTTCAACAACCTTTAAGGATGTGTCTTTATTGTTATTGGTTTTACACTCGCGAACATTTTTTTTTCGGGAAATAAAAATAATTTATTTTTACAAATACTGTAACTTTCCGTAGATCAGCAATTTGTAGATATAAGTTCGTGTGTCACACGCGAATCACTGCGCACGTATGGTCGCGCAGGTCACGGGTCGTGGAGGACGTTTCCGGTGCTGTGTCGCGCCCTTCCGGTGTGCGCGAGCGCATCGCGAAGCGTGACCGCGAGCTAGGCCCACCCATGCACTATAAAACATTCATTGTGTCATTCATTATTCTATCTGGCTCTCTGTTCCCTGTTATTGAACTGTGAATAAACAGTTTGTGATTGGGAGTTAGCTGTTGTTCTATTTTATTTGTTAAGTGAGTTGAGTTTGCTAAGCATGGTTAAAAAAATGTAAAAGAACATAAGAAGTCAAAATTATTGTGATAATTAACTTATAGTTTTATATCCAGTTATTAAAAAAAAAGAAATAATTTGATTGATTGTGACTTTGAGCAACGATGGCAAACTCTACAGTTTCTTTACTCATTGTTTACTATAATCACTATTTTCAATGTTGACAAAAGATCTATAGTAAGGTGGTTTCACCAAATACTGTAACTTAGGGTTGAATTTCGATCACTGAACTGGACCTCTAATTGAAATAAAACTGTATTTGCTGTGTAATACCTGCTTACAATAGCAGTTTTTCATATTTTTCTCACGTAAATTTTTGGATTTTACATTTAAACTTTTCCCTCATCAGACCTTTAGATAAAATTAAATTTTAACTGGTTATATTTATAGGTATAATATGAGTAAATTACACAGTATTCAAAACATATTATTTTACATATATCTGTCGGAGGTTTATGATACCATTAATGATGTTTCATAAGTTTATTTTAGTATAAAGGTTATAATTTACATTAATAATACAAAAAAAAAACATACCGTTAAACTACTCAGGCTTTGAATTAGTGCAGAATACTACTAACCCATGCCTATAATTGACCATTATCATGGCTTTAAAATAAACACATACATACATACATACATATACAGATGGGTATAAATCCCTAGAAGGGGTAGCCAGAGCTAACGAATTAGAAATTCCTTAGCCACTTTTGGAAGTTGCGTGGGAAAAAGATGGTAAAATAAAGGTTGTTGGTGATGGGTCTCCTACCACATCGCCCAATAATCCCTTAAAAAGTCCCAATACCGTTAGTCGCCTCTTACGTACACCCACCGGAAGAAAAAGGGTAGTGCTATTCTAAGCCGACACTACACAGCAAAGTAAACACACTGTTTTCTTATTACACCAAATATAGATATTTGCTTTTGTGTATAAAAAGTACGAGTTTTAAATTTAAGTGCAAACCATTATTTTATAATTGCATCCATGAACTTTATTAAAGTTAATTACAAGCCCAACTGAAAATCAATTAGCTGTTCGTACTAAATGGTTTTCGATGCATTTAACGAAATTATTTAAAGCAACGTAAAAACAAAGGTATCGATTTCATTACGTCATCGCCAGGCTAATGGAAAATGACCGGGCGACCGTTCACCGCTCACCACGACCGGGAGTATACCCACCACCTAACCTTTTTGTTATAGAGTACCTTGGTTCATACGACCACATATTTTGGACCAAAATTAAAACATAAAGATTGCTACTAAATAAAAACTACTAAAAAAACGTTAGAACCACGCAATGCATAGAGTCTTCATTAATTTATCGAATATATTGTGCCGTGTAATGCCAGCTTAGAATGTCACTACCCCTTTCTACCCTCGGGTGTTGTAAGAGGCGATTAAGGGTTTAGGGTTTTTAAGTGGTTATTGCCGAAGCGGTTGGAGACCATCGATACTTTATTTCTACTATCTTGTCCCCTATCAACTTCCAAATGTGGCTCAGGAGCTCTGCCTACCCCTTTTTGGGATATATGGCCGTGAGTATATGTATGTATGTAATAATATTATAGGTGAGGAGTGGAGAATATTGAACAAAAATGAAACATTACATAGAATTCTTCTAGCGACTACATGATGGCCATGAATTTAATAAGAAAATACTGTTCTACAAAAAGACAGTACCGAGAATTAAGGTTCTAGCTACTTAATTAGCGACGATCTTTAATTAAGTCTGCATTAGAGTTATAAGTAAATATATCCCCCATTCAGATAACGACAACGATTCAATAAAAAGCTACTAAAATTGATACAAGAAAGAGTCAAAGTTAGCTAATATTTTATGTGAGAACTAAGAGTCAGAAAAGTTAAAACTGTTTTAGGGTTCTGTATCAAAACTGTAAAATGGGACAGATTTACAATACATACATGGTTTCATATACTAACGTTATTAGATCCCATTGGGGTAGGCAGGAATATTTATATATATATAGGATAGTTTGTACGATCCTGAAAAAACTTTCGAGCGTCATCTAGATTCATCAATCTTTTCATATATGCTCTTTTATTCTTCAGACTACGGACGCCTGCATTTTTGTGCATATTCTTATTCATCTAAAAAAGTACAGTTTTGGGTAATAAGAGATTTACATGTTTAATTCAGTAAGAGAATGATCACCTTATGAGCTGTGTTGAAAAATATGTTATTTTACTGTATCACTTCATTTGCCAACTACCTCTAAGAACTAATGATTAGAGAGGTCAGACCACGTTCCGAAGGTTTCAGGTTCGATTTATTATATATTATTATAAGTAATGTATTATTGAAGCGAAGCTCCATTTATATTGGAGCGAAGCTCCATAAATACCATCGACTTTTGTATTAGGCTTGTCACAGAACTCCTCCTAAACGGTTAATCCGACCACAGGCAAATTTTGCACGATGGTTCAAGATATCCAGGACAAGGTTTTAATGAAGATGGATAAAAATGGAGATGGATGGAGAAAGAATGATAGAAAAAATTTAGATAGATATTACCATTGAGGAATATCACCCTTGAAAGTTTCCCATGGTAGTTTAAAGGAAACGAGTGTAAACACAACTCGCACGCGCTTAAAGATTTTTTTATTAATAATAATAATTTAAACCAAGCAATAAGTCAAAATATCTGATTTTATTTTCTCCATAGTAATTAAATCAAAATTAGATTGATTTTTTCACCAACCTCCTCCATAGAATAAATGCAAAAAAATATTTCTAGGTCTGAAGTACGTGTAAGTGTGTGAAAAATAAATAAGTCATAATGTTTGGTTTCGTTCCAAATTTCGGCATGCGAAGCATTCATGCCCACCTAGTTATTGATATACGTTACGTATACGTATACGTATAGAAAATGAAGCGAACCCGCTTTTTAAAGTTTTAACTTTTGTCCCTTAGCGACAAAACTTATGATGAAAGGAAACACTCGTTCAGCACTATGTAACCCTAAAATTCGCATATAGTGGAACTCGCTATCTTATTTCCACATTCTAGCCCACTTGCCACTCGTCCATCGTTGCTGGTGGGATAAATCGCAGTAAGGAACCTTAGACTTTGCACCACTTATTTTAGAGATTTCATTTTTACAGAATGTTTTTGGTGGGATAAATATTTTCGGTACTGGGTCTCGAACCTCATCGCCTAAAAATCAATTTAAAAAAGCCCATTACCTTTAGTCGCCTTTTACAACCACCCATGGGAAGAAATGGGGTAAGTGCTATTCTAAACTGACACAGCATTAGTTTCTATCTGGGATTAAAATGGTATATTAAATAGTTGTACATTAGTACTGGAACCAACTTAAACTTTTGATATCAAACTTTTGGTACCTCACTTAAACTGTAAAGAAAATGCTCATAAAGACGCACTGGTATCACTAGATGTATTACTTTACAAAAGACTCTAAATTATTTACGATAGGAAATTCATGCTTTATAATGTACATCCTGATGATTATAATCTTAACTAACGAGTACTATCCTTGACGTAAACCCTCATATCGTTAATAGTATGAATACCATACTCCAAAATAGAATATACATAGAAACATTATACTCACGCCATCAGTTCCCATTGGGGTAGGCAGAGACTATCGATCGCCACTTTGTACGATCCTAGCAAACCTCTCTGGCTTCTTATACATAAATCAATCTTTTCATACATGCTCTTTTATTCTTCATACTACGGACGCCTGTCGGCTTATTCCGTTTATCCACCCCAAGTCAGCCTACCTAAGTCGGATATTCGGAAACGCATGTCCGAATATCCACCCTGAACGGGGTGGATAATCGGAATTCATAATAAAATGTTTCTTCCGATTTTCTACCCTGTCTACGTATAGTCATTTACGGAAAAACGACCCTAAATTTTAATTAGTCACTTTTGTTAGTTTTTTCTTGTTATGGTTTCATTTGTCACATCGGTTATTTTAAATGGTTTTCACCCAAATACTACATACCAACCCTATAGGTAACAATAAATATTAATTTAAAACTTCCCACCAATTTATTTTTATTTAAACTGTAAGTAAGGAAGTAGGTATGTTTATCTTAAAAGTGCTAATAGACGATCGAACATGTACGGCACGCACCACGAACTGTGCGGTGCGCTCTAGCCTACAGACGATCGAACATGTACGGCGCGCACCATCGCACAGTGCACCGCAAGCGCTTCGAACCAGCGCGCACCAATATTAATAATAATTATGTGCGGCGAACCACGCTACACACGTTCGTTTTTGGTACGGCACGTACCACGAACACTGGTTCGCGCCGTACATGTTCGATCGTCTATTAGCACTTTAAGTATTTTAATGTTCACGAAGTTTCTTGGACCCATTTTGTGTTGTGTATGTTTCTGTAAATGACTGTACTTAGGGTAAAAAATCGGACATGCGTTTCCGAATATCCGACTTAGGGAGGCTGTTTTGGGGTGGATAAACGGAATAAGCCCGCCTGTCTTTTTGAGCATACTCTCTATTTGATCTAAATGTGTCTTCAGAGGTCGTGCTCTGCTAACTATACCTTCCACATTGGCTCTATAAATCTCTTTTACCAATTTACTAACATCCATCCTCTCTATGTGCCCAAACTATCTTGAAATACCTTTTTCGATCTTTTTTACAATATCATCTTTCACACCGCACTTTTCACGTATCAAAATAGAACGTTCATGTGAATGTATATATTCGCCAGAGCATCACGAAATCCTCTATCAATCGCTATTCACATATTCAATTTCGTCAATATAAGGCGATTGAGCTATTCAGGGAAGGTCGGAAACAATTATAGTACAGTGGCGATACTCTCAATGGCCATCGGAGCGCATATCCGCTTTCCACGCATGCTTTTATTTTTCTATCATATTTTCTACTAAAAATGCCTACAATTTGTCGTTTAAGTAATACTCACTATTATTCCCAAAAAAGGTAGCCAGAGCTCGGCGATTTTTGGCGTGAATGTTGACATCAATATAATTAGAGCTTTCTATTCTTCTCCTTATAAAAAGCGTCACCTAACCCCACTACCATGAAATATTACTATAGCTTAGATAAAAAACATGTAATGAGATATTTTCAAAGCTTAAAATTACATTAAAACAACTAACATGTGCAACTTCTATACCTAACTTACGTCTCAAGTTTGCATTTATATCGATACGTTGGTCTATCTAATCGGGAAAGCAAATGTCAGGAATATTGAGCATATCGGCAATAGAAGCATATATGTCCTCGGGCAGCTTCACTAACAAGTTTGTACACGAGAGTAGGTCTATAGCAGGCTGAGTGTGTCCTCCCTGCTAGAGTACTTAACCTAATATTCGGTAATTACATTAGCAGCAGCAACATTAATTAACCTGCTCTCAGAGTTGGTCAGCTAAGACATCATATCAATACGTGCTTTGTGGTCACGCACACACACGTATGTATCTATGTTGTAAGTGACTGTGTTGCACAAATTGTTGCCAATTACATGTGATGGTATTAAATGTGAAGCGTAATAGAGTTACTTTGAAATTAATGATAGAAATATTCAAAAGTCCTGGAGTAAGTATAGTTTCGGATTTTTGAGCTATGCTTGCGAGTTGAGGGAGAAATTTCACTTACATAAAATACTAGTGGCCCGCCACAGCTTGACACAGGTAGTGATTTAACTTGCAAATATTTAAGGTTTCTACAAGTGTCGCTGCGTAATATAGACTTACAATAGTACCACCCCATTTTTTACCCTCGGTGTTCGTAAGAGGTAACTAAAGCAATGGGCAATTTTGATGAACCGTTGGAAATTATTTGGTAGATTCGTTTCAATTTTTAAACCGCAAGATATATACTCTGTGTTATTTTTGAAAATGTACCAGCGTGCTACGTGTGTGTCATATAATTGGTAAATCATATAAAAACCTTTAAAATGTCTAATTTTATAAATATTATTAGTAGAATGACATTATAAAATAAGATGAAGTATTTTTAAATCACTTACGCCCGATTTCTGAATTGTCACATTGAAATCTTAACAACTTAATGAGTCAAAACGATACTTAAGTCGTTCTCAGCTATTATAAATTATTTTGAGGCATTGCAGTGCCCTTGCAGAGCTCATGTTACGGCTACTTCTATAAATTGTACCACCTATGTATACCACATGAAGCAATAAACGAATATGAAAATATATATATATATATATATATATATGTCGGCGGCACCTAATATGGTTGCTCATTTGACTACATGTCGGCGGCACCTAATACAGTTACTGAATTGACTACGTGTCGGTAATACCTAATAGAGTTGCTGATTTGACTCAGTTGACTAAGTGGTAAGAAGCGGAAGGGTGTGGTCACGAGGTAATCGTGCGCCCTCTGATGGAGTTCGGGCAAGGATCATTCTGACTATGGACAAAGAGTGGATCGGTTGTGCTCGAAACCGTCATACGTTTCTAATCGGTGTTAACGCAATATAATTTGTACTAAGTTAATTTGTGAATAGTGGCGAAGTTGATTTAAGCTGTGATTATTTATTTTCTGTGACTGTGATATGTGTTTTGGGGAATCATAAATCTACGCCGATCTACCACGCCGACGTTATCAGAAGCGGGATCTCCCAACGCCGATTTCGTTAATCGTAATATAAAGAAAGTGGCAATAAATGGAAAAGTTTATTTGAAGTGCAAAATCAAAATATGTTAGCTCTTATTGGAGCGTTAAAACCTCTTACAGTGTCCAGTGATAAAGTTACTATACCGGAGTTTAACTCCGAGTTCCTGGTGTGCAACTACGGATTCGGTTCCATCCACTGCAGGATGGAATCCTCGTCGTGGCGATAAGCCGCGCGGTAAAAGGATCTGCATCTAATTGGTTATCACAATGTTATAGCAGTGCAAAAGTTCGACACAAAGCCGATGTATGTAAGATACAACCTAAACACCGCTACTTGTCTCAGCCAGTCAGCGGGAAAACTGCGACGTCATACTCAATAACAGCTAGTTCTCAGCATTCAGGAGCTAACACATCAAGCCATTGGTGTGCTTCAAGTGTGGAGCCGCGCCACGTTGCGAGCCGGTGCACGAGCGCCACCGCCACCACGCCGGAGGTTCAGGTACCAGTACTCGCGTCGAACAGAGTCGACGATTGCAGTGTACCTTCAGGTGCACTGACTCATTCTGGTGAGCGCTTTATTTTTAATTATGATTCCGGAGCCGAATGCTCGTTAGTTGTAGCGTCAAAGTTTGTGGGAAACGTAAAAACAATGTTATTAATTTTAATGTCATAAGCTTGAGTAGTACGTTTAGCACAGTACAAATGTTGTGTAAGGTTAAGGTCTGTGATTTTAGAATTGAGTTTTTACTCCACGTTTTGCAAGATATGTCAGGTACATAATGCTATGTAGAGAAGTTTTAGCGCTAGGCTTTGCCATAAATATGTCTACCTTAAATTTAACGCTCGAAAAGTTAAATGTTGAATACAGTTCTCAAGTAAACATAGCGTCTGAAATAAATTTAGCACAAGTTGATGCGATGTTAGTGACGCTGCAAAAAGCGAGTTGCTAGGTATTTTAAAAATAGAAAGTTACCTTATTTTAGGTTTTTCCACTTTACGTGTTGATGAAAATTCGTTCACGCCGGATGAACGGCGGGTGATAGAAGCTAAGGCCAATAAACTTTTACAAGCAAACATAATTAGGCCAAGTTGTTCCCCATTTTCAAGCCCTGCGTTATTAGTAAAGAAACGTGATGGTATCGATAGCATGTGCGTAGACTATCGCGATCTAAATAGTAATTCAGTGCCCGATTGGTTTCCTGTATCTTTCACATCAGATTTAATTGCACGATTGAACGGCGCGAATTTCTTTTTACTCTTTGATTGTGCTAGTGGATTCCCGTTTTGAGTACCGATCAATCTATTGAGGGTTTTGATAAGCACAAAGCTAAATTCACTAGGTTTTCTGTTGGTGATTTTGTATTAATGCAAAAACGAAGAACAAAATCAGACAAATTCAGACGCACTGTATAAGGGTCCCTTTAGAGTAGTAGAAGTTTAAGAAGGAGATAGGTACACTTTATCGGTTTTGGACAGTAACAACAGGCTGTAAAAATATAGCCATAACCATGATCGTTTAAGAAAATTGCCAGAGAGGTTTGACCCGTTGGGTTCTGAATCCTTATTGAATGAGTTGAGTGAAATTTATTAATTTTCTCAGTTCTGTCAGTAGTTATAAACTTTCTTTTGTGAGACATTTGTTGAATTGTAGTGGTCACTGAGATGACACATGACCACACATGAATATAGGTGTTTTAGGGTCACTGGGATGACCACTGAAGATGTGTTTTGGGGTCACTGGGATGACCACTGAAGATGTGTTTTGGGGTCACTGGGATGACCACTGAAGATGTGTTTTAGGGTCACTGGGATGACCACTAAAGATGTGTTTCGGGGTCACTGGGATGACCGCTGAAGATGTGTTTTGGGGTCACTGGGATGACCAACTCTGATTTTAGCTGTCACTGGGATGACCGTTAATGATATGAGTTTAGGTCACTGGGATGACCGTTAATGATATGAGTTTAGGTCACTGGGATGACCTGACTGTTTGATCACTGGGATGATCTGTTTGTTTGATCACTGGGATGATCTGTTTGTTTGATCACTGGGATGATCTGTTTGTTTGATCACTGGGATGATCTGTTTGTTTGATCACTGGGATGATCTGTTTGTTAGATCACTGGGATGATCTGTTTGTTTGATCACTGGGATGATCTGACTGTTTGATCACTGGGATGATCTGTTTGTTTGATCACTCTATGGACCATAAATGCGAACACTTATTAGTGACTTTTCTTTAGTGAGGATTGTTGTAATAACTTTTTGTGTGTGAGTTCCTGAAAAGCATTTAAGTAATAAAGTATTTTTTGTTTTGAAATTGAACAATCCTCATTGAGGAAGTCAGTATTTTGGACTAGTGGTATAGCCATCTGATATTGTTTCAGATGCCGAGTAACACACGAGGACGTGTGTCTTGTCAGGATGGCCGTGTCGGCGGCACCTAATATGGTTGCTCATTTGACTACATGTCGGCGGCACCTAATACAGTTACTGAATTGACTACGTGTCGGTAATACCTAATAGAGTTGCTGATTTGACTCAGTTGACTAAGTGGTAAGAAGCGGAAGGGTGTGGTCACGAGGTAATCGTGCGCCCTCTGATGGAGTTCGGGCAAGGATCATTCTGACTATGGACAAAGAGTGGATCGGTTGTGCTCGAAACCGTCATACGTTTCTAATCGGTGTTAACGCAATATAATTTGTACTAAGTTAATTTGTGAATAGTGGCGAAGTTGATTTAAGCTGTGATTATTTATTTTCTGTGACTGTGATATGTGTTTTGGGGAATCATAAATCTACGCCGATCTACCACGCCGACGTTATATATATTATATAATAAATAAAACATTGCAGCTTCTCTTTTTTTGCAGATGATTTAAAAATTTACAAAACAGTTAACTCAATAATAGCCGTAAATCTTATTCATCATTTTTTTATATTATTAGGATGATCTTAATAATATAAAAAAAATGGTGTGACCGTAACAATATGTTAATTAACGCAAATAAATGTTATTATATTAAATATACAAAAAAGATATTACCGTTTCCATCTTCTTACACCATAGGAAATACAAAATTAGAACAAACAAATGAAATCAGAGATTTGGGTGTTATAGTTGACAGTAAACTCAATTTCATTTCTCATTACGATCATATTGTCCAAAAATCTGCTCAAATGTTAGGGTTCTTAAAGAGAAATTCTAAAGATTTTCGTAATGCAGGCACAAAATTAATGCTATATAATGCGCTGGTCCGCAGCCAATTAGAATTCGCCAGTACCGCATGGAGCCCTCACTACTCTGTACACTCTCAGCGGCTTGAAAGTATCCAAAGAGCATTTACCAGATACTTGGCATATACTTTCATAGGAATATCGCATAGAAAAACCTATGACAATAGACTTAATTTTTTTTAAATGAATATATTACGTGACCGTCGCATTTTACAAGATTTACCATTTCTCCATAAATTTTTCTCAAATAAAATAAAGTGCAATCATCTTACCGAGAAAAATAAACTATCAATCCCGTTTAATCACCCCAGAAAACATATACAAAACTTTTTCCAAACCACTTTTTCTAGAACTAATACTGGCTTGTACGCACCTCTTAATAGAATCTGTCAGGAATTTAATGAAATTAATAGAAAAATTCCAAATATTGATATTTTTAATGATTCTTTAAAAACATTCCAGGGAGAAATACTGCATCAATTCAAAATTTAAGTTATCAGATATTTATAAATTTATTTTTCATTTTACATTTTAATTTAAATTACTAGGTATAAGGTTTGTTGTATTTATGATTGTGCAAGTGTTGTGTACGCCTTTAATTGGCATACAATATTAGAATAAGACTTTAGTTATATATAATCATATGATTGTGTTAATATGTATGCTGTTGGTGTTCCTTAAATAAATAAATAAACCTTAGCTTGGATACTCAATTCATAAATCGGGCGTTATTTTTTGTTTATGAATATAAATATTGCTGCGTAGAGTCCGCTTAAACTAGCAGTACCCCATTTGTTCCCGCGCGGTTGTTCATAGGTTCGTCTTTTAAGTAATTACTGGGCCATGTAGTTGGAGACCCGTCACCAAAAAAAATATATTAGTATCTTTACCCCACTCAACATTCAGAAGTAGCTGAGAAATTTCTTGTTCTAAAGCTCTGGCTATCCCTTCTAGGGATTTATACCCGTGAGTTTATGTATATTGGCATTAAAACCAGCACAATTATTTTCATTATAATAGACATGAATAAAAAAATATAAATTTCATATTTTAATATCAATGACATATTACTAGGATAAAAACTAGTTTCTAACTTAAAACAAACATTATACCTATTTAATTGCGCCTTTTATTTTACAAAATGCAAGGCGTGTTACATGTCATAACCAAGTATATTTACAAATTACTTATTTTAACTTACATACCATATAGTAGGACAAATACAAATTCACATTTTAATAAACCATGCTAACATAATAGTTTAAAACAAGCGCAATGATTTTAAATGTCGAATGGATATCAAGTTAAATTAGAACGATTATACATAGATGTTATTAGTTACATATTGATCTAAAAAGATAACAATACAACATACAAACACAATTATACAAAATGTCATTTTAATTAGCAAGTACGTGCTTGTAAATATATAGTGCCAAATTAATAAAAGCTTTGTACATTTGTTATTTTCTATACATAAACATTGTTGACTGTTTTTTATACTAGTTGTATTGAAAACTAAGTTAATAAGTGGCTTCATACAAATGCGTACATACCAAAATGCACCAAATAGAGAGTCAATGATAAATAGCTTCGTTTTAGCACAGTTTATTAGCGTTCAATTAACTAATGCTCCAGTCCCGGTTTGTACGCCGAATTCCAAATATCCGCAAAACAAACGCTTGAATGGAATCTATAGAACATGATAAGTGGCAACGTCACGTGACCTAGTATAGTCCATAATGTTTTGCCATAGTAAGCATATCTGGTGTCCAGGCTTTCTGGTGATTTGTAGGAGAACGTGTTGAAGATCCAGACGGCGACGTTAACGCTGATGAGGAACATCATGATGCCGCGGCCTGGCTTGGTGCGGCGGAGTTTGCGCGTGTTACTGCAACGGCGTAACCCATCGACGATTAAGAGGGTTTGTATGACTACTTGTACTACCTGCAAAGAGGTGTTGTATATTTAAAAACAAAGTTGTTAATGTTAAGCTGGCCGCTGAATGAAAAAAGTATAGTTTCTGTTTATCTTTTTCGCAGCCGTTTTATTCAAGAATCATTATTCATATTTTTGCTTTATATTTATGTAAAGGACGAGGATATCTTCTTTATAAAGAATAATTAAAGTCTATATATGACCTTCTATTTTTTTATATGATTTTAACAAAAAAACATTGTATAAAATAAACTCACCATCACAACAAAATCAAAAATCTGAATAAAATCGACGATGTTAATACTAGCGATGAGAGACAGGATAGTTTCCATGAAGAACGCGGGAAGGCATATGAAGAGCAGTATATCATCTAGTAAAGATATCGGGTGCTCATTGATGTCCATTTTGCTGGTATGCGTGAACGCCATGATGGATGCAGCCAATAAGGAGATGTGGAGGAATAACTTCATTGATGTGTTCATTATGTAACCCACTTCGAGGTACTCGCTGAAAAATAAACGGAAATATGAAAATTAAGACTTTGTCTTAGGGATTGGCTGAATTTGGCACTGATAGAAATAAATATAATAATTTATTAACACCTATTCTAGCCCATTCAAATCCCTTAATGGAAATTTAAGCATATATGTTCCAATGATATTACTAATATAGTTTATATCATAATATTATATATATTTTATCATTGGAACATATATTTAGTTAGTTAGTTTACTTTAGTTAGTGCCAAATTAAATATTATATATTATTTATGTTATATTAAATTACATACATATAGTCACGGATAAAAATCCCTAAAAAGGGTAGCCTGAGAAGTTAAGTGGGGAAAAGATGTAATATGATGTTTTACGTTAAAAGTGATTCAGTAAATTAAATTGAACTCACCCGCCAATCTGGCCAAACACGAAGCCGATAATGACCACCCCTATCATCAGCACCATGATGACCATACTAAGAAACAGACCTCGGTTTGACGCATGGCAGTCGGCGTATATTATTATATTGCTCGAGAAATCATTCTCTTCTGATGTTGGCGATCTGCAAAAAATAGTCTTTAAAAATAACTTTAAATTTTGTTAAGACGATGTCAGTAATTCAACATTACAATAATTCATATACGTAAATTAATATACATATATAATTAATGTACTTGATGTATATAACTAGGTAGTTTTTAACTGTAAATAATTTTGGATAATACTATGTAAATAATATAATAATTGTTTAGACATAATGTAATATTTGACTTAACACATTGATGAGTATAGAATGAGGTTTACTTTATGTAAATTTATACTTTTATG
This sequence comes from Bedellia somnulentella, assembly GCA_963576735.1. Taxonomy (NCBI): domain Eukaryota; kingdom Metazoa; phylum Arthropoda; class Insecta; order Lepidoptera; family Bedelliidae; genus Bedellia; species Bedellia somnulentella. Next base: position 10,487,709 of record OY755171.1, read on the forward strand.
TTTTGTTAATGGGTAAGATATACAAAATACGAAAAAACTTACTTGTATTGAGCAAATAAATATTTTATAATAAATAAGGATGAAAAACAGTATATAGAAAGAAATGTAGAATATACATACTCAGCAATTGAATCGATGTCATTAGCATTTTCTCCATCTGAACAGCTACCAATATTACTAAATATTATGTAGTATACAGCCACTGTAACAACAAAGTAGGTTATGATATGAATAAGCGAAGTCAGGCATTTAATCCGAGGCGGGTATGGCTTTCAGAGAATTCTTTACTAAAATCAATAATATTAATATCGAAAATGTTGCTTATATTCCTCATTCACGTTCAAAATTGCTTTAAATTTTTCCAATAATTATGCTCATTATTTTCACATTAAACGAACAGTTCCAAGTTTGTTTTGCTCACTAACTCTTTTTCTTTGGAAAAGAAGATACCGGTGTGAAGTTAGCGGCCGATTTCAGCGGCCGATTATAACCCGACCAAATTAAGAAGTGTTTTTTTAATTAACTAAGAAATGGAAATAAACGTCCAAAAATCAATGATTTTGATATGATTATCTAAATCTGATCCTTTCAGTCACCAGGAAAAGGCTTTTCCACTAGAAGAAAGACGTAACTGCGGTTTCCAATGTAATTATTTAAAAAAAACTAGCTCCATTTAACAATTCAAGATTCTCAACTAGCCGCAAAAATACTTTTAAACTAGGTTAATTTGATGGCCTACAACATAGGCTTTTCAGGAAAGCTATGCTGAGCAATTGTTTTGCCGATCTTCATATAGCCAAAGAGCTATGAATGCAGTAGAGCGGAAATTTGACCAAATTTCTTTTATCAACAATATTCGATCGCCTATCACAACTAAACGATTTCCGGTAACACTTTGACGCTAGGTTTATTCAATAGCCTAGATTATAGGCTTTACAGAAAAACTATGCTCATCAATAGTATTGCCTGTCTTCATATAGCCAAAGGGCTATGAATGAAGTAGAGTGGAAATTTAACAAATTTCTTTTATCAACAATATTCGATCGCCTCTCACAACTAAACGGTTTCCGGTAACACTTTAACGCTATGTTAATTTTATAGCCTAGATTATAGGTTTCACAGAAAAACTATATTTATCAATAGTATTGCCTGTCTTCATATAGCCAAAGAGCTATGAATGAAGTAGAGTGGAAATTTAACAAATTTCTTTTATCAACAATATTCGATCGCCTCTCACAACTAAACGATTTCCGGTAACACTTTAACGCTAAGTTTATTAAATAGTCTAGATTATAGGCTTTTCAAAAACACTATGCACATCAATAGTATTGCCTGTCTTTATATAGCCAAAGAGCTATGAATGAAGTAGAGTGGAAAATTACCAATTTCTTTTATCAACAATATTCCATCGCCTCTCGCAACTAAACGGTTTCCGGTAACACTTTAACGCTATGTAAATTTTAAAGCCTGGATTATAGGTTTCACAGAAAAGCTATACTTATCAATAGTATTGCCTGTCTTCATATAGCCAAAGAGCTATAAATGAAGTAGAGTGGAAATTTAACAAATTTCTTTTATCAACAATATTCGATCGCCTCTCACAACTAAACGATTTGCGGTAACACTTTGACGTTAAGTTTATTAAATAGCCTAGATTATAGGTTTTTAGGCATCATAAATAGGAAAATAAAACTATAACATCCACCTTACCGAATTTTCTAGAAGAATGAATTATCTTAAGATTGATGTAAAAATAAGCTCTTTGGCTATATGAAGACAGGCAATACTATTGATAAGTATAGTTTTTCTGTCAAACCTATAATCTAGGCTTTAAAATTAACATAACGTTAAAGTGTTACCGGAAACGGTTTAGTTGTGAGAAGCGATCGAATATTGTTGATAAAAGAAATTGGTAATTTTCCACTCTACTTCATTCATAGCTCTTTGGCTATATGAAGACAGGCAACACTATTAATCGGCATAGTCTATTTGTAAAGTCTAAAATTTAGGCTATTTAATAAACTTAGCGATAAATTGTTACCGGAAATCGTTTAGTTGTGAGAGGCGATCGAATATTGTTGATAAAAGAAATTTGTTAAATTTCCACTTTCATAGCTCTTAGGCTATATGAAGACAGGCAATACTATTAATGAGCATAGTCTTTTTGTAAAGCCTATAATCTAGGCTTTAAAATTAACATAGCGTTAAAGTGTTACCGGAAACCGTTTAGTTGTGAGAAGCGATCGAATATTGTTGATAAAAGAAATTGGTAATTTTCCACTCTACTTCATTCATAGCTCTTTGGCTATATGAAGACAGGCAACACTATTAATCGGCATAGTCTTTTTGTAAAGTCTAAAATCGAGGCTATTTAATAAACTTAGCGTTAAATTGTTACCGGAAATCGTTTAGTTGTGAGAGGCGATCGAATATTGTTGATAAAATAAATTTGTTAAATTTCCACTTTCATAGCTCTTTGGCTATATGAAGACAGGCAATACTATTAATGAGCATAGTCTTTTTGTAAAGTCTAAAATTTAAGCTATTTAATAAACTTAGCGTTAAATTGTTACCGGAAATCGTTTAGTTGTGAGAGGCGATCGAATATTGTTGATAAAAGAAATTTGTTAAATTTCCACTTTCATAGCTCTTTGGCTATATGAAGACAGGCAATACTATTAATGAGCATAGTCTTTTTGTAAAGCCTATAATCTAGGCTATCCAATAAACCTAGCGTCAAAGTGTTACCGCAAATCGTTTAGTTGTGAGAGGCGATCGAATATCGTTGATAAAAGAAATTTGTTAAATTTCCACTCTACTTTATTCATAGCTCTTTGGCTATATGAAGACAGGCAATACTATTAATGTGCATAGTGTTTTTGAAAAGCCTATAATCTAGGCTATTTAATAAACTTAGCGTCAAAGTGTTACCGGAAATCGTTTAGTTGTGAGAGGCGATCGAATATTGTTGATAAAAGAAATTTGTTAAATTTCCACTCTACTTCATTCATAGCTCTTTGGCTATATGAAGACAGGCAATAACTATTAATGTGCATAGTGTTTTTGAAAAGCCTATAATCTAGGCTATTTAATAAATTTAGCGTTAAAGTGTTACCGGAAATCGTTTGGTTGTGAGAAGCGATCGAATATTGTTGATAAAAGAAATTGGTAATTTTCCACTCTACTTCATTCATAGCTCTTTGGCTATATGAAGACAGGCATCACTATTAATCGGCATAGTCTTTTTGTAAAGCCTATAATCTAGGCTATCGAATAAACCTAGCGTCAAAGTGTTACCAGAAATCGTGTAGTTGTGAGAGGCGATCGAATATTGTTGATATAAGAAATTTGTTAAATTTCCACTCTACTTCATTCATAGCTCTTTGGCTATATGAAGACAGGCAATACTATTAATGTGCATAGTGTTTTTGAAAAGCCTATAATCTAGGCTATTTAATAAACTTAGCGTCAAAGTGTTACCGGAAATCGTTTAGTTGTGAGAGGCGATCGAATATTGTTGATAAAAGAAATTTGTTAAATTTCCACTCTACTTCATTCAAAGCTCTTTGGCTATATGAAGACAGGCGATACTATTGATGAGCATAGTTTTTCTGTAAAGCCTATAATCTAGGCTATTGAATAAACCTAGCTTTAAAGTGTTACCGGAAATCGTTTAGTTGTGATAGGCGATCGAATATTGTTGATAAAAGAAATTTGGTCAAATTTCCGCTCTACTGCATTCATAGCTCTTTGGCTATATGAAGATCGGCAAAACAATTGCTTAGCATAGCTTTCCTGAAAAGCCTATGTTGTAGGCCATCAAATTAACCTAGTTTTAAAGTATTATTGCGGCTAGTTGAGAATCTTGAATTGGTAAATGGAGCTAGTTTTTTTAAAATAATTACATTGGAATCCGCAGTTACGTCTTTCTTCTAGTGGAAAAGCCTTTTCCTGGTGACTGCAAGGATCAGATTTAGATAGTAATATCAAAATCATTGATTTTTGGACGTTTATTTCCATTTCTTAGTTAATTAGAAAAAAACTTCTTAATTTGGTCGGGTTATAATCGGCCGCTGAAATCGGCCGCTAACTTCACACCGGTAAAGAAGATGAATTTAGGAAAATAAAATAATATCACACAACCTTAATCTTTTAGAAACTTACGCTGCGTGAGCTATAAATGATTGACATATTTTACTTATTATTTTTACTACGTATTAGCTTATCTTTTAGTATTCTCTGTAGTAACTTCTTACCTATGAATATGTTAAATTCTACGGTGAAAGGATATAGATACGGTGAAAAATTTTCAAAAATTGTTTTCATAGCTGATTGCCCCATGCATCTTTCATCATATAAATTACTTATATCGAAATATGCCTCAAATTCTGAAAACAAAGGATTATTTGAGTTTATGATAAGTAAAAATAGACAAAAAATTACAACGATATATCAGAAAATTCCTGCCCGAAGATTAAAAAAAGGTTAATTAAATTTGTTCATCACAAAGACAATAATCATACTAAAGTAGTTTCGATGTTAGAGGCTGATGACAAAAGTTTATTTTCTCAAGTGCTGAACAAAAACTTACAAGTTTTTAAGTGATTATATCTGATTCAACAGTTAATACAATTTTGAAGATACAAACTAAATATAAAGTCACGTGATGTTCAGAAGTATTAGTACCTCTGCCAACCCCTTCGGGGATATTCGGCGTGAACGTTTATGTTTATGTTATGTAAACTAAATATATTCAATATCCTGATTCTTAAAATGTATCTATAAGAACTTACGTGATCTTATATCTTCGTCTGATTCAAGAGACTCGTCACTGTCATCCTTATGTTTAGAAGCTGAATACAACGTTAAAGCCAAAACTGTTTCTCTCACGATTGCGGAAAACCAAAAACACAGACTGCTGCCAATGTAATGCATAAATGCAAAATGAGCCAGACCCTAAAAACAGTTAAATACATATCAGTAAAAATAATACAAATACATTTCCGATGTAAGAAGAAATATCTAGTTTTTGAAATACAATGAATAGTTTAATTTCAACACAATGAATATTGTTTTGCAACATTGTTAATACAATATTCTTAACTTAAATATCTGTACACACTAAATGAATTTTTATTCCCGAGTAAAATGATTTCAGATTCGATATTTCCATTAGTACAATTACCAAGTTATGTGTATTTGACACATAATTTTATTTAATGCGAATATTTGAATATGTATGCTTGCAAAACACAACCCTCTGATATAAAAATGTCCAAATACGTCTACGAACCTTTAGTTGCTTTACGCTTATTATACGCACATAAATTGTCTTGTTGTTTACAACATAACATTTAACAAAAGACATAACACCTAACTAAAAATACGTACTTGTCTTCGCATAATAATGACGTTGGAATATTTGAAAATGAAGTACAATTGAAAGAAACAGTAGAGCGGATTGATAATGTCGAGTATCAGTAAAGATATGTCCACACATTCGTTATTGTTAACTTGTTCATCCGTGATATAATATATCTGGACTGTAATCAGAAGTATTGAGTGGACTAGATGACCTAAGGCAAATCCTGAAAAATAGATTTAAGTTGTTATTGTTAAACCAATATTCATGCATTCAAAGCAGCAAAAATCTAATATATAAAATTCACGTTCATCATTCACAGTGTTTGTCTCCAATTTCCTCCGAAACAGCCGAACCAATTTTAATGAAATTTTGCATACACATTTGTTAGGTCTGAGAATAGGTTTTAAAACCATTTTTATAGTCCTAAGTGATAAGGGTTGTACACCCTTTACATTTTATTTTTATTTTATCGACTACAAATTCCCTATAAATAATTGATTTGCCGGTTCGGCTAGTCTATTTATTATAAACCGCTTAAGTTGGGTGAACACATGCAAAAGTAATAATACTATCAAAACTACGATAACAATATAATTGAATGAGTCAATAAACAGCTAATCTAATCTGAGGATGTCTACATCCATCAAAATACATCATCAGATTATAGTTGTCTGAATCCATTGTATGATTAGCTTATAAACATCCCTTAAAAACAATCCGAAAGTGGCTGAGAAATTTCTTATTCTGCAGCTCGGGCTACCCCTTCTAGAGATTTATAGCTATTAATGTATCTTAAACACACATTTACCTCAAAGGACCCATTTGGATCAAATAGAAAATGTACTCAAAAAAAAAGACAGGTGTCCGTAGTACGAAGAATAAAAGAGCATGTATGAAAAGATTGATGGATGTGAATGCAGCTAGAGAGGTTTGCCAGGATCGTACAAAGTGGCGATCGATAGTCTCTGCCTACCCCAATGGGAACTAACGGCATGAGAATATGTATGTATGTATGTATCTTAAAATTTAGAATAAAAAAAGTAGTTTGAATAAAAAAAATACCTGCAGCTCCTAATTTCAAATAAAAACTGCCACTGTGTCGGCCTTGGCTAAAGCAATAGTCATGCCTTATTGGAATATCGGCAAATGGAGGTGGCAGAGGTATATCTTTAAAGTTTGGCTCTCCATCTGTTAGAGATGATGAACCTGACTCTATCTGTAAGTAAAGAACCATTATTAGTGTATTTAAAAAACATGAATAATTTATTACCATGTAAGTTAAAATGGTCAAAAGGTATACATAGACTACTTGTGTAACTCATCTCGTTTTATAACAAAAATTGAGAAACACATTGATAAAAACATATGCTGGTGTCATGGTTAGACTTATTGCTACAAAAGTACTTAATAGGTTTAATCATAATATTTTGTATTTTTTTTATTATTATTTCTCTAAGCCGATTTTTATTTCAATCCTAAATTGGGATAAAACTCTTTTTTTTACTTAAGCTATATACAAGTTTCATTTGTTGTTTTTTAGTGCTGCTGTGTAGTGTTGGCTTAGAATAGCACTACCCCATTCCTTCCGGTGGGTGTACGTAAGAGGCGACTAACGGTATTGGGGCTTTTAAGGGATTTTTGGGCCATGCGGTTGGAGACCCATCACCAACAACCTTTATTTTACCGTCTTTTCCCCTTTGAAGTTTCCAAAATTGGCTGAGGAATTTCTAATTTCTTAGCTCTGGCTACCCCTTTTAGGGATTTACAACCGTGGGTATATGTATGTATGTTGTTGTTTTGTGTTATTGTTAATAGTGAGACATATTATAGTGAGAAACATTCATGCTTGAATCAATCTTATGCAAAATAGTTATGGCAATGAAAAACCCTGTACAGGGTTTTCACTTCGTGATTTGTAAATGTAGTGCATTATCATCACTGATCAACTACATCACATTTGATAAATTAATTTATTGGTCTGATCAAACAGAACAAAATTATGTAAAGTGAAAAAGGTATTTGTTAGAAAGCTATCTGTAAGTGTTTAGTTCATTTCCTGTTCTAGGACAACTTTAAACATTATTTCAATTTCACACATAATAAAGTAATAATATAAAAATGATACTAAAAAAGTTGTAAAATTTTCTATGTGAGAAAACAGTTGTTTTTCTAATCACAAGGTTGAAAATTATTGTAAACGAGTTTCTACTTACATCTTGTTTCCTCATATATTCATCTAATTTTTCTTCATACTCTATTTTAGTTTTTTGTCTTTTCAGAGTCAAGTTTTTGTAACGCTTTAAATCGTGATGTAGATACAACATGTATATAAAACCTATGCATGTTAAAACGAGATTATAAATCTGAAAAAAGATAAAAATAATTAGAATTACGAAGATATAACAAAAATGACAACGTAACTAAAATTCGTCCTAGACTTCTGCAAGGTACACGGAGGAGCGGCTTTCAATATTGTATCATATACAGCGTGTTAGTTTGACGGCGATTGTTACTTCAATATTAATTCGTATATTAAAGTTTAATGCTTAATATCCACCATATGAAATAAACAAAAAGATTAAAACCGCTTTAGCAGAAAAACTTACTTTCTCCATCAGATGGAAAACTGTGGTTATCTACACTAGCCTAGCGCACACACTCCTACCCGTATAATGTCTCACCCACACACAGAGAACAGCGGGCGCGTCATGTGACCATCTAGTCTTGCGCACACTTGCTCGTGACCGTATAAACCGCACTATGACAGCAATGCAAATTTTTTTGAATTTCGCGGCTATGTTTGATTTTTCTTTGAACTTATCGCCGCGCCTGGTGAGGCTGTGGTCTTAGTCGCCTCGTATTTCAATCCAGTATTAAATATGGGGTAGTGTAATTCAAACATTTTCAAGTAAAAAGATTGATGGATGTAAACAAAGCTAGAGAGGTTTGCCAGGATCGTACGAAGTGGCAATCGATAGTCTCTGCCTACCCCAATGGGAACTAATGGCGTGAGAATATGTATGTAAAAAATCTATCTCTATTAATTAACACCGACGATTATAACAAAACTGTCGTCCTAAATAATCAGCTACCGCTATTTTTGTTTTACTTTACATCTCTGCCTCCCCAAAGGGTAGTAACGGCGTGAGTATGTATGTAATGTATGTACTTCATGAGCGTAAGATAATAAAGTTAAAAACAAATAGAGACCCTCGAAACGATGCATTTACGTGGCATAAAATAAAGTGCGCAAGAGATACCTATTCATTCATTAACCGACATCGAAATTGGAGGAGTTCTTGGTGTTTACTAAACTCTCTCGGGGCTAAAGGGCTCTAAACGGGTGTATCTGTACTCTATCACAGTTAACTAAAGAATACGAATAAAAATAACTCACCCCGTTTTGATTGGCAGTGGCAGATCCGGGCTATCACCTTTATTTGCGCAAAACGCAGAACATTTTGAGAATTAACATTATAAAACACCAACACTGAACTTTGCTGGTTCGTGTACGCCATATTTACTCAACACAATCACAACACAAGATACTAAAACTGAACTCACACTCCGAAAATTAATGCGAAAAATCAAAGTGACATCCAATCATAAGCGACACAAACACAATGAGCTACAAACAACTAACTTAGTACTAATACTGTTCCTTTGATGTAATGCCGACAAGCCCGCCCGACTTGTTGATACATGCAGATTTTGAATTTCGCGGCGATCGATGTTTACGAATTATGAATTTTTCTCTGAACATACTGCCGCATTCCAACGCAGTATTAACTATGGGGTAGTGTTATTCAAATTTATCATGTCAAATAATAACATGTAAAAAATAAGAAGATATTAGAAGCTAAGTTCGATTGATTACTTTACTGGCCTTGATTTGATTTGGCCGCCGGTTAAGGGTCACGGCGGGTCGCAGCTGTCAGCTGAGTTGCCCGCCTTGTCATCGCGTTTCACGCATACATTGAGCGTGTTGGTGTCAATAGTACTACTTTCTTAGTGCAAATTTTAACAAAATTTAAAAAAAATAAGTGTGTTTTTTTTCAACGAATTCTGCCTCTATACGTGATAATTAATCATACTTTTCAAGGAAAACAGTCATTACAATTACACCCTGTATATACATCGATTAGTATAGAAAAAACGCTCGGTACATCACACCAAAACCGCGCGTCCGCGCCGAGGTGCGGTCCGCTAGCGGATTCCGCCCGACCGCGCCGATAACCGTGGGGCACAATATGTGTACACACACAGTTGACACTACGCTCCACAATAACGCGCTTGTTTTCGTGCTTAAGGGACTGTTTTATTTGCGAAAATTCAGGTTCAGGCGAACATTTGTGTCTATTCCAGTAAAAGTTTGCCGAATTTTACTCAATAAATAGTAAAAGATGCAGTTGACATTCGTGTAAATAATAATATTAATATGAACACCAAAAGAATACACGAAAAAATACAGAAAGAAATGCTAAAAACAGTTAAATAACAGTAAAGTTATAAAACTTGTCTATATGTTTTCTTATCTCCATGTAATTCAGTACAAATGAACCATTCCGAGATCAATTTCGTAAAAAAAGGATGTATTCAATCTTTGAGGCCTGCTTATTTGCTTATACAAAAAATATATTGATAAAACAATCGCAGAGTCTTGAATCAGTTCAGAATTGTCCATTGTAACGTGCTAACGCCACGACGGCAAAATGGAAAAAAACCTTAAGCTTGGTGCAGGCAGACCGCGCGAACCGCGCCTCCGCGCCTCGGCGCCGCGCGCGGAATCCGCTCGTCTGCACCTCCGCGCCAAGGCGCGTTTCCAGTGGGAAAACCGCCTAAGTCATCTATATTTTGTATGTAATCAAATATCATTATTATGTTCGCTGAGTAGTAGCTTCGAATACCTAAACCATGTTTTCCTGCAGTTGTTCAAGACGAAGGTTTTGTGTGCGGTGTGGCTAGATGTAGATAGATCACTAATCTTTCTTTATCTTTTAAATAATCAATTTAGATTTTTTGTGCATATCTGAAAACACGTTAGAATGATATGAAATTGAAGAAGTAGTTATAGATTATACAAAAAGTAATTACCGGTGCTAAACTTAATTCTATAAAGATGTCTCCAATGTAGGATACCATTCCTAACGTTACTAAGAATATGGCATATATGCAGCTCAAAGTGAACGTCAGATTCTCGCTGAAAAACGGAAACATTAGATTAGATACTGTTAAAGATAAGTAGATAACTTATAAAAATGTAACATACATTAGCCATTAATTGTATTAGTAAACAAGGTTAAACGGTTAATTAAATGAGGTTGAAAAAGTTTATAAAATGAATACAGTAAAAAGCCATGTAGTTCCGGCTAAGAATGTCACTACCTCTTTCTTCCCACGGGTGTCGTAAGGCTTTTTGACGGGTTTTTGGGCGGTTGGAGACCCATCACCTACGATACTTTATTTCTACCATCTTGTTCCCTATCACCATCCCAATGTGACGGAGGAGTTTTCTAGCTCTAAGACTCTGGCTTCCCCCTTTTTGGGATTTATGGCCGTGAGTATATGTATAGTATAGTAAAAAACTCAACCTTGTCAAAGAATAAACTGAATGCAGCAAGTAAGGAATACCGTATTTAGGTGTTTTGAAGATTACTGACTCATTAATAAGCTATTAAAAATATCCAATTTCATGTGTAGACGATAAGATCTAAAAGTATATATTATCTAGACCTTCAATGTTGATATGTAGAATGTGAATCTAGTATTAAAAACACACATATATACTTATACTCACGCCATTAGTTTCCATAGAGACTATTGATCGACACTAGAGTATTAAAATAGTGGCGTTTTTATTTTAAATTACTCGTTATGCAGTTATTAAATCGTCATAAGGCACCCATGTAAAAGTGGGTGACCGATATGTTCATCTGTTTTTTCGGAGCATCCTTTTTTGTATGGTTATATGAAAGTAGTTTTTATACATCTATACATTAAGTATTTTTATTGCAATTTGATCACATCAGCGAACTGTTTTGTAAAAAGGTTCAATAATTAATCGTTATCAATAATGGTACAATATCTTAGTCAACATAGGTGACAGACCTTCGTGAATTAGGTGTAGGACTGACCAGTTGGTTATTACAAATTATATATATGTATATCTAACTTACACAGTCTGTTTTTTATTTTCTGCAGCGTCTGTAGGCGGAGGGGCAATAGTTTCCATTGAGCGTATAGATTGTGCATCCATCGTGGCCACGGATCTTTTACGTGGTGTTAATGATCGCATATCATTCGGTGTGTACCGATAGCTATCTAAAACAATTAATAATTTATAGTATTTTTAAAATATGTTTGTTGTTTCTTTCTTTGCATATAAGGTAACTTACAAAATTTATTTATTTATTTATTTACGGAAAACAGACAGCTTTAACACAACAATTAGCAAAAAACAATAAAAATTAAAACATAGCCAAAAACAGTTTTTACATATTTATTGATTTCTAACGAAGTTATTATTTATAAAGTAGTAATACTTTTTATTCAATTTGTTCAATATTAATAGAAAATCTTATCGAAACGAGCATATTAGCTAATACCCCAAAGAAGACATAGGAGATGATCTAGAAATATAATAATGTCAATGTTTTTTCGTATGTTTATTTTTTGTTCCCTTTGGCTTAACCTATTGAAACTGTCAAGTTGATTAAAAAAAACTTATAATTTGCTATAACTCATTTCATTTGTACTTACTTAAAGATCTTGATTCCACATTCTTATAGTTACTGTTATATATATTTGTATTACTTCGGTCACCTGTGAAAAAAAAACTTTTTGTTAACTCTGTAAACTAGACCAGAGTAAAAAATCACTATTTATTAGAATAGAAGTTGGAATTGCCCTTTTACTTCAAATTTGAATTAAAACTTGGTGTCTTGGCAGGAGGTAAATATTTTTTTAAAGTATTACATATTTGTTATTTCAAACTCTAATCATGGTCAACCAAGCTACTTTAGTCGCATTTACAATCAGTATATTTTTTTATTTTAATTATTGTTGCAAGCAATATGTGTAACCTTCTTATGTCTGGCAAACCGAGTGTATAAATACCTTCGCTAGTTGCATGAGTACTAACATGAGCTCTAAATATCATTTAGAATAGTGAGCCAATATATTAAGTTTTGAATTCCATTATTTTAGAAAGGTAGCATACAATAAAAAATTGGTCATATATAAAATATTTATCATATTATTTATACAATTTATTTTAAACAATGTTTTTTTCCCAAGTGTTGTGAGGTTAATGTATACATATTTATTTAGAATAAGGAGAAAAAGTTAGAAATTAATGAGACTAAATTGTACATAGCCCTGTGACAGAGTAAACCATAAAAAATATATTTTCAAAGTGGAGAATCAATTATTTAGTTTAAAGACAAAGTTTAAGGCTTAATCCCAAAAAGGGGTATCCAGAGCTTCAGAGCTAGAAAGTCCTCAGCCACATTCGAAAGTTGATAGGGGACAAGATGGGAGAAATAAAGTATCGTTAGTGAAGAGTATGCAACCGCATCGCCCAAAAACCCATTAATAAGCCCCAATCTATTAGTCGCCTTCTTACAGAACCCGTGGGTAGAAAGGGGTAGTTACATTGTAAGCCGGCACTACACGTCAAACTAAACTAGTTCTAATAAAAACTAGAAATAACGTTCTTTAACAAATTAAAGTGTAAGGTTATTTATAAAAAAAGATGGTATTTACCTGGAAAAGACAAAGTATCCGCGTCAACCATTTTGGGAGGTGCTAGGAAGTTTTTTGAAGGTTGGCGCTCTAGAGACTCCTGAAATGGTAATTATTTTATATATAAGTTAGAAAATATTACATTATATAACCTTGTTGCCCCTTTGGGACAATAAAATGTCCGAAATGAAGCATAACTCAGACATATAGTTATTATTATTATACTTGATGTTCTCACAGTTATCCTTCTTAAAAAAACAAACATACTTAATTTAAAAACTTCAAAACAATATATTTGAGTACTAATCGGTGGAAGTCAATCTATAAACTTTATAGTTTATTCGTTACATTGAAAAAAGATACAATTTGCTCAACTAATTGTCTAGTTGAGAAACAGCGCTATATAGTTACGGCCATCTTTTTAAAAAGGTAGCATTAAATTAAGAGGAATAAGTGTAGAAAAATGACAAAAGCAACTAAAATCAGAAACAGAAAACTCAGTTGTGCATTTCGACTCCTCCCTAGGTAGGGCATGAGAACAATATAGAAAGTGTATTGTCAATGAACAATGGAAAATTGTACAATGGGATTAATAACTTTATTAGTTGCTCGCTTCTCCCGATCGACACGGCCTGTATTTCACAATAATCCCATTACGAGGCGGCCGAGCATTGCGTATCCCGTCCCGACGCTCTGTTGTGCGTTCAATACGTTTAAATAGTGTTTAAAAACTTACTCTCTGTTATTGCCGTGTTGCGTGTGTCACAAATACATAAATAAATACGGGTATGACACAGAGCAAGACCCAAAGTTAGTACTAGTATAACTTAATACTCGAAACACGTGGTATGGGATACTAACTCAACGATATTTTTAGTATTAAAATTAAATAATACACAAGTAAATGATATCAAAGAATAAGAAACAATAATTCATGTCACCAGAATCCAGTATGCGTATATACGATTTTGTATTTACCTAGGGGACTTACTTGATCTATAAAATATATATAATTAATGATTAATATTATATTTTAAGGTAGTAAAAAGAAAGGTTAAAGTAAATTTTTGTTGATAACAAATTCATGTGTAAACTTTTCCACTGACCATTATTAGTGAAGATAAAAAGTAAAAGCTGGCATACAAACATCGAAAGCGTTTTAGCCAAAAAAAACACCCATATGTGGTAATACAATAAGATTAAGTTAGCTCGAAAATAAACACAATAGTCTAGGCCTGGAGAATATCTTAAGTAAATATTGAAAATATATATTACATACCAGACAGTATAAAAAATGCCCAAAAGTCATTCACAACGCAACTTACAAATTTTTTGATCGATAAGTGTTACTATACGTTGAATGAGTATTTTACTGACAAATAAATAATCGGATTTTTAGTTAATAATTAAAGAAGTAATTTTATTATATTATATTGCAATTACTAAATAATTTAATGATATATTTTTAATGTTTTATTGTATTTTTTTCATATTTTGTAAATAATTTTGTATTTTTCTTCTTATGTGTTGTAGAATAAGAATTTAGTTATTAAGTATTGTTGTTGTGCCCCAACGGGGTCTTGTTTGTCCTACACTATGATATGTTAAGATCTTACCTGTAAAACAAGAATGCAAATAAATGAATTGAATTGAATTGCCGTGTAGTGTCGGCTATGCCATGTTTTGCTGGCTTAGAATGTCACTACCCCTTTCTACGCACGGGTCTCGTCAGAGGCGACTAAGGGTATAAGAATTTTTAAGTGGTTTTTGGGCGAAGCGGTTTGAGACCCATCACCAAAGATACTTTATTTCTACCATCTTTTCCAGTACCAGAACAGGTAAAGATTGGATGAAATACAAAACTTAAAGAATAAAAATACCGAAAAGAAATTAACAAAAGGTGACGGGGTGTAAATAGAAAATATGATATACTTTAAAGCCTGAAACATTTTGTAAAACATTCGAGATACACACTGTTACACACTCAATATGAAGGACATAATAAGGTAAAATGAATTGTGTTTAGTAAATGTTTGACTTGATCAAAAAATGCTGTCTTCATTTATCTGTTAATAAACTTGAAATGATTTGATAAGGAGACGTAAAAGTGAAATTCAATGATCTCGTTAGTATTATTACAAATTCTCTCGCATATTAGTGGTATCGATGTTCTTATCTGGGATTTACATAAAACCAAGACTTTATCGTCACGGATATGTCAAACAAAGCTTCTTATAGTAATTGATATGAATGGCATTTTAAACAAATTGCTGGTGCATTTTAATAAGCGAAATAACATATATTATCTGTCTTAACAATTCGCATTGCTGAGTAAAATGGAATGATATCCTTTATATTTCTTTTTATTGTTAGTTTTGAGAAGATTGATGGATGTGAACGGAGCTAGATTTACCAGAATCCTACAAAGTGGCGATTGATGGTCTCTATAAGTTGTATGTATGTTCTTTAAAATGTTCTAAAAGTTTTGATTTACTTTCAATGTCTCAAGCCCTGTGGAATTGAGCTGAACGATTTCATGTACGTTAAAGTTTGGATGATGATACATTTTATAAGTTGATGTTTAAAAATGTAGAAGGAAACTTTTATACTTGTCAAGTTATTTCAAAATAAAGCGTGTTTATAAAAATGTTTTACTTTATTCCTTTCTGAGGCTGAGCACAGACATAAATCCTAAACATATCTCTGCCTCTGAATCATTATCGCCTGGATGTTATGTTTAACTTTGAACCCATAACTCAATCAGCCATACTTGACTATTCCAGAGCACTTTCCACTTTTAATTATAATTTATTTAGTTGCATCTAGCCATACAAATCTGCATATCAATAAAGATTACAACTAAGTCATTATCGTGATGTATTCTTTTATGACGTCTCAATTCATGATAAATTATTTCATTTTAATGAACGGCAAAATCGCTTTCGTATGACGTTGTATCACGTGATTGTTTGGAAATAAAAGAGTGGATATTTCATTATGAAAGGCGTTTGTGCGGCGCTGTGTGTCCGCGGTTGGTGTTTATTTACAGCAAGGAAAAAGGGCGGGGGAGGTCAGGTGGGGTTTGTGCCTCCCGCAGTAGGGGGTGGGGAGGCGCTCGCGACCGAATGGACTCAAAAGGTTTACAGTTCGCTGCGCGAGAGTGACCCGCCTCACAAACATAGGCGCGTTTACTACGTAACATGAATTATATGGACAAGACTGCTATTATTCTATTTTGACAAGATAGTTTTTATGAGACTTTGATATGGTGAAGAACTTGTAATACAGATATACTGTGTACTACAATTGTAGTCATTAAACTATGGTAGATTTACACTATTAATTTAAGTTACAATTACAAGAACATGGGTAGACTAATTAATGTCAATGACTTTATCGTTTACAAAATTAGAATTTTTGCTGGTTAACACGCATAGCTTATTTTTGATAATTAATTTCTGGTTAGTGCTTTTTACAAGAAACACTACCTTTCTTTAAAGTTGCCAAAAATTTACAAAAACGAATAGTGTTATTTTAATGGAAAAATTTCGGAATAGATCTTGCTTGTTTAATAATTTATTTATTTTTTGGATATAAATGCAGGACTAAACTTATAGCATGGTAGGTTTATATTCTTGTATTCAACCATTTTCATAATATTCATGAAATATTATACTAATAAATAAAGAATAAATAAAGGAAAGAAAAATTTCGACACAGGCGGTATTCGAACCCGCGACCTCGGGTATACGCCCCCGTCGCTCTTGCCAATTGAGCTACCGTGTCAATGGCTGCCAGCGCGAAATTTTTCTATCCTTTATTTATTTTACACGTTTTAGTAGTGTTTGCGTTTCCTACCTCCGAATTTTTTACTAATTCGAAAGGCCACTTGTCTATCTTTTCGGATAAAATGCGAATGTTGAAAACGCCTAACTATCACAGAATTTAAATCTTTGTGTTCATGAAAACCTCAGTTGGGTATTATTACTAATAAATAAAGAATAAATAAAGGAAAGAAACATTTCGAGACAGGCGGGATTCGAACCCGCGACCTCGGGTATACGCCCCCGTCGCTCTTGCCAATTGAGCTACCGTGTCAATGGCTGCCAGCGCGAAATTCTTCTATCTTTTATTTCTTTTACACGTTTTAGTAG
Organism: Bedellia somnulentella; assembly: GCA_963576735.1. Taxonomy (NCBI): domain Eukaryota; kingdom Metazoa; phylum Arthropoda; class Insecta; order Lepidoptera; family Bedelliidae; genus Bedellia; species Bedellia somnulentella. Next base: position 10,504,971 of record OY755171.1, read on the forward strand.
TGTTTTCGTTTCCTACCTACGTTTTTTCTTTTTTTATTAGTAATAATCCCCACATGAGGTTTTCATGAACAAAAAGATTTAAAATATTATACTGTTTTCTATGCTTTTATTCTCACACAAGCAAAATCCTTATCAGAGTTATTCAAGTAGCAGTATTTACCTCAGATGAAATCATTTTTAACGATGCTTATTAAATGTAGTTTATTTATTACATGGCAATATTCAACCTTTGATATTTTTACTGTTATAGGATGACATCATTAAAGAAGTAGCAAATCATTATCACATGTCGATAACAAAAAATATGACAGTCAACATTTAGTAATAAAAGTGATATGGTATTGAAATGTACGTAAATATTATATTACAATGGTCAAGTATTTGATAAAAATGACGTATAAAACTACAGGAGGTGTTTAGTATTAAATTGCTTGTTGTGGTTATCTGCTGATGAATATAGTATAGTATATAGATTAGAATAGCCTAACTTATTTTTAACTTAGTGCTTTGTACTAGTACAGAGCACAAAATGAAAAATAATAATATTTACCTAGGTAAATTAAGGATTCGGAGCTATGTAAGGGTTTTTATTTTTATGGCTGGACCCCCGTAACCACCCTTAGCTGAAAATATTTGGCTTTAAAAGTGGCCGCAAATTTGAATCCTTGTTTACTTATTCTTAAGATTTAAAGCAGTTAGTATGTCGGTAGATAAAAATGGCATGTGCATGGTAGATATGTTGGAGTTTAATAAGTAAGGGAACAGTTCACAACTGCATAAATTTTCTTAATTTTGGACCAATCGAATGTCCACGTTAATTTGCGACTCGTCTTTAATCTATGTCGTTTAAATGCTAATTTTATTTAAGCGTCTATAGCTATATTTTAATTAAAGCGTCTTGTTGTAAGAACTATGTGACTGTAAATATAAGACAATGGTCGTTCATAGATTCAGAAAATAATATAAATCAAAAGCCTTGAGTGAATAAGTAGTTAAAACTTATTGACATGCTATATACCAAACTAGTGCGCCGATATTAGGCATATAAAAAAAAAATGGCGTAAGCTACCCAAGTTACTAAAATGTTGTCAAAAAAAACCAAAGATTTACATTTCAAATAATATTCAAATTTTACGTTCATTACACTGTTAAGGGACTTATTAGCTTTCTCTGCTAAGTATATTTAACAATCAACACATTTAGAAAAGAAAAGATAACCCAAAAGTAGGATTTACAGGTGACAAAACTTTATTTGAAACGAGGGTTATAATAATTTGTAAGTATAGTTAATTGACTTAACCAATTGCAACAACTGAACGATCGCAGTCATTTAAAATATGTTATAATTTAATAACAGATTTAATTTAAGGTCTTATCCATACTAACTGGGCAGAAAATCATTACAACCCATTGCGCTCATGTAAATTAATTCGTTTGTTCGGAGTAGGCACCTGTATTAAAATTTACTTTGAAACACAGCAAATTTGTCACATTACTCTGGCGTTTTCAAAAAGCGCAACCAAATTGGAAAATATGTAACTTGACCCAAATACTGTAAAAATACAGTTAACATGCGTTTATCCTATTTTTTGTTATGAATGAGCGATAACTAGCATAGCAGCATATAACAGTAAATACTTTATATTTTCCAAGGGTATAATTATAGAGTATAAAGTGGCCAAAAGACTGCTCCCTATCACACGAGTGCACAGTCCATGCAACACTCTAACCGTAACCTAGATGATAAAAAAACACGCGTTGATGTTCAGAAGAATGAGTACCTTATCTCAGTCAGACTAGTTTATCTCAGATGGTTTTATCAATTACCTTAACCCTTTATAAGAAGGCAGTGGGCATCAAATAGAAGTGAAATACAATGAATTTTTGATCATACCTTGCCTTATAAAGGGTTAACATATACGTCACAAATCAAGCCATTTCTATTTATAAATCACGATTGTGCGGAAAAATATTCATTTTCGTATCTTTCCTAAGAACTATTACTTTTTTCTTAAGTAGTATATTCGACGGCTTGAAGATTACTTTAAGGCCCTCGGTGGAGATTTTAATGGGTTGTGATTGTAATGATATTGCAGTGTAGTGGCTGCTTAGAATAGCCCTCATTCATTTGTTCTTGCGGGCATCTGCTTCTGTGATTTATAGCCGTAAGAATCTGATGATATTATTGACTAATTATAATTTATCTTAAGATGCGTTGAACCCTCAAATCTCAGATCTAATAAAACTTCGTATTAATGTCAGTATTCACCTGTCGCGTTGGCTCTGCATACATGACAGTGCGCTGGGGCCGCCGCCGAGCCGCTCGTGCTGCGGTCGCCGTCTGCATGCTCCCGCCCATGGGGCCCGGTTGGGATACCGTCCGCACTCTACGGGGCCGGTCTTCTGACAGCGCTACGGAGTTCTGCACCTAAAGAGAAATTATGTTTGTTTTAAGTTTTATTGCATTATTAAATGAGTATGGTAACTCTGAACGATAGGGTAGAAAACTCCGTATCCCATATGTTCAATTTAGAACAATCTGAGAGTATCTTACTGTATGTATACTGACAGAATAATAAATATTTATATATCTTTAAGTAAGTAGTTTCTCATACGCTTCATACTACGGAGGCTGATGGAGTTATAGAATAGAAATATCCCACCAAAAACATTCTATAAAAAACTAGCCAAGTCTTGATAGAGCTGCTTGTTTATCTCTAAAAAGTAATGAAATCTCTAAAATAAGTGGAGCCAAGTCCAAGGTTCCTTACTGCGATTTATTTTTTATTATAGTTAATTTTACGTGACTTGGCCGTTGACTTGTAATTAGTAGATTATGATTAAAGTTTAAGGGAGACATAGAAATAATCACCAGAGTTCTTACAACTAAAAATAAAGATAGATAAAAATCACAAAAAAATGTGAAGTGGTCTCTACATAATCGGCAAAGAAGTTTAGAAGATTTGAATAAATCTGTAAATAACTTAGTAAATAAACTTGTACATACTAAACGTGTCAAGAATGTTCAACGGCAAATCAACAACATCAACAAACAATAACAATAAATCGCAGTAAGGAACCTTATTTTCCTCCTCCTCCTCCACCTTAACCTCCACTTATTTTATAGATTTCATTACTTTTTAGAGATAAACAAGCAGCTCTATCGAGACTTGGCTAGTTTTTTACGGAATGTTTTTGGTGGCACTTCACTTCTTTTTGACAGGACGTAGACTGATTGAATGGTTACATTTTCTTATTATTATATTATCTTGTGAAATCAAATAAAAATAAACTCCACGGTTTTTTAAATCTTTAAAATACACGAAAAATACTTTTAAATGTGTGAATAAATACGATACCGGGATTTAAAATACAGCCAGCGCCATCTAGTGATAGTGACGAGTACTGGTACTAATCTATACTTATAATAAATCTGTAGAGAGGTCAATTCTGTACATGAAATATATTTTCAAAATAACTATCAGGTGATGATTAGGGATCGATACTGATGCCAAAAATGCAATCAGTAAAATTTTTGTCTGTCTGTCTGTCTGTCTGTCTGTCTGTCTGTCTGTCTGTCTGTCGGTTTGTATGTTCCTTATGGAAACAAAAACTACTCGACGGATTTTAACGAAACTTGGTACAATTATTCTTCATACTCCTGCGCAGGTTTTTGTATACTTTCCAGCAGAGTAGTAAAGGGGAATTTTGGGAAAAATTTGGGAAAACGGGAGAAGTTACTCCATTTTTTAAGCTTCCGTCGCGTGTGCAGACTTAATGGTTAAACTTACATAGAAATTATGTATGACGGAAATATTCTTCATAAAATTATCTAAAAAAAAATCTTCAACAGTTTATGTCTATCTTTTACGGTTGACTCACAATGACACGTGTAATTCCTGATAGCTTAGCAGTTCGGAACATTCTGATTATATTTGTTTACTCTTACGTTTGTAAACCTCTCACTCATCCCTAATTTAAAAAAGGTAACATTATTACCTATTCAATAAAAAAAGAATCATAGAAATCGATAGACAAACACCGAAATTATACATAAAATAAGCCATCGCGCCCGTGACCAAAACCAAATCTTTACTAATTTACATATAGCATACTAGATGGCGCCAGTAGTTGCATCCTACATCACGTAATGAATTATTTTTTAGATTGTTATTTATAAATACTTCATAGCGGTTTATTCCAAAATTAGCTATTAAACGGAAATACTGAACCGTTCATTAAAGCGCATTCAAAATCACCAAACTACACTGTTTAGGGAGGCTTTAAATTTAATAAATTGAAAACATTGCGCTGAATTTCACAATGCTTGAGCAGTGACTGAAGAAAGAAACCTCAGATATTTAAAAAAACAACGCTACCCGTGCGAAGCTGGGACGATCCACTAGTGCTTAATAAACTGAGCGAAGCCGCGGCTAAGTGCTAGTACATAAATACTCGTAATAATTATTATTGGACCGAATATTTTTATTCATTCAGTAGAATACAGTTAATCGACTACTATTTCTTGTAAATACGCCTATTATAGTTTGGCAGAACTCTTATTACCTATGTTTTCTCATCAGCGTCACCAGGTAGTCCAGATCTTCCATAAACCTTGTTCTGATAGTTTTTTCTTTATGTGGGCGTTAAAATCTACCTTTGAACCAAAATTCAGCTCTCTAGGTCTATGGGAAGTACTAGTTCTATTTTGATGATCAGTGAGTCAGTCAGTCAGTGTCGAAAATGCGAAACTTTGCATTAGCTTAACTTCGGAATTAATTGATCTACCAACTTGAAATTTTGGATTTCAAGTGTGTGATTACGAATTTCTAGGTGACAAAGATTTCAGCGTTTTAATCCTATCCTAAGGTTCTCGAATGGGGCCCTGAAAATGCGGCGAAACGGTTCCAGAAAAGGATGGTACGACAGTGCTTGCTTCGCGCTCGACTTGGCGATAGACAGATGTACAGATATACACTAAAAGCGATTTCTACTATCAATAAATTACAGTAATGTGAGGTAGGTGTTCAACAATAAAGTGAATCAAATATCTATGCTTAAATTATATGGCAGTGCATGCTTGCAAAACGACGATAGGCATTCCCTCTCTCACTAGAATGCACTTTCGTAACAAAACGTGGATACTATGAACCAAACCTTGATCGTTCATCATCTGCATTAGTTGCCACCTCTTTGGTTATTATACGGCGTGAACGTTAATATTAAATTTTGATAATTTAATGATGGGCTCTGTACATCTTTTGTTTGGTTAAGTATTTATCTTTATCAGTAAAACCTAATAAATAATCATTCATTAATCAAAATATAAACAAGTAACACAAATATATATGCCCCATACTTGCTGTAATTTATAACACTTTTTATTATTTCATTATTTTTTCCAGCTTAGATTGCCATAGTTTAAGAACAATTTTAAAATTTATTGATGGTAATACCTATTACTAGCAACCTTCATCATCCAACTCATTGATTGATGAATAGTGGCTAATTAAGATGATTTCTTAAGTAGTATTTTTCTATTTAAATATTATATAAAATATCTATGACATTCATACTATAATAGAAAATATATTACTAGGCACGGGAATCAAACCTAACTAATTAACTAAATTAATTGATGATGTCCGTGCCCTAGTGGATAGGTGACTAGCTTCTCGGTCCGGAGGTTGAGGGTTCGATCCCCGCTGAGAGCAACATTTATGTGATGAGTATAAATAATTGCTTCTTAGTCTTGGATGTTATTTATATGGTTATTATATAATAATATATATCGATTGGGTAGCATCCCATAATACAAGTTCTACTTAGTTCGGGACTCACTTGATGTGTGTATAATATGTCCGCATATTTATTTATTTAACACATGCCAGAAAAAATCAAAAACGTAACAATATATATAAAGTTCTGATCATCGTTTGATTCTGCGAACCTCATATATTTTACTATCAAACTAAAGCTCAACAAAAGCTTCGAAGGTTCGGCAGAGATACTTTTGAACATCACGTGACAGATTTGTCACTGGGTGTTCAGAGTGCCCACGTTTTGCTTAAACAGTATACCAAATGATAAGGGCCAGGCCTATAGCCGTTTTTTAGGAATACACTGACAAATGACTCAGTGACATAAAGTTCGTTATGGTGTTTGTTGATTTGAATTTACGTTCCTTCATTAGAAGAGGAGGTGTTGCCTTCCTACTGAGCCATAAAATATGTACTAGAACTACCCTGATATAACACAAATTTAGTACTATTTAAAATTGTGTTATATGAATCATACACTGGGCTTATTTCAAAGTTCGGTTGTAAATAGATAATAGTAAATTAATTTATGGTGTTTATCAATCAATAGATAAAAGTAGAATTTATTTATTCTTTAATCTTACCCATATAAATAATAAATAGTTACATAGATTATACAGGAAGTGACTAAAGCTCACAATAGTTGCATAGGAAATCATTTTAACTAACTTTTATTTTTAATTTACAAGAATGGACGCAAAATATATTATCTGCACATTGTTATCTCCTGAAATTACTGTATAGGTAAACTTAAACCATTCTTACTTATTTGATTCCAAAATTAGCAAATCAATCAACTGTGTTAATTATGATTTCATGTTTTGTTTGTTGATTTTTCTGTATATTTCATGAAATATTACAGAAAGTATAATAAGAGTAAGAAATAGTTCGTATGGTCCCCTCTCAATAGGATATATTAAAGATTCTATTTGAAAATGTTATTTGTATATCATATTTTTATCTTGATGTGCTAGAAAGATTTTTAATTTCTATTCAGAATAAACTCCAGAACCAAAAATATATCTAAAACATCGTTTAAATGAAATCAGTATTATGCTTTAATAACAAAAGAACATTCCAGTGTTGGTGCATTCCCTATCGACAGAATGAGTTAATAAATAATACAAACCCCAGGATCTTTCTTTGTATTTGGATCATCATCATCACTTGAGTGGTGCAACGAGGATTCCGAATGAAATTTCTTGTCACCCATTCTCTTCCTGTTAACTATCTCATCAAAAAGCTCTCTTCTTAAATTTTCACCCATTTTTCACTTTGAAACACACATTTATTCAAAAAATATTATTATCCGTCAGTTCTACACATAATTGTTATTGTTCTGATCACACGCTTTAATTTCAATAAATAAATGATCGAGCAACGATTTCTTATCTTTTATCAATATCGATATCATTATCTTGAAATTAAAAATGAGTTCATTCCTTTCTCGGTTCAAACTCACAATGTGTTTACCTCTCATCAAATACTGTCATCACCGGTTTTTTTATAACAGCTGAGAATTTAACTTAGCTCAATGTTCACGCTGTATACCCCCGATGGTGAGGCAGAGGTGCTAATACTTCTGAATATTGGTGTTCAGTGTACCCACTTTTGCTTGGAGCATTCACTTCATAGGGGGTTTATTGCTGCTTTGTATGAACACAATGTCATATGACTAAGTGCATCTGAGACATGTGGGTTTCCTAACGACAAATTTTCTAACACGCTAAAACTACTAACACGCTGAAACGTACTCTAGTATTATTAACGCGTTACTAAAAAGTATGCACCACCACCCACGCACCTTCCAAAAGTGGCTGAGGAATTTCTTATTCCTTAGCTCTGGCTACCCCTTTCTTGGGATTTATAGCCGTGAGTATATGTATGTATGTAACAAATAAATGAAGACAGCATTTTTTGATCAAGTAAAACAAAAACGTTATGTATGTAAAAAGTATGATGCAAGTCAAATGAGCCAACCTATTTAATTCGTTTTGTCTTTAAATTATTAAAATTATATGACTGCTAAAAAGTTGTACTCGTATACCCCCGCCAAGAAGAACCAAGCGAAGCGCACGGGCACTACCTATCTTTTCTCGAAGCGCTTCGTCATTTTGTTGAACCCTCATAACTTGGGTTTGGATTATGCTAGATCAACAAATTTTTCGGGATACATTGTCAATAGCGGACTTATTGAACACATAAAGTTTTATTAACATTAGCTTTTATACTTCAGAATTTTATCAGATCTCATGTAGAGCCAAGCTTCTAACACTACACGCCCTAACTCTAACAAGGCCTAACTTCACAAACTCTACAACTTAGTCAAAATATGTGGCTTGGCCATTCATTACTACAAGAACTATTGTATAACACCAAAGTAATGAACAGTGAATTAATTTTTCACCTTACGCCGATGTGAATTTAGCGACATGGCGGATGTTTTTGGTAGGATTAAGTTTATTCTAAAAATTGTTCCGGATTATAACACATTTCCAATATCCGGCTGTGATTACATAGAGTAGCCACTTTTACAATAAAGCCAACTTCTTGAGTTGAATTGTTTTATTGTTTATACACACAGTGGGTCATACAAGGGTAGCGATTGCACTCTCTTAGTATTTCAATATCTACCACTATTTAGCTGAACTCAATATTTGCGCCTTACTGTCACCTGGTGTCAAAAGTAATCACGTTTTGCTTGGACAGTGTATCCACGTGATAGAGGGAAGGGATATTTCCGCTTCATACGCACACACCGTCACATTACGATGTGGCTTTTGTGTGACACTATGTGTATGTTACACCTCACGATGTTTTCCCCATACTTAACAACTTGTTGATTTTTAATCGTGGCAGATGTTGCAAATGAGTTGCGTTTAGGCAAGCAAACCAGGACCGAACGAGCGGGTTAACGATTGAAAAAGTGCGATACTCAGGAAGAATTTGCGACAGCACATCGGCAGCGGCAGCAATAACCCAAACGTACATTTATTTTATCAACTAACTTCTTTGTGTTTTTTTCTAATTCTAAGTACTTCTTTTCAGGTAATATTATCGTCAATAAGCACTCTTTAGATACAACTGTTTTTGCAATTACTCAGAATTCATCAAGATGTCTTTTTTACGAATACCAACATTCAGTGGTTGATTATATGCTCACTTTAGAGGTGACTTCTCTACATACATAACCTGACGACTGTGATAATAGAATTATTATTTAATTTTTTCTATAGTAGCCATATTTGTTTGAAAAATCAATAAAAAGGTTTAAGGTTTCTATAAATATTAGATTTGAAATGTTTTAAAAACAAATGAATTATTTTATCGAGAAAGCGGATTACAAGCGTCACTTTAATTAGTATAAAATTGATTACTTTGGATTTAGTAATCTCAGTCACGTGTTGAAACGTAGAGTAGGTAGTTGATACAAGTTTCAGCTAAAGACCGGATTTTTTGAGGCTATCAAGATAGTGAAATCATCTGCAGGTGTACTACAACTAATCATTGATTTCCTGTGGTGTATCACTTGTTTCAACGATGAATATAAAACGATGTAACGGATCTTAAAAAGATGATATTTAATCATACATTTTTTTCAATGTTTTTGTTCATGAAAACCTCATGTGGGGATTATTACTAATAAATACGAGGGGCATGCCAAAAGAAACGAGATACTCAAAAATTATAAAATTTATTCTTTATTACAAGTATCGATCTTTTCAAAATATTCACCCTGAGCACGTATACACTTTTCAATACGTCTGAACCAATTGGAAAATACCTGTGACCACTCTTCTTTAGATACCTCAAAAATTATAGGCAACCAGCGCATCTTCTTTGCTTTCAAACCTCTTCCCCTTCAGTTTTTCTTTGATTTTTGGAAACAACTAAAAATCACAAGGCGCTAAGTCAGAGGAATATGGCTGGTGAGGGAGAATTGACACATTTTTCGAGTTGAAAAAGTGTCACATACAATACCATTCGGAGTTCACCGTTCTTTCTCTAGCACAACAGTAGCAATATGACCCGTTTTGCAGAAAAACGAGGCGACCATTTGTTTCTGTCTAGTGTTCTGGCAGACGTGTGTGGCGCCGCATTGTCGTGGTGCCAGAGAAGGTGCCGGATTCCTTACTTCGGTCGCTTGTCACACCAAGCTGATATTACTGTTGGAGCACAAACTGTCACAAACCATTCGGAGATCACCGTTCTTTCATTCTCTAGCACAACAGTAGCAATATTACCCGTTTTGTAGAAAAACGAGGCGACAATTTGTTTCTGTGGTCGTGAATTATGGTTTGCATTGCTGCTGATCCAATGCCTAGTTCTCGCTCTAGCTCTCCATATATAATTCGTCGGTTTTCGCGAATAAGTTTTTCGACTGCACGAACGTTTTTTTTGCGTTACCGCGGTTGGCGGCCGTCCTGTCTTCGCTTCTTCTTCGAGATATCCCCGTCCTCTTTTAAATTCAGCAAACAAATTGAATACTATTGCTCGGAAACAAGCAGACTCACCAAAAGTAGAAGCCAAATGTGAAAGTTCAAAACATTCTTGAGGCTTTAAACCTTTTTTAAAGTCATAATAAATCATAGCGCGCAAATCACGTCGACTGAGCTCCATTGTTGCAAGTGAGTTCCCGCCAGATTTTCGGAAAAATTATGCTCATTCAAATAAAAAATATATATATAAGAAGTGTGTTCTATATGCAAATATGTCAATAAAAAGCAGCCTATAAGATGGTGTTTAGCTTGCCAGTGTCAATTAAATGAGAAAAGAGTATCTAACTTCTATTGGCATGCCCCTCGTAAAGGATAAATAAAGGAAAGAAAAATTTCGATACCGGCGGGGATCGAACCCGCGACCTCGGGTATGCGCCCCCGTAAAGATTTTCCGTTTTTCGGTGTCAAACTTTTTCTCTCCTTTATTAATCCTTTATTTATCGCGCATCGATACATTCCACCCTCTTGGAGGGAAGTGAAAGCCACCTTCATACCAAAACCAGGGAAGACAGACTACAAGCAAGCCAAGTCCTTCAGACCGATAAGCCTAACATCTTTCATACTCAAAACACTTGAGAGATTATGCGACAGATATATTAGAGATGGACCACTTAAAGCCAAGCCGCTACACAAAAGACAACATGCCTATACTGCAGGCAAATCTACAGAAACAGCTCTACATGAAGTGGTGTCAAAAATCGAAATAGCGATGAGTCAAAAGCTTATGACACTAGCTGTACTTATAGATATAGAGGGAGCATTCGACAAGACCACCTTTCAATGCATAAATACAGCACTTAAAAGATACAATATTGACCCTACCATGAGAAAATGGATCGGGAACATGCTGGGACAAAGAGCCGTACAAGTCGAATTAAACGAAGTAACCAGAGCCCGAGTAATGAGAGGATGCCCCCAAGGTGGTGTACTATCCCCACTCCTCTGGAACCTAGTGGTAGACGATCTCCTACGGCAACTTAACAACAAGGGATACTATGCCGTCGGCTATGCAGATGACATTGTAATTCTTATAGACGGGCAAAACGAAAACACGATATCAAACCAAATGAATCACGCACTTAAAATAGTAGAAAAATGGTGTGAAAAACAACAGCTCAGCGTGAATCCAAACAAAACAGAAATGATACTCTTCACGAAAAAGACTAAAATAAACATTTCAGACCCACCAAAACTATTCAACACAACGCTAACTCTATCGAAGACGGTTAAATACCTAGGAGTCACACTAGACAGCAAATTGCTATGGAACAAACACTTAGAAAACACAATAAAGAAAGCCACAATAGCACTATGGCAATGTAAAAAGATACTAGGAAAGAATTGGGGTTTACACCCACGTATCACACATTGGCTATATACAACAGTAATAAGACCAATTATATCATACGGTGCCCTGGTCTGGTGGCCAAGGACCGTGCTGAGCACATGCCAAAAAGACCTAGAGAAGGTACAAAGAATGGCATACATAGCAATATCAGGAGCCATGAAAACAACACCAACAGCTGCTCTACAAGTTATGTTCAACCTGCCTCCCTTACATCTTTACATACAACAAGAAGCAGCAATGGCCACCATCATATTAGATTGAAACAAAACATTAAGTAAAGACTCCAGAATAAAACATACAACAATCATGGCAGAGGCAATGGAATATCAACCCCTGTTGGCAGGGCCATGCGACAGAATACAAAAGAGATACATCTTCAACAAACACTATCAAGTCAATCTTGAGGAAGAACCAAACGACCACCCCAACATAAAAGAGTTGAGAATATACACAGACGGATCGAAAACAAATGAGGGAACAGGGGCAGGAGCCTTTTCATACGACCTCAACATCAAGACATACTCAACGCTAGGAAAACACAATAGTGTCTATCAAGCTGAATGTATAGGTCTACTCCTAGCAACAACAGCCATAATAAATAGAAAAGTTGAAAATACAAACATTAGAATACTCTCAGACAGCAAAGCAGTGCTGTACGCTCTGAAAAACAACGAAACCAATAATGGAATTATACTACAATGTCACGAGTCGCTTGAAAGTATATCCAAGAAAAACAACATCACATTGCAATGGATAAAAGGACACAGTAATTCGCCTGGAAATGACGCGGCCGATGAACTGGCCCGCAGAGGATCCAGCAACACAATAGAAGGACCGGAACCTATCATACCAATCCCATACAACCAATATCGTACGTGGCTAAGGGAACGAACACAAGAACAACACAAGGTAATATGGCGCGCCCTGTCAGAATGCCGACAATCCAAAGAAGCAATGCCGAACCTGAATCCACAGCTCACTAGAAGACTCTTGAACCTAGACAGGAGAAAACAAAAATACAGGTATCATAACGGGACACTGCTCACTAAACAAACACTACTTTACACTAGGAATCACAGACAGCCCACTATGCAGAGCCTGCATGAAGACAGAAGAGACGGTAAATCATGTAATGTTCGAGTGTAACACCTTGAACGACCAACGCCACACCAACTTGGAAAACACAGGTAGTATGACAAATCACTTAAAACATATTACACAACTAGTTGACTTCTGGATGGAGCTCAGGTGGATAGAATGACGGCCGTGGCCCACGTGAAATGGCCCTGTAGTGACCAATTGCGGAAACCATTTATCTAATCTATCTAATCCTTTATTTATATTTATTTTTTTGTTTTCTTGCTTTATTTAAAAGGCATACTCATTCCATCCCAGTCCTTCACGGGAAAATGTTATAAACAATCAACCGGACCTTATTTGTTTTTTTACTAGCTGTTTTTTTAATTAACGTAGAGTGCCAAATTAGAATAGACTACCCCATTTCTGCCCGTAGGAGTTCGTAAGAGGCAACTAAGGGTAATGGGGCTTTTAAAACGATTTTTGGCGATGCGGTTGGTGATTACAATCTTTTCTACTCAACTTCCAGAAGTGGCCGAAGTATTTCTTGTTCTAAAGATCTGGCTACCCCTTTTAGGTATTTAAAGCCGTGAGTATATGTATGTATGTTGTTTTAATTATGCGTCTTTTTGCTTAGAGCATGTTGCACAGCCAATTATTTCTGTTGCTGCTGTGTCTCCAGGCGTCAGAGGACATTGTATTCTATTTTTTGGCGACATAGTTGTATGCTTATGTTTAAGATATGGTTCAACAAGCTGTTACAGTAACTTCTCTTATTAATATAGCTTCTTCGAAATTTTTCTTTCAGATGCCATAATATTCATGATACCCGACAATGTAGGAGTAGAAACCATATATATTCAGCACATGACACGTGGTTATTACGTTTGAAATTTTCACACATTTGGTCAAATTAGTAACCTGGTTTTGCAGCTAACGTAAATGTAGAACTAGGTTCAGAATCGTGGTTCAAAGTGTTTTTTCTGGTTAATCATCTTCCAGGATATCAATTGATGAATTATCGCCCGTCAAACTGTCAGGAAATTTGACTTGCCTTCATTTTCCAGTACTGCAACTACGTATAAACTTATTCGTGATAATTGACTTCCATAGTTCATTAGAACAACATAAAACAAAGATATCTGTGAGAAACAATAAAGTACAAAGTAAATGCAAAGACTAAATATTCCTTAAAAATTACAACTAAAAGTATATCAAAAAGCGAATTAATTATAATTATCGCTTGCTTACAAGTACCGCTTGTCCCAGCTGGGCGATGACTGAGTTAGCCCAAAATATCACTCGCCTAAGTTTATCGGTATTAGAAGGAAATGCTGATTTGACAAACATTAGCTTCTAGGGATAATTATTCAAACAAACAAAGAGAAGTGTTATCATGTTTGCTTAAAACATGTCTTTTAAAACCTTTTGAAAGTATTCAGTAAAACAATGTTAGTGTTGGACAACCCTTATCACTTAGGGGTATAAAAAATAGATAAAAGCAGATTTTTAGACCTACAGAATAATCATATAAAAGTTCATAATAAAAATTGGACATGCCGTTTCGAAGAAGTATGATATTTATATATGAAGTATGATATAGATATAATAAAATAGTTTAACTAAAATCAAGCCGTTGATTTATTTACATGTACGTAAATTACTCGAAAACGAATGAAGATCACGGTGTGATAATGGAAAAATAGAGCACACACATGGAGCACACCCTCCATAAGAAGGAAAAAATACCTCAGTGGGCAACTTTGTTCGCTTAGCCTACTAGCCTATATACCTAGGGACACAAATGGGTAATATGTGAACAAATATATAATAGTGTACCACATTATAAGTGAAGTAAGTTTACAGATTAACAGGATCTGACAAATATATCTATCATATTATTAAATCTATTAGACGCCTTAATCTCTGCAGTTTCATTAACATGCATCAATGATTTGCCCTATCTTATCATTATCACGATATAGCCACTATTAAACATTCAATTACGTTTTTGTAGATTATTATCTCTTATCTTTTAGTTTTACTTAGTTTTTTCTTTGTTTTTATAGTTGACCATCAGCTGACATTTGCTATGCTATTTGTAACACCTCAAATTGGAAAAAAATCTAGCAGAGCTCATGATTATGATGCTTTCGTAATCTGGTTTGGTTTTCGTAAAATTTATGATTGTATGATTGCCGTTAAGAAATAAAGAGCGCAACCAAAATTCAAGGGAATAAGCTAAATTCAATATTCTATACCCAAAGAGTTGCTAAATTAAACTGAAGATACGCAGGGAATAAATACTACATGAAGAACTGATGACCGTTGGGGCTGGAAGGTTCTGAAGTGGCGGCCACTGCTAGACGCCGCAGAACAAATATGCCTCCAACAAGGTTCTACTCGTAAATGAAAGTTAGAGGAAGCCGATAGATGAGGGAAGCGACGGACTGATGATAGTGGAAATCTTTGGAGAAGGCCTATATCCAGCATCTGCGTTATTCTAATTTTATTTTATTTATTATATTAAAATACAGTTTACATTTGTTTCATTTAGAACACACCTTACAAAAAAATATCATATATGTTCTAAATCTAAATTCAGGCCGTACTTGGACGATGCAAAGCTCCTAAACATGCAAGCGCGAAGACAATTACATCTCGCCACTTTGATGTTCGATGTTGTAAAGCAAGAATCACCGGCTTATTTGTACAAAAAACTGCAATGGTCAAATATTGGCTATCAGTTCAAAGTCAGGGCGATCTTGCCAATGCATCGGACTGCCGCATTTCGAGGTTCTTTCAGGTTTGCAGCGTCCAAGTGCTGGAATGATCTCCCACCAACAATCCGCGATGCGGTTGGCAGGAACACCTTTAGACGTAAACTAAGGGAGTTCTTGCTGGCCCAACAGTAACCGCAGGTATTAAATATACATACATACATACATATTCTCACGCCGTTAGTTCCCATTGGGGTAGGCAGAGACTATCGATCGCCACTTTGTACGATCCTGGCAAACCTCTCTGGCTTCGTTTACATCCATCAATCTTTTCATACATGCTCTTTTATTCTTCATACTGCGGACACCTGCCTTTTTGAGCACATTTTCTATTTGATCCAAATATGTCCTCCGAGGTCGTCCTCTACTAACATTACCTTCCACATTGGCTCTATATATCTCTTTCACCAACTTACTGTCATCCATCCATGAATTTAGATTTAGAACATATATGATATTTTTTTGTAAGGTGTGTTCTAAATGAAACAAATGTATTAAATATATTTTGTGTATTTTATTTAATTTTATTTAATAGCATTATTTACAGTATAATTAGTTCTCCAATTTAAATATGTATTTTATTTTTCTCGAAAACAAGCTTCGTTTATTTGATATAGCAATTTATAATTTTTGTATATATACTCGTAGGAATTATAGATATGCATTTAGTGAATAGTATGGATATATATTGTGAGATCGATGTATAAATGTATAATTGCTTATAAAGGTAATACTGCCATTTCTGTTTCGTGAGATGCCTCTGATGTCACTCTGCCATGGTGTTGTCTGAAAATCAGTTCTGCGAGTCAAAAGCTCACAGAAAATGCTGAGACAGCACCAATTCGCTGTTCGGGTGGCACGGGAAGTGCATGACAAAGTTTTGTATGTTTTTTATTGATTCTCTTTTTTGTTTTTTATTATTTTTTTATTTTATAACTAATTTATTTTAAATGTTGTTAAGATTAAGTTGTAAATTATTTTTTGTATTATGTTACTTGTTCTTCTTGTGCCTACAAATGGCGAATAAACGTTTTTCTTTCTTTCTTTCTTTCTAATTGAGAACACTACTTTTATGAAGTCGGTTAAAAACTAACTGCTCTTACAGTTTGCCTGTAGGAGAAAATCTAAATTATACAATTTAACTAAACTAAGTTTTAAGTAATTTTTAAGCTTATATTTAAGTTTATTTTTATTTTGCTCTAGGCGGATGCCTTCCAGCAAGCTATTAAGTAAATACAGCAAGCGTTTCTTTTACTTACAATCGCCAAAGCAGTTGGTCACTCTAGGTACTTCCAGCTTGCCAACGGACACCGACCTAGTGCAGCAACTATGACTTAAACTATCTATTTTACAGAACTGCTGTGGTTATTTATTGCCAAAAGGTACTTTTTCTAAGCTGAGTGGAAGGATTTTAAGTATTTCAAAAAGTTTACGGCAATTGTTTTTGTTTTATTGTTGACAAATGATTTCAAAAATTTAATTGGTAGGGATTCTTATTAATTTGTCAATATAACATAACATAAACATAACATAAACGTTCACGCAGAATATCCCCGAAGGGGTTGGCAGAGGTACTAATACTTCTGAACATCACGTGACTTTGTCACCTGGTGTTCAGAATACCCACGTTTTGCATGGACAGTGTACTCACGTGATAGGGGGCAGGCCTATCGCCGTTTTGTACGAATACACTGTCACATGACTAAGTACAACTCAGCCATGTGGGTTTCCTCACGATGTTTTCCCTCAGTGTTTTCTCTTTGGCTGTGTAGTGTCGGCATAGCTGTGTAGAATAGCACTACCCCATCTCTTCCCGTGGGTGTCGTAGAAGTCGACTAAGGGAAAAGGGCTTTTTTCATCTTTGCCCCTACACCAATCCAAGGTCTGCCGTGCCGAGGGATGCGTGGCCAGGGGTGAGCCTGGTCGTTAGCGTGCCGCCGTCCCGGAGCCTGGTGAACTCCGGGTACTAAATAACCTTACCTAGTCAAGCAGGGCTCTGGCTAGGCGGACAGTATATTTCCCTTGCTTTACGTGGGAACCGAATGTGTTTAGAAACTACAATTAAACGCGGTGGCGGCGATGTGGCTCGCCACCTGTCACGCCATGGTTCCTTGCGGGGCGAAAAGAGGGCTGAAGAGACCCGCTTTGGTACGATGAATGTGTGTGGAGGGATGCATGAAAAATTAGATGAAGTATGTTTGATTATGGAAGAAAGAAAACTAGATTTTCTGTGTGTAAATGAAACGAAGCGCAAGGGAAAAGAGGTTTCACAACTTGGCCCATTTACAGCTATCTAGTCGGGAGTTGCCGAGAGTGATAGAGCTTGCCAAGGCGTGGGACTTCTCATATCTGAAAGGATGGCTAAGTGCATGAAAGATTATGCGTGTGTGAGTCCAAGGCTCCTATGGATAAAGGTGAAGGTAGGGCTTGTCCGGATGCGCATAATTTGCGTGTATGCTCCGGACATGTCCAGATCACTATCCGAGAGGGAGGAGTTTTGGAATCTGTTAGACGATGTTGCGAATGGGTGTGATGAAAATGAGAAAATTGTTGTTGGGTTGGTGTGTCACGCAACGGTTGTGAAAGAGTTTTAGGAAAGTTTGGTGATAAAAGAGTGAACGAGAATGGTGAGAAAGTGATTGATTATGTTTGGAGAGGAATCTTTGTGTTACAAACACGTTGTTTGAACACAAAGATATCCATATGTATACTAGACAGAGAGGAAGCGAGAGAAGTATGATAGATTTTGTGATAGTGGATGAAAGGCTAAGAGCAAAGGTTGTTGACACCAGAGTCCATAGGGGCATTAACGTTGGCACAGACCACTTTCTCGTGATATCTCGATTAAGGGGACTGTGCACGCGTTGGCGTCACAGGGCCAAAGTGTCGACAACTGAATTTGCGAGAGTAAAAGTGGAGAAATTGGAAGAGGATGAAAATATTAGAGATGAATATATGAAGAAATTGGACGACAGGCTAAGTTGCGTGGAGATGAAGGATGAATTGGAAATAGAAGAAGTATGGGATGTGCTCAAATCGTCAATGGTTGAATGTGCGACGGAAGTATGTGGATTGAGTAAAAGAACAAATAGACCACCAACAAGTTGGTGGGATAAAGATGTGAAAGAGGCAGTTGGAGATAAGAAGAAAGCTTGGTTAGATTTACTAGCGATTAAAGCTAGTAAACGAATGGATGCGAGAGTAACAGATGATGTAGTGAAGAACAGTGAAGATGAATATAAGAGAGTTAAGAATGAGGTTAAGAAGAAAATAGAAAAGAAAAAGCGTGATCTGATAGAATGGTGTGAGAGGAAACTCTCTGATAATTTCCGGAATAATCAAAAGTTGTTCTGGAAATATATCCGGAAAGAAAAGGGAGTTTCCCAAAACACGAGAGTGAATGTTGTGAGAGATGAACAGGGTGAATTGGCGACGGATGAAAGTAGCTTAAGACGAGTATGGAAGAACTATTTTGAGGGACTCTTTGAAAAAGAGGATTCATCCATTTCTTCGCCAATCAGCAGTAATGTTGATTGGAACGACGTTATGGGTGACTTTAGTGACAGTGAGATCAGTATGGAAGAAATAATGAAAGCAATGAAAAGTATGAAACTAGGGTAAGCGGCAGGGTATGACAGGATAAACACTGAAATGCTGAGGGCTGGTAAAAGGGTGGTGGCTTCCTGGTTGTACTTCCTTTTCCAAAAATGCTGGTCGAGTGGCAAAGTGCCACAAGACTGGTGCAAAGCGGTAATTGTGCCTTTATATAAAGGAAAGGGGTTACACCAGGAGGCTAGAAACTACCGTGGAATTAGCCTACTCAGCATTGTCGGTAAATTGAATGCAAACGTTTTGATTGAAAGAGTGATGAATGAAACGGAAGATAAAATTTGGGATGTGCAAGCAGGATTTAGAAAGGGATTGGGATGTATGGACCAAATCTTCTCTTTAAGGAGCATCACCGAAAAGTTCTTAGCTAAGAACCGAAAGGTGTATTGCTCCTTCATTGATTTAGAGAAGGCGTATGATAGGGTGGTAAGAAAGTGTTTATGGGAGGTGTTATCCAAGTTCGGTTTGGGGAGTCGACTTATACGTGCACTGGTATCACTCTATGAGGATTCCAGTGCATGTGTGAGAGTAAACGGGGAAAATACTGACTGGTTCGGGATCTCTCGGGGTGTCCGGCAGGGTTGTGTAGCTTCCCCGTGGCTCTTCAATTTGTTCATGGATGACTGTTTAACAGAGTTGCGTGAAAGTGATTATGGATTGAGAATGGGTGGATTCATCATCAAATGCCTCTTATATGCCGACGATCAAGTGCTACTTGCATCATCGGTGGAAGAGTTGCAAGAGATGATGAATATTGCATGTGCGTCTTTTGAAAAAAAGGGAATGAGGGTGAATGTGGATAAAACAAAAACTATGGTTTTTGAGAGAGAGGTGAATATGACCGAATGCGTGATTGAGATTAATGGTAAGAAAGTGGAACAAGTGAAAGAGTTTGTATATTTGGGAAGTTTGTTTACTAGGGATGGAAAGTGTGATGAAGATATCGAGAGAAGAGTGGAAAAGGGTAATGCGGTAAATGGAGCACTGGATAGTCTAATGTCTAGTCAGTCGGTGTCTGAAAAGGCCCGAATGGCTGTGCATGATGCTGTCCTCGTTCCTACGCTTATGTATGGCAGTGAATGTTGGGTGTGGCAGAAGAAGCATGAAAGTAGAGTGAATGCAGTAGAAATGAGATCCCTCAGAAAAGTGTGTAATGTAAGGTTATGTGATCGTGTGAGGAATGATGTGATTCGTGAAAGGTGTGGTGTAAAAGATGATATTGTAAGAAAGATAGAAAAAGTAATGTTGAGATGGTTTGGGCACATAGAGAGGATGGATGACAGTAAATTGGTAAAAGAGATATATAGAGCCAATGTGGAAGGTAATGTTAGTAGAGGACGACCTCGGAGGACACATTTGGATCAAATAGTAAATGTGCTCAAAAAGGCAGGTGTCCGCAGTATGAAGAATAAAAGAGCATGTATGAAAAGATTGATGGATGTAAACGAAGCCAGAGAGGTTTGCCAGGATCGTACAAAGTGGCGATCGATAGTCTCTGCCTACCCCAATGGGAACTAACGGCGTGAGAATATGTATGTATGTATGTTTTCCCTCACCGTTACCAACCATGATAAATTAACCACACATATGTCTTTAGAAAAGACAAATTGGTGTAGGCCCGACCCAGGATTTGAACACTAGTTGTTTTGCACGATAAACGATAAAATAATAATTTGTCAATATATGTAATAAAATTATAATTTTAAAAATTTAACTGTCAGTATATGTTTTTGAATTTAATTAAATGTAATCCGCTACGTTTTGGTTGATAAATTCTCAATGAACATGAATTTCGACTGAAGAAATTGCTTAGAGATACCTTCACCGCCTCTCAATAATATGATCTATAAATATCGATGTAGTTGTTTGAAACATAAAGATACTTGTGTTCATCAGAGATTATTTTGGATGTTATTATATATTATATATATTTATTCATATATGGTTTATTGTATACTGTTTGATGTAATGTCTATTTCATAAGATACTAGCACTTGTCTATGTCAAACTACTCGTTAATATATAATGTTTTGTTTTCGTTTTGTTGTTGTGAAGAGGTGTTGTAACATTTAGGCTTAGTTCACACTGCATTATCCTGCACGTTTTTTCGTATTAGTTTTTTTAACGTACAATCACCCGGGTCTTCACACGGTAAATTTTCATTCGATTAAAAAACAAATAGCCGCAGTATTCACAAGGAGACAAAGCTATACCATATGCCACTTTGAACTGAATACGTCAAAGTTCATTCGATTTGCTTGACAAGTCCGTTGAGTATGCGTTTGAACGTATAAGCTGTACACGTTTCTTCGCAGTACAATCGTCATGTGAATGGACCTATGTTCGTTGTAAGGTCACTATTTATATGTTTAGACGTATACTGAAAAAAACGTGCAGGATAATTCCGGCTGAACGAGGCCTTAGACTGTCCATGGATTACATGTAATGCACCAAAAAGCTGGCTCGATACGTCTGTGCATGACATATTATACACAGTTTGCTATTTTTATATCTCAACAGAATTAGAAAAAGATAACCGTCTTCATAGTTGAAAAATCAACCGAAAATAAACAATCAAGTACTAAAAAGTAAGAAATAAGTTTTATAAATAAATATGAGTACTGTGATTAACAGCTTAGGAATTTCTTTATTCCACACGCGTCAGTTCAACCTACCGAAATCTTAAAAGTCTATTACTATTACTATAGATATAAATATTGCTGTGTAGTGTCGGCTTAGAATAGCACTACCCCGTTGCTTCCGGTGGGTGTACGTAAGAGGCGAATAACGGTATTGGGGCTTTTGAGGGATTTTTGAGCGATGCGGTAGGAGACCCATCACCAACAACCTGTATATCACCATCTTTTCCCCACGCAACTTCCAAAACTAGCTGAGGAATTTCTAAATTCCTCAGCTCTGGCTATCCTTTCCAGGGATTCATAGCCGTGAGTATATGTATGTATGTGATAAATATTGTTTAGATTGTAATAATCAGAGATAGATAGTAGGGTGAGTTTTATTTTGTTTGACTGGCACCGACTCAAAAATTTATTTAAGAGAATTTTAAGATTTAGGTAGATTGAACTGACGCGTGTGGAATAAAGAAATTCCTAAGGTGTTAATCACAGTACTCATATTTATTTAAAAAACTTATTTCTTACTTTTTAGTACTTGATTGTTTATTTTCGGTTGATTTTTCAACTATGAAGTTGGTTTTCTTTTTGTTAAAAATGATTTTATTTTACGGTTTTAGAGATAGGTAGACCTGGCAAAGATGCCTTTTGGATGAGGAAGCGACGGTTGCTGCACTATTCTTCGTACTTCCGGTATTTCTATTATTGTATGAATTGAAGATTTTGGCATATTGCACAGTACTAAATAGGCTCAACCATATGTAACTTTATATTATTCTTGAAATCCCTCGAAAGGCGATGGTCTACAATTCTACATCTTGACTCAAAAAAGACTCAAACGTTCACGCCGAATATCCCCGAAGGGGTTAGCAGAAGTACTAATACTTCTGAACATCACGTGAAATTGTTACCTGTTGTTCAGAGTACCCACAGTGTACTCACGTGATATAGGGCAGGCCTATTGGCGTTTTGAACAAATGATGATGATGTCCTCCACGACGTATCCATCGACGGCGACATCCTGTCAGTTCCTGGCATGTGCTCGGAGGTGACTTGCGAAGCCGAATTTCGTCTTAAACGTGCGGCTGCATATGCTGCACTCCAACTGACCGCTTGCGTTTGTAGTGTAGTTGTAGGAGACCTTGGGGCGTGTCTTTCGAGCGAGGCGTTTGGCGTCAAGTTCCTCAAGACGGTTACATTCAAACATGTCCGCTCCTTTTTTGACTGCGTTACGCCACTCTGGCCTCATCAAGGCATCTTTCTCCCACGTGTCATGAGACATGGCGCAGGATGTCAGATGTCGCTTCAGAACATCCTTGTATCGCAGATACTGCCCACCAGGCCTTCGTTTTCCACAGGAAAGTTCTGCGTAGAAAACAGATTTAGGCAATCGTGAGGCGTCCATACGTACAAGGTGCCCACACCATCTTAATTGCCCTTTCACCAGGAGACATTCCATGCCAGAGATATTTGCACGACGTAGAACTTCGGAATTTGGGACACGATCCTGCCATTTTATCCGCAATATAGCACGAAGACATTTTAAGTGAAAGGTGTCCAGCCGTTTTATATCAGCTTTATATAGACACCACGACTCCGAAGCATACAGTAGAAGTGGAAGTATTATAGTATATAGTATTATATATTCCAAACTCTCTGGTTGAGCCTACCAAAGGCCGCAGCAGCACTAGCGATCCTCGCAGCTATCTCGGACTCAAGGCGGTTATCGTCACGTATTAGCGTTCCGAGGTAACGGAACTTTCGTACCTCTGCCAACGGCTTTCCACCCAGACAAACAGCGGTGTCAGGCGCAGCTGTTCCTCTTGCGGGCTGCTTTAGGACTTCAGTTTTTGACACGCTGATTACCAGGCCAAATTTGCGACATGATTCGTCGAGATTGTCCACATATTGCTGCAGAGCGTCGATACTGTCAGCCATAAGGCAAACATCATCGGCATATAAGACTTCGAGCGCAGTCATTTTCTGAGTCTTGCGCTTAGATCTGAAGCGACTTAAGTCAAAAACACTCTTATCGGACCTGACATTGATTTCAATCTGTCCGCTGCAGTTCTTCAAAGCATCTGTCATGACAACAGCGAAGTAGAGGGCAAAGAGCGTTGGAGCCATGACGCAACCCTGCTTAACACCGCTTGTAACCGGGAACTATTCCGTAAACTGAGTTTCATGTCGAACCCGTGCCATCATCCCTTCGTGGAATTGTCGCACCAGGTTAGCAAACTTCTCGGGACATCCGGTTTTCTTCAGTATCGTCCACAGGGCAGTTCTTGGAACTCTATCGAACGCTTTCTCAAGATCCACAAAACACATATAGAGATCACGGTGTTGTTCAAGGCTTTTTTCTTGTAGCTGCTTGACCACAAAGATGGCATCAACCGTGCCTCGTTTGGGACGAAAACCACACTGACTCTCCGGAAGAATGCGCTCAGCCAATACACTGAGACGCCTATTTATTATATGAGATAATATCTTGCCAGCCGCAGAGAGAAGTGATATGCCTCTATAAGAGCCGCATTCTGATAGGTCCCCTTTTCCCTTGTACAGCTTGCAGATGGAGGCATCCTTCCAGTCTTGAGGTATGATTTCCAGTTCCCATATGCTACGTACCAGCTCAAACAGTCTGTTTTTGATGTGGGGTCCCCCGTATTTAAACACTTCTGAAGGCAGACTATCTGAGCCAGGAGACTTGCCATTCTTCAGCCGGTGGATGGCTTCGTCGAACTCGCTGAAAGACGGCGGGTCATCGAGTTCTGACGCTATGGGCAGGTCCTCTAGCGTGTCTATGTATGACAGATCAGCTCCCTGTGTACCGGGATTCAGAACATCTTTAAAATGCTCTGCCCAACGGAGAAGCACTTCAGTGGGATCTGTCAGCCGCGCGGATTTGTCTTTTGAGAGAACTGGGGCGGTTTTCCTGCTTCTGGGTCCAAAGACACATTTAAGACCCTCGAAGAATTTCCCCGTCTGATTACTGTCAGCAAGAATTTGCAGCTCCACTGATTTATTTTTCCACCACCAGTTCTTCAATTCGCGTATTTTTGCTTTGAGTTCCTGCTGTATGGCTCTGCGATGTCCAGTACTGGACGGATTTCGCAAGGCGCGTCTTGAATCTTCAACCAGTTTCCGTATTTGTGCGTCGGAGTCATCGAACCAGTCTTGATTTTTCTTCTCCGGCTTTCCTACTACTCGCTGAGAGATTTCATAAAGGGTTTTAGCATAAAGTCGCCATCCTTCATCAATAGACGCTCCTTCCTCCGTACTAGAGTACACATCACCAAATTCAGCGTCAAGTTTGCGCCGCGTTTCTGCGTTGTGGACGAGTTTGGTAAATGCTAATCTCGCCGCTAATGCCGCTAATGCTAATGCTAATAACAAATACACTGTTCCTTGACTGTAAGTTTCGACAGTCCCCTCGATTTCCTGGGATGCCATCATCATTTCATCCTGGTCGCATGGTATTTTCTCGGTAACAATAACATTACAAAAGAAATGATTAGTGAACCTGTATTTCTCTTCATGAACGCTACGAAGATGAGAATAAATCTATATGTTACTGTTGAAAGAGCTAATTCCTAACTCCTAGTGATTTTGGACCTACACCTTCCATCATCAGCTCAGCAGCATACCATTATAATTTTCAGAAGCAAATGCCAATATAACTTCAGAAAATATGTAAAACGCGGTACATGTGCCTATAAAATTTGAGGGTTCCCCTCGATTTCTCCAGGATTTCATCATCAGACCCTGACATCCTCATCATGGTACCATTCCGGGAGTATCTTCTTTCTAATAAAAAAATAATAATCAAAATCGGTTCATAAATGGTGAAGTAAACGGCGTACAAATATAAAAAAAAAGGTCGAATTGAGAACACTCCTTTTTTGAAGTCGGTTAAAAATTGGGTGAAAATTGAATTAAAAATTGTAGACATTATTATTATTGTATTGTAGACATTGTACGGTATTTGTAAAGGAACTAAAAGCACATGGATTTACCAAAAAAGTTATAGAGTTTAGGCTTATAGGCATTGTAACGGACTACTAGTATTGTTAACGGATGTCCATTAACGGGAAACGGGACGGGACGGGAAAGCAAATACTGTATGTGTAAATGTTACTGCTTTAAAATCAAGCCTTTATAACTATTGAAAATTGAGTTGAAATCGCGCGCTCACCGAGGACTTCTATTTATTTATATTTGACTGCGCATTCTAATTATTGAAAGAGAATGACACTAATGACTAGTTGAAATTTGAAAGGGTACACCATTACTTTTAATCGTTTATTAATAGACAATATACTATTTGTTTTATATTAATTTATAATATAAAACAAATAGTATATATATTTTTTTTTGTCCTTGTTCCTACGCTTATGTATGGCAGTGAATGTTGGGTGTGGCAGAAGAAGCATGAAAGTAGAGTGAATGCAGTAGAAATGAGATCCCTCAGAAAAGTGTGTAATGTTATGTGATCGTGTGAGGAATGATGTGATTCGTGAAAGGTGTGGTGTAAAAGATGATATTGTAAGAAAGATAGAAAAAGGAATGTTGAGATGGTTTGGGCACATAGAGAGGATGGATGACAGTAAATTGGTGAAAGAGATATATAGAGCCAATGTGGAAGGTAATGTTAGTAGAGGACGACCTCGGAGGACACATTTGGATCAAATAGAAAATGTGCTCAAAAAGGCAGGTGTCCGCAGTATGAAGAATAAAAGAGCATGTATGAAAAGATTGATGGATGTAAACGAAGCCAGAGAGGTTTGCCAGGATCGTACAAGGTGGCGATCGATAGTCTCTGCCTACCCCAATGGGAACTAACGGCGTGAGAATATGTATGTATTGTAGGGTCAACTTCAGGGAGTGTGGAGGGTTTGAAATAAAAACCCAAAATAGCGGTACACTTCGTATAATTTCATCTTTCACAACCACTTGCCGATACAACGGACTACTGACAATTGCCCCCGCAAAAACAGAGATCGTATATTTATACCTTACCTAACCTCAAATCAACTAACAGTCTTATTAATAATACTTTACTCAAATTTACATAATCATTATTATAACTCATTTATAAATAAATAATAACATTTTAGAAATGAGTATTTACTAAAATTATGGATTTAATTACAATCATTATTTTAATCAGCGTGAGCTGTTTTGAAGTAAAGTCAAACAAGTATCTTATTATTCATACACGATACCACTAATACTTATTAAATAGGTAAATAATATGATTACACAATAAAACTATACAGTTTATCAATTATAAATAGTATAAATTATACAGTATAATACCCAATCATAGCACACTCATTATTATAAGCTTACAGCTCGGCCTTCCTGTTATAAGCGAGTCCCTTCGCTTTTGGAAATATTTTTTTAAAGAATTAATAAAACTTTATTACATTATACATTTTTTTATACATAGGTAAGTTCTTGAAATAACTTGTAAATCCTGGTAACAAGCGATTCAAAATTAACAGGTCCTAATGTGTTAATCCGTACTAATGTTTCATAATTGCGATTGCATTAACTTTTTATACATATATATGCACACACATATCATACACATAGTTTTACAGACATTTACACATTATTTACACATTCAATAAACATGTATATTTTTATTTACATATTCTACACATTACACACTTACAATGTATTTTTTTATTTTTTATTTATACGAATTGTAATATTGAGCACATAAATATAGAATAGAACCCATAATGGTACTCATCACGTACCTCCTCCTCACAGTCCATATATGTCCCCACCAAGGGGCTCCAGCCCACCCTACATAGGGCGATCTGGCCACAGTCCACCACGCCGGCCAATTGCGGGCTGGCAGACCAACGACCACCACCGCAACAGTAGCCGGGAGCGACGGCCCAACGTGCCCTCGGAAGCACGGAATCATCTTAATTCTCGGATAGTCAGGTGATTCAAGCCTGCAATATCCCTCCAAACTCGGTCAAATCTTACAAATCAAATTGTAAGGTGATCACCCCCCCGGGGATCGAACTCGAGACCTCTGCACCCGAAACCAAGCGCTGAACCGCGAGGCCACGGAGGCAGTCATCACAGTTAAAACATTTTACAAAGATTACACTGCTAAACAGAAGCACAATTGGTGGCTTAAAACTATCTCTTCCAGACAACTCTTCAATGGAGAGATCAATACGTTAGTAAAAAGAATAGGCAGATTCACAACTCACATACTCGTGAGGTTATAACTTAATTATTAATTATTTGTTTATATATTATATCGTACTTATGTGATTTTCTTATATATATTTTTTTATTTATTCACTATTTAAATCGCTTAGATCATTACTGCCTTCTAGGTATGACTGTCATTAGGGAGTGCTTTTAAGACACGGTACGAGCCTTAATGTCACAATCAGAACTACTATGGTGGTTGCTATGGAAATTTATTATACTGTATGGGACCCCATGTATCAAGTTTATATAAAAATGCTTCAACAAAATCGAAATAAGTGTATTAAACACCTCACTATATATTTCCATATTTAGACAACCTTCCTAACTTCATCATCATCATCATCATCATCAGCCACTGGACGTTCTAACTTTAAAACCCTTAAGATGTACAAAGGACACTAGGGATCAACTAATTTCAATGAAAACCATCCATAAAAAGGACTTGTAATCAAGGTTAAACTTCAGCTGTTCGCCCTACAATACTAGAATCCGATTCACATTCCGCACCCCATTTTCCGAAGCCGACATTTTTTTTTTATTAAGCATTTATTCATTTTAAATACTTTTGTAAACAGTTGGACTTTGTTGAATCAGCCGATCAACCTTTAATGTTCGAGTCCTAAAACTTTCTCATGATATAATTATTTAGATTATGAATTTATTTATTTTAAAGTATGTATTTTAAGTACTTTTATCCATCGATATATGTATCTTATCTTGCCATACAACGCGGTAACGCTTCCAGCATCTTAGGTACCCTTTCCCGATAAGAGGAACTGGAAGATGTTTTTAGATTTTAAGTTAGGTTTTTTCTTTTTAATAATATAAAATTTTCTTTTAATAAATTTATATATGCCTGACCATGATAATTTAATGTACAGGGTTTATTAATTTTTCCTACCTTGACTTTTATTTAGTAAGCTTTATGATAATGGTAAGCTAGTTCTAAATAAGCTCTTATTGATTGTGTACCGAAAATAATAATTTCCTTGGAAAATAATAGTTGCACGGGGATTTGCTATAACTAACTCATATGGCCAATAGAAAGGAGTTTCCCGTTTCTGATTTGACTCAAGAGCGTTCTGCTCCCGGAAAAACTGTCCGTCCACTCTTGGTTTTAGTACCTATGCTGACATGTACCTAGTCAATAAACTTCGTACCAGATACCTTAAGTTGCTAGATTAATAAATCGCGCGCATAGCACACTATTACGCTGAGCGATTTCTGATTTATTCTCTGATTGATTATTGTTACTTTTGTGTTTAAATTACACCATCTAAATTTATTACTGAATAAACTTTTGTAACATAAATTACCCTTTTATTCCCTCAATATGGATAACTTTATATATTATCTTACATATATATTTATTTTTGTATGTAATGTTTATTACCAGTTTTTAAATATAAATATACCTACTTCAAAATCAGTACCATATATGACAAAGAATCTTATTTAGGTATACTTAATAATAATAATATCATAATTAATTATACATGTACATGTTTTTAAAATCTTGTTATATTCGCTTGGTCTGGTGGGGATGACAATCTGATGCCTTCAAACGAATTCATCTCTATAAACTATCCATATCATAGCCGATGTACAATTATTTTGTTTTAAATACTTATTTTAATTTGCAATTCTCTATATCAACTTCAAAATTAGTATACTATACTATAACTATTGGTAGAAACTTTAGAGGTCATCCTTTCTTGAAATATTGTGTACAGTTTGTTTCTCTAATAGATATTAAGCTATGGTAAAATGTACATAATTTTGATTTATACCATTTTAATTTATTTTTACCTTCCCCTGCTTGTGGTTCTAATTATATTTTTAACAAATGGAAGCAGGGCGAAGATTTGAGGTAAAATCTACAGTTATAGTCTTAACAGTTATTATGAGCGGCACTTTTAAAGTACAGAAACAATGTTAAGATTATATATTAATTGTGCTTCACTTATGTATATAGATTGACAAGACAAAGATGACAGCGATATCCAAAAATAATACACGGTGTGCTTAAATAAGTGTGAGTGGGTGACCCTAGTGTGGCGGATTCTATACTAGCCCTATAAAAATTCACGTATTTGACATTTTAGCCCATTCGTACACTATCGTAATTGATATATTGTGATGATAGAAGTTATTATTTGTTTTATAATATATTTGCATCGAAATCTTTTATTTCGGATCCAAAGCAAAGCATATAAAATGGTAATAATTACAGTCTTAATTTGGACATGAATGGCTAAAAATTTAATATTTCCCGAAGGATATGCAATGGATTTAGATTCTGTGCTAATGATTATGACTTAAATACCAGAATTAACGAAAATAAGACAATTATAATTCACACAGACAGTTCATCTTGATGCCTAAGCCGTTGTAGGCAGCTATCGTGTCCGCGAGAGGATCACAGGTATACAGGAGGTATACCCTTGTTGACGTTTATGCTATGATGTTTATCACTCTCTACCAACCCATGCACCAATACACCAGCATATCTATTATGGTTAAGATATCTCAAAGCTACTAAAGATTTTGGCTAAAAATTACTTAAGATTTAAGAAAACTTCAGAAGAAAAGTATTGAATGTTTGATGCTGATTTGGTTTATATGGCAAATAAAACATAGTCTCCACCGATGTACGTCTTTATCGTTCGTTTTACGTTCTGAACTTCTACGTTATAGTTGTAATGCTCACGGGATTTATCAGAGCCCTACCTATAGCCCTGAGTAGAGGTATACCCTTTGGAACTATCATATCAAAGTTGAGCTCTCTGGCTTTAGTAGGTTTTATGACAGAGCGTGATTTACAACCTCTACACAGCAATTTAGTGCTACCCCATTTACTTTGATGTCAGTTAAGTATTTATCAAGTTCCAGGTCCAAAGCTGAACTTGAGCTATTTCATTGTTTTTCATTTTTATCCTTCGGATTACCCTTCTTGGTATGTATATATTTTTTTTTTGTTCGCTGCAATGAACTGACAAATGAGAAGACTTTTCCAGCCAGACCAGGTGAACAAGGCGGTCATAATTATAATAATTTATCTTTGATATTGTTGATATTATTTAATTTAAGTAATGGAATTTAGTTTTATTATTGATTATCAAATACACTATCTTATTAATTTGCAATAATGAACATTAATGCAAAAAATATAAAATGTATACAAAACAGGAACAATACATTCACGAATTGTAACTATGATCAATTTTTGAAACAGAATATTCAATTCATTAAATCAGTAGTAGTCCCCATTTGATGTAAATATTAAATATCGGTTTTAATATCATTACATCAATAAGGCCTCCGCGACAAAGTGAAAATTCCGGCATCTGCCCAACAGGTTCGCCCAGTCCGGAGACCAAATATAACAAACCCTTTGAAATTACCCAAAAATTCAAATCGTTTTCTATTATTATTATTTAAGACTAGTGGATCGTCCCAGCTTCGCACGGGTAGCGTTGTTTTTTTAAATATCTGGGGTTTCTTTCTTCAGTCACTGCTCAAGCATTGTGAAATTCAGCGCAATGTTTTCAATTTATTAAATTTATAGCACTCCCTAAACAGTGTAGTTTGGTGATTTTAAATGCGCTTTGATGAACGGTTCAGTATTTCCGTTTAATAGCAAATTTTTAAATAAAACACTATGAAGTATTTATAACAATCTAAAAAATAAATCATTCCGTGATTTAGGATGCAACTACTCGCGCCATCTAGTATGTTATATGTAAATTAGTAAAGATTTGGTTTTGATCACGGGCGCGATGGCTTATTTTATGTATAATTTCGGTGTTTGTCTACCGATTTCTATGATTCTTTTTTTATTGAATAGGTAATAATGTTACCTTTTTTAAATTTGGGATGAATGAGACGTTTACAAACGTAAAAGTAAACAAATATAAGCAGAATGATCCGAACTGCTAAGCTATCAGGAATTACACGTGTTATTGTGAGCCAACCGTAAAAGATAGACATAAACTGCTGAGGATTTTCTTTTAGATAATTTTATGAAAAATATTTCCGTCACACATGATTTTTATGTAAGTTTAACCATTGAGGCTGCACACGCGACGGAAGCTTAAAAAATGGAGTAACTTCTCCCTTTTTCCCAAAATTACCCAAAATTCCCCTTTACTACTCTGCTGGAAAGTATACAAAAACCTGCGCAGGTGTATAAAGAATAATTGTACCAAGTTTCGTTAAAATCTGTCGAGTAGTTTTTGTTTCCATAAGGAACATACAAACCGACAGACAGACAGACAGACAGACAGACAGACAGACAGAAAGACAGACAGACAGACAGACAGACAAAAATTTTACTGATTGCATTTTTGGCATCAGTATCGATCCCTAATCACCACCTGATGGTTATTTTGAAAGTATATTTCATGTACAGAATTGACCTCTCTACAGATTTATTATAAGTATAGATTGAGCTACAATTAAACATATTCGTAAAACCTTACATTGTTAAGAATCTGTAAATCTACCTAGCATTAATTGAGTTTATATAGTTAAATAATTACAAGTTGTATTTTGCCCTTTTCGGTAACTAAATTTGAATTTGAAGCATCTTGTCCATCGCAAAAGCAAAGTACATTTGCGATCAATTTTTCGCCTTGAGAATCATTCAAGATGGTCACCATATTGACCAACTTTAACCGTATTAAAGAAATTAAAAACTTGTTCGGGCTTAAACAGCTGCCTGAGCACCTACCCTACACCGTGCAGCAGGCAATCTACATCCTGGCGCCCATTAACCCTACATTAATTTAGTAGATTGTTTTTGGCGTAATAATATTGATCAAGCGATTCTCCGTACTGAACTCTTTCAGCCAGCATCTCAGACAAAATAAACAATAGCTCATCCATTATCATTTACCCTACGTCGTTTCAAACTAAGCGACCCAACCAAAGAGCTGCGGTTACTGTCTATTTTGTTTTGGGAATAGTATCCACCCTCGCGTTTGCGTGCACGATGCCGTGAACGTCGCTCCCTGCTATTTTCTCGTCCTCACGCCTCTACACTAGGCGAACGCTCTCGCGTACGCCGAACCGGCTTACGAAGAGACCTCTCCGCTGTTATTGGACTATTCGTTGTTCACCTGTTCACCTCGATTGACCTCGGTATCACGCTCCCGTAATACCCACGGTCGATTTACCTCGGCATCACGCTCCCGTAATACCCACGGTCGCTCAGCACAACGCTTCCCGTCATCTCCAACACCTCCGTGTTGACTGGCTTTTTTTTTTTTTGCACCTCCATGCCAATTCCGCGCTCAATCTATCGTAACTGAGGCTACGGCTCCTGCTCTCTTCTCGATCCATGGTGGAGAACTGAAACTGACAAATTTCAGCTTAGTAAACAATCAAGCCAACCCTCAGTACACATACTTTAGCTTCTTTGATCTCAATGGGCCTAACAATTAGTATAACGCAAATCCAATTTTCTTTTATTGAAATTAAAGGCGACCTTCGCAAATGTAACTTAAATATTTCACTGATAACAAATGTACGGCTGACTATTTTATTAGAAGGTAGTTGTTAAAAGTTTCAAAATGTTTAATTCTTACTTTGTATTGCAAACTAATATTTAAACAGTTACTGTATTAATCCTTGGTCATGTAATTCTCTTACGGATTATCTTACACACGCTTTGTACAGCTTTACAGGGGGCCGAAGAAAATGTATAGTACCTACTTGGTTTAATAAAGAATATTTTGATTTTGACGTTTTTACCTCTTACGTGAATAATATGAAGACACTACAATAAGCGGGTGACTATCTCAAATTTAAAATAAATAATAAAGATATTATGCATCATGATGAGTATTAAAACAACGATGTGTTCCTTCGTATTATGTTTCAAAACTAGACCTATGAACATAAAAGGCCTCAATATTTTTTTATTTTATTTTTAGCAGTAGTAGTAGTAATTTGTAGCAAACCCATAGCAAGTTTGCAGTTGAGTTATACAAAATATAAAAAAACAACCTGGATACTCACAACCAGGCGTGGTGTAAGCAATGCGAGCAATGCATCACACGTAATATCGCTCGGACGCGTACTGATACATTACACATTACTCGACCATTCCAAACATCACACTTAGCATGGCACTACATTTCATTCCATTACACTACCATAGAGCACTGCAGTGTGATGCCGCGTGATTGATCGGTAACGAACGCATGGGTAAGCAAATGAAAGTGATACTTAAAACGATAGCAATAAAATTATCCTAAAGTCAATAGTTGTTTTAATTATAATAGCAAAAAGTTTTAAATTGTATTCAAAGAGTTCGGTTAACATCGATGAATCCCGTCAACATTCGTCTCAGGCATGTATTTTATTTAATTCAGTGTAACTAAAACTCTTACTACATTAAAATCAAATTGTAGTTTTCTAGGTTTACAACTAATGCATTAAGTTTTCATAATTTTGGATTAGCACCGGGACATTCAATTTATTTCTAAAATCAAGTTCAATATAATTTATTGATTGATTTTGATAATTGTTTGATATTTAAAATCGTGTTATCTTGACATATATTTCGAATCTTTGTAAACATCAAATGAATCCATGCACATTGCTAGTCCTAAGCCTGGACCACACTTGAGTTAAATAAACGCGAGTAAAAGTATGATGACAAAATAACTTTATTCAGAAACGTATAAATATTTAAAAAGTAATGGATACATTTCTTCTCTAATCCCGTCTTACTCGCTCACGTAATTCTATAACTACCTATAACACTGCTATTCTACCTCATGTGATATATTTATATTCCCATTACACGAAATATTTAATTAATTACACAACACCACACGCCTGATAGTAGGAATTGTTAGATCGTAGCATCACATGTAATGCTTTAAAAAGATGTTGTAATGCCATATGTCATAATTTCAAAGTGTACTGTTTTCGCACGTGTACTCACAATCATAAACGAAAAATGTTTTAGAAAATTCACTATACGGTATATCGATCCAACATTTCAATATTATTCGATAATCAGAGCTCTATACCAATCTTCAGATCGATAAGTTGACAAACAGTAGCTTTGAAAAAAAAAATCAATCTGAGCTATCGGGAAAAAAAGGACTAGATATCAGGCTCAAGTATGTAACAGATTAACACTCTTATGTATCGCCCCTATGTTTTTGGGAATAAATGAAAATTCTTTTAAAATACTTTCTTGCCTTCAATTGAAATAAACTTTATTATTTACGACTGTTTATGGATGCTATTTTATAAAGAAGAAGGCAATTTCAACATACCAAGGATTCTAATTACGCAAACACAAAAAAAAGAACAGGGTACTTACGTAGGCGCAGTACGAAAAACGTGATATTTTTCGCCTATCCTCACTTCTGAGTTGTAGGGTCAACTTCAGGGAGTGTGGAGGGTTTGAAATAAAAACCCAAAATAGCGGTACACTTCGTATAATTTCATCTTTCACAACCACTTGCCGATACAACGGACTACTGACAATTGCCCCCGCAAAAACAGAGATCGTATATTTATACCTTACCTAACCTCAAATCAACTAACAGTCTTATTAATAATACTTTACTCAAATTTACATAATCATTATTATAACTCATTTATAAATAAATAATAACATTTTAGAAATGAGTATTTACTAAAATTATGGATTTAATTACAATCATTATTTTAATCAGCGTGAGCTGTTTTGAAGTAAAGTCAAACAAGTATCTCATTATTCATACACGATACCACTAATACTTATTAAATAGGTAAATAATATGATTACACAATAAAACATACATACATACATACATATTCTCACGCCGTTAGTTCCCATTGGGGTAGGCAGAGACTATCGATCGCCACTTTGTACGATCCTGGCAAACCTCTCTGGCTTCGTTTACATCCATCAATCTTTTCATACATGCTCTTTTATTCTTCATACTGCGGACACCTGCCTTTTTGAGCACATGTTCTATTTGATCCAAAAGTGTCCTCCGAGGTCGTCCTCTACTAACATTACCTTCCACATTGGCTCTATATATCTCTTTCACCAATTTACTGTCATCCATCCTCTCTATGTGCCCAAACCATCTCAACATTCCTTTTTCTATCTTTCTTACAATATCATCTTTTACACCACACCTTTCACGAATCACATCATAAAACGAATACACAATAAAACTATACAGTTTATCAATTATAAATAGTATAAATTATACAGTATAATACCCAATCATAGCACACTCATTATTATAAGCTTACAGTATGTATACTATGTATGTATGTATTAATTTATAATCTCGAATTCAGCAAAATAAGTAATTGAACGTATAATCATCGTGTATAACATCACGTACTTGATAAATTACCATACATCTGATTACAACCTGAATCAGGAAAATAAACAGTGATTTACTATTTTACTTACCACCCAGCATTGACACCTATTGACAACTGATTTAGATATCACTAATTGACCCGGCAAAAATTGTTTTGCCATATAAATTATTTTTTGGAATTTTATAGTTAAAACATAGTGGTCGCTGTTATATAGAAGACAATTTTGGATTGTTTGTATTTTTTAAAGCCATTTTATTAAAATGTTAGGGGTGGACAATCTTTATCACTAGTATTTAGTTATATGAGTATGAAAAACCGATAGTAGCCGATTCTCAGACCTACTGAATATACATATAAATTTTCATAAAAATCGGTCAAACAGTTTTGGAGGAGTATGGTAACTAACTCAGTGACTCAATCTAGATATTTATATATTTTTATCATTATATACTTTTATATATTGGTTTAAAGATTCAAACGTCAACGCACTATATCCTAGGAGGAGTGGCAGAGGTTTTAATACTTCTAATCATCACGTGACATTATTATCCTCTGGTATACATGTTTTGCTTGGATAGTGTACTCATAGGATAGGGTCAAGCCATTCGCTGATTTGTACGAGTACACTGTCACATTACTACGTTCAACTACGCCATGTGCTGTTTTCTCTCACTGTTAACAACAGCGATAAATTTACCACACATATAACTTTAGAAAAGACCGGTTTAGGCACAACCCGGAATTATAATCAACGCCTGTCTGCATAATAGGCGGTTGACATCTCCACTAAGCTGTCAAGTTATTTGTATACAAACTATTATTAATTAAATATTTACCAAGCAGATTGTTGAAATGACAAAAATATGTAGGTTCCTTTTATTGTTCATTTATTTTTACAGTTTTAATGCTGAAAAAAGGATAGCGAAAAATCAGAGAAGTTATAAACGACGACTTATTCAATTTTGAAAGTTTAAAAAATGTAATAAAATAGCCAAAATATGGCTTAAATAACCATTGACAATTTGAAAGAGTAAATCACTTTTTTTCTTTAAATATTGCCGTTTGAATTTAGTTAGGAGGGATATGATGGATTACAAATAATTCATGAAAAACCTTGGTCTTTAGAATGTGTGGTATTTTAGACTGGTAGATAACCCAACTAAACGCTGCACATAGCCCAAACAACTAACAATAACGTAGTATTTTGAATTATGACTACTATGACGTAACTTTCTATAAACATATTTATGAAAAGAAAACATTTATTCATTGCTACACTAAAACACTCAGTAATTCTCACATAAATAGATACATTGAACAAACAACACAAGAAAAACGTAAATTACATGGAACTAAAAAACAAAAAAAAACTAATACCTTATGTAATGGAGATAATTGAATAGTGTTTTAAATACAAATGTTCTTAATTTACTTAATTTACTTAATTTTAAATTAATATACACGTACATATGTAGATGATTTACTAAGTCAATTTCTTAATCGAGTAAATTCCCATACGAATAAGAATTACCATGTCTTTTGCCGTTGCCGTTAATGGAGCTAGGAATTTTTATGTTATTTTTATAATATTCATCGGGGAGTTTTTATAATTGACTGCCAGACTAGTTTAAGATTTCACTTATAATACTAAAACAAAAAAAAACTTGCATTACCGATTTGTATTGCCATAAAACACTATGCGAATAAAACACAATACGAATCCTACAAAAATATCACAGGAGAGAAAGTGAAAAAACTGAGGGTTCATATAAAAAAAAAGTAAAACTAAAACGTTTGTTGATATCAGTTTATTAAAGGAATCGCACAATAATATCTGATTATACAAATCTAATTTCTACAAACTACTTATCTGATTTCTAATTAAAAAATACAAACTATGGTTGCGGTGCAATAACTATAAAGGTGCTCCCTCACCGGAGGCATCTATTCATTCATTAATTTACTAAGAACTTCTTTCAATTGAACGGAGAATTGCGATATCGGTAAAGACAGATCATGCGTGGAAGGTTCAGAACCACTATCTCTAAGAACCATATCCGAAGGGACGACAAACTGTGGTTTCTGCTCACCAGGTTTTTCTAAATCTCGAAGACAAATAGGTATAGATAAATTAGGCCGAGCCTTAAGCCACTTCTGGAAGGACTTTGTTGACCTATAAAAATAAAAATGATGTTATATAGCTCATTACTAGCATGTGTTAGATATGTGTTGGATATTTTATAGATTCCAAGCGACAAAAAAGTATGCTATGTTGCTCAGATAGCATACTTTTTTGGATTTTTCATAAAGCTATCAATATATTACATAATATGCAATATATATGTAATTTACAAAATTTTTAAATTTAAAGTTAATCATCATAGCATATTCTGTTACTCAACTCTTGATGTTACTTTTTCTTCTTTATTATTTTTGTGCTTAGTTGGCTCTTTCTGTGTAGCGAATAAATGTCTTTTTTTCTTTCAGCTAATGGAAAAATTAGTGCAAATCTTAGTGATATCGCTTATGTCCATCACGCTGGCATTGTGAGAGTTACTTTACATTACGTTACCTGAGAAATGATATTCAATGA
Source organism: Bedellia somnulentella (assembly GCA_963576735.1). NCBI lineage: Eukaryota > Metazoa > Arthropoda > Insecta > Lepidoptera > Bedelliidae > Bedellia > Bedellia somnulentella. The sequence goes on from OY755171.1 coordinate 10,543,921, forward strand.
GAAAAAAAAATACTTACGTGAGATGTAATATGTCTCCCCAAACACAAGACATTGAGCGTAGGTCCTCCGGAATATAAACCGGCTTCCACTGTTCCTTAGTATTGTTTCGAGGCGGGATGTGCTTACGTTTGTTGGGGAGGGCTAGGTTAAACGCTTTTGTATGGGCTGGACTGGTTTCCGCTATTATATCCCAGACAATCTGTCTATTAAGAACTTTTCTGCATGATGACTGAAATTCAAGAGACAATTTTAATTTTAAAAATAAAACATATTGCATATTTAGATCAGTGCTGACTATGGCTGTTGATATGACAAAAATAAGATTTGAAAATACTCACATCCGACATTCCAACGTAGTGAGCGATCTCATCCAGCACACAAGGCAGTATTTTCGGATCTACTACAAGACCTCTTGAAGCGTGTTCATCAAACCACACCTAGAAATTATAAAGTGTTATAAATTCATGATTTTAAATGTTTTGCTTTGCTTATTTGGTAATGGACATTTTAAACATAAATTAACTTCCTGACACTTGCAAGTTGTTGTGGTCTAAGATAAAGTATCAGAAACCATATTACAATTACGTAAAATATAAATAAAATATTGAAAATAAATATAAATCGGAGTCGTTGTAGTATATATCTTGGCAAGTCAACTTGCGCCCAATTCGGCAGAGATGCCGTATTAAGCTGTGCTCGTAATCTATTTTAAACATTTTTTTTTTCTTTTTAGTTTATTTTAAACAAGAGGTCTAAAAACCTGGAACAGATTTTCTATGTCTTCTGCTCGTTTAATTTCACTCTTGAAGTCAACACTCCCTAGATTAGTCCACCACTCAAAAAAGTCTTTTGCAATCTAAAAAACAATCATTTGATTAGATAAGTAAGCCATTTTACCTAGAACTCTTTCGATCCAAAGAAGAAGGAAAAAAAGCGTATAGTCTCAAATTGCGATCATAATAGTGAAAAATCATTCATATATTACGCCCTCTTAAAATAATGAGAGGTAATTTCAAACTAACTCATTGAACTAAAAGAAGTTAATGACAGTATCTTATTGAATAAAAAAAATATACAACCTTTTTTGTTAGAATTTCTGCTCTTTTGCTAAATTCGTCAGAAGCCGAAACTTGAAACTCCTTCATTTTGAAGTGTTTTGATTTCCATTTGATCATGTCCGTGACAGATTCATTGCAGTATAACATCTCATAGAATGGGTTTTTTATTTTTTTACTCGGTTTTCTATAAAAGTTTAGGTATAGGTATGGTTACAATATTTTGTGCGCATAATTTTAACCTCATAGTGTTATCTATGTTTTTTATCTGGTGCTGTAAATATATGCGATGCGACTGAATGAAAAAAAGGGGAAGTACTTAAATACGTCTAATTTAATAATGTCATAAATGAGTAATATGCTTTTATATTTAGATTTGACGATAAAAAATAATAATTTTTTTGTTAGTCACATTATTTGTTAATATATATATATATATATATATATATATATATATATATATATATATATATATATATATAATTATTGTGTCAGTAAATGTCTGCTTATTGTTTAATATCTTCTGTGTACTCTTTTCTATCCTGGAGGGTAAATTCAAATAATGACCCATTTAGTGAAAGCGACATAAGGAAGTTATTTTACGCAGGAAGTTATTTTAGGAGAGGTAGCTTAGAACCAGGAAAAGGACATAGCATACTTTTTACAATATTAAAAGGAGGGAAATGCAAAGCATGCAAATACTTAAAACAGTGAAAAATACTTAACAACATCCGTGCAAAGCCAGGGCGAACCACTAGTAAGTGATTTATAAAGCAGCTTTCAATAATAAAAGTCAGTAGGATAAAACTAAGTACTCACGTTTAAACCAACTACAGGATCTGCATAAAAAGGCAAATATCTGAAGTGTGAATAATAAAAGAGCAGGTTTGAATAAATGAGGCGCGAGATGATGCTATCAATCAATCAATAGTCTTAGCCTACTCCATAGGGTAGTTTGACCACAGTACAGTTTGCTGGATAAGCACAGGTTAGCCAACTACCTTCCAAAGCATGAAATCATCTTAAGTTTTTGGATAAGAAAGGTTATTCCAGTCTGTAATATCCTTCAAAAGTGTAAGTAAGAATCCGAGACGAGTGGAAGTCGAGCACTGAACAACTACAGTGTAGCGGTTCACTTCCATGGAGTAGTGGCTATTCAATGGAGGCAGTTATCATTTAAAAGATTACTATAATTTAAATGATTATATGATCGATGAATCTGCTCGGTTAGCAAGGCTGTATTTGGGGTACTTTGAGAGATACACCGTAATTGTAATCTGACTTAGAAAAGATTTGTTGATTTACTGAAGTATGATTCAATTTAACTAATATATAAGTTATTTATGACATACAAAAAACCGAAACATATAACTTTCAACACCATCAACCATCCTTTATTTTCCGCCCGGTTTAACTACCGAAGGTGTCTCAGGAAATCAATTCATTCAATTTTGAAGTTTTGGGTATCCCTTTTATGAGTTTTTTAATAGTAGTAATGGTCAAGTAAAAATATGCTTGCAATTTATATCATATTTTAAAGAAGATTTTCTTCGTAAGTTTACATTCATACATGTTACTCTCACTCTTCCAGAGCTTCAGAGCTAGAAACTCCTCAGCTACATGTTCATAGGGGAGAAGATAGTAGAAGTAAAGTATCCTTGGTGATGGGGCCCCAACCACATCGCTCAAAAACCCTTCAAAGAGCCCCACACCCTCAGCACCTCTTATAACACCCGTGGGTAGGAAGGGGTAATGTCATTCTAAGGCTTAAACCCCTTTGGGAGCAAATTGCTATATGGTAAATGATAGATAGAGGTACAATTCATTTATTATGACACAAATATGTAATTGAATTTGTTTTAAATTTAATCAATCATGGTTTAAGGTGCTGCCTTAGCTCTGATATATGCGATAGAAAATTGTTAAAAAATATAACTATAAAAGACAACAAGAATATAAAACATTCTGTTTTAAAAAGAAGAAGTTATTGGCATAATGTGACTTACACTTCTTCGTCAACATGGACTTCCATATCATCACCAGAGTATGCAAGGTCAGCTGAAACGTCATCACTTTCAAATTTGGACGCTTTACTAGAAAATGACTGTAAAGCAGTTTTTGAATAAATTTTACTGAAAGATTTAGATCTACTTCTTTCTAATGTCTTTGTCATTATATTTTTGGACCGAATTGCAGATTTAGATTTTGCAAGCATTTTATGTTCAAATGAACTAATTTCTGTAGTTTCATCCTCAGTTTGTTCTTCATCATTTTCCTCATCAGCACTAGACTGAAAATCCATGTTTGAGTAGGCAGCTCTATGAGTTTTCGAGGTCACATTTTCTGGTGCTGATACCAGAATTTCCTTGAATAAAATGGGATGCCTAATTAGGGTTTATTGATCACCAGAACTTAAGTATTGAACATACTTAATTTAATAATCAAAACAGTACATACCGTATCATGGTCTTTCGCATAAAACTTTTCGGAAGGATTGGATGATGAAATATCTGGTTTTAGTTCATACTTTTGGTCAGTGGCGGGCAATTTAAATATCTTCGCAATCCTGGCAAATAACTTCTGACCAACAATCTCTCGAACAAAGTCGATGTTAGCATCCCAGAACTAAAATTACAAAAAAAAGTGGTTATTATTGAATATGCATTTTAAAATAATACAAATATTACGAAGTACTATTACATTTTCATCCTGAGTACTCATCTCAAGATCTCGCAAAACCTTTTTCCAGTGTTCTTTTACCGATGCCTCATTTTTTTGATACCGTGATGGTTTTATAACGGCAATATTTCTTGGATGATCCCAATTCTTCACCAATGGCTTTTTACCGCAAGACATCTTGTTTACGTGTATTTTTATATATATATATATATATTTAAGATTCTATTGATGAAAATGAGTTGATTCTCAATTTACTTTAGCAAATTTATACAAAAGCAATAAAATTAAAAGACCAACAAAAATTTCTGGCAAAATATCTGTGAAACAAGCACTATCGCCAAACATTGAAATGGTGAAGTAAGTACATTGTAAAAAACTAATTTGAGTATATACTGGAAAAAAAGGAGAAAAAAAAATCATTCGAAGCAATAATAAAATAATAACTATTATTCATTCAACTCTATTTGAATTCTCAAAAATTTTTAACATCTCAGATCAGAATGTTGAACTAATAAAGAAATATTGACAGTTATTTTTATAATAAATTGACAGGTGTCGTTCGTTCCCTCTTTAGGACACAGAAACACTAGGTAGTTTAGATATCTGTAGAATGAAGCGATGTGTCACGGTCCAAGAGTTGCCTTTTTTACTGTTTGTTAATATTCGTACACAATCACTCTGTGTGAACTGTGTGGTATCGGCTTAGAATAGCACTACCCCATTTCTTCCTGGGGATGTTCGAAAGAGGCGGCTAACGGTATTAGGGTTTATCAAATGATTTTTTGGCGATATGGTTGGAGACCCGTCACCAAAATCCTTTATTTTAGAATCTTTTTTCTAGATAATTTCCAAAAGTGACTGAAGAATTTCTTATTCTGAAGCTCTGGCTACCAATTTTTGGGATTTATAGCCGTGACTCTATGTATGTATGTTTGATATTAATCACTCCTTTCACGTACCCTGAGAGTAAAAAGTTTGCTTTACAATGTGCCACTGACCTATTCTCCTCAATCAACTTCCAAAAGTGTTATAGGAATTGTTGTCAATTTTTTTGTCAGTATAAATAAGATTAATTTTGTTAAAAACATGCTGTGCTAGGCTGCTGTACAACTATTTTTTTAAATCGCAGAAGGACGTAGAGCATCTGAATTTAGCTGTGTAGTATCGGCTTACAATACCACTTTTCGTACGTTTTGCTGTTTTTTCGTGGCATCTCCATGCTTAACAGCTAACAACCAATAAGACTCCGTAGAGTAAAAAAACTACCAAAATAAACCCTTTTTGCGGCGATACCTTTAAGAAATAGGTGAATGATGTTGGAGATCGATCGCAATTCTTTATTACTTAAAATAATTTTCCCACTCCGGAGGTCTACTCTTCACATCGAGAACGATAATAGGCATACTTATCTCTTTTTACACCTATTTACATTTATTTCTGTATCCCTCACACGAAACGAATAATCGTAACGAGTATTTATGGTGTTATTCGACGAAAACAATGATATCTTCGTGTAGTTGCTGTTGGTTTTATCGACTAGTGAGCGCTAAAATCTGGGGGCACGGCAGTGCCCCTGCCAAGTCTCGAGCAAAACGGGCACGGCCGTACCATCTTTTCTCGAAGCGGTTCGCGGCTGTTTCGCCCCCCCTATATCTTCGACGTGGACTAAGCTAGGAGTTTAGGTTTTCGGTGAATAATTTATTTTATTATTTATTTATTTATTTACATGAGGAAAACAAACAGCTGTGATACTTAAAATTAGGATACACTTTAACACACATTAGCCTAATAGTTTTCACCAATAAAATATGGAACCTTAGTCCTTCTCAAATTTGACAGTAAAATTAAATGTTAACTAGGTATTAATTGTAAATGTATAAATATATATATACCAATAAAATAAAATAAACACAAACATACTCACTCAATCATATATATGTGTATTATTTATACAATATTGTGTAATACATATATATATATATATATAAAACGATACAATACAAATATGTCATTAAATAAATTATCATATTTTCTCAGCATCAAAAAAAGATTTCGCTGCCATTGTCTTAAATGTGCTAGAATTAATATTAAATAAGTCCAAATTCAGATTACTGGAAAAGATATTAAAAGTTTTAGCGCCCCTTATGGAAAAGCTGTTCTGCCGATAATTAGTTCTACATTTTGGAATATACATTTCACTAGGGTGACGCGGGTTAGATGATTTTGGAACTCGCAGCTTTATATGTTCCAGTAACTCAGAACAATCTATTAAATTATTGGCTGTCTTGATTATAAAGTCTGCATCAGCAATCTGTCTCCTAAACTCTAGTGGTAATATATGATGCCTTTTACATCGTAACTCATAGCTGTCATCAGTTGTCACGGTCTTATATTCCAAATACCTCAGAAAACGTTTTTGTATCGACTCTATTCTATTTATATAAACTGCATATCTAGGATTCCACACCTGCGATGCATACTCCAAAATGCTTCGAACAAAAGAACAATAGATGATTTTGATTGCCTTTACATTTTTGAAGTACTTGCATGATCGAATCAGAAATCCCAGAGTACTTGAAGCTTTATTTACTATGTTGTTAATATGTAAATCATAGAGCAATTTGGAGTCATGGGTGATGCCGAGATCGCGAGTATTAACTGTTCTGACTAATTGACGTTGTTTAATTGAATATGAATGACAGATTTTATTATTTTTACGTGTAAACGATATAACAAAACATTTGTTAACATTTAAATCTAGTTTGTTATCCGCGCAATACAACTCAAATCTGTTCAAGTCATCCTGGAGGCTTTTACAATCGTTTGGAGTTTGAATTGACTTCATGATTTTCATATCATCCGCGAATAACAAAACCTTTGAAGCTTTAAAACAAGAAGTTACATCGTTTATAAATAAAACAAACAAGAGAGGTCCCAGCAACGAACCCTGCGGCACTCCTGATTTTATTTGAGTCCATTCCGAAGAAAAACCATTCACAACAACAGACTGCGTCCTATTCTTAATGTAGGAAGCAAACCATAATAGTAGGCATTAGAACAAGCTTAAGTTCGAAATTACACGCCAAATGAATTAATAGTTTAGGAGTTACGGTCGATCAAAGTTACACCATTTTGTCACTCACTGACTCACTGACAGATCATCAAAAATCTAAGGTACTTCTAGCAGACTTAGAAACTTCAAATTTTGCACCAAGATAGGTCATTAGCCACATATAAAGAAAAAATTATAAAAACATAAAAAAATATATGCCATAGAAAATAATTTTATATTTGCGGTTTGGCAAGAACATTATGTATGGATTTTGACTGCATTGTTAACTTTGTTCGTTGTTCAAGTACCTATTCAATTGGATGAATACATACATATAATAGAAAAGAATAATATAAATGTAATACATAGACTATCATTAATACAAATTAATACATAAAGTTCATTAAATTAATAAAGCTAAAACTCCATTGTATTGCGATAAATATTGTATGCGCGCTCGATAGATGGCGTTGTACCTGTCTGAATCGCGCTATGGTTTCGTTACAAAGCGCAGTGTAAGTAGTACTTCAAAATAATTCGATAATTTTCATTTGATAGCGCCATCTGTCTATGAAAACCCATTTCGAAACTAAAAAATATTGTAGTGATAATTGATATTCGGAGAACTTTACGTGTTATTTAGTTTAGTTTAGTTATAGTTTGTAAGTTAGTAAATATATATTTATTTAGTTAGTTATTTGTTAGTTAGTTTAGTTCTATTTAGTTTGCATATATATATTATATAAGTTTAAGCCCTATTGTTATAAAAGTAATTGTAAATATAGTGTAATGGAACGTGAAATATTGTACATAAATGGCGACATTTGTCCACACAGAGTCATCTCTATTCCTGGAGATGGGTCGTGTTTATTTCATTCGTTGTCATACAGCATGTATGGGAGTTTTTAGTCGTCAAACGATATTAGGCGTGCTGTCGTCCATTATGTAGTAGAGAATTGGGATGACATGCAAGTCTATAAGTCTATGTTTACTGAATATAATCGAATCCGAAGTATATATCGCCCAGACTTGTCTACCTTAGAAGTAACGAAGCCTCAGAGAAGAAACAAAAGAGATAGAGATAGAGAATGGGTTCTAAGCAAAGCAGTAGCTGACGTCCAAGAAATTGTGAGGTCACCTAAAAGTAAAAGAAAGAAATACACTTACAAAAAATAAATGAGATCCCACCAAAAACATTAAATGTAAAAAAATGTCAAGTCTCTCGATGCAGTCTTTCCATCGTAAAAAGTTTTGAGATCTCATAGAAGCCAAGTCCTATTCAAAATATTTCGTAGTTATAAATCAACATTTAGTAATTGTATCAATAGTTTTCTTTATATTATAATTATAGTGACTTGGCAATGAGCACAAATTAAAAGCTGCTTGCTGCCTGGAATTATGTGCAAATGTTACTGACGAGACCAGTGATCAGATTATTTGTTATGTGTGAATCATGATGGTCACTACCGACTACATGCTCCAATACAATAATTAAGAATACCTTACGGGCCATCGCTTTATGAAAGTAAATGAATCGAGAGTGCACTAAGACTAACTGCCGTTGCCGAAATTCGGTTGGGACGACACGGATAAACCAAAAGAAAATTAATTTTGTGATATTAATGTTTACGCATGCGGTGTGTGTAACTTTCAACTCCTCCAAATATGCCGTTTTATTTGTTTCTTCTTGTGCTCATTGCCAAGTTACAATAATTATAATATAAAGAAAACTATTGATACAATTACTAAATGTTGATTTATAACTACGAAATATTTTGAATAGGACTTGGCTTCTATGAGATCTCAAAACTTTTTACGATGGAAAGACTGCATCGAGAGACTTGACATTTTTTTACATTTAATGTTTTTGGTGGGTTTATATTATTCTATTCAGTTAGCTCAAATTCAAAACGTAGCTGAGGATATTTTTTGTAGCTCTGGGTACCCTTTCTTGGAATTAATAACCTATAAATCTATCTTCTATCTATACTATAATAAGACTGTAACAAGGTCAAAACTGTACATTGGAGAAAAAAAACCGGTGGAATATGTTTCATTTTCAATATTGAAGCCAAATTTAAGCTTTTTGAAATAATTGTCTGTCTATCTGTCTGTTTGTCCGGTCATCACGTTAATTCTACCAAACGGATCTTGATCAAATTTGGTATAAATGTAGCCTATATACCTGGCCAACATATAAGATATCATTTATCCCGGATTTCGCAAGGGTACTCACAGAAACATATAAAATCCATAACCTTCCAAACCAAATCGTTACTAATGTATATATTGTATACTAGATGGCGCGAGTAGTTGCTTTCTACATCGCGGTATGAGTTCTTCTATTCTTTGTTATAAATACTTCAGTTCAGACTAAACTTTTATGACTCCGATGCTTTGTGTTACCGATGCTTTGTGCTTTCAGTAAGTTATTTCTACGTCACAAAGTTACACTATACAAAACATGTATACGGTCAGTCCTCTCGTACGGTAGTGTTGCGTTTGCACACGCCAGAGAGGGCTTGATTTACCGCCTCCAGGTGATACAAAATAGGTTCATGCGCAAGGCGGTAGGGGCGCCTTGGTATGTAAGGAACTATGATCTCCACAGAGACTTAGAACTCCCTACAATCAAGGATCACTTCAAAGAAATCTCACATAGATACTTTGATAGGATCCCTGATCACCCCAACCCCGAGTTTCGCTCGATTACACTATCTCACCGGATGACGGAACTCGAGAGAGACGCCCTCGTAGCGTGTTCTTGGATCCCGACGACCCGATCAACCGCGAGCTTAAGGCCTCAGAGGCCACCAGCGCTCACGGACAAAGAACACACCACTCCAGGCACTGACCTCGGCGAGGTAGAAGAAACCCAAATTAGAACCTCCCTTGCCGTGCCACTGGCATAGGCCCCCCGACGGACGCGAGAGTTCGCACTGTATGACATAAGCCTCCCGCTTGGTCACCTTGTTAGGGCTCCTTTCTCCCTCTATCCGATTTAGCTTAGCTACACTCCTTTGCCCCGCCAGGGCGGCCCTCAGCTGCCCGGCACACATAAAGTCATGGTGAAGCCGCACAGGCCACAGGGCCAGCAGCAACCAATCCTTTCGAAAAAAAAAACTTTTATGACAATTCGGAGTTTGCCGGGTTAGTTAGATTGTAAATATTATCATACTAGCTTTTTGCCCGCGACTACGTCCGCGTAGACTACATGTTTTGCATCCGGTTTACATCCAAAATACCTAAACACTATCTTTACTTCTGTTTTTTTATATTTATATTTCCGCGGGCGTTATAATAGATATAAAAAACATTGAGGCTTTTTAAGTGATTATTGGGCGATGCAGTTGGAGACCCATTTAACTACCTTTTCCCCATTCAACTTCCAAAAGTGGATAAAGAATTACTATCTCTGAAGCTGTGGCTACCCTTTTTTGGGATTTATAGCCGTTACTATATTCTCATGAATGATTGATAGATGAATTTCATATATTCCTTTTTGTAGTGGTTATATCAGTCAATCGCATCAAGTTTCAAATTTCTAGATACAGAAATGTCAAAAATCTGTACACTATATTTCTATAAAACCTTTTTAATTGTTCATAAGAATCATGAAACAATATTTTGTACCAAGTTTCTATGTTCAAAAATGAGAATATCTTTAGTAAGTATGGATGGATAACAGTTTGGCGCTCCGGTGGTGGCCGGGTGCTGCCCCCTACATTGAGCGTTGGTGATTGTGTGAGAGTTTGTAGCCGATCAGTCATAGATGGCAGTCCTTAATTAAATTGTAATTCTAATCTATACTATAATAAGACTGCACCGAGGTTAAAAACTGTACATTGAAGAAATCAAATACTACAACTTTTATGAGCGCACATAATCAATGTAACACATATTATTATTTAAATTATGCTCAAATAAAAATTTTGATAACTGAACGTATCTTTGGTGCCCATGATGGTTATATGCTTAGTTTATTTCCAGCTACAATAAAACAAAAGTTATTTGGTTGTACACTAACAACAGCTACTGATAGGCTCTTCAGATATTATCATGAAATATAGAGTTGTAAAACTGAATTTTTAAATGAAATCTTTTATTTCAAATATAATTTATTTTAGGCGAATCTTCCATTGAAATTAAGTTCACTTATCGCCATCTGCAGGAAAATTCATGAACTAAATAAAAAGGCACTAAAGGCACGCAATTTTTCCACACCCGCTTCGCTCTGCTTCACAACGAGTGGAAGGTGGCAGCTGCTGTGCTGGCAAGTTGCGCTATGCAAACATTTGAGCAAATAAATCTTTGCAGCTTTCATATAATAACATTTCATGCATATATATATCAACAACACACTACATCGTATAAGTGTTTAAATCTCTGCAGTCTTGTGTTTCATCATTTCTATAAAACAAACTATTTCTGATGATTCATGTTTTAGTTCATAGATGGCGTGGCGCAAATTAAGCAAGCACTGAAATGTCGACTTATGTCGATATCATAGAGAGCGTTAATGTAATGATGTGACCAGTATAGGCGAGAACTACAAATTTGACCGAAAAGGGACGTAACATGGGAACATGTTTAATCAAATCAAATAATTTATTTCAGATAATAAAATCCATGGTTTACAATTTACAATTTCAATAAATTAAATATAAATGTCATATACATGAATAAAATACCTAAAATTAACTAAACACAACGTCAGATAAAAAAAAAATAGCATTAAATTAAAAAAAAAACAATGATATAAAATTATTTAAAAAATAAAAATGAAAAAATATATATTTGTTACTCAATTACGCCTTAACGAACGTTTTACGAATCACGCTATTTCTTATTCGATCACATAAACTATCTCTACAAACTATTGAGAGGGACCTCATCTCTACTGCATTATCTTTACTCTCATGCTTCTTCTGCCTCACCCAACGTTCTCTACCATACATAAGCGTAGGGAAGTGTTATTTTAAAAGCAGAAGTTACAAGTTATCGTCACGAATCAGGGTTAATACTTTGTGTCTTTTATTGTAGTTACGTGAGTAGTTCATTTGATACCATTTGAAATCCACTCAGCTGAATCTATGTATAGCATTGTTAAATGGTTGTTAGTATGGAACGCACATTACTTTCAACCGTATTATACCCCCTTAGGCATATACTTTAGGTTGGGTTATTTATTCATAAAAACTTCTAATTTGTAACATTCACTACCACACATCACATCGGCAATAAAACTATATTTGATTCTGTATATTGTTTTATTAATATGTATAACTTCTAAAGATTTATTTTTAGAAACACGTATTTAATATAATTAAAGTATTAAAATAAGTTGCATTAATTATAAAGTAAATTAAAGTACAATAAACCTAAGTCCAAATATAATTAGCAGTGTAATACTAATCTTAATGACCTATTCTTTCAGCATCTTCTATAGTATCAGGTAGCTTAGTCCCTATTGTTTCAGGCTGTGTTAACACTAAGAGAGCAGATATAATTGCCATAGTTCCGAACATTACCGAAGGGATTCCAGACCAATACACCATAAGCGGAGGAGTTAGAGGAGCTATAACGGATCCTACTCGACCAAGCATCGAAGAAAACCCAAGAAGGGAATGCCTGTGCCTCGTTGGGTACAGTTCAGATGTATATAAATACACAGAAGTGAAAACTAAAGCAATGCTGAACTTACCTATTAAATACACAGTCATAGAAACATTCATGTACTGTTGCGGAATAAAAGCAAAAGAAAGACAACAAAAAGAACATAATAAATATCCGAAAAATAGAGTAAGCTTTCTTCCTATTCTATCAAGCATTAGAACAGCTGTCCAATAACCAGGGATTTCAATAGCTGCAATTGCCATGTAGTTTAAATACATATTTCCAGACAAAGATACAGAATTAATAGATAACCCATAGTAAACAAATGTTGTAGTGATCCACCAAACAGGAGTGACACAACATCTTCTCCATAACACTGGGGATCGTATTATTTTCTGAACCAAAGATGAATCATCAGAATCACCCTTGTCATAAGATATAGACCTAGTGTTAAAAGCTTCTATAATTGTATCTTCCATCTCACTCTTAAGAGTTTTACCATTTAATCGAGCAATTTGTTTAATTACCAATTTTGCTCTCTCTTTTTTGTCTTTACTTAAAAGCCAACGGAAACTTTCCGTCAACAACCAATGGTAAGATATTAATAAAAATACTGGAACAAACAAAACCAAAGTTAGAGTCCGCCATTCAGGCACAAATGACGCAATAAGTCCTAATAATACTTGTCCGAGAGCAAACATCGATGATAAGTATGCACTAGTTACCACACGGTGTTTAGTGCCAACTATTTCAGTTGCTAAGATGTAAGCCGCACTAAACACACCGCCTCCCAAAGCAGTTTGCATAAACTGTAAAGTCGAGTACATAACATAATTGACTGAAAATGAGCGTATCAACCCGATCAGAGCAACATTGAGAGAGAACACGACAACTGAGGTACGCCGCCCGAAGTAGTCTGACACAAATCCTGCTAAAGGCAAAGCTACCATTCCACCAAGACTATTTAGAGTGCCGACCAACGCACGTAGCCACTCGTTGCATTCTATATTGAAGTCATAAACAATTGAATTGGTTCTCTCATATACGAAGCTATCACACTTTATTGTTTTATTTTGATTAAACATTTGCGCAGGACATATTTCTTCGCCCGCAATAATGGGCTCGACGCTTGAACTATTTTCGTATCTTAAGCAGCCGTCAATATCACCCGCACTTGTGACAGGAATAGCATTCTGAATCCAACGAGGTGAAAATTCACTGTCCGTATCACATTCAGGTATTAAGCATCTGTGAGGTAGTTTCACTGCGGTAAATATATAATCACTTGACATAAATCCACATATGATGGCGGGAAACGCGATAAGTAGTAGATTTATTGCTTGATATTTACCAAACTGTCCTAGATTATTATTAAACAGATCATCAAAACTTGTACGCACTGCTTCATTTTTCGTTTCGGCAGTCATTTTTCACTGATTTGTTACAACAGAAATCTCCAAAATAATATATTTATACCAAATATATCTTATCAGATATTAGCAACAGACTAGATTTGTGACGTATAAGTACTCAATTGCCGCTGGCTAACATCACAAGGCCACAATGAATACTCAGTAGACAATCCAAGAATAACCACTTGAGTTATTTGTTTCTCGTAAGGTTTTGGTATTTGATTTAGTGATTTGGTGTCTCTTTATTTAAAGGTTTTTCGCTCTGAGCGAAATCAGATGAGAACTTGCTCATAATGCTTTCCGATTTTGCGGTATAGCATGCTGAATATGCGCTGTTTGCTTTGTATCGACTCTCGTAGTCTTGTCGGGCATCAAGAACAGCGGTATCGAACATGCCGAGGCTGGATAGATAGGGTGCTCTCCTGTGCTCGGGATGCTCAATCATCCAACGGCAATACTCTTTCACACTCCTGTAAAACCAAAAAACTAATTCAATAAGATACAATGATTTGTTAACGAATTTATAAATAAATTGTTAATAAATTTGTTTACGAATGTACACATGCATATTTAAGATATTCAGATTATCTGTAGTTGGTGGTTTACTAGGCGTCTAGTGTTTCATAATTCCAATTTATTTATTAACGTCATCATTTTTCTATGCTAGGGCCATTCAACTTCGAGATGCCTCAAACGATGAATGTGACGTATTGAAAAACTATTACTCAATGTGTGTTTGATTTTATTATAGAGTAAATTAATATTAATTTAGCTTACTTTTTTGCTCTTATTCTTTGTTTTGTGTTCGGAATATGTAAGATCTATAAACAAAGCCCAATTTAAGTAAATGAATAATTTTATAAATTTAAATTGTTAAGGATTTATCAACTTTCAAATGTGGCTCAGGAGTTTCTAGATCTGAAGCTCTGACTAACCCTTTAAGGGATTTATTGCCGGGAGTATATGTATGTACGCATGTATTTTAAATATATAAATATTAGAATTTAACAAAATAATGTTAAAATAAAATGAACTAACATGAAAGTCGTATTCGTTATCTCTTTTTTGATTAGATACTTAAATATCTTGATTAGGCGTTTATTTTATTTTGATGCACACGAGTATAAATCTTATTTAATCATTTCTGATGATTTATAGCATCATTTATGGACATTGGACCTGTGGAACCAATGCCAGCAGACTCCAGTTGTGACTGACATCGCACTGAGAAAATGGAGGTGGATGGGGCACACATTTCGAAGAGGGACCACAAACGCCAGCATCGCATTCGAGTGGAAACCACCGGACGGCAAGCGAGCCCGCGGCCGTCCCGTACACACTTGGCGCCGGAGCGTGGAGAGCGAGCTGCGAGCGGCGGGACTGAGTTGGAGTGCGGCCAGGGAAGTCGCAGCAGACAGGAAGGCGTGGCGGGAGCTTGTGCAGGCCCTGTGCACCAGTGGGGTGCCATAGGACAACAACAACATAGCATCATTTTGTCTTACAAACAGCTCAAATAATCGCTACTTGAAATAATTATAAAAGTTCGGTTTGGAGTCACAGCTTAAAACTATCAACTCTGACTGCTTCAAACAGTCTTTTAACTTCTGGGGGTAGAGTAAGGCATAAGCAATAGTAAAAGAACAAAGGAAGTGAGATGACCAGAGAAAAAAGAAAGGCCACGAAAAATGACTAAGTTGACTACTATATAACATTCCAAAAATTAATCTTTTTTTCTTTATACTTTGAAGTGTTGTTATGAAATATATATTTTTTAGATGTTTCTCTTGGTATTTAATTCTATTAAAAAGCTATTTTATGTAAAAGTCTAGTGAGCGGAATCACAGCTATTCTGTATCGGCCGCACGAGGACGCATTTCAGAGTATATTTTTTTAAGCTGTCTTCTCTTTATAAATATTTTTTTTAATGTCTTTACTTAAACATTAATAGTTTTTGAGGGATGACCAAAAAACAAAAAACCTTATTTTTATCATGCTGAAAAATCATAAAAAATATTCTATGCGTCATTTCTAATTCAACTAGATTTAAGTATGACTGGATTGTTGTATTGTTTATGCAGATTAACGCATAGTCATCAGTTTCACCATGTTGTTGTACATCTATCTCACATGACTCTAATTTATTGACCTCTCCATTCAAAGGTTGTCTGGAAGAGATCGCTTTTAGTGATAAGACCGCCAATTGTACTTTTGTTAAATCATTCTGTGTATTTGTAATTGTTTTTCCATATTTGATGTACAATAAAGAGTTTTCTATTCTATTCTATTCTATTCAATGAGCTATCGTAAAAAAATTAGGACCTTTATGAATCTAATGAGTTGTAGTACATATTCTAAAGACCTTTATCAAGAATAAACACGGCATTTAACTTGTTGACTAGACTTATATAATTGCAATAGTAATAAAGCGCGAACTGCTCGCTGAGAAAACGGATTTCGTGCTGCCTTTTTAGATACAATTTTATCAACACTATTGCATCTTAAGCTAAATACGTAGCAATGGCAATTTAAAAATCCGGATTTCTATCAAATTAAAGTAATTTGTAGTGAAAGCATTGAATAAACGGATGGAATCAGGTACTTACTTAAGGTTCGTTATATCTTCCCAGACTGTTTTTAGTGTAATTAGATCTTTAGGGACAGATTTAGTTAATCTCCATTCATTTTTAACATCATTCTTTGGAGCTTTCCAACGATCTTTCCTTGGTAAAAACTTGTCAAATGCTATTTGATTGTCAGGTTTTTGTTCTGCTTTTATATCTTCTTTAATTAATCGATCTAACGCGGCACTTCTTGATTGCTGAAATGACATACACGCATATTAAGCTATAATCACGCCATTAGTTTCTATTGTGGTAGACAGAACCTTTTAATCGCCATTTTGTAAAATTCTGTTAAACCTCTCGAGCATTATTCACATTAATCAATATTTATTTCTGCATTGCACTTCTTCATCGAAATCCATTCCATTCTCTTATCAAAAAGTATTACTTGTACGTGCCGTGTAGTGCCGGCTTAGACTGATAGCGCACTGATAAAATATGTCAGGTGTTTATCCCAAATAAATTTGTTAATCCGTAGAGTCAAAAGTTGCTCATAAAAGATTATTTGGAATATGTGTTGCATCACAAATACACTATCACTGCCGGGGACGGTTGAGATTTATTGTCAAATAACATACATACATATACCCATTAGTTTCCATTGGGGTCAGCAAAGGCTATCGATCGCCACTTAGTAAGATCCTGGCAAACCTCTCATGCTTTATTTTCACATTATCAATATTTAAATACATGTCTTAATATTTTTGATTCATAGTAGAAAATAATAATGCTTCCAATAGATTCATTACCATATACCATTTATGCTGTTTATTTCTCATAATTCATATCTTTTCAGAGTAGAGATTTATTTTTGTAAATCACAGTCTTAGTACTTAATCATTCAATGTATAAAAAATCTTTAAAAACTCATTGTACGATTCATCACTGTATTATTTTATTACTCTTACGTCTCAAAGTAATTCTAAGTTAGTTTGACAGTGCGCTGTAAATTGAAACTGTACTGCATAAATGTACTCACCCAAAGCTAGTTAATCACCAAAAAATATTCCTCTTTTAGCAACACCTACAATTATTTTAAATTACATGCTGCTATCTTCAGCGACTAATTACACTTTACGGTCAATTGTAACATATACCTAAAGTAGCATACATAAAACGTATTGCTTATCATCATTTTCCGATTACTTTTTACTGTCTCAACAAACGACGATATGCTTTTTACTGGTTTTATTGATTGTGATTGATATTGGTCCAGGTTTTATTGATATTATTTTAAAAGAAAACGTTTTATTTTACTAATAGAAATTAAGAAATATAAGAACAGGATGAATGTTACCTAGAAATTCATTGAATTCAAACTCATCGTTAATTCAGTTGTTAAATTAACTCATATGTTTCGGAATGTAGGTTATGGATTTCACACCATAACTACACGCACACACTTAGGCCATTAGTTCCCATTGGGATAGACGGCGACCACACTGCATCTTTAACGAATCACACTATTTACCAATCGATTACATCAATCTTACGTAAAAAAAATGGGACTCCATGTCTACAGAATTTACTCTGCTTTAATCCTATTTCTGCCACACCAACAGTCATACACATAGGTGTTGAATCTCGAACACTACCGTTGTTCGTTTCACCGTTGGACCTTTTTGGACGCCAACTGACTTCACTATAAGCTATTCACAGCTGTATTGACCGCGTTCACTTTTTTACACTTATTTCAATATTTTCGTCACAATTTCCATCCTTTGCAAAAAAACGAACAACAAAGGCTTTTAGTTATTGGACCTTCATACCATCAATATCAATTACTTAAATTACGCATTCTGCCACGGTATTCTATGTCTCAAAAACTTGGTATTGGTTTTTTCCACGTTAACTATCATTCCCTTTCTTTTATGTCATACCATACATAACGTCCACAAATCTCGTAAAGGATTCAAATCAAATTATACATACATACATACATATACTCACGGCTATAAATCCCTAGAAGGGGTAGCCAGAGCTAAGGTATTAGATATTCCTCAGCCACTTTTGGAAGTTGAGTTGGGAAAAGATGGTGAAATAAAGGTTGTTGGTGATGGGTCTCCAACCGCATCGCCCAAAAATCCCTCAAAAGCCCCAATACCGTTAGTCGCCTCTTCCGTACACCCACCGGAAGAAATCAAATCATAGAGCATCTAAAAAGGAAAAATATTATTGTAAGGCAGGATTAATAAATTACCTAAAAAAAATGCTTGTTACAATAACAAGTATACAAAACAATTAAGTAAGCCAAATACTGAAAAATAATATACTTATACCCTTTTAAAAATCGAAGTACTCACTTCAACAAAACCTGTAGTTCCTGCAACATTATCAGGTAAGCAAGGAAGTTCTTTCATTATTATTCTTAAACCTCGTTCAGCTTGTGATTCGAACCGCACCTGAAAATGGGAAGCAATATGCATTACTTTGTATTTTTAATTTATTAACTATTATGTCGTGACTTCTTTATTAACTCTCGTCCCATAAGAATTTGTTTAGTTTGTATTGTATTAGGTATTTAAGAGACAGGCGTCTGTAGTATAAAGAATAAAAGAACATGTATGAAAAAATTGTGGATGTAAATAAATAAAATTTAGAGAGGTTTGCCAGGATCGTACAAAGTGGCGATCGATAGACTCTGCCTTCCCCAATGGGAACTGATGGCGTTAGTATATGTATGTATATTTGAAATGTAACTAATGACAGTAACTGTGTTTTATCGCTCGGAACTGATAATAACCTAAATTATCACCGAACCCGCATGGCTTGTCATGAATTGCTGATAGATTACCCTCTTTATTTTTGGTTTTTTGGACCCTGGGTGACCTGGTACGCCACCTAGGAATTAGTTGAGGAAGTGTTTTCAATGTGCCTATCTGTAACCGCCCGTCGGTAGCGTCTAACTACAACTCATATAGAACTTACTGCTACCCGCCGCTGCTCACTTCACTATTCTACCCCTAGATGGCGCCGATCAGAGTGTATATGCCGGATATGTAACGTGACAATGTTTTTACTGTATTTATCTGGCTAGCACAGGGCACTGGCCAGATAAATCTAAAACAATCTTTTCTCACGTTCTAAATCAACGCTTTACATATTTAAAAAATAATATACAAAAATATAATTAGTCCATTTAAATATTTTATTTAACTCACCTGAAACATCTCTTTAATTTCTTTTGGAGAAAAGCCTGTTTTCAGATCTCCATCCAATTCCTTCATGAATTGACAAAAATCTTCTACTATCTGTAATTCAATGAAAATAAATTGAAGTTTCTGCGTGGGGTGTGTTGTAGTTTTATTATTTAATGGATATATAAAATAAAGGCATTACAATACTGACATCATTAGTTCATCATGATAATGATAATTCCGTTGCACTGCTGAATGAACAGCTGGGCTACACCGTTTGCCCACTTTTGTAATTTTTTTTAAATAATATGGTCACACGTCATTGATGTTTTTGGGTGGGGGAGTGGGGAGCCTGGCCTATAAATATCACCGCAAAATCGTATGAACGGCACTCGTGTTGAGTCGAAACGCGTCGCATTTTTGTGGTTGCCTGTGGTTTTCGCTTGTGGGTGTGTGTGTGGTGCATTGTCTAGTTTTCGATGCCCTCCCACTTACAAGAAGTGGGAGGGCAGGCGGTGCACAGTGCATGTTGCATGAACTGCAGGTACTTAGCGGAATTAAGCGAAGAAACTTATTAATATTAGTATTGCTATGGATTTCCGCAAAGTAACGCCTGATTCAATACCAATATCAATTTCGATACTCACGAAAAATAATACGTATATTTTTTATATTATATGTTTTTACATATTTTATTACAGTCATCTTAAAAAGAAGGTAATTTCATTCTATGGGTATTTATAGTCAAGCCGGTTTTGGGGATTTTCTACGATCGTACTGAAAACCATCATCAACAAACCTAGATTCTGTCACCTCTTCTTGACCTCCCAGTTTTATTCTTGTTAAGTATAGATTTGTTAAAAACACAATAAAATAAAATAAAAAAATACTATAAATCTTACTTTATCAACGCAGTCTTCAGCCCGTCTAACAAGATCTTTCTCATGCTCCTGTTCTGGTTGCAAGTAATGGGAGGGCCACGTTATTTGCTCCCTCTCCGGCAGTCGCAACAACTTTTGGTACTCATTCCAATCTTCCATTTTTTCATCTCTAACAAGGATTATATAACATAATTTAATATATGTCTGTGTAGCAAAAAAAATCGGAATGAGCCATGATAGTCATATGGGAGTTCGACCGCCCGTCAATACAAACAGGCGTGAGTTCAAATCCTGGGTCGGGCCTACACCAATTTGTTCTTTCTTAAGTCATATGTGTGGTTAATTTGTCATGGTTGTTAACGGTGGGGGAAAACGTCGTGAGGAAACCCACATAGCTAAGTTGTATTAAGTCATGTGACAGTGTATTTGTACGAAACGTCGATAGGCCTGCCCCATATCACGGGTGTAGACTGCCCAAGCAAAACGTGGGTACCTACTCTGAACACCAGGTGACGCTGTCACGTGATGTTATAGTATTAGTACCTCTGCCAACCCACCCAGAGGGGCGTGAACGCTTGAGTCGTAAGAAGCGTCTAAGGATATCGAGGCCTTAAAGTGATTTTTGGGTGATGCGGTTAGAGACCCATTCCAAAAACATTTATATTACAATCTTTTCCCCACTTAACTTACAAAAGTGGCTGAAGAATATTCGAATTCTAAAGCTCTGGCTACCCCTTTTCGGAATTCATAGCCATGAGTCTATGTATCTATAAATATCATAAAATTTGTACCAACGTATACATAACGTCCACAAATCTCGTAAAGGATTCAAATCAAATTATACATACATACATATACTCATGGCTATAAATCCCTAGAAGGGGTAGCCAGAGCTAAGGAATTAAAAATTCCTCAGCCACTTTTGGAAAATTGAGTGGGGAAAAGATGGTAAAGTTAAGGTTGTTGGTGATGGGTTTCCAACCGCATCGCCCAAAAATCCCTTAAAATTTGTACATAATTAAAATAAATAACCTTGGAGAAATTTCAACTTCTGTGTCGGATTCACAATCTCGTTCTATGTTTAGCGTACATCTATACGATATTCGAGGTGATTTGGTTATGTGTTTCAGATTCGGCCCTGAAAATTATAAAAATAAATTATTTCTTAAAAAAACGATTAAGGAACTATACCTATAGTCTTTATGATTTGATTTGTACTCATATTACACCACAATTTATTGCAGTGAAATCACAGTTCATTGCTAGGCGTGCTATCTTAGGTGTCCAGTTTAAATAAAAAAAATAGAAAATGTTAAATCAATTGCTGATAAAAATAATTGTCCATTTTATCATTCCACAAAGTTTCTAAAAACAAATTATCTTTTCATTTAAATGAAGCATAAGGTTTTATTTGCACTCTACTTTTGTCTTAAGTGATAGTAGTTTTCTGTATATCGAATCCAGGTATCTTAGTGGATAGCCGCCTAACTAAATGCCGTCGGTTAGTACGTCAGATTAACCGTAGATTTTTAAAGATTTAGAAAATGTATTTTGAGAGACTCCACGTGCAGAGAAACTGTGAAATAGTTTTGCAGGGCTTAGTAATAAGTAAAATGTAACCCATTTAAGTTAATGAAGATTAATAATAAATAATAATTAAAGACTTAGCCCGATGTTATGGCTGATCATCAAAAAGCAAACAATTGATTATAAAAAACCAACCATTCTTTTAGTGGAGTGTCTGGGGCGTTTAATACATGAAGACCTCGGATTTCTGTGACAGTGAATGAAATTTTAGAATTAAAGTGGAATGTTTAGCTTATGATATGTACAAAAAAGTTTCCCTATTAAAAATTGTGATCTAAAAAAAAAACAAATAATTCTAATTCTAAATGTTTAAATGATATAATAACTCATAATTCTAAGCTGTAGAACATTTTCCTACATCAAAATAAGTTTAATTTATACATTTGTATCGAGATAGTAGGTAGGAGAAAGATGTTAATTAAAAATAACGAAAAAAAATATATCAATTATTTTTTAATTTATGTAATATTTTTTTCTTTTTAGCAGTTTCCTTCAAATTTACTTATTTAAATTATTTTCGCTACACTTTAGACATGCTACACTGCAGTATAAACCACTCTTTTGACATCCACAAGCAGCTCCACAACCCTTTTCTGGAGCTGGTGATTGATTCACTGTTTTTGGAAAAAGAATGTTATTAAAATACTTCCAGCCCCAATTGTCGATGTTTACGTTTTCAATATCTGCATTTCCTAAACAAAACTGGATCTAATTTCGTAGATATACTCTTTCTAGGTGTTAAAACACTGCATCAGCTGGAGGTAATGATAACAGAAGAATACTTGTTTTTTTTGCTGTTCATCAATTTTGCCCAACTCAAAGCTCGATAGATCAGTGCTATTTCGGAGTTTTTTTTTCGTAGGTGAAAATTGAGTTTCATTGGGCCTCTTCTTATATATTTCAATATATTTTTGACGACAAATTGTATGAGGTTACACGAATTCAATTTAAGAGGTAAATAGCCTTCTTTTCGTTCGCTTAAAGCACCTCATAAAGTTGCTATCCTTTTAGTTAATTTTTGGATAACACCTAAATCTGAATATGCTGTGGAAGGTGAACCCAACTTTTCACAGACAATGCAACTGTTCTCATTAGTTGTACTACGAGTCCTTGATTCATCCATTGTTAGAAAACTGTGATAGAAAACAATATGATTAAATTATGACATTTTCTTTTTTCCTTTACTTGAATGAATCTTTAATTATTTATTTACTTATTGTTTATAATAACTTTCATAAGCACCATGATCATTTATTTATTTATTTATTAGTATATACCTAATTCGATCATGTTTCACATTAATACACACACAATATAATAACTAAATACAGAATTTTTACTATAATCTACTAATAACAAAAAAAAACGAAAAAAACAATGTTCAAATCACAGATCTGTATTTGAATAGATAACGCAAGTGTCATTTCTTGTATAGAAACCAAGCGTGCCATTATTTTTCCACCTACTGTGACGTCACATGAGCAATTTGGTGATTGGAACTCCCCGTCAGCGCGTAAACGATTCAATCGATTATATTCGAGTGCATCGACAGACGAATGATAAATTGACAGAAGAATGATAATAAATAAAGAATAAATAAAGGAAAGAAAAATTTCGACACAGGCGGGAATCGAACCCGCGAAAGTAATATTATATATTAGTAATAATCCCCACATGAGGTTTTCATGAACAAAAAGATTTAAAAAGAAGAATGATAAATCTAGAATTATACCTGTTTTTCAATAACGCTATTTTCTCATGGTCTCATTTTTATTCTGAGCAACTCTTTCTACATTATTTTCCTCCACCACTACAACGATCTAAATCAGTGAGTTAATGAGTCAGTTAGTCAGTGAGTAGTTGAGTAGCCTTTATTATTATAATAACTTGTCCTTATTGATAACCTACCTAATTAACTAGCTTTAATAATTTGTTCTCGGAAAGTTACAAAATGATTTAAAAAAACCCCGAGAAGAAATTTTATCTACAAAAAGGAAAGCCAGTAGAAGGCGCTATGACAAAATATAATACAACCCAGAACTAATTCGGATTTGAAAAAAAAACAAATAAAATAACTTGTAGAGAAGGAAAAATATTTTTTTTTTCGTTGTCTGTTTTTCTCCAGGCTGTATCTCATAAACAGTGATAACTAGAAAGCTGAAATTTTCACAAATTACGTATTTCTGTTGCCGCTATAACAACAAATACAAGTAAAAAAGGATTTTAAGGGGGCCCTTTACAATAAACGTGTTTTTATCCGTATTTGTTTGCTCAATATTAAAACGTTAATAAGTAGATACTTAAAATTTTCACAGTATATTTACCTGTATATCACCTTTCACAATAAATAATTAAATAACAGTAAAGTAAATATCAAAGGGCTCCCATACAAAAACGTTATTTTCTATTATCGATGATAGTACGGAACTCTTCGTTTGTTCAACATTGGAAAAAAAAACAAAGTAGTGTAACAAACTCTTCAATATTTGCTGAATATGTAGAATTATCAGAAGCAGTAACAGAATTAAATTTTCTCATTTGTGTAATGAATGATGTCTTTACTTAGGTTTGTAAACCAGTTAAAATCTATGAAGATAATTCAGCAGCTGTAGCTATTTCTAAGTATGGAAACTTTACAAAGAATTCTAAGCACATTGAAGCTCACTATCATTTTGTAAATTAAAATGTTTAGCAGGGAAGTATACAAAATAGAGTCAGAAAATAAAATTGCAGATATATTTACAAAACCTGTGGAAATTTTAAATTCACTAACTTAAAAATGCTAAATTTAAAGGAGTATAGTTCCCTAATTGATTATAATTACTGTAGTACTTAAGAAGCTTTGAACTTATGTAAGGAGGCGTGTTCGTATATGTATGTACATTTATATTGGCACTGAGTGAAGGAAGGAAGTAAATAAAGACTGACACATACCACACGTTAAGAAATGTAGCTTAGAGAAAAACTTGTAACTAAAATTAAAATATTATTTTATTAAATAAAAACAAAGTTAAAACAAGAGTATTCCAATTCATTATTTAACAGTAACATTGTAGTAATAAAAATATTTTAGATACATAGAACATCCATCGCGAATATTATCATTTCTCTGTTTCTAAAATCGATTTCGATCGATCCGAAAAACAAAGTTAAAACAAGAGTATTCCAATTAATTATTTAACAGAAACATTGTAGTAATAAAAATATTTTAGATACATGGAACATCCATCGTGAATATTATCATTTCTCTGTTCCCAAAATCGATTAGAATTAGAATCGAATACAACTATCTGTGTAGGTACAACACATTTCGCTTAAAATGACAGAAATATGACAATAGCTACCGTACCATGTAGCCGATTGACAGGTGAAAATATCGTTCATTTTGATGTTCATTGCGTGTTTTAATAGACAAGCCATACTAGATGGCTTTGTAACTAAAAGCGGCAATGTATTATAAATTAAGCGATACACACTCGTTTTAAAGTTTTTCAGTGTTAAACCACAACGAACACGAAATAATTGATTTTGCAATAAAAACGACATAATCTAATAATAAAGTTACCTACCGATGAAAGGAAATCTTTCTATTAATTAGTCCCGCTTTATTAAGATAGTTTTTGCAACTCAATACGGCACAATTAGGCCTTTTTTACATTTAGCTTGACATCTGTCACCGAAAACGTTCGAGCACGGACTCAATCAAATGGCGATAAACTAAGATAATTTTACTCCGTTTTTGCACGCGAAGTACATGCACTTGCGGCATCTATTCAAATACATGTCTGTGGTTCAAATATACTAAAACTTAAATCTATTTTAACATAAAACTTTTAGACATGCATCTTTAAATTCCGTTGAAGAACACTAAAATATATCAACTTGCTCCGCAACCTGATTCAGGGCCATGATGGCTCGGGAGAGCGCACTGTCGCGCAGGAAGTTAGTGTGCGCCGCACTATGGTCCAAACGGGTATGAATCATCTCAGAAATCTATAACTTTGTTATTCATGATCCTTACCCGTTTGGACCATAGTGCGCCGCCGCGCCGGCGTCTCCAGCTGTTGGCCGTGGCGCCGTCGCAAACACGAGCTTGGAACTATCAGATGAACGACACCGAGTATTGTGGGATCAGTACGAAAGAAGTGCGAAGTCTCTCCTCACACCCAATGAGTTATACCACACCATACCCAGTACGTATAAAGTAGGGTAAATCAAAGGGTAGTAGGGATAAACTCCGTACATCTTCCAGTGCAGAAACCTAATAAATTTATTTTGTATTTTCTCCAACATAAGGCAATATTTGACCTCATGTGTAGACCAGACAACTGCGTTGAATTCTAGTATGCTTCCAACTAACGCATTATAAAGTGTCTTTATGGCTTCAAGGTTTTGAAAACCCTTGACAGTTCGAAGCACTAAGCCCAGCATTCGGAAAGCATTCTTACACATGTTTACAATATGGTTACGAAAATGTAGATCAGCTGTGATGTTAATCCCAAGGTCCCAAGGATCCCTAATCACCCCCTGATAGTTATTTTGTAAATATATTTCATGTACAGAATTGACCTCTCTACAGATTTATTATAAGTATAGATGTAGAAAATTAAAAATCAAGAGAGATTTGTCAATATCGTGCTCAGTGGCGGTCGATAGTCTCTGCCTACCCCAATGGATATAATGGACGTGAGCATAAGTTAGTAAGTAAGAAGAAAAAAGTTTTTACATACTTATGCTCACGTCTTCTTACCGAAGCTGAAGTTTTTCATTGCCACTTTGTACGACCCTGACGAATATCTTGTGCTTTCCTCGCATGCTCGCTTTTATTCTTGTTACCTTTTAATGTGGTCTTCAAACGTCTTGCGTGAAGGTATTGATAGTAATTGTGGGTGGTAACCCATATTATCTTAATAAAACTCTTGCACTTTAAAAGCAACAGTGATCCTAATTATCAGGAAACTAACTTAAAATTTACCAAGTCGAGTTACACAATGCTTAATGATTAACATTAAAAGATAGCATTCAGCTAGGCAGCTAATCGTCTCATTAGCTTAGCTGCGACATATAAGATTAGCAATATTTTATGGTTTTAAATATCTGTAAGAAAAAGTTAATAAAAATCAACCTGAATGTTCCTTTGATTCGTCTGGTTCGGAATCTGAAAGTATCGGAATATTTAAAATTCCGCAGACTGATTTGTAAACATCTTGCGGCAGCACGCTGAGAATCTTTCTACTTTGCTCTTCCGGGCTCTGAAATTGATAGATTTCATTTGATTTTTTGAGTCAATGTTATTCACATGGCAACAAGTGGTGTGGCTTCAGGGAACTCTACTAAACTATCATAACATTCAACCAACATTAACCTGATTATGAACAGTTTATCAATGCATGTGTTGCGTAGGCCATATGAGAACCTTAATTAGATACATACATACATATACTCACGGCTATAAATCCCTAGAAGGGGTAGCCAGAGCTAAGGAAGTAGAAGTTCCTCAGCCAGTTTTGGAAAGTTAAGTGGGGATAAGATGGCAAAATAAAGGATGATAAAATATATTAATATAGTAGAATATATTTAAGAATCGTTACAGATGAAATAAAAATAGTAATAAGCTCGAGGCATATCATATGTCCCTCATTTAACCAAAGTTAGGAAAAGAAAAATAAGAGTGAAGTGAAATTTTAAAAGCTATAGGACCGAATCGAATACAAAACTTCACGAAAGAAATATACATACATATACTCACGGCAATAAATCCCAAAAAGAGGTAGCCAGAGCTTTTAGCTAGAAACTCCTCAGCCACATTTGGAAGTTGAGAGGGGAGAAGATGGTAGGAATAACACTTCATTGGTGACGGGTTTCCAACCGCATTGCTCAGAAACCAAAAGCTTAAAAAGCCCCATACCCTTAGTCGCCTCTTACGACACCAGTGGGTAGAAAGGGGTAGTGACGTTCTAAGCCGTCACTACACACGGCACAGAAATATAATACTAATATGTGTATCGAAAACAAAAAAGGCGGCGTTATTTCTAAAAACATCTCTGGCAGACAACCTTTTAATTAAAATTAATGAAATAAGCATACCTGAGAAGCGTTTTCTATGTTTTCAATAAAATCTCTCCAATATTGTTTATCGCCATTATACTGTAGCGACTTTTGTTTTAACGTCATCGTTTTTTTTAGTTTTTTACCATCTATAAAAGGTAAAAAGCTTGGAACATCCATTTTTTATATAAAATTAATACAGCAGCCACATAGATTTTTGTATACAACTGTGATAATGCTACGCGTTTCTCAAAGAGGTCGCTCTATTCTGTAGCAATAGTAAGCACTAAGGTTCCACACGTTTGCGGTTTCACTAAGCGGGGAAGTTGGTAACTTTTATAACTAACCATATCAGTTAGTTTCTACGATACCACCGCTATATGTTTGATCAATACTGATAGCAATCGAAATCGCATCGTACGAAATGCGTTGCATTAATGATAGATTGAATAAACATTCATATGCACTATTGTTTTGTCAAAATATAAACTTATGCTATTTATCGACGAAATACGTAGCATAAATTGTACATTGAATAAACATTTAAATAAAATCTCATAAAACATTTTCAAAGTATTTAGTTCAGCTGTCTGGGACATAAATAATATGACCGTTTTTCATATTAAATTGATACAAGTGTGCACAAAAAAACATAACATCGGCATAGGATGTTGATATTGGACGATTATCATTTTGATTTGTGTTGTTCGTGTCTTTTAATATTTTTTTTCTTTTTCATCCTTTTGATTGTATTACATACTTTTTTTTGGATATATTGTAACATATAATATTTCGATTAAAGCGCCTATTCAATTATATTATATAATTAAATTGGTTTCCCAAGGTACAGGCTAAGCCTAGTTTGGAAACCCCTGGAAATTTGTGAAAGCTGTAATTCTTTTAATAAATATACTTTTACTTACTTTTACTTTACTAGAATGTAGGTAGAACCCAACACTTAATTCTCTTATCGTAATAATGTTTTCATTTTAATGCCAATTTATAGCTTTAACAATGGGAGCAACTTGAATAATAGATCAATTTCATTTTACTAATCTCAGTACATTTTGTACAAGACAGCTCAGCTGATTTGAATGCATCAGAGAAAAATATTTTAATTAATATTGCTGTAATTAAGTTTGTCCCATAGATAAAAGTCAAAATGATCTCCCTAATAACCCTGTTTTGGCTTGTTACCCCGCCTTCTACTTGAATAATAAGTTTACTGATGAAGAGAACATTGTTTGATTCTGGAAAAATAATACAATATTTATAACCCAGACCATAGTAGACCTAAAAAGAAGTACTACACCTAATAGAAATACGAGAATAGTCACTCATTGATTTCAAATAAAAGTTTATTGTACCGAAAATAGTATTTAATTTATAATGCTTTTGTTTGCGTGTGCTTGTATTAAATTTCAAATAAGTTAGACTCAGAGGCTCGTTACGCAAACTTGAATAAGATTATGTTTAATTAACCGAAGAAGTCTGTCTTGTTCACAGACTTATTTGGTAAGTTTGTAGTGATGGGATAACAAGCGTGATATGTAAATGTATATGTAGGTGTAATATGGACTTGGTATCATTTTTGCTACTTGCAAATTTGCTTTTGAGGAACGTAATCGTAAATTTAATTCAGGTGTCCGCAGTATGAAGAATAAAAGAGCATGTATGAAAAGATTGATGGATGTAAACGAAGCCAGAGAGGTTTGCCAGGATCGTACAAATTGGCGATCGATAGTCTCTGCCTACCCCAATGGGAACTAACGGCGTGAGAATATGTATGTATGTATGTAATCGTAAATAATACTCGCAGTTTAAATAAATAATTCCGTATTATTGTGAAATTGTTTAGGTTGTATTATTGGCCTATGTCGTGAATTGTAAACGTCACTTGATGTTCAGAAGTATAAGAGGGGTTGAACATACACAAATTATAAAATTGGGAAGATATCGTGAAAAAAGTAGGGCTCATTAGGTCTCTAACTGCGTCACCTAATAGTATAAGAAACCCCAAAACTGGTAGCTTCTTACGACATCCTTGGACAGAAATGGGTTACTGCTATTCTTATTCTAAGTTACAACAATTATATCTCAGTGGGTACAACAACGCTTATCGTAGAGACGATGAGGGTTCAAATTCCTGGTCGGGCCTACACAAATTTGTCTTTTCTAAAAGTCATATGTGTAATTAATTTATCATGGTTGTTCACGGTAAGGGAAAACAACGTTAGCAAACCCACATGGCTAAGTTGTACTTTGTCATTGAGTTAAATTTTAAACAAAAAATATAACCGTGTTTTAATAAACAGAAATAAAAATAACATACATACATACATATACTCACGGCTATAAATCCCTAGATGGGGGTAGCCAGAGCTACGGAATTAGAAATTCCTCAGCCACTTTTGGAAAGTTTAGTGGGGAAAAGATGGTAAAATAAAGGTTGTTGGTGATGGGTCTCCAACCTCATCGCCCAAAAATCCCTTAAAAGCCCTAATACCGTTAGTCGCCTCTTACGTACACCCACTGGAAGAAATGGGGTAGTGCTATTCTAAGCCGACACTACACAGCACTAAATAAAAATAAATATCGCTATATTAAACTATTACCTAAATTTTGTAGTATTTGTATTACATATCTGCACCCAACTAAGAACACCACTAGCGACCTAGCAAATAATAGTAATGTAAGGACGTACAAGGCAGGTAAATTTGTCGGAGGAATGTTATAACTTGTCGCCTCAGAGAATTTACACCCTTGACTAGACGTTGATGACTTAATAACTTACGAACTTAATGGTCTTGAATCCAGTAGCGTTATATCCTTTATATCTTGTTTTCTAAAGATTTACATATTTATATATCGCCTCTTTACAAGAACAATGTGATATTTTTTAAACCACAACTTTACAGGAGAGCAGTTTTAAACATTTAAGTGTTGATAAATTTAAAAACATTGATAATTTTACTGTATGAAAGGAATGATATTTTGGCTGTTATTAATGTTCTTTCTGAAAATTATCTAAAGAACCTCAGTTCAATACGAAATAAGTAAAAAAAACTGGTTTTAAAAAACACAGAATCACATGTCACGTTTTTGATGAAAATAGGTCAAAAAATGATTGTAACATATTTATATATCACATTGACGCTGTTAAATTTAGGTGTAAGGCTGAGTGATAACTTAAATAAAACACACTGTTAAAAAAAAGATATTGTATTTTAAAAATAATTTTTACAAAAACAATGCTTTTACCACACCATGAAAGTAGTTTAAGGCAATAACAACAATAGATCAATCAATCACATCGTACTAAGAACTTCGTTTAATTATAAGGTAACTTAAAATTATAATAAGGTAGGTAATTAGCTAAAAAAATACTTTCATAAAAATAATAAAAATCAAAAAGTTAACTGTACCTACTTAAAGTTACCTAACAATAATTAACCACTTCTTTCACAATTATGGCACCGAGTTTTAAAGTATCACGAAATCAAAATTAAAAAAGAAACATAACCCTCATCTTTGGTGAACTATCACAAATTCTCTAATTACTTAAAAAAACACTTATATCGTCGTTAAAGTGACAATACATCCTAACAATTTTAAAAAATATAGACGTTTTTAATTAAATGGACTTAAAATTCAACACAACTGCAGTTAGGAGGTACTGTCACTTTATCGAAGACATTTTCTAAAATATCAAACACTTAATCAGTCTTTTTTTCTTAAAAAATAATTACTAATTTTCTTTACCAATAAAACACTTAAATAATTTTTTAAAAAAAACAGTTACTTTGTAAGTCTTTTCTATTACAATGATTCATAAAATGGCTTATGGTATCTAGGAATTAGATTTTTATTGACCAAATCCATGAGATCAGCTTTTTTTCTTTCGGCTAGTCCAGGTTTTTGAACATAGGCTTTTTTCAAATCTAAATTTATGCTTGCGCTATTATTTCTCTTATTTCTCACCACTATAGCTTTCTTGAATAATTCATCAGCGTATGATACTTTAAAAAATATGGCATCGGGATCAGAACTTTGAATTTTTATCATCTTTAGTCCAGCCAGTTTTACAGTATTATTGTCTTCATCTTTTGTGATTGCAAAGTTCATTTGAGTACATATACTTTTCCAGTCAAAAAAATCATCGAAACACAATTCATTGACATGAAATGGCTCGCTCTTTTTACGTGCCGCCTTTATAGCCCCGATAAATGCGTCAGGTGTGTACATTGGTCCTGATCTCAATTGCCTTTTAACTTCTCTCTCTATTTGAGAGTGAGCTGAATCGCCCTCGTTCTGCGTATGCCCCTTAATGAGAAATTTGTGTGTAATCGATTTGAGATTCGGCAGAGTTTTGACTGCGTAAGTATACATTGAGATCATAAACTTATTTTTTTGCTGTCCAGCACAGTTGTCTGAATAAAATACTACATCGAGGCCATCAGCAGCTGTTGCGGAAATTTTCTCCAAGTATTTGTAAACACACGTACCAATTTCGTTTACGCCTCTACTAGCGTTCGACTCATCCCATACATAACTCTCAACTGAATTATTTTGTAAGTTGTAAATTGTTAAATTAAGAACATTTAGTTTGGACTTATAATAAAAAACTGATACGTCTCCTTTGGGACATTGGAACACTGCTTGAAGATCATACACCGCTACAAAAATATTTTTGTTGTTCTTATCTTTTTCTTTCTCAATACGAGATAAATTCTTTTCTTTAATATGTAAATCGTAATCTTGTTTCTTAGATTCTTTCTCTTCATTCGTGAGGTTTTTATCAGCTTCGCATAGATCGCATACGAGTAAATCTTTTTTAGGAGTGAAAAACGAAACGTTAAAATCTTGTGTAAAAATACGGTAAAAGGTAATGTAAGTTCCATAGGGGGCGTTTTCCTGTTTGCATTTTTCTATATAGTCTCTATGAAGATCCGTCACAGCTTTGCTACCATCAATATAGTATCGGTTTGAGTTTGCCCGGATGTAATGTGATTCAATCTTCGGTATAGACTGGATAAACAGTTTGATACCATTTTTAACGCTTTCGTCTACTGTATGATGTTTTGAATGAGTACCTCGGTTATCTTTCATGGTAGAAATACTAGTATTGCGATTTTTCTTTTTTAAAGCTGTTTCTATGGGTCTATTATTAATTGCCAAGGTGTTTTTAAAGAACAATTTACAAACTCTTGTTTTTTCACCAGACATAGTCAAAAAAAAGCGTTGTTGTTGTTTCGAACAGATGCAACATTTCCATCAGAATCAACTTTAACGTAATGTTGTTTTGGTTTGACTATGTCTACGCTATAAGCAATAAATGACCATTGTTTTTCTATTGCGCCTAAGCTCCAGAAGTCATTTAAAATGGTCTGCCTTTGATCCTCCGTAAATTTAGATCTACATTTAAATTTTCATTTTTCTGTACAACAAGGTTTCAATTCACGACTTGGTATGTATTTTTTTGATTTGGTACATTGATAAGGCTTTCCACTATTTCTTAGTCGTTTAGCTACATTGGTTTTCCAGTTTGCTTTATTTAATCTTCTTTTTTACCAGTTTTAGTTGGACTAGAATTATACACTATGGGACTTACAGCATTTCCGTTACTTATGTTTTCAATCGCAGAGGAGTTGTTGTTCTCTATCACACCAAGATCCTGTAATACTATAGCATTTTCACTTGTAGAAGGAAGTGGTTGTTTGTAGTTTTCCGTGTTTATTGAAACAATATTAGATGTAAACAAATTTTGATCATTCGATATGTTATACCAGTTGGTAGTGGCATCCTGTGCTTCATCAGAATCAGAAGAATACTCAGCAGGTTTTGATGGTTGAACTTCATAATTAGGATCCTTTAGAGAGTCGTCGCTGTCTGAAACATCATAAATGCAATCAATTTCCTGAAATGTGAGGTGTTAATAGGTTGCATTCCAATATTATCACAAAAATTGAGGATATAAACTACGACGGGCTGCTACTTGTATTGAAAAATTGAGGTTAGTAAAATCAAACACATAGTCATTTTTAAGCTTCTAAATTGAAAATAAACATTAATACTGCTTCGTATCTATTAACTTTTTTCATATTCCGTAACTTTTCTTGTAACTTAGTTATTGATGACATAGACACACTGACTTTAAACTAACTTACCTTGATACATAGATGGAGCACAGCTTGAAGAACTGCTAGAATCCGAAGTTGAACTGGAGGAACTACTGCTATTAATCGAATTACTACGAGGTCGGTTGGAAGATACTGCGATTTCTTTATCTACAAAGTGGATTGAATTAATGAATGAACTAATAGGAACATAACTTAAACAATTTATATTATTACAAGTTAAAAAATACCTTTTTGGTGTCTGCAATGTATTGGTTGAGCTTTGAGCATTTTCATTCTCGTCTTGTGTTAAAATGTCTATCTGAGAGTTTAAATCACTTATTTGTACACTTGAATTATTTTTATCACCTGTAGCCAATTGAACTAACTTCCTAGATCGCGATCCCATCTGAAAAATAAATTCGTAAACGTTGCTTTATTTTAGCATGTATAATGTAATATATTAGAACAATTATAAGGCCAAACTGAAATTTTTCAAAAAAAATGATTTTAAATAAAATAACCCATAGTATTTTTAAATGATTCATCAACAAAATGGTTACAATAAAAGATATCATAAAGAAAACTTGTAACTTTTTCATCAATAACGTGACAATATTAGTTATCCCATTTTTAATACACACGAATTTTACAACAAAAACGAGTTAAATAAGTATGTCACATTATTTAATTAAAACTATTTAAGAAAAAGAAACTTACGTTTGCACTAAAAACGTGATATACTCGTGATGTCACGTTTTTTGTGAAAAGCGGGAGCACTTCACTGGTCACGAGTGCAGGGCCAACTAACTTGTCGCGCTGTCGAAGTTGAGCGCCACACAAAAAGAGATAACGTGATAACGCCATTTGCCACGAAACCGTGTCGTCTCTTTCACTCAAAATTCTCGAAGATTCACTTAAAAAATGCCGCGTTTTTGTAGAAAATAAAATTCGACATCGCTGATTTGAATATCAAATATTAAAAAAATCGTTTTTGCTGAGATGTCACATTGTTTTTGTAAAGAGGCGATATGTATATGTACTGCACCTAGAAACTTAAAATTCAGGTCTTCTTTTCCATGATGATGATTCAATAAAAAAAACAACGCATTTCAATAAAACATAAATATTCGTAACAAGTTGACCCATTAGGTATTACTACCAGGATTAGGAATCAACGATATGGATAAAAAATATATATTAAAGACTTTCTCTATAACATGTAACAAAATGTATAGTAGTTTCAAAGTTGAAAATCAAAACACTCGTCTGTAAACATTTGCAAAATTTTTGGGTGTTCTTGAATTAATCTATTAATGGAATGCCGCCTCTTTGTTAAAACGTCGTTTAAATTATGACTATCATTTTCCGAAAGATGATAATGTGATTGCGATCTTGGTGCTACTACAGACTTTGTACAAACACAGCCTTTAGTGGAACTAGCAATTGATTCTTGCTGTGAATATTGAGTCGCGACTGTATGAAATGGTTCTTTGGTAGCTTTAAATAACAAATCTTGGTGGGCTATCTCTTTAGCTAAAATACGAGTACAAGTCTTTTGTTCTACTTTTGTTGGTTTTTGTCCACCAAGGAGAGTTTTTACTCGCTTATAGTTTTCCTCCGAATAATCGATATAGTTATTTAAATAGGGGAAAGAATTCGATTTCAGCCAGTCAGCACATTTTCTTCCCGGGCATTCTTTCAATCGGTCAAAATCACCCAGGAACAATGATCTTTGGGTCGTTTTGCTTTCGCTCGGTGAAACTACTGGAGTAGGAGCTGGTGGAATCTCCGTATTTTTTTCTGGGGGTGGACTGTCAGGAACCAAAATATCTTTACATTTACAGCGTTCTGATTCTAAAGTACTTTTGATGTTCTCAAATCCATGACACCTTGCATAAATAAATTGGCGCTGAACTCTTATAATAGGTAAACTAACATCAGAGTCAAGTGTTTCTCTACTATTGATATATGGAGTTACTATATCTGACAGATCACCTGTAACCACCATAGGTTCCTTCTCACAAATGTTTTCATTTTCAGAAGTGTCCATTTCTGCAAATCGAAATAAATTTTGAAGTGATTCCTTTTCCATCAATACTAATGGCATATCTTTGGGGGCATTTTGCAATTGATTCATTTGCATTATTAAAATTTGTTTCATGTCTAAAAGAAATTTTGATTGCTCTGGTAAAAGTTTCAAACTGTAATTAATAAATTTTGTAAACAATTCTACAATTTTTGTAATCTTATCTCTCCATTCTTTATTAATATAAGTAATTGGAACATCTTTGCTTTTATAATGTTCAATAAGGTCTTTTTGCTGCCGCAGTTTTGTTAGTTTTTGTTTTATTTCATTTGCTTGGTAATTTTGTAAAACGATTTTTTCTATTAGACATTTTTTTCTGGCAGTCGACAAGATGAACATAGTGGAAGTGAATGTCTCTGCTTCAGATTGTCTGCAAAAAGCTCTGACAGCATCGTTTCTTTCTTCTGTTGCATCTCTTAAATAAATGTCATGTCTTTTTAATTCATTATCTAGCAATAATTTGTAATATTCTTTTGCTTTTTTATATTCCCTTTTATGTATTTTTTTCAATAAACTGTCTAATTTTTTCTTTTCTTTGGCCAATTTACTTTCAATATCTGTATTTAGTTGATTAATCATTTGGGCATTTACACTCTCAAGAATTTTCTGAATTTCATTATGCATATTTATTTCTAACTCTTGTAAACTTTTCTCATAAAATAGTGACATTTCTTTAGTCATTACTTGACGCTTTTCGTCAAGGATATTTTGGTAAATTCTTCTGACTCGCTCTTTTACATTTTCCTTTTCTAAGTCTAAAATATGTCTCCACGAGTTGTCGTTATCAAGTAATAATTGTTGAACAGTTTTCATAAACTTTTTTCTCTCTTCATCGATTATTCCTTTACCAATATTTGCAATACCTTCATGCGTTTCGCCCCTAAAAACTTTAGATGTGAATGGAGGTTTTAATTGAATGTTTCCTATAAGAGCATCACTCGGCGATTTCCAACAAGAAGTGTCTGCAGCAGCCTCTTTAGTTACCATTATTTTTTCTTGTGACTGAGGTTCTGGAGATGTACTCAAATTAATATTAGTTAAATCATTATCACAAAAATTTGTTCCAAGATAGAGTTCTGCATACGTAGATGTAATTTTGTGGCCTGGGATTGAAGATTTGATTAAAATTTTCTCCATGCTCGCCTTTACTGTTGAATAAGAAAGCAGTAAAAATATAATTAAATAACTATATAATTGTTACAAATTCATATAGTCATTTACGGTGACAGATTCAGGGTCTTCAAACCAAAGAGAATACAAACACAAAATATATAGCGATTACTACGTAATCCTTTGACTATGAACACTATAGACAAAGCGATGTTACGTCATCCATTTTAAAAAGAGAAGCCCTTATTTAAGTTCTTATATGTTAAAAAGAGACACAAATCTTTATTGTCATCTCTATCGCGTAACCCGTTTTGTTGATGTCACACTTTTAAATTGTGACAAACAAAGCGTCGACTTGTAAGCGATTTTAGTTTTCTTTTGATTTTGAGAGAGATTTTATTCATTTGTATATTGTTATTGTGACAAAAGAGACTCCATTAATTAAGTTATTGTTTAGTGAGGTATGGTTGGGTGTAGCGTGCTTGGCTGCGGAAGCCACAGCGAAAAACACATCGAAGGATTGACTTTCCACAAGTGAGTGAGTTTTTTAATGTTTTTCTACAGATAAATACATAATAAATACATTGCGCGATCAGAAAAAAAGTGATTCAAATGTTAATTAAGTTGAACTAGATTACTAGCATTTTCTTTAGTTATTTTGAGCAATTTTTTAATAGCATAACCTAAAAATATGCAGTATCTCAATGTTCCCATAATTCACGTTTTCATCCTACCCTGTCGTTAGGGTAAAATTTTCAAATTAGTAAACTGATGTTAATGAGTGAGTATATTATGAATTTCGTCGCGCAATAGCGACGCTGAATGATTTCCAATTGTTATCTACGGAATTAGTAAGTAATAAATTTGTTACATTTATTTAATTTCTTCGTATTCATTACAGTTTTCCTAAAGACCCGAATCTACGAGAAAAATGGATTGCGGCCACTGGAAGGTGCAATTGGAAATCAACCAAATATAAAATACTTAGATGTACGAATACATCATCTTTTGAAAAATGTGACTGAAATAGATGAATGAATTCGAAATTTTCACACGAAACTGATTTTGTTTAAAGGTCAATAGTAAATAATGCAATAAAACTCATGAACAAAATAGTGCTGTCTTTTATTTTTCAAAATACAAACATAGACCCCACTATACCCATGATGACCCGTATGATATTTACATAACTTGCACTTATGGAACAGCTGTTTTTTTTTGTCCAGTTACAAAGTTAGTCCCGTACAAAAATTTATTCGTAATCATGGGAAGATTCATCCCTGATAGTTAGTACAATGCTTTAGATTTCACGGTGTATTAAACATCAGTATAAATGGTAAAATTAAACAAAAAAGATTGTATAATACTAGGAGCAAGTATGTATAATTATATGATTGCAGGAAATAATATAGTAAACAGTAAACCTTTACAATAAATAAAACGACGTAACAATAAATTGACGTAATCAATTTTAAATTAAAAAGTAGCTTTTAGAATGGTGATTATCTGTGAGTATATGTATGTAAGTATGTTATTTATTCCACTACAAGCTTTATGCCGCGACTTCGTCCGCTTGGAATTCATTTTTTGCATCCGATATATATCCAAAATAGTTTTACACTTTTGGAAAAATAGTTTTCAGTTCAGTAGTTGAGGTCTTAAGAAGGAATGTAGTCGCAACATACATACATTACATTAAACTATACGTACTTCTTTTGCCGAAGTTGGGATAAAATACACGGATGAAGTCAGAAGATACATACACATAAAGAAAGAAAATGTGCACTCATTATAAAATAAATAGAACATAATGATAATAATATGTATCGTCAAAGAGTTTACCGGACTAGTTTTAGTGCCATAAATTTTACACTAACACATCCAACATTTTTATACATACGTCAAATATTACCTTCTTTGAGTTAGTTTAATTAATTTATAAAATTACTTCAAAATTTAAGAAGTGCAAGAAAAAAAATAATTCTTGGGTACCATTTCTAACCGTTGTAATCTAAACCTCATTTATTTTACTGTCAGTTAAAAATAGAGGTATGCTTGATTGTATCGCATAAATTAGGATATCAATCAGAAACAATAAATGATATATACTATTTAGAAACCTAACTAAGCAGCTCACTGTTCGGGTCATAGATTTATTATGCTATACTATAGTTTGGATAGCTAGGTAGGTACACAGTCACCGTACCTACGATAAATAAGGCCTAAATAGCAACTAAATGTGCTTTGCATGTGAACAAGACCCTTTTTTGTCATTTGTAGTAGCAGACTAAGGATATTTTTGTTTAATTTATTATATGTAATTATTAATGTATCTAATATTTTTTTGAGCAACCAAAAACTTAATGTGAGGCCGAGTAGGCATATGTGTATCAGCATGTAAGGGCCGGCGCTCACTGCCGGCATGGCATGGCAAAGCATTTCGGTACAGATATAGCATTTTTAATCTTATTACCATGCGTATAGAATTTATTTTGACACAACGATGCCGAGGGAGGCCGCGGTAGGACAGAACGTCGGCATCGTTGTGTCAAAATAAAGTAAAATGAATTCTATATATATGGTAATAAGATTAAAAATGCTATATCTGTACCGAAATGCTTTGCCATGCCATGCCGTCAGTGAGCGCCGGCCCTAAAGAGTATTTCCAGTTTTATTTTATAAATTCAAATTTTTGTTCAAAATCCTTTCATCTAAATATAAAACAAAATAAAATTAGTAATCAAAGGCTCAGTGTTTACTGCTTAGTTTTAACCTGAAAAAGATTGTGGGAGAAAACATGCAAAGGGTTAAAATGTGATTAATGTTTGAAACTATGAAAAACAAGTCAAAAATAATCCTAAAACATTTAAAAAATTATCAGTTTAACAACTATTTATCACTTAAACAATGGGTTTCACCCCGGTGATAATATGTATCAAACGAGTTTCAAACTTAACTATACAGACCAATGGATGGGTTTATAAACCATCTCTGGACTTCAGTATGGGGAGGAGGGGGAGTAACTATTCATAGATTATTATGTTTTATGTATCTTTTTATATAAACCCATAATTGTAAGGTATAAAACTCATTTATCCTTTAAAATACTCATTATTCGTCGAAAATAGTAAAAGTCGAACTCATAATTTCACCTGTTATTAGCGAAGAATAATGTAGAGACTAGGAAGCGCATCAGAGCCGCTACCGCTAGATTTAATTAAATACTTCCTTCTACAACCCTCGGCTATATATTTCAGTTCGTGTCTGAACCCGCTATATCTCTCGCTGACTTTACAACAATTACAACTGAAATATTTTACCTTCGCTTTTGTTTGTACACAGATCGTATAAAATAGCAATCGATTGCATAATACAGAGCACAGTAGAACATTTAACAATAAATTAAGTGTCGTATCTCGACACCATTCTCATTTCGGATGCGGCAATGTCCGCTAGAGTTTTGTCATAACTCAGTCTCGGTTGAAATTATTTCCGTTAGCTCTGATGAGAAACTAGGGAACGAGTCGGATTGTAAACGTGCGAGGAACAAGCCGCGAAATAACGACGGGACATATTTCATTCTTAAACAACTTGAATTTCCGAGAGGACCTTTTGGGGAGTGCGTAACTCTGATAAAAGGTGCTTGTTTCGCATCTTCTTGCTCGTTGTCACCAGTTAAACAAATTTAGGCTCATAGTCTAGCTATCAGATTAATGTAGATTATCTTAAATGTTATTTGTATAGTATCAGTTTAGAATACGACTAACCCATTTCTTCCCGCTAATTTTGTAACCGGTGACTTAGAGTTGAAGGACTTTTTAAGTGATTTATAGTTAATGTGGCTGGATATCAAATCAATCAAATCATTTATTTCTCAGATAATAAAATCCATAATTAATCATAACAATAGTTTTAAAACACACAAACTTAATCAATAAATGTTAAACAATAAAATAATAATAATAAAATAATCAAAAGTTAAACTATACAATTCAATAACGGCCCGACCCACAGTACAATCCTATTTTACTTTAGGTAGTACGCGTGCATGTATCATACTGCAGTGGTTTACATACTCGCAGTCATACCTACTTGCAAATGCACTCAGTATGGTGTTGGGGCTGGCCCGGATCCTGCGGCCCAGGGATGTGCACCGCTTGCGCATGGTGGTGTAGAAACAGTCAACCCTGTGATGAATGACCTACTATCTTTTTTATATAATCTTTGCCCAACTCAACTTCAGAAGGTGGGCGAAGACTTTCTAATTTTGAAGCCTAAGCCGTCTTTTGGGATTCATAGCCGTACGTATAATATATTGTATATTTCTTACAAAAATATCAGCAACCACACCTATATAGTGTAATCCTATTAAAGTTCTAGGAGCATCCAAAACTTGGCGGAATGTTTGACGTGTTCCCAATAAAACAAAAACTATAATTCAGGAAGTGAGAACAAGTTGGATTGTTTTCTTCACGTCATATCGAAAAATAAATCTTTAGGCCGCTTATCTGCCGTCAAACTTAATTCCCATGCATAATTCATTGTGTCTACGCTCGCCGCCCGCGTGCCTCCGTTTCCCGAGTTGCCGAAACAAGAGGGAAGGGAAGTTTGAGGGTTGTCATACGTTTATTTTATATTTTATAAGATAACTAATAATATGCTGTCATACATCATTGCATTTTATTTATATTCGTAAGCCTATATATACTGTTTTATTAATGGGTTATCCCGACAAGTGAAATCAGAGCTTCAGAATAAGAAATTCTACTGCATTTTTTAGAAGTGAAAAGAGATTTAAATTAAAGAATGATTGAAGATAAATTAATAAAAAAACCCCATAATACTGAGCTATCTTTTACGTAACCCGAGAAAAAAATTAACCTATAAAAACCATACAAAATTATAACTGCTTACAGAAATTATTTTTAAACTAGGTGGGAATGAATACTTCGCATGACGAAATTTGGAGCGGAGCAGAACAAAACCAAAAGGTGTTGTTTTAAATTGTTTTATTGTAATTTTTGAAACTCTTTGATTAAATTATAATGGAGGTCTACGAGGAAAATAAAATCATTTTTATTGACGTATTACTCGGTTTAAAATAATGTTATCGGTACCAAAATAAAGTTCAAAAATTCGATTCGAATTTTTCAATATAAAAAAATTGAAAACAGAGCTCTGGACACGGAGGAGTTGCGATACAAAAATGCTTATATGAAAAAAAAATGTGCGTAGATTTGCTGCATTGGAACAATGAAATATTCTTTAAGCGCGTGCGACTTGTGTTTACAATCCATAGGCTTTCAAGGGTGACATTTCTGAAATGGTAACATCTACCTAAATTTACTCCTCGTTAAAACCTGATCCTTGATGTCTAAAACCATCATGCAAAATTTGCCTGTGGTCGGATCAACCGCTTAGGACGAGTTTTGTGAAAAGCCTGATACAAAAGTCCGGAGAGAATGGAGCTTCGCTCAAATAATAAGTATATAAAATATTTATTTTATAACTTAAAGAAAGCGATTACACTCGTATTGTGTTATATCAATTCCTTAAAAGCCTGGTTCTATCTTCATTCATGTACATTCAATTTTATAATCGTGTAACATGAAAGCGATGCAATACTCGGCTAAATGTACTGATATGAAACGAAAAAATATTAAAAGTTAGGTATTCCATTTTAACTTTTCCAATCCAGCTAATTTAATTATGGCATAAGCAAATTATATCGGATTATTGTTATGTAAAGTGAGTAAAGATACTGATCTATACTAAAGATTTATATTTTACTATTATTTTATTTTAGTTTTTTTTTTTTATTTCATTAAGTTTATAATGTTTTTGTTTAAGAAAACCTCATTACCTCATCAACCTCATTATTACTA
Source organism: Bedellia somnulentella (assembly GCA_963576735.1). Taxonomy (NCBI): domain Eukaryota; kingdom Metazoa; phylum Arthropoda; class Insecta; order Lepidoptera; family Bedelliidae; genus Bedellia; species Bedellia somnulentella. The sequence continues at coordinate 10,587,209 of OY755171.1, forward strand.
ATAAATAAAGGATAGAAAAATTTCGACACCAGGAACACTAGTTAAAAGGTGTAAAAGAAACAAATAAAAGAAGATAATTTAAATCTTTTTGTTCATGAAAACCTCATGTGGGGATTATTACTAATAAATGAAGAATAAATAAAGGAAAATAAATTTCCCCGCCTGTGTCGATATTTTTCTTTCCTTTATTTATTCTTTATTTATTAGAAATAAAAGAAGAATTTCGCTCTAGAAGCCACATGACAATATAAAGCTAGCATAAATCGGGCAATAGAAGCCTTATCACTAATTACCGGCCCATTTCAAATTTGTCTACTGTACCAAAAGTATTAGAATCCCTTGTACATCAAAACCTTATATTAAACTTAAAACCCCACATAGTGGAGGAATAGCACGGTTTTTCGAGAGGCCGTTCAACTGTGACAAACTTGATAGTATACTCCGATTACATTTTCCGTCACATGGACAAAAAAATACAAATAGACGCTGTATAGGTATACAACGATTTTTTAAAAGTCTTCGACAAAATAGACCACATCGTGCTATTCCTTAGATTAGCTTATAATGGTATCAAGGGAGACTTTTAAGGGTGGTTCGTTTCTTACTTGACTAATCGATATCAAGTGGTGAGGGTAGATGGTCACATTTCAGAGAAGAAGCTGGTCACCTCCGGTGTGATACAGGGTTCTATCCTTGGCCTTTTTATGCCTATAAAAACTATAAACGACACCCAACATCTTCAGGCTGATCTGGACCGTTTTGGTCGTTTTTGTAAAGAAAATAGTTTATACCTAGCACGCAACAATGTAAACAAATAACATTCACCAAAAACCGGAAAAAAAATTGTACCGCTACCATATTGATAATTGATAACTGCCCCTTAGAGAGGGTATCGAAAATTCGGGACTTAGGAGTTATTTTCGACGAAAGCTTGAGTTTTGATGCCCACGTAGAGGCTATCTGTACAAAGGCCTATCAAGTACTAGGATCTATTTTGCGTGCTGGAAGATATTTCAAAAGATAATCATCTATGGTTTGTTTATATAAATCTTTGGTGAGGTATTGTACAGGATTTATATATATTTGGTGAGGTCCCAGTTGGAATATGCCAGCGTAATTTGGAATCCTTACTATTCAAAGTACTCCAGTAAGATAGAATCCAAACAGAAAATCATCATTCATCATTCCAGAATGTCTTACACTAACCTACTTAAAAAATATTACCTACAATCACTGACAGACAGACTGACTGCCGGCATGGCATGGCAAAGGATTTCGGTACAGATATAGCATTTTTAATCTTATTACCATGCGTATAGAATTCATTTTGACACAACGATGCCGAGGGAGGCCGCGGTAGGACAGAACCTCGGCATCGTTGTGTCAAAGTAAAGTAAAATGAATTCTGTATTCATGGTAATACGATTAAAAATGCTATATCTGTACCGAAATCCTTTGCCATGCCATGCCGGCAGTCAGCGCCGGCCCTTATTGACTAAATGACGCTCCATAATAAATGTTTTAAGCATTACGATTGCATTTTCCTATCCAACGAAATAGGCTCCGGGTCCCGCTTCGGCCCGACAGCCGGCTGCGCACATGGCCGTCCGCACGGTGGCTAGCGCGCGCCCCTTTTCGTAGGATTTGTGAATCACACAATAAAAATTACAGCTCTTTAGACATATTTAACTAATCTAAACTCCATCTCAAGCGAGGCATACTGATAAATGATACCATTAAATGATCAATTCTAGTATATGACACACACACATACATATACACACGCACACCCACGCGCGCACACACACACGCTTAAACTTGTACAAACACAATCCCATTTAATAGATGTATTAGTAATAAGCTTTATTATGTTTAAATGCTGATTATATATTCCATACAAAGTGCAGTTTAATATTCGTTTTCAAAATATGTTTCTAGTGATAAGATAAATATAATAATAATAGAATTGTAAACATTCTGTGATGAACAGTTCTGGATACAGACTGATTCCACCATGTAATTTAATTAGAAATAATGTATTTAGTTAGCCTGTGTCTGTTGTTTGTCCAAAATAAATAAATAGCTCTATTGGCAGAGCGAGACGGGGGCGCATACCCGGAGGTCGTGGGTTCGATCCCCGCCGGTGTCGAAATTTTTCTTTCCTTTATTTATTAAGTTATCTTTTTTTTTTCTTTTTTGATTGTCTAATATGGTCGACGCCCTTATTTTATTTATGCAGTGGAAAAACACTAGATTCTAGTGGTCCGCTCATTATCTTTTAGGGTTTCTATAAAAACAGATTTGGAGTGTAATGAGATCTAAATTCAAAGCCGAGGCTAGTCCACGAAAACATAAACGGCACTATAGTACAATTCTACAAATAATCGTTAATGATTAACTTAAAAAATATAGATAAGACTAACATCAAAAATCTTTCTGAGATCATAGTGTTCATTAAAAATACTTAAATATGGTATTAAATATAAAATACACTGTTTAAATCAGTGCAAAGTTTAACAATCATATCTATTTCTAATTGAGTCCGATTTAGACATTCATATATTTTGAGCGGCCTAATGTACAACATGCAGTGTTTCAATTGTGTGGCAAACAGACAGCGCATGCATATACTATTCACTATTTGTTTACGACATTTAAATTCAACAGACAACAAAATGGACGAGTTAAAACATTTGTCTAGTTCTACTAAAGTCACATGCGGAATCGTAAATAACTGCTTCGCTCTATTGCTGCTTCTAGCTCTATCGGTGTGTTTTACAGTACATTACGGGAAAACAATTATGGTGCTCGTATGAGGAGTATTTTAATTCCGGTTTAAATGTAGTTTATTATTTTACTTACTTTTTTCAAGTGCTGTACAGGACAAACAAACTTTACTCAGCCGGTACATATTGAAAAACCCTTTTTAAACAATTTATATAAATAAATAAAAAGATTTTATTTGTCTTTTTACACATACAACAAAAAATCAATATAATAATACAGTGAAAATAAGTTAAAAAAGAAGAACTAATTAAATAACAATAATAAAAAAAAAGACAAAATGGTTACGAGCTCGGTCTAACCACTTAAAGCGGATAGCTCCGGTTTTCAGCTCTAACCAATACTTATAACTAAATAAAACTTAAAAACTAACTTAGAACTAAACACACAAAATAATAAACACCCGTACAAATATACATATTCTTAGCCAATAGCTAATGTACAATATGTGATTTAACCTGATTTATGTAATTTTTGGTTATTATCCACTAAATTTCAATAACTGGCATAGTTATTTCTAATTCTGAAGCTCTGACTACCCGTTTTTGGTTATCGATATTAATTTAAATAGATGATTTAATTTAATTGAATTTATCCGATTAAATGACCCCGCTGTAAATTAACCCACTATTTAGAGCAAAACAATGTCACGTACTATAGTTTTCTCGATGTGATTCGGGTCCTTCCCGGCCGCGTGTAAGACTCAGTAATATTAAGTAATACAGTAAGTCACTATATCTGAGATGATTTCTACTAAGTTAGACATAAATCGTGTCTGAAAGGCATAACCATGTAGTATCTTAAAATAGATTACTTACGTACAAAACCTATCATGAATAGCAAAGTCGGTCCAAAATTGTCTCTTCTATTTTAAATGAAAAATAGGAATATAAGTAGTTGTTTTCAAAGCTCAGTCTTACCGTTCTTAACAATATAGTCGTGATTATAAGAACTTGCATTTTTTAAGTATAAACTGACCCAACAGATGCCTTAATAAACAATTATATGAAGTGGAAATCAAACGTACGACACGATATCCGACTCTCGCTTCTTAAACACAGCGAGGTGTTATTGCTGTTAAACACGATATAAGAAGGTGTTTGTTATAATTTTGCCGTTCTAAGATTGCGTTGTAATATAGGGTAAGGGCTGCTTGAATTGCTGTATTTCCCTAATAGTCTGCATTTACCTCCGCCGACAATTTGTGACAAGAGCGTGGGCTAAATTGTCGCTGAGAGGAAATAAACTAATTTGCTTATACATGGAATTCATAAGTCGAAGCGGCCGGGACACAGCCACTGAATAATATACAATTGAATGTTCTTTCGAGCGTCTTGTAAAGCGTATTCAAATACAAATGTATTTGTTTAATCTCAACGAAGCTTTACGCGACTTTGGGTTTAGTATGTTGTTAGAATTAAGAGTCATCGCTTACCTTGTCTCTTTCGTTGGTATTTTAATAATGAATTGTTTTACTGAGGCACGTAGTGAATTCTTTCGGCGTTTAATGAGTAGAGACATGAAATGTTACTTTGTTGCCAGCAGACGACCAAAATTTGTCAAGTGTCTAAAGTTTTTTTAAATATTGTAATCTTGTAATAAAGATATTAATTTATTTACAAAATCATAAACATTACAGATATACACCTAAGTCGATTATGTTTCACATTCACACACAAAAAAACACTAAATAACATAAAAGAAGAAGAAGAAAAAAAATTTATTTGGCAATAAAAAATTAATTGGTACATAAGTTGGGTATATGTATCTAGTATGGCTCAGCATATGTGCCTCAGCTGGGTATCTCGCAGGACACGTCAGCTGTAGCACGCTGGTTTTCACCCAGGACCAGTATTTTACCAAATTATACAAAAAATATAAGAAATAATAGTACTTTGTTTGTATGGGTAAACCAATATGTTGACTTTACCATGTTTTTTTCATCAACCCAAATCCACTGTGTCTTGTCCAGCCACTTTGATAAACAATAAACTTTTTCATTTGGATCACCTTATAAAAATTATGGTGCAAAATTTATATGTTTTTTTTTCCGGATTTTTTTGTGATTTTGTTGAATTGAATAAGCTGGTAAGTAGAATTTAGAGTGGTTAGTAAATGTTAAGGAAATACATCGTGCAAAAACCCATATTCATATTTAATTAATGTATGTATTTAACGCAAGTTCCAAAAGTGGCTGAGGAATTTATAATTCCCTAGCTCTGGCTACCCCTTCAAGGGATTTATAGCCGTGAGTATATGTGTGTATGTATGTTGCTTAAAATGCTCGTTAAAATGAAATAAATCTAACTCAGGAGCTAGACTAATACTAATGGATATAACTTTTAGAACTTGAATAAAATAACTATTTAAAGACTAGCTGGGTAGTGTCCGCTTAGAACAGCACTAACCCATTTCTTCCCCTGGGTGTTCGTAAGAGGCGACTAAGAGAATTGGGTCTTTTGATATGATTAGTCATTACCAACGACCTTTATTTTGCAACATTTTCGCTACTCAATATCCGAAAGTGGATGAGGTTTTTTTTTATTCTCAAGTTCTGGCTACCCCTTCTAGGGATTTGTATGCATGTATATATGTAGGTTAAGACGTGTTCTACTTCTATTGTATTCATTTTATTGTACTTATGAGATTTTTTTTATACCCAAGCTCTGGGCTCTGGCTGCCCCTTCTAGGGATTTATATGTATGTATATATGTAGATTAAGGCATGTTCTACTTCTATTGTGTTTATTTTATTGTACTTATGAAATATAAATAAAATTATATTATTAGTTGTTTATTTATATTTGGTCACTGAATCACGGAAATATACTTAATACTAAATACAGGCAGTAGAAGCGAGATAGGTTGTTGAGCAGGGAATGCCTTCTTGGAATCTCAGCGTGTTCCATTGTTCGCTCACAGTGCAGTTCTATCGCATTACATTAGTTAGACAGTTGCCGCATTCCTGATGTTCTGAAATGGGAAACCCTCTAAATTCATTAACTATTGCTATTGCAATACGACCAGTTTTGAGTCACCCATGTTACTGATCTGACCACTGATAGTAATATGAGTAATTATTTTCAAACGCCTTACAAACAGCCATGATAGGAGTAATATGGGAATTTGATTCGCTAACGTCTTATAATATTTCAATATTATTCGACATGCCAAAAATCTAGAGGTGAAACATTAACCCACTTGTTACTACCGTCGTTTTAAAACAACAGCATGAATAAAAAAATCTACATTGAAATGTGGGTAGTTTTAATGAAATTTTATAATGTGATTGCTTTCGTCAGTGCAGCATCTAACCGAGGAAAAATACAGTTGACATCAAGATATTACGTATTTTTTTATATAAATATATATAAAATACGAAAAATAATCATGTCTTTTCAAGGGTAAGTACAATATCATTTGAATATAATATTGGCCTGAAGTTACATTTAACTTGTTGTTATGACGTAGTTTTATCTTTGCAGAAAAATAATATGCCTTACAATTAACATTTTGGTACCTTTTTTGTCGAGAAAAGTAGGTGTTGTTTATAAACGACGATCGTAAAATACCTAAGTACCTTACCTACTTATGCAGTGAGGATGAGGACGGTGTATAGAAATACATTCTTCCTACTTGAAATCTTTTGTGTTACCTACGCTTTTATTGTTTTATCTGTGTTTTTGAAGTAGGTATTTCTTATTATTACAGATCCCGTTTCCACTCTTTGAGGCTTCATGAAATCGTTGAAGAATTGGAGAAGGAAGATGACGGTCCTTTGCCAGATTCCATCGTAATACTTCGTCCAGATAATTGTAACGGTAATGTGACCGATGAAGATTCCGGAGACGAAGAATATGTTAACATTCAAAATCTACCAGGCTCCCAGCTTCGAGCACCCTGTGCAATACAACTTGATAACGGCGGAGATGATTCCAATAGTGATGACGAAGACGAAATTCCGATATCGCAGTTGGCAAAGCGTCAACGTGTGGATGATGCGCCCACCGCCTCTTCTACGGACGCTCAAGATACCTTACCAATACCTACGCAAGGTAAGAGTGGTGGCATCATGCGAGAACAAAAAAATAAGGCGTATTCCTGGATCGCAAGAGACATCAAGCCAGATTTTTCTTCTTGGCGTCCCCAAATGACTGCTAAGTTACGTCAAAAGCCGTTATATTATTTCGAATGTCTTCTCAGCAGTGAGATCATAGATATGTTAGTTGATTTTACTAATTTGTACGCCGCTCAGAAGAATAAGCCTGGTAACATAACATCAAATGAAATGCGATGTTTCATTGCACAATGCCTGGCAGCTGTATAAAAACGACGGTGGTGAATACGATCATCTAAAGTTCAGAAGAAGTGTGTCATGTGGTTTACTGGAGACATACAGAAAAACAGATCATCGTATGCCAGGTCGGGCTTCCGGTAGTTTACATGAATCTTCACGATATGATAACATAGGACATATCGTAACATATCGCCCTAATCAATTGCGTTGTGGATATTGTCACAAACATGCCAAATTTTTTTGCGTGAAATGTAACGTCACGTTGCACCCCAGAGATTGTTTTGCAGCCTATCATAAGCAATGTTAAAAGCGTACCTACATACATATGCATTATTCAATAAAAGAAGTACTTATTTTGAAATATATTTTGTTTCAATCAACTCACCATGAACCCTTGCAACAGTAGTACATATTACTACCGTAGTTTTAAAACAACGGTAGTAATATGTACTTTTTTTAGTATTTTTTTCTTAATCGTAGGCCATTAAACTGCCCCCAAACCAAAAATCAACTTATAAACTTAACTTTTTTTGTTTCCGTAACAAGTGGGTTAAGAAACAAGTATTTTAATATTTGATGTTGTGCAAAACGAAAATATAAGTATCATGACACGCAGAGGGGTAAAAGACAGACAATAAATATATGGAGGTATAGTCTGGTGTAAGATAGATAGTACCAAGTCGGGTGAAAATAATCGACCCAATACGAATACAAAATAACGCAGGTAGTGGCTTGTTTAGCTCCGCAGTATTTTAAATTGTTCTCTACATTATTTGACATTCTCTACATTGGTGACAACATTAGAGGTAACTTTCAAAAGTCAATTTCTTTTTATTATTTCTTCTATTACCTGGTGTTCAAGTAAAATTAATTGCATAATTTCACAGAACAGTCGGACTCATTAAAATGCTATGTAGTAGAGAATAACTTTATTGCGTCTCGTCATTATTGAAGAAAGGGAATAAGGAGTCTACTACTGTCTAAATGATTCGGGAGAGTAGGGTTGGCAACTGATTCTAAATTATTCTTTATACATATAAACTTATACTCACGGCTATAATTCCCTAGGAGGGGTAGTTAAACAAAAGAATAAAAAAAATACTCAGCGACTTTTGGAAGTTGAGTGAGGAAAAGATGGTAAAATAAAGGTGTTTCTTTACCTCTCTACTTTTCATTCATTCAAAAAGTGGCAAGGCAAACTCAAGTACGCCATCTTTAAGATTAATATTATTTAAATACCGTATATAATGCTTATGCTTGTGCTTTTTTTTAAATTATTTATTCATTATAAAGAAAAAATACATTATACAATAATTATGTCGTGGTCACTTAATCCTCTTTTAAGGTTTAACTGTGACCACCGTTTAAGGTTTAACTGTGACCACTTACGGCTATACATCCCAAAAAAAGGCTACCGAAGCATCAGAATCAGAAATTTGTTAGCCAAATTTAAAAGCATAAAACAGTAGAATTATAAGTTATATCATAATTGTCTATTTTTATGAAAAATAATCTTTACGATATAGAACGGTACGAGTATGATAAACATTTTCGAAGCTCCGACAATCGAAGTTAAAAAGTTATGTGAAAAATTAATGGGGCTCCAGTCTAATAGCCGAACACGAATTAATTAACCTGCCCTTAATAATGATATTATTGCATTAATTTAAATAAGTTAAAGAAAAGTTTTTGTTATAAACATGTATTAAATATGGCTAAAGAACCGTTAAAGGGTGTTAAAAAATAAATGAAATAAAATTTTGAGTTTAAAATATTTTAAAATTAATTTGGAATTTGCCAATCAATACACAAAAATATTAATTATTAACGATATGGTTTGGGCACATAGAGAGGATGGATGATAGAAAATTGGTAAAAGCGATCTATAGAGCTAGTGTGGATGGTAATGTTAGTAGAGGACGACCACGGAAAACACACTTGGACCAAATTGAGAGTGTGCTCAAAAAGGCTGGCGTCCGAAGTATGAAGAATAAAAGAGCATGTATGAAAAGATTGATGGATGTAAACGAAGCTAGAGAGGTTTGTCAGGATCGTACGAAGTGGCGATCGATAGTCTCTGCCTACCCCAATGGGAATTAATGGCGTGAGTATATGTATGTATGTATGATAGCATCCCGTGAAAATACTTTAGTACATAATTCTGTCATGTTTACTCAAATTAATTGTTGTGTTTGATATCTGGCGGGCGCTGTCGGGACTGACGCGGGTCAGCCTTGAAGACGGTCGGAGCGGACTCAATTGAATCAAGCCCACGTGACCAGACCGGTACTCATCATTGCGTCTTTATCAACTATTAACAGCTTACGTTCGTTGTTCCCACTATATAATTCAGGAAAACTGTTCTAAACGTGGATTTAATCTGACGATGGAGCAGTCTCTTATTCATACGAAAATTCAATTACTAAAAAAATACAGATATAAAAATTATCAAATAAAAGAAAACATTTCTGGTTACAAAGTAGAATGCCCTGTTCCATGAAAACTATAGAAGCTGAAATTGTGAAATTTTGACATCGCTACAGAGGTTCTAAAGAGATAGATGCTAAGGAAAGCGATCTGTTTTCGACTACCGCTATGTATAAAAGTGCACGTATACTGCACACACAAATCATTGCAATCCATTAATGGGCAAAACAATGCAACTAATGCAAGAACATCCTTTTCACTCAGTGGGAAGACCACCGCTTCTAATAGAAGCCTACATCAATGTATTTTTTCTTAGGTCATATGCAAGGCATTAGGGTTATATTAACACTTTTTTTCTCAACATTAGACGACGGAAAAAAATACCTTGAGAAAACCCACAAAACTGAGCTGAACTTATTTACGTAAAACTAGGTGACAAAATGTCAAGTTACGTTGATGACTTAACTCCTTCGGGCATTCGCGACGTGATCTTAAAGTTTTGTTTAGGCAAACAAAAATTGCAGGGAATACTTTGAAATATATTATTTGTTTGTATTCATTTTAGCATATTAATTACCCAATCTATAAAAATATGTAAAAATTTGCCTGTACTTCTTTTATAGTAAGGAGTTAACTATGAAGTAACTAATCTTGTAGAAATAATAATAATATTTAAAACCACGCTTTACTACGGCAATAAATATTTTATGTTTTACCTCACTATCACTTATTCTTAAACGATATTAAGTCAGAAGTCATCTAAATAATTAAATAGATACACACATATACTCACGGCTACAAAACCTTACAAGGGGTAGCCTGCGGATTAAGAAATTCGACAGCCACTTTTGGAAGTTGAGTGGGGAAAAGATGGTAAAATACTGGTTGATGGTGATGTATCCCTTATAAAGCCTTAATACCCTTAGTCACCCGTTACGTACACCCACAGGAATAATATAGGGTTGTGCTATTTCAAGCCGACACATATAAATGATAAATACAACATATGCGATTACAACTCTATAACTAAATTACATCATAAAATCCTACGTTTACCACGAAATTGAGTACTCACAATATTGGAATCTGTACCTTTAACGTTACAACTTACAAGCCATCGGTCGAAATCACGTGCAAAGCTAATCTGACCCAACCACGCGTGAGTTGGTTGACCTTCGTCATGTCGGGGATTGTCCCCTTCCAGACACTCTTACTCTTATCACTATCGCCAGCTGCATGCTTTGAATACCCATTTTAAATATCTTATTTACTTTATTGGAATTCCTATATGAGTAAAATAAGGATACAAAAATGTACAATATGTTTTTGTGGATAACTTAAAGTTCAGTTTTATTTTTGATCCTTCTTCTCCTTACAAACACCTTCCGAAGCAACGGTGGAGTCAGTAGTTTTAAATTATGATGTTTTTAAAAAAGTATCTGTAAATATTTTCTATTGAATAAAAACATTAAGTTTGAGTTTGAGAATTTATATATCCTTACTGGAGGTTTTTTTGGTAAAAATTAACAAGCTAATGGCTTAAGTTAGAATATCTTTCAAAGGTTTTCAAATAGTTTGTCTCAAATTTTAGTGATTTAAGAAGTTGGCCTTTTTAATTAGTAGGTACGCTTAGTGATAAACCAACTGGCGGGCGTATATGAAAGTTAGAAAGTTTGTCGCAATCGCAATCCAGCCACGTGAACAAACTCCACAACGAGCCACAAGTAACAGTCTAACTAAAATTAAGGGTTTATTTCTTCGTGAAATTACTTTCTTTCCAATTAATCTCGCACGGAAGTATACTTTTTAATGAAACTTTGCTTACCTGTATTGTTACTCTGAAGTTTTTGTGTAGTGTTTGACATATACAAAAACATATCAACTGCGACACCAAACATCAATCTACCGAATAATATTCTTGAATTTTACTACATAAAACCGTACATCTTGCAAAATAAATAAAATAGTTCTGAAGTAAATGTTATTAAAATAAATTTAAACTGGCACTGTAGACTGCAAACACTTATCCTAATTTTTATGGGGTTTGCAATGTCTCACATACGTTATTGATTCCAATCATCGAAAATTTAAAAATGACTCATTTTATATCACGATTTCAACGATTGAAAGTTACAATTCTCAGAAAGCCTAATATCACCAATCGATTGCAATCCATTACTTTACACTTCTTATTTGAAAATCTTTTAAAATTCTATGGTGCAACAACCATAGTTTATGCACATTTACATTAGAAAGAAATACTTTAGGTGAGGGTTTTACGTACATATAAATTCAAATTCAGAACCGATTGAAGTGGAGCGGAGCGGAACGAGATGTCCCCAAAACATTAAAAAATATGAATTTGAAACTATAGTACATATCGTAAGTACCTAATTGATTTCACAAATAAGAAAAAAAAACCTTAGAAACCGGTTTTATAGAGACATATAATGAACAGTAAAGTATTTATTTGTACATCACCATTTTGTTTGGCAAAATTTATTGCAACAACGATAGAAAACGTCAGAGTACTTAGAGCGAGGGCGAACCCACGCTTCAAACATATTTCACTACATAAATCATAACTTTATTTCCTCTCGCTCGGTGGATCCTGGTTTCAAGGAAAACCGGCGAGGTGTCTTTCAAATGGATTTAACAGGTCTCTCTTCCAAGTACACAACTTCAAAGCTTTCTGAAATTCAATTAGAAATAATAGTTTGAGGAATACAAAAACAGATGCTCTAAATTGTTGACTTGTATTATTTTATGAGTATATACCGTTTAAATTCATGACGAAAGATATTCGCAATTTGTGAAGATACACAAAAATATACATTACACCAAACTTAAGATAGGCATCTACTCGAAACTATAGGTTATGATTAAAAAGTCATAATTTTGTAAATGATTTTTTTTTGAAAACGAATATTTTTTTATTTTGAACGATAAATTTTATTCGATTGGATGCATATTATATATATATATATATATATTAAATTCATAAATGTATAGAGAACATTTAGGAAAGTAGAATATGCACGAGTATATTGGTAAACCAAATGCCGTGATGCTAACTTAGTACAATAATAGATACTTATCTTCGTAGAGTATAGATTTAGGATACATACATACATATACTCACGGCTATAAATCCCTAGAAGGGGTAGCCAGAGCTAAGGAATTAGAAATTCCTCAGCCACTTTTGGAAGTTGCGTGGGGAAAAGATGGTAAAATAAAGGTTGTTGGTGATGGGTCTCCAACCGCATCGCCCAAAAATCCCTTAAAAAGCCCCAATAGCGTTAGTTGCCTCTTACGTACACCCACCACCGGAAAAAATGAGGTAGTGCTATTCAAAGCCGACACTACACAGCAAATAGTAAAAATATATACATACATATAAATTCCTAGAAGGGGCAGCCAGAGCCCAGAGCTTGGGTATAAAAAAAATCTCATCCACTTTTGGATATTGAGTGTCCGTATATATTTATAATAATACAATTTTATTTACGTTTCATAACTACAATAAAATGAATACAATAGAAGTAGAACACGTCTTAACCTACATATATACATGCATACAAATCCCTAGAAGGGGTAGCCAGAACTACGTACGCAGCAAATATAGGATATATATCTAGGATACTTGCGTAAAATGTATGAAAAAAATGCATTCTATCAGAAAAGGACACAAAACGACGCATGCTCTTGCACCGTGAGACATCATATGCGTATATAATTGTGTGAGTGAGGTAAGACATGCTAGGGTTGGCGCTATTTGGGGAAGTCATAGTGCGTTATATTCGGCTGTACTAACAAAACGCACAGCACATTTGAAATATTTTTCTAAATTTAGTAAAGAGTAAATTTAAAATATTATAGACACGAGCAGTGTAAAACGCAAATATAGTTAGTGCGATTAAAATGTGTCTGTTTCAAGAAATCAAGTCCGATACAGTGTTTTAACAGTGCAACCTGCCAGCAGACGTGTTTCACCTCAATTAGTACGAATCGTGAAAACATCCTGGCTGAAACAAAAGCGCAAGAGGCTCATGAATTTATTGTTAGGTTACTGGCTTAAGTTATTTAAGTGTTCACGGAACCAGCGTTATTCACGTGCGAGACGGCGAGCAGAATGCAGTTTCCACGACAATTTATCATGAATCTTTAATTAAACTTTCGCAGTGACGCTCACTGAAACTGTCGCATTGTCTCAAGAAAGTCGGCTGAATCAATATACTGTTGTTATTATTAGTAGCTTATTTGGATGAAATTGTTACTCCGCTACCCTTTTGTGTTTTTGGCAATGTCGTTATTAATTTTGAGTTTGGTTAATATTTGGTTCTAAGTTTGATTAACGTATTGGTTATATTTCAGTATTAGAGCTGAAAAATATGTTTTTTTTAAAGTGGCGTCTTGCTAAAAATTACAAATATTATTTATAAATTACATTATGTTCATGTAATGTATTTTCTAGATATCAATGACTTATCATCAGCTTCTTCAAAACCAGTAAAATGGTTAGACCGTTCTATACCAAAAACTATACCTGTTAATAAAAATAAGTAGTATTAAACAGCACAGATTTTCAGTACCAACTTTCATTCCTCGATGTTCACAATTGTATATAAGTTTATCACAGCAGGAGCAGCGAGCGTGTGATGGACGAGTCGTGGCCGCACGTAGCGCTCACTTTAGTATGAGCAGTGTCGGGTCGCGAGAACATCCTTTAAAACCAAATTGAATGATGAAGTTTCAAAGTTATTCCGAGTACGTTTATAATAAAATTAAGTGCTTTGCCAGTTTGACGGTAGAATTGAATTTTCAACTTCGCAAATATTTCTCTGTAACGTAGGGCATTATTTAAGGTGGGCGCTGATTTAAACAAGTTATGATTATGAGTTAATGTTGCGAAAATGTTTAAATGATATGAATGTTTTACACCTCTCATTTGTTAACTGCATGTTATATTTGTGACTATTTTTATTGCATAAAACAGCAAAAGCGACACAAAGAACAGGTCTTCATTGAATAAAAATAAGTAGAAAAAAACAATAAAATATTTCATACATATATTCTTGACATAAAAAGAATCACGTTGCGGTAGAATTTGCTTATATACATTTAATGAAAATTAAAACAATATCTTTTAAAACTCTGTAATTGTTTGTTTAAACAAAAGCACATCTATACACGTTTATACACTTAGCTTATATATTTTTTAAATGAGACATGTGTTACATTTTGGTGTTTGTGACACACACTAAAAACTTGTAGCCACATCTCCAACACTTAAAAATCATATCTACACGCTCATATCGTGAACAATACTAAAGTATGTATTTTGTTATTTATATAACAATATTATTGTATTGAATATTTATAAATTTAATAAAAACATATACAACACAAACGCATAGCTTTTAGTTCTCTAAACAATGAGGATAGCACAGCAGAAGTTCTTTAGTTTATTTTATAATAATCAACTTTTTAAATCTCACACACTCAACATTCTAGTACTGTTTACATTAGTAAGCTCTAAATATAACAACTAGTCTTTATTAACAACTCACTTCTTATTTTTATGTACAATTCTATATGAAGCTACAACTCTTTTAAAATAAAATTATTAGTCAATGCAAATAGTTCCAGATTTGTCAACCATTATTTCGGTAAAAATACTTTTAATTGCAGACTTTGCACTGTAAAATGGTTTTTAATTGGCCTCAGTTTTGAGTAAACGTATAGTATCAAATTATGGTAAGAGTAACTTATTATTAAATCCGATGTATAATATAAAAAAAACTTGCTAATGGCTAGAGAAAGATAATTTGATTAAAACAAGCAGAGAACAAATAATGCCTTTGTTGCTGCAGATAGATAAAATATATAAAAAGATGCCTGTAAAGAAAACTATAAAAACCAAATCAAATTAGCATGAACTTCTTAATACTTTTATTAATGGATTTTGTTGGTTACTTAAACTTTAATATACTTTCAAGATAATCCAATCTGATAAAGATCCGTGCTCGTCAATTTTCACATTTTTTTGCAAGAAATTTTAGTTTTTTTAACACACATTTCTTTTAAAGAGGATTGTATGTGTCAGACAATTTCTGTTGTTTTAGCTTAAAACTTAAATTTGTTAATAGAATTAAATAACATGTAGACGCATTACGATTATATAAGTATTTTATAGTCGTATGAGCTCTAGTCTTACATGACAATTTGTTTGATGGTTATTTAACTTAACCACAAACTTAATCAAAAAATATCATTATTTCTTTTAAATGAACTTATGCGAAACAATCGGAACGTAAAACAGGCAAAAATCTATCGTATTTATCTTTCCCTTCAAATTATATTTCACTAACCATATTACTATCTCAAAAAACTTAATGGTAAAATAAGGATGTGAAATCAATTTGATTCAAGTGAATGACTATTTTATGAATGACATACATATACTCACGGCTATAAATTCCTTAACGGGGTAGCCAGAGCTTTGGAATGATAAATTCCTCAGCCACTTTTGGAAGTTGATTGGGGAAAAGATGATAATAATAAACGTTTTTGGTGACGGGTCTCCAACCACATCGCCCAAAAATCACTTTAAAAGCCATTTTATAAATGAGGTATGAAGTAATAAAATATTATTACATTTATTAAATATTCAAGCTAAACATATATTTTATCGTTGTCAGTACATATTTCTTATTGTATCACCTACTTACATTACAAGTATTTTCAAGGTACTGTGAGCGCTTTGTAAGCAACTTACAGCATCTTATACATTCATTGATATGAGAATTCGATTACATCCCATTTAACATACTAACATTGCTATACATTCCACTATTTATTTTAAGTCGTTTGGTTCATTTTAGACATTTATTTATATAAATTTATCATCGACAGATAAGGCTGTCGTCCCTCGCTGCGCAGGCACCATGCGGGGGTGCAAGAAATAATTTCCCATTAGCGCATGCGCACAGCTGATAGATATTTTGGTGATGAGGGTCGTAATTGTGTTGAGCTGAAGATGGTAGTGGTAGGGCAGATTTCAGCTTTGGCATGTATATACTCGAGGCGTCTAGACGAATCTGTTGAAAATTATGTTGAGTTAGCAAGTCTTAGTCCTACGTATTCCAAGGACACTTTTGATTATTTAATTTGTTGTTATAGTTACATATCGTTTGATTTAGGATTTTTTTGGTGATTAGTTTCGCTGATATACTTTTATAAGGCAAAAATATATTATCTGAAACTCTAGGTATAAAGAGTAATACAGTCTTAAACGAAATAAATAATAATTGATATTGAACACACGAGTTATGGTTCGAGGATAAACGCTATGTATTGTTAGCTACTCTCAAAATAGGCAAGATAATTTGTAAACATACCAAGTTTATTTTACTGTACATGAATATTCAATAAAATAACTTACCGCCCCAGCTACCGATTTAAGATGGAAGTTCGATAGGCAAGTTGCACTGATATCACCAGCACGGGATTCCATCACCACGCTATGTGCCGCGTGCATCTCTAGAGATCTTGTCGGTGATTCCAACCTAAAAATATAATTATAATCACTCAGACCTTAATAAACTTCTACTCCAGATGATCATCACGAAAAGGATTATGCAGAGTTTTAGAATAAACATTAAAAAGCCTGCAAGTGAGCTAAAAAACTACTTAAAATAAACAAAGAATAAGTTTACTTGAAAAATGAATTATAAAATATATAAATTTCACTAAAATATATGACACTAACTGTTCCAATTCACTATTATGTCATGTGCGAATTTTTCAACACAATATATTGAGTAGTTTAGGCGTGATTGAGTGTTACTTATATAGACCCATCGAAACATCTAAGCTTCCACGTCAAAATATTCGGTATCACACAACTAAGTTAAATAAACTTGAAACTTTTGACAGCAGATCCTACACGCACATAAATATCTATCCTTACTTCTTATTCAGCCTGAAAGTTCTACATGATGATTCAACTATATGACTTACATAAGCGGTTTGGCAGGAGGTGCTTTCACGAGTGACGTTTGCGCGGCATTATGAAGTATAGCGCCAGCCGGACTTGACACCGACAGCGTGTCTGCTCCGAGGGTCACGGAGTTCTGGTCAGCGGCTAACAGCAATGTGCCCCGCGGGTCACGGACCTCGAACCTGCCCGCATTCACCTCCATTCGGTCGTGTCCTTGGATTTATTCATGTTGAAGTTAATATTAAATAAATAACTAATAATAATAAATATACGGGATATTGCCGCCTATTTATTGTCAATATACATACTATCAATCAATTTAAATATTGTACGTATAACAATTTTGAATTCATGAATCGGTGCCGTGTCATTTGTATTTCGTAGAAAGATACTTTGAAGAAAGTAAGTTCTAGTAGTCCTTTACTAGTTGGGATACTAATTTAATATAAAATTATGTTTATTTATTTCCCTAGTTTTTTTTAATGAAAAGTCTTTGCATATTCTTTTGTTTCCAAAGTTATAAACTATTTTATCTCAAATATAAGCGTTTCATATACGCTCTAAAATAAATACAAACCCAAAAATAATCTGCTCTGTAATAGCCCGTGTGCAGTCCGAGTGGAAACAGTAAAGTTTTTGGAAGTCTCGATAGTTAGCGGCTGCCCCCGACGCGCCTTGATGCTCGACGCAAACAGGGAATCCAAAACTAATGCTTGACCTAATAGCTGCAATCCTCCGGGAACCACTCGAAGCTGTCCCATCCCATCCTACGAATAATTCCACAATTATAAATCAGCAAACATTTAACACAAAGCTATTTCAATTTTATTATGACAATTTATTGCATTCTAAATCTAAAATTTTATGCACTATTCAACAAAACCATAAAGAATTTGACTCACTGAATTGAAATCCATAACCTTTAAAACCCACAGCGTTAAAGCCAAGTTTATGATCATCATAAGCATAAGCGCCATCACGAGTATATAAAGACACTTTTTTCTCCAACCGTAGATTCCAACTTTGAATTGACTGTTATAACTGTTTTTGATCGATTCTGCTTTTGTGTCTCGGCTCGGGTTATTGTTCAGGATTGGCTCCGGGGTGGTTTTGTCAGCATAAGGTATTCTGAAACAATCATTTGTATAAAACATTGTCTCGAGTCATTTCAATCTTGCACAATGATCTGTCGAAGTCTTTTAACTTTCTTTTGAAATGGAAACGAGTTTTTTGTGATGTATAACATCGTATTTTCTGAAACAGATATATTATTGTAATAGTGGATACTCTGAAAAAGAATAGTTGAACTGAGTCGCTAACGTAAACGTAGATTGCTGTAGTAGGTATTCCACAAATCACGTAGAATGGGAACCTCAGAGAGATTCTTTGACGTAGTGAAATTTGTCTCGGCAGTGTGTAGAGCTCGCCGCACGCTGTTTCAAACACATTTCACTTGCATAAATCATAACTTTATTTCCTTTCATCCGCGGACCCCTCATCTTGAGAACAGAACTAGCAAAGTTGGAAAAATATTATAAAAAGCTTTAGTTTTTTAACCAAGCCAATTTTGTTGTATTTTATTAAAATAGTTATAGTTCTTTTTAAAGTTTTTTGTTCATGAAAACCTCATGTGGGGATTATTACTATTATTATACAGTTATAGTTCTTGTAGCTACGTTATTTATGTCAATCACTTATATTTTTTCACTATGATTTGTTGAAGTGAAAAGCGGCTTTTAATATGTTTGGAAATTGTGTGTAAAAAACACAGTGATAATTTATCCGGAGTATAGCAAGGATTGCAGACGTACTAATTCTTATAGACATCGCGTGACCTCCAAGAATCCAATGAACTTATGAGCTGTTACTAGTGTAGCTAGCTTTTTCACTATGCTTTCATGACACCTATATGTACATTACACACATGTTTCAGAGCGCGAAGTCCGTATTATGAGATACAATGTTTCAAGAGCAAACTCATTGTAGATTTGTTTCCGACGCGAGGCCACATAAATCTATATATATTAAAAGCCAAACTGACTGACTGTTTTTTTTTACTTTTTAGATTTTAGAGGTTTGGAAATTGTTGTATAGATTTACTTACTTTATTTTTTAATTATCTGTTTGAATAAATTATCCGCTAAAGGATTAAAATAGGGGGGTAAGGTTTGTATGAAAATTTGCCCATTTCTTTGCCTAGTTACTTGAAACATAACATAGCATAAACGTTTACGCCGAATATCCCCGAAGGGGTTGGTAGAGGTACTAATACTTCTGAAAATCACGTGACTTTGTCACCTGGTATTCAGAGTACCCACGTTTTGCATGGACAGTGTACTCACGTCATAGGGGGTGGGCCTATTGCCGTTTTGTACGAATACACTGTCACATGACTAAGTACTACTCAGCCATGTGGGTTTCCTCACGATGTTTTCCCTCACGGTAAACATGATAAATTAACCACACATATGTCTTTAAAAAAGACAAATTGGTGTAGGCCCGACCCGGGATTTGAACAATAGTCGCTTGCAACTTTTATGATATTAATGAGCACTTTCAGTAATTCATGTCCTAAACGGGTATAATGTGGGTTTGACCTAAACTATAAAAAAATGTATGTTTGTTTCGGATTTAAATTTGAAATAAACCATGGATGCCAGAAGAACAAATTTCTTTTCAAAAGGGGTGAAACGGGAAGTATATTTTTTTAAAAATTAGATGCTTGGTAGTTAAGCTCACCTGAACTACAAAAACTAGGTCTTACGTCACGCAGACAAAGTTGCCCAAGTTAGTCATAAAAAATATAGTTAATTTTAAGCTACCTTTGTACCTCTTATGAAGATGATAATTTGAGTTAAGTTTTTTGATTGGCACATAAAATAGTTTGTAGTTTTTTTATATTACATTTTTGAAAAGTAGTAAAAAATAAATTGAAAGGGCGTAATATTAAAATGTCATTTTGTATGTTTATCTCGGGAGCAAATTTGCAGTGGCAAACCAGCTTCCTCAGTAGTAACGGTGTTGCGAGGTAAAACTGCAAATGATTGCACTCACAACATTCACCGAGCCATTTTATTTGCTTTCCCGCTTAAATTTGCATGTTAATTTGGGAACACCTTTTTTAAACATGAAATATTTTATTTTTCTGATAAATTACTGCATCGTTATAATTCTTATTTTTATTCTCTGTGTAAGTACGAGTTGTATACAACTCTTTTTTTAAAATTATTTCTTGTTTTCTGATAAAATTACATGCCGGTAAATATGAATGATAAATTAATTGGTTGTTTGATCTATTTAAGATAGTTTCGTATTTTCTTATTTGGTGTACAAACAATATCCAAAGTTTTCTATGGTAATGGCAAAGTGGCCACACATACATAAACTTTGATACTTTTTTAATAAAAAATCGCAAACGAGCTTAAATTTTGCACCTAATTATTTATTTACGCATTTAAAATGAATTTAACGAATAAAAAAATCATTCCGCATCCTACGATGTATTTAAGTTTAGTAATTCATGAAAATAAATGAAATCAAATAAACAAATGAATATTAGCTTAAAAACTCAATGAGTAATTAAATTTTAACGTAAAACGAAGATCCAAAAAAAAATATTTTAAGTTATAAGAAGATAAAAACTTGTCCAGCAATGATATAAATGTAAAAAGTCGTCAATATTGAAGAGGTTTTCTTGTTGGAATCCGCAGTGTCCAGCGTAGACGAGTAAGGGTCATAAATTTACAAGGATTTCAGTCCAACGCGAGCATTGCACACTGAAAAATTCTGCAGCATGCGTCCTTACCGCAGGATGTAAAAGGGATATAATATATCCAGCAAGCTTGAATTTTACGTGGTGCTCTTTCGAAGTAACATATCTTCACATTTATCAAGTTTTTGTAAATATTTGAACTGTATTTTTAAATTTGAACCTCGCCGTAGAAAAGCCATATAATTTTAAGGCTTTTACTGAATGCTTTCTAGATGGCAAATATTATTCAAATTAAAGTGTGTTTTGGTTGCACCAGTACTTTTTCAAAGACGAAGTTATAGATCCATATAGATATCATGAGGCGTGTGAAAGCAAGTATGTCACTTGAGAAGACAAGTATGTTTCTAACTTCTCACATGACACTCGCTATCACGCGCCTTATTTTACAGGGGCTGCACAAAAACCTGCCTTCATTATTTTCTTTGATGAAATAATGTTGTTCATTTGTAACATAGGGTAATTATTAATCCTTTTTACTATGTTATCCACGAAAGTGATTTTACAAGTTGTGAGTTTGTTTAGTTCAGCAATAAGAAGGTAAATAACATAATTAGGTGACTTGACTATTGGTTTCATGAGATTTCAGTCCAAGTCTAATAATCAAAGTGAATATAATCTACTGATAGTACAAAAATAAGAAAAACAAACCAGTTCACTTTTAAATATAAATTCCAATTGGCATTAAATACCTAAATTAATAATAATTGCATATTTTTCCTTGAGTGAACGAACCCATGAATTTCAGGCATCGGATGGCCGAAGCAAAAACGAATTGAAATAAAAAATAAAATGTTTAAGTGGAATATGGGCCGGGCTTTGCGGTTTTTATCTCAGGGACCAGTCTCCCAACACGTTTGGGAGGTTTAGTGGCATTAGGAACCAATTACATTGATAATGTTGTTGGAACACCGAACGAGGCGGTATGTCCGAGGGAGTGATTGAATTTATATGTTCTTTATATTCGCTTTATGCTTTTTATATACGCTGACTCAGAAATGCTGTTAATACTTG
This sequence comes from Bedellia somnulentella, assembly GCA_963576735.1. Classification (NCBI taxonomy): domain Eukaryota; kingdom Metazoa; phylum Arthropoda; class Insecta; order Lepidoptera; family Bedelliidae; genus Bedellia; species Bedellia somnulentella. The sequence continues at coordinate 10,609,501 of OY755171.1, forward strand.
TCTTGTTTTGTTTAACTTTGAGTACTTAATACTTAATACTCTTATAGTATTTAAAAATAAAAATGTAAGGATTCTTATTGAAATGAAATTAATTTTATGAAACTGACTTGATTTGATGCGTGATTCATTTCTGTACAATTTTACGTCGAGTAATATTTTTTTTTGTTGTACACCAAAACCACTAGCAGGATTTTAAATGATTTTAATAACATAACCGATTAATAAAATGCATAAGTTTTTTTTGATATCATTTATTAAAAATGTACAAACGTTCGTCCATGGTTTTCCAAGTCGTAAACTGAGCCAATTTCGGGTACTTCTATGAACGTTTTTAACAATATCATAAAAAAAGTAAATGTCAGCAAATGATAATATCAACAAATTATACTTATTTATAAACTCACGCCATCAAAATTCACTACACCACCACCAAAATAAATTATATATTTTTAATTATTGTAAACAATTTTTACAGATATGTCATAATGTAGCATTTGTTTTAAAATCCCTCAGGTTTCCTCATAAAAAGATCACGTTTGTAATGAAGCATATTAATCATCCCTATCAGCCCGGAGAGACGTCTTCCTTAAGTTACCCCACGTTTCCTTGTAAAACTTTTATTCTTTTTATGCGAAAATGCGACTGGCTTTAATACGATATCGCATACTTACATATACTCAAACCATCAGTAGCCATTGGGGTGGGCAGAGAGTAAGCAGTTGATCGCCACTTTGTACGATCTTGGCAAGAAAAAAATATTAATAAATGTAAATGAAGCTCATGCCTTCATTTGCATTTATCAATCTTTTCATCAACCTCTACTGACATTACTATGCACATTGACTCTTTAACCATATTTTTTTCACCCATCTTCTCTATTTGCCCAAATCATCTAACCACATTTTTTCACATATATCCTCATGGCCAAAAATCCTAAAACGGGATAGCCAGAACTTCAGAGCTAGATACTCCTTAGCCACATTTGGAAGTTGTTCATGAAAAATATGGTAGAAATAAAGTTTCGTTGGTGATGGGTCTCCAACCGCGTCGCCCAAAAACCACTTTAAAAAGCCCCGTACCCTTAATCGCCTCTTACGACACCCGTGGGTAGAAAGGCGTAGTGACATTCTAAGCCGGCACTACATGGCAACACACCACCACATTTTTTTGTGAAAATAATACTAGATCAATGCGTTTAAGTAGGACGATACGAGCTGTTAACTTTTGTGTACTAATTGAGCGTTTCAGTGCGCTTGCTGGCGGGGAGCGGGCCGGCCGCGCATTCGTTAGCAATATTCCACTAACGAACCAAATTAATGCCTATTAACGTGAATAACGCTGCACTTTACTCCGACCAATGTTACGCTCACATTTTCAATGACACAATAATAAACATTAATTCTAGCATATATTCTGACATTTATTTAATTCTTTTGTGTTTGGGATTAGAGAAACAAAATTTTCTATGAAGTATCGCAATGAGTTTTTCTTTGTTTTTTTTATATTGAAATGAATTTGGTTGTCGTATTTTTAATAATAAGTTTATAAAATAGATTGAGAAAAAATAGTTGAAGGTCAATCTTTTCTATGCCTGTCTTTTCCTCTGTATCAAAAGATCAAAAAGATTTTTAACGTATCATTTGATGGCAATACAAGTATGATAAATATATAACATAACATAAACGTTCACGCCGAATATCCTCGAAGGGGTTAGCAGAGGACCCACGTTTTGCATGGTCAGTGTACTCACGTTTTAGGGGGCAGGCCTACGGCCGTTTTGTACGAATACACTGTCACATAACTAAGTACAACTCAGCCATGTGGGTTTCTTCACGATGTTTTCCCTCACCGTTAACAACCATGATAAATTAACCACATATATGTCTTTTTAGAAAAGACAAATTGGTGTAGGCCCGACCCAGGATTTGAACACTAATCGCTTGCACGTTAACCGGTGTTCTACCCATTGACCTATCACGTCGTCGTTATAAATAAATGTACCTCTAATTAATGCAAAGAAATAGGAATCATGTTTTTGAAATCTTTTTGTTCATGAAAACCTCATGTGGGGATTATTACTAATAAATAAAGAATATATAAAGGAAAGAAAATTTTTTTTTCTGTCCAGCCTGTGTCGAAATTTTTCTTTCCTTTATTTATTCTTTATTTATTAGGAATCATGTTTGTAATATGTTTGTAATAATTATAACCAAAATATTAGTTATGATCACTCTTATACTAAAAAAACGCAAGCCACGAATTGATAATAAAATGACAAGCAACTCTTCACATTGCAAAGCATAAAAGATCATTTTGTTACCAAAAACGTATCACTTGTGTCAAACCGGGAAACTGTATAAGCTCACGAGAGAGGCCATAAATTAACTTTCAATTTTCTTATGACTTATCGGGACACCGCGCCTCGACTCGTGTCTCTCATTTTCTCAAATTAGTATTCGGGGTCTCTAAATCATAGAGCTTTGTTAAGAAACCTGCCTAAGTATTGTGTTTGATTTGCTTAAAATTAACTTTGTAAACAGGCTTCCGAAGTATGAAGAATAAAAGAGCATGTGTAAAAAGATTAATGGATGTAAACGAAGCTAGAGAGGTTTGCCAGGATAGTACAAAGTGGCGATCAATAGTCTCTGCCTACCCGAATCGGAAATAATGGCGTGAGTATATGTATGTATATTTATGTATGTTACTTTGTACCAGTGTACGGTTAAATAGTTACATTAGTAACATGCGAAGGCAGCTTTTTAAAATTCTATTCCTGTATTTTTGATGCAGGTTTAGGATCATAGCGTACTTATGTATGTACGCTAAATTCAAATTATGTAACTCTTTTATGAGGGACAGAATATAATACAACAAATAACTCTGTATGATAATGGCACAAAGAAGTCTGATGACTTCTTCTAGAGGTGATCCTCTACAGACAATATCTTCCTAATAATTAGAAGTACAATCGGCGGTCTTACTACTTAAGGTCGTCTCTTCCAGGAACCTTTGCGTGGTACGAGTAAGGTCAGAATATAATTAGTAACGATAGATGTGCAAGCAATACACAGAGAAATACTGATTTATAATAATGATATATATTATATATAATAATATAAATATAATACTGATTGTGGGCCCAATTTAGCGAAACCATTTATTGAAATTATGTCATTGGATATTGTATATGTGTGCCAAATAAAGATTTTTCTTTTCTCTTTTTTCTCTCTGAGCATTTTATTACTGGTGTCCTATAAGGTAAAAGGATTGCGAATAATATGGGAACCTTAGGTAATAATGAAATGAGTATATATGATATAAGCTAAATTACTTATTTGGTAATACATAGAGAAAACTGTATTAATATGTTGTGACAATTTTGCTTGCATCAACAAAGAATCGCGGAACTAGAACATTCAACAAAGTATTTCCTTCTCATTAATTTTATTCTTAAATTGGCAGTGGCATTCCAATCATTAATTTAATGTAAAATATTTAGTGTCGGCTATTAAAATCTTTAATGTTATGTAAAAAAAATACGTGAGTAATTAATATTTACCCAGAAATATATTTCTGAATCGACATCTGTCACCTGCCAATACATTTTCATTATCCCTTACTGACACTCTTTCCTCCGTAAGCCAGATTTCTTGGAAATATAAGACTGTCTTGACACCTCGATTATTAAAGTTAAGCAAAGAATTTATAAGAGTCAGATTATACACCCAGTTGAATCCACAACTTGTTACTTTTCTTATGATATAGTAAAAGTATACTGAACAATTCATTCGTACTGGAGCATAACGTTCTGAGAACGATGTACTCAAATAATATTTTCAAGTATTTGTCCAATAGCTCTGCTGTTTAAAGTGCATACTGTTTATGTATATATGCAATGTTAATATTTTCTGAAGCTGCAAATAATATTAGTGTGTTTTTCTGTTTAAATATATAAGTTCGTCGTTTAAGGTAAAATAATGTTTTAAGTAAAAGATGGTAAACTGCTTTAAAAAAATTAAAATACTGTCAAACGTATGAAAAATATGTTTATATTACAATCAAGCACTTACGCCTTTCTAAAATTTAAGTAAATTTTTGAATTCATTTACCCCTAAGGCAGTCTTCAGCAAATGAGTATAAAACCAATTAAAATGTGGGAAGGAAGTTGAGCCGGAGTGCTAATATTATTTGTTACTGCTCGGAGGGCCGCGGGTTGCTCGCTGTATCGTTGCATGCACCAAATGCAACTTACCGCTCCATTATGTGGTCCATAAATCAAGAGCATTGAAATCGGCTTCCTCCTTCGTGCCGGCGAACCATCGTCAGCGACGAATATTAGAACTCACTTTGAACCAACGCAGTGTAGCAACGATCATTTCTGCAGGACTTGTATTTCATATTCCGCAACTAACTGCATACTAATGAAGCTTAAACTGCTATTGAATTGATTATTATTTTAGTGGTTTTGTTTGTTCAATGAAAGAGAATTTATTGTCTAGACGAGGTGTAGTTCAAACTTTATATTTTATTTAAATCTTTCAAGATTTAGAGTTTTTTGTATTGTAGTGTAGCGATATTAAAATTTAAGTTTAGAATATGGATGACCGTTAAATACATACATACATTACTCCCGGCTATAAATCCCTAGAAGGGGTAGCCAGAGCGTTGAAATTTGGAAAGTTGAGTGGGGAAAAGATGGTAAAATAAAGGTTGTAGGTGATGGGTATTCAACCGCATCGCCCAAAATCCCTCAAAAGCTCCAATGCCGTTAGTCGCCTCTTAAGTTTCCCACCGGCAGAAATGGAGTAGTGCTATTCTAAGCCAACACTACACAGCTACCGAAAATGATGATAAGAATATAGTATGAACCCATGTGGTAGGTAATTTCAGGAGAGAACCCGTAAATCATACTTTTAAAACATCGTGTTGGAAAAAAATGCACTGATTTAATAGACACTAACTTGCAGTATAATTTTAACTAAAAATATAAGGTACATTGTTTTATTGGATTGAATAAGGTGTTACTTTGCGGAATTAAGCGAAGTAACTTGTTAATTTTTATATTACCTTGTTTTAGTAAATTACTCACTAGTTTTTCTTCAGCGTGAATTCAATCTTGCTATTATATCTAAAGCTTTTCCAGTTACCATAGCAATTAATGTGTATGTGTATGACTTCATACGATAGAAGGAAACACACGTACTGCGTCAAGTGAAGAGTGCATAGAAGCAGTGTGTCGTGTTCGAGTTAATTCCTCGGCCGGGAGACAAGGCGGGTCGGCTCAGCGAAACGTCAAAGGCAAATTGAAAATTAATTTATGCTTTAAATTTCATTACTGCACCAACTGGTTGGATGTGCCAAGTACGCTCGCAACGCTCTTTTATTTAATGCGGTGTTCCGATATTTCCATTCATGTGGTTTAGAATTATTTATTTGTGGGAATAATTCGTTTTGTATTCTGATAATGAAAACATGAGGTTATAAGTAATGATCCTTCGAGTGCGTGTTAGAAACGACGATTTTAAATATATTCTTAAAGATTTGAATCGTTAATAAATATTATTAATTAATGATTTTGAGTTGTTAATATTGAAAAATCTCTGTAAATAATTAATTGGTAATTTTTGCTTTATTTGCAAATAGCAAGCCTCTCCTTCCACCCGAATGAATGAATGAACTCTGGTTAGAAGCGTCATTTGTCTTATATTCTTTAGAATATGCATTCGACCTCCTGCTATGTCTAGATTTATTGAGCTTGGTCGCTTTGAGCTTGAGATTCAAATCTCACGCGGTTAGCTATCTTCTCAGTTTATACGCAGGTACTGCTCATTAGATGTTGACTCATTTAATTTCTTATAAATGTTTTATCAAATACACAACACGGCTATTTTGACTCCAGCCACGATACATGACTTTATATTACCTCCAGTAGTCAATAATTTCGTATAATCTTTGTCTTAGAATTCGTTCTGTCATTAGCAGCATTCAGCAATGGAGGAAGGATTTTTGTGGTTGTTGTTTTATGGGTACGCTGTGTAGTGTCGGCTTAGAATAGCACTACCCCATTTCTTCTGGTGGGTGTTCGTAAGAGGCGACTATCGGTATTGGGGCTTTTAAGGGATTTTTGGGCGATGCGGTTCGAGACCCTTCACCAAAAACCTTTATATTACCATCTTTTCCCCATTCATTTTTCCAAAAGTGGCTGAGGAATTTTAATTCCTTAGCTCTGGCTACCCCTTAGAGGGATTTATAGCCATATATGTATGTATGTTGTTTTATGGGTGTAGCCTCTATCACGATTAGATTTACTAAAATCGATTAGCAGTTTAATACTACAGTTGCAGGCCCTTGAATATTGTGATAATTTGGTACTTGATGCACGGACATAAATAGTTATTTATTTTGTCGTTATGATTTACAAACACCATTACAGACAATAGCCTCATGCGATGTTTACTTACAAAATAAGAAAAAAATGGTACTACTTTATTGTAACATATTTATACAAGACAATGTACCTACGTGATAGTTGATTTTCCATATTGTTTTAATATATATTTTAATAAATTTTAAGAAAACCAAAATATAACTAAGACAATTTTTATTATTGTGTGTATTATGATGCTAGATTGCATTATTTTTCCATTCAGTAACCACTTCTTAAATATATTTAATTATAAATTTAATAATTATATATTTAATTTATCTTATTGATTTTGAAGCAGAGTTAGCAGTAGAGTTAGAGAGAGAGCAGATATAGCACTTAATTCCAATCTTTTCGACGTTTTACTCGCTAGAGCGTGAATTAAAACGCCATAAAACTTTTGCAATCACATCATACTACAACATAGATAGTTGCACTTCACTATTACTGCTTAGAAACCATAGGTTAGGTTGTTTGAATATTAGCAGAATGAAAATTTTAATGACCACTTTATATACAGAAAAACTTTGTGAGTCAGAACAGTGCTTTGTTTAGGAACTTTAAGTCAGATTTAAACATAATAGCAAAGTGGCACAAACAACAATAAAACTAACCACTCCAGTAAAACGTGGCGAGGGTAGACTCACCGCTGTGTCCAAACTACAAAACATTCCGACTGAAAATGGAACGCAACGCACTCGGCGCGCGGCACACGAGGTAGAGCGCACTCGCGGGAACATCGAGAGCCCTGAAAGAGTCATAAATACTCCCGCCGACGCTCACTTATAAATTAGGACCATAAAGCAGTTGGCAAAGTTTGTCGGCGTCACGACGATCATAAAACAACGCTTACGAAGAGTGCGTCTCTGAGGGGCTGACGAGCTCGCCCTCGACGCCCTTGCTACCAAATTTCTCGCACTCAACTCTTTGTAATCGCTTGCATTTGACGATAAAAACGTTTCATTCCAACCAATTACCGAATAGCAAAATTACTTACTACGTTAACCGGTCAACCTTGCAATTAAATAAATTTTCAACATCGATTTTCATTATAATTACATATTGTTTCAACCTTGGCATGCAGCGAAAATTATTGGGATATTTTAAAACTGATTATTTTGTGTTAAAATTACAAAGTCACGGGAATTTGCGTACCGTATATTGGCTGCTGCCGAATTAAAATGCGGAATATTAAGCAGAGTTATTTTAATTGTATTTATAATGAATACCACATGGTTTTACATCTTTAAGCAAAAAAAAATAATTAATTTTTGTAATGAGCGCTTAATTACTATTTGGAGTCCTTATTATTTTTTATTTATATTGAAAATTCCCTTTACATTGCTAAATATGTTTCATGACTTAAAAAGATTTAGACACTTTCAGAAAGGTTACTTGTTGATTGTTGAAATAACAAAGACATACCAGGGTATGTTTCAATTTGCAATTACACTGAATTGTTATACTACTACGTCTTACATTTTTTTCGTGCCCTTTTTAAATAAATCTTCACGACTATGATTAATAAGATTCCTAGTAAGTGGTAGCCATATCGGTAGTAATAATAAAACATACATACATACATACATATACTCACGCCGTTAATTCCCATTGGGGTAGGCAGAGACTATCGATCGCCACTTCGTACGATCCTGGCAAACCTCTCTTGCTTCGTCTACATCCATAAATCTTTTCATACATGCTCTTTTATTCTTCATACTTCGGACGCCTGCCTTTTTGAGCACACTTTCAATTTGGTCCAAGTGTGTCTTTCGTGGCCGTCCTCTACTAACATTACCTTCCACAATGGCTCTATATATCTCTTTCACCACTTTACTGTCATCCATCCTCTCTATGTGCCCAAACCATCTCAACATTCCTTTTTCTATCTTTCTTACAATATCATCTTTTACACCACACCTTTCACGAATCACATCGTTCCTCACACGATCACATAACCTAACATTACAAACTTTTCTGAGGGACCTCATTTCTACTGCATTCACTCTGCTTTCATGCTTCTTCTGCCACACCCAACATTCACTGCGATACATAAGCGTAGGAACAAGAACGGCATCATGCACAGCCATTCGGGCCCTTTCGGACACCGATTGACTAGACATTAGGCTATCCAATGCTCCATTAATCGCATTACCCTTTTTCACTCTTCTCTCAATATCTTCATCACATTTTCCATCCCTTGTAAACAAACTTCCCAGATATACAAACTCCTTCACCTGTTCCACATCCTTACCATCAATCGCAATCACGCATTCTGTCACATCTTCCTGTCTCTCAAAAACCATCGTTTTGGTCTTATCCACATTCACCCTCATTCCCTTTCTTACAAAAGACTTACATGCAATATTCATCATCTCTTGCAACTCTTCTGCCGATGATGCAAGTAGCACTTGATCGTCAGCATACAAGAGGCATTTAATGATGAATCCACCCATTCTTAGTCCATAATCACTTTCACGCAACTCTGTCAAACAGTCATCCATGAACAAATTGAAGAGCCACGGAGAAGCTACACATCCCTGTCGGACACCCCTAGAGATTCCGAACCAGTCAGTGTTTTCCCCGTTTACTCTTACACATGCACTAGAATCCTCATAGAGTGATACCAATGCACGTATAAGTTGACTCCCCAAACCGAACTTGGATAACACCTCCCATAAACACTTTCTTACCACCCTATCATACGCCTTCTCTAAATCAATGAAGGAGCAATACACCTTTTGGTTTTTAGCTAAGAACTTTTCGGTGATGCTCCTTAGAGAGAAGATTTGATCCATACATCCCATTCCTTTCCTAAATCCTGCTTGCACATCCCATATTTTCTCATCAGTTTCATTCATCACTCTTTCAATCAGTACCTTAGCATACAATTTACCGACAATGCTGAGTAGGCTAATGCCGCGGTAGTTTTTAGCCTCCTGGCGTGACCCTTTTCCTTTATACAGGGGCACAATCACCGCCTTGCACCAGTCTTGTGGTACTTTGCCACTCGACCAGCACTTTTGGAAAAGGAAGTACAACCAAGAAGCCACCAACCCTTTACCAGCCCTCAGCATTTCGATAGTTATCCTATCATACCCTGCCGCCTTCCCTATTTTCATACTCTTCATAATAATAAAAGTTCAGGCTAAATGTTATGATGGGTCTCACAATTACTCAAAATGTGCCAATACTCTTAGTTACACCTTAAGACACCCATCAGAAGAAATTGGTTAGCATACTATACAGCTTATTAGAGAAAACAATAAGGTCAATATTTTTCAAACGAATAAATATTTAAATTTCAAGGTTATAACTTGGTTATTTTGAAGCCAAATTAGTCTTTATGACTTTTATTAAGATTTCTTTTTTGTCTACTTTTGTCGTTTGCATATCGACCATTAGTTAAGTCTCGATTCAGATTCAAGTGCGAAAAAAGGGTTAAAATTAGTTATGCAGTCTTCGAAACTTATTCTGGAAACTTCTATAGCTCCAGCAAATTTTCAAAGCATACGCGGTGTAATATATCGTAAGGGAATCGCGAAATCGTGTGGAAGTCATTGAGAGGGTGGCGAGTCGCTCACTGTACTCCGGCCGACTTGGCGCCGACCGCCAGCCGTGGTTACTTTACCACACCAACTTCACTTCGCAAACACTCTATGACTCCTTCAACATTATTCTACTATTATAAACTTAGAACCATTAAATTTCAAGTTGAAATGATGATAAAATTTTAATAGGACATATTTTCCTTTGTACAGAATTTCTTAGTTGGGTTGATAGATATAGTTAGTGCTAAAACAATAACGGTATACTTGTCAAAAACTTCGTTTCGTACTTCGTTTTTAGTACTTCCTACTTATTAAAATCGGAAGCATTTAGTTTGGCTGTTTAATTTGTAGCCAACACTTAAGCCTAGGACACAGCCACAACAAGCTCGTACACAATCAACTGTGCATGATAGTGGGCCCCTCGATAGTGTGCATACTGTAATTATGTTCTGAGCCCAATAAATTCTAAGAGGAATGAAATAGGGCACCCTATAATGTAACATTTAGTTTACGCATTTTATTTAAATTAGAGCAACTTGATCTCATTTCAACAATAAAAACAAAATCTGACATGTCAGAGCTTGCTAAAAAGTAAGAAATATTAGCAACAAAGGCCTTTTTTTGTATTTTCAAACCAATTCAAGCTGTCGTCAATAGTTTTACATTCAAAATATAAATATTAAACGAATTGACGGCAAAATGAATATGTTTGTATCGGCAAGCAGCAGGGCGGCGGCGGCGGCAGTTCGCGCCTTCGCACAAAGTCGTCCCATCGCGAGGTGCGTGTGAATAATTCAGTCGGCGCGATGCTTGCTCTCCGGGGCTTTGAATGGAATACCAACATCTGATCTGTGATTGCGCAAGATAAATCAGTTTCCTTTTTCCTTTCTCCATTTTTGTTTTATTTGCTACGAGCGAATTCTCTAGGTAATCGAAATGTTTCATTTTAGAATTTATTAGACGGTTCGGTTTTTGTTTTCCGATTTGTGGAACTGTAACATTACACTGCTTTAATCATTCAATGCTCTCGGGAAGTATCTTTGATATAAGTTGTTTTAGTATTGCGAGTTGGTTGTATAATAAATTAATGAATGGGGACTAATTAGAATCGTAGCGTCAATATAAATTCAAATAGTGGCTGTTTGTGGTGTTCATATTCACAGCTTACCGTCAATTTGCCGGTGTCGAATATTTTAATTGCTCGCGTGCATTTTGTGCTGAAAGCACTCAATTGAGTTACGCTACCATAATTCGCAGAATATCATTCATAGAGACCGCAGCATTGAGCTTCATTCGGTTGAAACTTACCACCCCAATAAAACTCTTGTTCTAATATTTTTATGAACTTACAATTTATATTTGTTGAATTATTCGTTGTATTTTGTATATATTTACCAGCTTTAAGGTTTATTTAAAAAGTAAAGGTGAAATGATAAATAATTCAAAGTATCTTATCTTATTATGCATGCCGCCGTTTAATTAATACTGTGATTTTATATCACGGAGCATATGATTTCTCGACGGAGTAATGAAATAATAATAAGGAATATTTAATTCTTACAAAATATCATAGTATTATATATAGTGATGCCGTGTAGTGCCGGCTTAGAATATCACTAATCCCTTCTTCCCACCGCTGTCGTGAGAGGCAACTGAGTTTTTTGTCGATGCAGTTGGAGACAATCACCAACGATACTTTGTTTCTACCATCTTGTCACCTGTGTGAAGTTGGCAGCCAAAACTGGCAGCCATTATAATACGACCAAATTAAGAAGTAAAATACTTTTTGGTTCCATTTACCAGAATAACATGTAAATCCACAGTTTTCACTAGTTATTCTGTTATATGTATCGATACTCACCCGGACATACATCCATATCCATCTGTAGACAGTGCCAAAGCCTGCAGATAAAATGAAATAAAGCATGGGAGCCGCTCCAGAAAAATCCTCACCTCTCCTAAACCAAGACCCGTAACACTTTGTGGTTACATTCATTGTAAAGCTTATTACATAAACTATCAAATGATGGTACAAAAGTATCCCGCTTTGCCGTCAGAGTAAAGAAAATTCGACGAAGAAGATGACAGCGTATAAAACTGTAAGAAATACGGCGGCCGCTCCAGAAAAATCCTCACTTCTCCTAAACCAAGACCCGTAACACTTTCTGGTTACATTCATTGTAAAGCTTATTACATAAGCTATCAAATGATGGTATCACAGTATCCCGCTTTGCCGTCAGAGTAAGGAATATTCGACGGAGAAGATGACAGCGTATACAACTGTAAGAAATATGGCGGCCGCTCCAGAAAAACCCTCACCTCTCCTAAACCAAGACCCGTAACACTTTGTGGTTACATTCATTGTAAAGCTTATTACAAAGGCTATCAAATGATGGTATAACAGTATCCCGCTTTGCCGTCAGAGTAAGGAATATTCGACGGAGAAGATGACAGCGTATACAACTGTAAGAAATATGGCGGCCGCTCCAGAAAAACCCTCACTTCTCCTAAACCAAGACCCGTAACACTTTGTGGTTACATTCATTGTAAAGCTTATTACAAAGGCTATCAAATGATGGTATAACAGTATCCCGCTTTGCCGTCAGAGTAAAGAATATTCGACGGAGAAGATGACAGCGTATACAAGTATAAGAAATATAGCGGCCGCTCCAGAAAAATCGTCACCTCTCCTAAACCAAGTCCCGTAACACTTTGTGGTTACATTCATTTTAAAGCTTATTACATAAGCTATCAAATGATGGTATCACAGTATCCCGTTTTGCCGTCAGAGTAAAGAATATTCGACGGAGAAGATGACAGCGTATACAACTGTAAGAAATATGGCGGCCGCTCCAGAAAAACCCTCACCTCTCCTAAACCAAGACCCGTAACACTTTGTGGTTACATTCATTGTAAAGCTATATACATAAGCTATCAAATGATGGTATCACAGTATCCCGCTTTGCCGTCAGAGTAAGGAATATTCGACGGAGAAGATGACAGCGTATACAAGTATAAGAAATATAGCGGCCGCTCCAGAAAAGTTCTCACTTCTCCTAAACCAAGACCCGTAACACTTTGTGATTACATTCATTGTAAAGCTTATTACAAAGGCTATCAAATGATGGTATAACAGTATCCCGCTTTGCCGTCAGAGTAAGGAATATTCGACGGAGAAGATGACAGCGTATACAACTGTAAGAAATGTGGCGGCCGCTCCAGAAAAACCCTCACCTCTCCTAAACCAAGACCCGTAACACTTTGTGGTTACATTCATTGTAAAGCTTATTACAAAGGCTATCAAATGATGGTATAACAGTATCCCGCTTTGCCGTCAGAGTAAGGAATATTCGACGGAGAAGATGACAGCGTATACAACTGTAAGAAATATGGCGGCCGCTCCAGAAAAACCCTCACTTCTCCTAAACCAAGACCCGTAACACTTTGTGGTTACATTCATTGTAAAGCTTATTACAAAGGCTATCAAATGATGGTATAACAGTATCCCGCTTTGCCGTCAGAGTAAGGAATATTCGACGGAGAAGATGACAGCGTATACAACTGTAAGAAATATGGCGGCCGCTCCAGAAAAACCCTCACCTCTCCTAAACCAAGACCCGTAACACTTTGTGGTTACATTCATTGTAAAGCTTATTACAAAGGCTATCAAATGATGGTATAACAGTATCCCGCTTTGCCGTCAGAGTAAGGAATATTCGACGGAGAAGATGACAGCGTATACAACTGTAAGAAATATGGCGGCCGCTCCAGAAAAACCCTCACTTCTCCTAAACCAAGACCCGTAACACTTTGTGGTTACATTCATTGTAAAGCTTATTACAAAGGCTATCAAATGATGGTATAACAGTATCCCGCTTTGCCGTCAGAGTAAAGAATATTCGACGGAGAAGATGACAGCGTATACAAGTATAAGAAATATAGCGGCCGCTCCAGAAAAATCGTCACCTCTCCTAAACCAAGTCCCGTAACACTTTGTGGTTACATTCATTTTAAAGCTTATTACATAAGCTATCAAATGATGGTATCACAGTATCCCGTTTTGCCGTCAGAGTAAAGAATATTCGACGGAGAAGATGACAGCGTATACAACTGTAAGAAATATGGCGGCCGCTCCAGAAAAACCCTCACCTCTCCTAAACCAAGACCCGTAACACTTTGTGGTTACATTCATTGTAAAGCTATATACATAAGCTATCAAATGATGGTATCACAGTATCCCGCTTTGCCGTCAGAGTAAGGAATACGAGGGCTGCTATTTATGTATCCGGAATAAAAAAAAGAAACAAACATATATCAATTAATATGGTTTTATTGCTTCTCAAAATATTCGCCGCTCAGATCTATACACTTTTGCATGCGTTGAAACCAATTTTCATAGCACTTTTTCCACTCAGACTGAGGTATCTCCAAAACGTGCATTTTGAACGCATCGACTGCCTCTTCGCGGCTCGAAAAACGTTGACCACGTAATTTTTTCTTCACATTTGGAAATAAATAAAAATCATTGGGTGCCAAATCAGGGCTGTACGGCGGATGACCTGTCAATTCGATCTTTTGAGCTTCTAAAAACTGAGTTGTGACGGCCGACCTGTGACAGCTAGCATTGTCGTGATGCAGAATGATTCTACGTTGTCGGTTAGTCTTTCTTATTTGTTCAAAGACTTCCGGCAAACAAATGGTCGTATACCACTCCGAATTAACAGTTTTACGATTCTCTAAAGGCACTGTAGCTACATGGCCATTTATACCAAAAAAACAAGCGACCATTTGCTTCAATGTGCTTTTTGCACGAATAACTTTTGTTGGGTTCGGCTCATCTTGGAACACCCACACCGTGGACTGCTGCTTAGTTTCGGGGTCGTAAGCGTAGATCCAAGATTCGTCACCTGTGTAGATATTATAAACAGCTTTTGACGCACCACGGTTGTATTTTTTTAACATTTCTTTGCACCAATCGACACGAGCCTGTTTTTGATCAATACTCAAGTTGTGCGGAATCCAACGGGAGCAAATTTTTTTTACAGCTAAATGTTCATGAAGTATCTTATGTATGCTCGTCATACTAATGCCCAGAGATGCCTCTATCTCACGATATGTAACATGACGATCTTGAGTTATTAGTTCCCGGACAGCATCGATGTTTTGAGGTACAACGACCGTTTTAGGGCGACCTTCTTTAATTTCATCAGTAAGCTTAGATCGTCCACGATTAAACTCGCTAAACCAGTGATACACAGTGGTCTTTGAGGGTGCTTCATCCCCAAAAGTCGAAGTAAGCTGATCGATGCACTGTTTTTGAGTTAGACCACGCCGAAAATCGTAAAAAATCATGGCACGAAAATGTTCACGAGTTAAATCCATGGTGGTGAAGACACGCAATTTTCAAAATGACGCTACGATGTGAAAACAATTGACAGTCACATAAAAATAAATGTATTCTAAAGCTAAAGAGTTCTATTTTTAAATGATGTAATTACTTTTTAAATTATTGTTCTGTAAGTGGCCAGTTCCGGATACATAAATAGCAGCCCTCGTATTCGACGGAGAAGATGACAGCGTATACAAGTATAAGAAATATAGCGGCCGCTCCAGAAAAGTTCTCACTTCTCCTAAACCAAGACCCGTAACACTTTGTGATTACATTCATTGTAAAGCTTATTACAAAGGCTATCAAATGATGGTATAACAGTATCCCGCTTTGCCGTCAGAGTAAGGAATATTCGACGGAGAAGATGACAGCGTATACAACTGTAAGAAATGTGGCGGCCGCTCCAGAAAAACCCTCACCTCTCCTAAACCAAGACCCGTAACACTTTGTGGTTACATTCATTGTAAAGCTTATTACAAAGGCTATCAAATGATGGTATAACAGTATCCCGCTTTGCCGTCAGAGTAAGGAATATTCGACGGAGAAGATGACAGCGTATACAACTGTAAGAAATATGGCGGCCGCTCCAGAAAAACCCTCACTTCTCCTAAACCAAGACCCGTAACACTTTGTGGTTACATTCATTGTAAAGCTTATTACAAAGGCTATCAAATGATGGTATAACAGTATCCCGCTTTGCCGTCAGAGTAAAGAATATTCGACGGAGAAGATGACAGCGTATACAAGTATAAGAAATATAGCGGCCGCTCCAGAAAAATCCTCACCTCTCCTAAACCAAGACTCGTAACACCTTGTGATTACATTCATTGTAAAGCTTATTACATAAGCTATCAAATGATGGTATCACAGTATCCCGTTTTGCCGTCAGAATAAAAAATATTCGACGGAGAAGATGACAGCGTATACAACTGTAAGAAATATAGCGGCCGCTCCAGAAAAATCGTCACCTCTCCTAAACCAAGACCCGTAACACTTTGTGGTTACATTCATTGTAAAGCTATATACATAAGCTATCAAATGATGGTATCACAGTATCCCGCTTTGCCGTCAGAGTAAGGAATATTCGACGGAGAAGATGACAGCGTATACAAGTATAAGAAATATAGCGGCCGCTCCAGAAAAGTTCTCACTTCTCCTAAACCAAGACCCGTAACACTTTGTGATTACATTCATTGTAAAGCTTATTACAAAGGCTATCAAATGATGGTATAACAGTATCCCGCTTTGCCGTCAGAGTAAGGAATATTCGACGGAGAAGATGACAGCGTATACAACTGTAAGAAATGTGGCGGCCGCTCCAGAAAAACCCTCACCTCTCCTAAACCAAGACCCGTAACACTTTGTGGTTACATTCATTGTAAAGCTTATTACAAAGGCTATCAAATGATGGTATAACAGTATCCCGCTTTGCCGTCAGAGTAAGGAATATTCGACGGAGAAGATGACAGCGTATACAACTGTAAGAAATATGGCGGCCGCTCCAGAAAAACCCTCACTTCTCCTAAACCAAGACCCGTAACACTTTGTGGTTACATTCATTGTAAAGCTTATTACAAAGGCTATCAAATGATGGTATAACAGTATCCCGCTTTGCCGTCAGAGTAAAGAATATTCGACGGAGAAGATGACAGCGTATACAAGTATAAGAAATATAGCGGCCGCTCCAGAAAAATCGTCACTTCTCCTAAACCAAGTCCCGTAACACTCTGTGGTTACATTCATTTTAAAGCTTATTACATAAGCTATCAAATGATGGTATCACAGTATCCCGTTTTGCCGTCAGAGTAAAGAATATTCGACGGAGAAGATGACAGCGTATACAACTGTAAGAAATATAGCGGCCGCTCCAGAAAAATCGTCACATCCCCTAAACCAAGACTCGTAACACTTTGTGGTTACATTCGTTGTAAAGCTAATTACATAAGCTATCAAATGATGGTATAACATTATCCCGCTTTGCCGTCAGAGTAAGGAATATTCGACGGAGAAGATGACAGCGTATACAACTGTAAGAAATATGGCAGCCGCTCCAGAAAAACCCTCACCTCTCCTAAACCAAGACCCGTAACACTTTGTGGTTACATTTATTGTAAAGCTTATTACATAAGCTATCAAATGATGGTATCATAGTATCCCGCTTTGCCGTCAGAGTAAAGAATATTCGACGGAGAAGATGACAGCGTATACAACTGTAAGAAATATGGTGGCCGCTCCAGAAAAACCCTCACCTCTCCTAAACCAAGACCCGTAACACTTTGTGGTTACATTCATTGTAAAGCTTATTACATAAGCTATCGAATAATAAATAAATAAATAAATAAATAAATAAAAATGTTTATTTCCACAAATAATACAATTAACAATTTTTGCACATTAAAAATGACATGAAATTTATAACAATAGTTATATACTTTACTTTGTAGTTGCAGAAATTAAAGTTCAATAGCATCCTACTAAGCCAATGGCCTGTGCTAGGATGCCAAAAATTAACATTTGCATAGGTATTTACACAATCATTTAAAATATTAATTTACACTTTTAATTGCTATCGGTTGGAAATAATGGTAATTTTGATAAAATAAAGATAAACTAATTTACAACTTCAATAACATTATGATATAAAATTTGATTAAATAATTGAAATGTCCTAAAGTAATTATAATAATAACAAAGAAATAATAATAATGAATCAATTAATATAAACGCATAATGGACAATGTGAACAAAATAAATGAAAAACATCATCACAGATAATTAATTAAAAAACAAAAACATATTACTAATTTTTATTCCAAAAGAGCTTCTGTATTTAGATATGTCATATTCATTAGGTATTCCTGTATACATTTCTTAAATTCTATTTTATCGAGGGCGTGCATATGGCAAGATCTATTTAGTTTATTATATATATGTCCACCAAGGAAATCTCTAATCTAATTGTATCACAGTATCCCGCTTTGCCGTCAGAGTAAGGAATATTCGACGGAGAAGATGACAGCGTATACAACTGTAAGAAATATGGCGGCCGCTCCAGAAAAATGATCACCACTCCTAAACCAAGACCCGTAACACTTTGTGGTTACATTCATTGTAAAGCTTATTACATAAGCTATCAAATGATTTTATCACAGTATCCCGTTTTGCCGTCAGAGTAAGGAATATTCGACGGAGAAGATGACAGTCTGGAACGGCCGCCATATTTCTTACAGTTGTATACGCTGTCATCTTCTCCGTCGAATATTCTTTACTCTGACGGCAAAGCGGGATATTGTTATACTATCATTTGATAGCTTATGTAATAAGCTTTACATTGAATGTAATTACAAAGTGTAACGGGTCTTCGTTTAGGAGGGGTGAGGATTTTTCTAAAGCGGCCGCCATATTTCTTACAGATGTATACGCTGTCATCTTCTCCGTCGAATATTCTTTAATCTGACGGCAAAGCGGGATACTGTTATACCATCATTTGATAGCTTATATAATTAGCTTTACAATGAATGTAATCACAAAGTGTTACGGGTCTTGGTTTAGGAGTGGTGATCAATTTTCTGGAGCGGCCGCCATATTTCTTACAGTAGTATACGCTGTCATCTTCTCCGTCAAATATTCTTTACTCTGACGGCAAAACGGCATACTGTGATACCATCATTTGATAGCTTATGTAATTAGCTTTACAATGAATGTAATCACAAAGTGTTACGGGTCTTGGTTTAGGAGAGGTGAGGGTTTTTCTGGAGGGGCCGCCATATTTCTTACAGTTGTATACGCTGTCATCTTCTCCGTCGAATATTCTTTACTCTGACGGCAAAGCGGGATACTGTGATACCATCATTTGATAGCTTATGTAATAAGCTTTACAATGAATGTAATCACAAAGTGTTACGGGTCTTGGTTTAGGAGAGGTGAGGGTTTTTCTGGAGCGGCCGCCGTATTTCTTACAGTTTTATACGCTGTCATCTTCTACGTCGAATTTTCTTTACTCTGACGGCAAAGCGGGATACTGTTGAACCATCATTTGATAGCTTATGTTATAAGCTTTACAATGAATGTAATCACAAAGTGTTACGGGTCTTGGTTTAGGAGAAGTGAGGGTTTTTCTGGAGCGGCCGCCGTATTTCTTACAGTTTTATACGCTGTCATCTTCTACGTCGAATTTTCTTTACTCTGACGGCAAAGCGGGATACTGTTGTACCATCATTTGATAGCTTATGTTATAAGCTTTACAATGAATGTAATCACAAAGTGTTACGGGTCTTGGTTTAGGAGAGGTGAGGGTTTTTCTGGAGCGGCCGCCGTATTTCTTACAGTTTTATACGCTGTCATCTTCTACGTCGAATTTTCTTTACTCTGACGGCAAAGCGGGATACTGTTGTACCATCATTTGATAGCTTATGTTATAAGCTTTACAATGAATGTAATCACAAAGTGTTACGGGTCTTGGTTTAGGAGAGGTGACGATTTTTCTGGAGTGGCCGCTATATTTCTTATACTTGTATACACTGTCATCTTCACCGTCGAATATTCCTTATTCTGACGGCAAAACGGGATTTTGTTATACCATCATTTGATAGCTTATGTAATAAGCTTTACAATGAATGATATCACAAAGTGTTACGGGTCTTGGTTTAGGAGAAGTGACGATTTTTCTGGAGCGGCCGCCGTATTTCTTAAAGTTGTATACGCTGTCATCTTCTCCGTCGAATATTCCTTACTCTGACGGCAAAGCGGGATACTCTTATACCATCATTTGATAGCTTTTGTAATAAGCTTTACAATGAATGTAATCACAAAGTGTTACGGGTCTTGGTTTCGGAGAGGTGAGGGTTTTTCTGGAGCGGCCGCCATATTTCTTACAGTTGTATACGCTGTCATCTTCTCCGTCGAATATTCCTTACTCTGACGGCAAAGCGGGATACTCTTATACCATCATTTGATAGCTTATGTAATAAGCTTTACAATGAATGTAACCACAAAGTGTTACGGGTCTTGGTTTAGGAGAGGTGAGGGTTTTTCTGGAGCGGCCGCCATATTTCTTACAGTTGTATACGCTGTCATCTTCTCCGTCGAATATTCCTTACTCTGACGGCAAAGCGGGATACTGTTATACCATCAATTGATAGCCTTTGTAATAAGCTTTACAATGAATGTAACCACAAAGTGTTACGGGTCTTGGTTTAGGAGAGGTGAGGATTTATCTGGAGCGGCCGCCATATTTCTTACAGTTGTATACGCTGTCATCTTCTCCGTCGAATATTCTTTACTCTGACGGCAAAGCGGGATACTGTGATACCATCATTTGATAGCTTATGTAATAAGCTTTACAATGAATGTAACCAGAAAGTGTTACGGGTCTTGGTTTAGGAGAGGTGAGGATTTTTCTGGAGCGGCTCCCATGCTTAATATCATTTTATCTGCAGGCTTTGGCACTGTCTACAGATGGATATGGATGTATGTCCGGATGAGTATCGATACATATAACATAATAACTAGTGAAAACTGTGGATTTACATGTTATTCTGGTAAATGGAACCAAAAAGTATTTTACTTCTTAATTTGGTCGTATTATAATGGCTGCCAGTTTTGGCTGCCAACTTCACACAGGTCATCTTGTCCCCTATCAACTACCAAATGAGGTTGAGGAGTTTCTAGCTCTAAAGCCCAGAGCTTTTTGGAATTTATAGCCGTGAGTATCTATATAAAGAGATGAGCTTGTGGCGGAAAAAGAAAGGTCTTCCGCCATTCGGCGGTATGCCTGGGGACCGCTGTCCAACTGTATTAGAAGAAGAAGAAGAAGAAAGACATTTATTCGCTTCATAAAAGGCACAAAAACTAAAAATATGCAGACAATAAGAAATAAAATGTAAAAAAAGTAAAAGAATACAGAAAAAAAACAATATAACACTAAATAAGTAAAATCACAAAACAAAAATGAAATAAAAATTTTAAAAAGAGATTTAAAACTAAAGATAGAAGACAAAAAACACTATAAAAATAATACCAAGAACACATAAAAAAATGGAAATTATGTAGCTTTGTGCCTTCCAACAGCAAAAAGCTGGAACTTGTATATATACTAAGTATTTTAGAAATTTCGATTGCGCGATGTAGGATTTGTATGGCGAGTCTTGATGACGAGAGTAACGTATATTGCTTGGTTACGTTAATCAAAATTTTCGAATTAAGGCGTAGCAGATGGGACAAGAGAGCGATCAAATAAAAATTCAATTGGGTACAAGACTAGAAATAAATATTGAACCGTGGTCCAACTTCCAACGATTTCCGTGGACGAGTGGATAGCTCTAATAGCTTCTCGATCTGGAGGTTGTGGCTTCAAGCCCCACTGAGATAATTATTTATGTGATGAACATAAATTATTATTTCTCACCTTTGGATGTTATTGATATGTGTATAATATCAAATACTAAATATATCAGGGATGCAACGATACGTCTATTACGATACCAATACGAATGACGAATACATCGTAATGGCCAATTATGATACGAATGCATTACGATATTACGATATTTGTTTAATACCATTTTAATGAATTTATTGGAAGCTTTATAGTATGTTATTGTAAGACTAAGAAAGTATAATTATAAAAAAATAATGAATTTTTAATCAATATATTTATTAAGAGTAACAATTTTCATCATTAACTTATATATAAATATATCGTTAAGTAAGTATCCCATAATACAGGTTCTACTTAGTTTGGGGCTAACTTGATCTGTGTATAATATATCAGTATATTAATTTGATTAATTTACTTTCTACATAACTACATTATCTTGTTAAACAAGGAAGTCACTATCCGCACAAATATTTACTTAGTAGTTATGGAGTACGTTCAGCTACGGCACTACCATGACCATTTTAATTTCTATGCTATATTGATTCTTATTTCTAGTTTATTTTTATATTTCTTGTTTTCAATTTCCATTTAAGCATGAACGCATATGACACAATAATATAAATCAAAGTTGCAGATCTTTAAACGCTTTAAATCCAAAGAAAAGCTTTGGAAAGTGTCACTTTCATATCGGTCCGGCCGCTGCAGACACCAAACAGACAGACTAATAGAAACAGAAAATAATTGTGGTATGTGTATTATTTTGTACAAACACTCGGTTTAAAATTATAGATGCTCCAGTAACATTTATTTTATGATGTTAAGTTTTACTTACGAAATTTTCTGCAACTGGAAATAATTACATTTGTCCTAATAATTACAGATTGAATTGCTAGGTTGGTAGCTTATAACCGAAAAACCTTAAGAGTAAGACATAACATTTTAAACATGCTACCGTAAGCGTAAATTGTTAACAAATCATGAAAATATTTTTACAACTCCATAGTTAAAACAGACGTATGTAAAATTATATTAGCATTTACCATTACGCGCTGCAGCTGAACTGTAAATATTACCCACTCAAATAATTCCGATCATTCCAAATATTTAATTGTTAAACTGAATTTCCGCTTCGAACACAATGCTTAAATTATGCTAGCTATTATATAAACAAACAAATATTCTGCCTAAATAACATCGCTACTCTCCCTTTTATTATCGCATTCTCTTAATTTTCAAAGACAAATATTCTTGCTAAATGAAGATTGTTATTTGGATTTAGAACAGGAAATGCTGTATTATTTTTCCATTAAATAATTTTAGGACTTCAGAAATGATTGGTATTGGAGAGATACTAAATAAAGTGATAAATCTGCTTTGAGATTAAATTTTCCTCACTCAACTTTCAAAGGTGGCTGAAGAATTGGTAATTCTAAAGCTCTTGCTACCTATTCATGGGAAATATTACCGTGAATATATGCTGGTTTATTTTTACCATTTTTCTGCACACAATATTTCATGCCATGCCATGGCAAGTGTATGGAATAGACATTGACAATTTTGAATTAAGTTACCTAGTTTTTAATAAAAACTACTTTGTTGAATGCAACTGTAATATTGTTTGTTTGTAACTCGTACTTCTCCACTTAACAAATTTGTGTTTTGTTTAGAATAAATGTAGCTTTTATCCTGTACAATAATATAAATAATACAATCTAAACAGAACCTAGTTAAAAGCACGGTTGTTAAGTGATAAATTAGTGTTAAAAATTAACTTTATGGAAAAATTCGTATGAGTATACCAGGCCACTCAGAAAGTATTGCGAAAAAAGGTTTTAATGTATGAAATACTGGCCGGTTGTAATGTATACTGAAAATATGAGTCTTTATAAATAAAAAAAAGTAGGTTCCAATTTAAAATTTCCCTCTTTATTTTTTACGAGCTATTTTAAATTGTCGTGTCTTACTGAAAAATGAATCTTAGCCGGGAACATTTTCGCGCTATGATTTTTTACGATTTCAAATGTCGCTTAAAACCAGACGAATCATACGATAGACTTCAAATGGTGTTTATGGATGAAGGGCCTTCCAAGGCAACCGTGTATCGTTGGTATAACGAATTCGATTAACTTTGCGGGATGAAGAAAGAAGTGGTCGCCCTCTAACGGCTGTTACGGATGAAAACGTGGTGGAAGTGAAAAATTTAATTCATGACAATAGGCGAATAACGTATCCAGAGATTCAACACATTATGCAGATTGGATCGGGAAGCGTTCATGAGATTTTACACGAACATCTTCACGTGAGGAGGATAGTTTCACGCTGGGTGCCACACAAC
This sequence comes from Bedellia somnulentella, assembly GCA_963576735.1. Taxonomy (NCBI): domain Eukaryota; kingdom Metazoa; phylum Arthropoda; class Insecta; order Lepidoptera; family Bedelliidae; genus Bedellia; species Bedellia somnulentella. The sequence continues at coordinate 10,633,579 of OY755171.1, forward strand.
CTCACCGAGGTACAGAAACAGGCCCGGGTGGAATGGTGTCATGATATGATTAATAAATTTGATGCTGGCTCGTCTCGGCGTGTTTACGACATCGTTACAGGTGATGAGTCCTGGATTTATCAATATGATCCAGAAACGAAGCACCAGTCGACGGTTTTAGGTATTTCAAAACGAAGCGACCCCTACCAAAGTGAAGAGATCTAGAAGCGGTGGGAAGATTTTGATCGCAAGTTTTTTCAATATGACTGGCTATTTGGTGTCAATTCCTTTACAAGATCAAAGAAGTATTAACGCAGACTGGTATACTACTAAATGCTTGCCAGTAGTTTTCTCAGTTGTGAGCAACAATCGACCAAATACAGGGCTCCGCGGGCTACTGCTTCACCACGACAACGCGCCCGCTCACACCGCGCTCAAAACGACGGACTTCCTGAACAGCACGCCGGTCAAACTCTTGGGTCACCCTCCTTACAGCCCTGACCTGGCACCGTGTGACTTCTTTTTATTCCCTAAAATAAAAAATCAACTTAAAGGGATACAATTTTCATCGCCGGAAGATGCGCTGTCAGCGTTTCAGCGGGCTGTAAATGAGGTGTCTGCGGCGGAATGGAAAAAGTGTTTCGAAAACTGGTTTAGACGTATGAAACTTTGTATAGATGCTGGTGGAGAGTACTTTGAAAACATTTTTACCCATCCAACATTTTTTTTTATTTTCGCAAAATTTTCTGCGTGTCCCACGTATAATGTTACTAGTTGGTTAAGATAAACAGAGCCACTTCTCAACCTAAACAACTAGTGCTTTTCTGTCATTCATAAATATTTTTACATAATATGATATATTTTTTACGGATATGTAATTAATTTCAATGTTCTATATAAATAGGAAAGTATGAATGCTTTGATAAGACTTGTACTTAAATTAAGAATGAGTTGCTTTTAACCCGTGTTTGTTTTTTCATTATTTATTATTGCGTCGTTTTATTTTTTATCTGATATTGATAACTCAATATTATAAGTAAAATTATTTCAAAAAAATCCATATGTCGTTAAAAATAAGGAATATGAATAATTTCTTAGCATGCGGTAGTCTAATTTACTTTTATTAAATGAATATCTTGCTATTTTATTAAAACCGCCTGCTATATTTGCCTTGATTTATAAAATAAACGATAAGTTGGATATAGCGATTGTGTTTCTTTTAAGTTTCATAATTTAACTGATAAAGCGCCTCCAGATTAATTAATCGAAATACTGATTTCGAATAGTTTAAAACGCCAATAAGAAACATTCAGTTTTTTTTTCATTTTAGTAAACTAATACGAATTTTTGTGAGTAAATTTATAATTGAATTATGAAAAAATAAGTTATAACATCTGTATGAATATCATTCATAGTTTTTGTAATCTTTAATTTGTTTTATATGTTAGTTTCACCAAATCTCTAAAACGCTATTGATAAATCACTTGGTAGGCTTAAACAAGTTTCTGTTAAAAAATAATTTTAAACATCTAATGAGCTTGCAGTTTAAATTCTATTTTGATATCAGATTGCGAAAATTACATTATAAAACACAAGGAATATGGGAACTAACTCTACAAAAATTTTTCCTAGAAAACAGGGTAAAGCTTTTTCCTTTTCTAATATATATTATTTGAGCAGCTAAGCCCAGTTTTACTTAAAGTATCGGGTAAAGGATTGATGCAGAAAACAGCAACTTCACCAGAAAATGTTGTTGCGTGACTTTCAGTAATTACTGCCTACCAATTTTACCTTTACATTGACACGAATCCGATTCATAAAGCTAATTGTTAGGTTTACAACCAAAACTTTCACTAAAGCCATCGACGCTAATGTAATTTATTTGTTCATATCAAAACTTTTTCATTACTTTCTTTAACGTTTTAATCTGAATTTCTTGAGAAAACAAATACAAAACAATTGCTATAAAAACTATTTGTATTCCAAATAGAGAAACAAAAAGAAATTATCATCTTGAAGGAGAGCGAATTTATCAATATTGGGAACCCAAGAGTTTTGTTTTACGAGTTGATAAAGTTGTTCAGATTGTATATCCCGGTGGAAGTTGATTTACATACAAGGAAGTATTTGCGTCGCCGTGTAGGTGCGTCCTCGTAAATCTCACGACAAGGGTATTTCTGTTTGTGAACTTTCTTTTTTATTTTCATTTTATCTGTGGAACGGAAAGAACTGAATACTCCAACGCAACTCGAGCGGGGCTCGGGAGAAACTTCAATAAATCAATTTGTTCACTCGCAGTACTTAAACGAACATGTGCTCAGTGAAAGCCGGGACCCGCCAGCTACCCTGGTCACGAGACAGCCGGGCGCCCCCGACACAACTCTGCATGAATGTTAAAACAAATTTATATTAAAGCGAATCTATTTAGAGTTCTACGAATACAGGCTACTTTTGTTAATGTTTTATGAATGAACTACTTATCAGGTCTATTTACTAAACTTTAAATTCATTTGCATGAAGAGTGATATAACTATGATATAATGTGGGAGTACCCTACTACTTTTAGTGTAAATGATAAATTAAATCATATATTATTTTCTGTGCGAATGGAATATTTAAGTAATTTATTCTAATTAATAATACTTTATTACTACTTTTTTTCATAACTAACACTCATTATATACTCTCCGAGTTTTAAAGTGTGTTAGTAGAAAATGTTAGATTACGCATTTACATACATTGAAACGTGTACCAGAAAACTGCGTATGAAATATTAACATAGTAACAAACTTTGAAGTTTTAACTATACGAGTTACTTAATAGGGTGAAGATGAAAACGTCCGGTCAAACTACGTGTCGGTTTTGCTTCACAAGTTAGATGTGTTCGTCGTTCTATTTCACACACGATAAGGCTAACTTTCAGTCCTTTAAATGTGAATACCGTGTTGGGAAAATGTTACTAACGGAACAGCACAAGTAACTCGCTACTCCTTACTTACATCCTGGCTTTTTCAACTATGCACAGCTAGGATTCGTATTATCTAAGAACAGAATTGATACTTAAAAAATATGTATGTCAGATTTATTATTTACGTGTGGGACTATATTTTGTTACTAAACCTGTTAATGATTTTACGATATTTTTATCATGATCAAGTTCATGTAATTTTTTATGTTGTTTAAATTGTATTTAGATATATTAATGAGACATACATAGCACAACATACATACATTCATATACTCATGGCTATAAATTCCCCGAAGGGGTAGCCAGAGCTAAGTAATTAGAAATTCCTCAGCCACTTTTGGAAAGTTGAGTGGGGAAAAGATGGTGTAATAAAGGTTGTTGGTGATGGGTCTCCAACCGCATCGCCCAAAAATCCCTTAAAAGCCCCAGTACCGTTAGTCGCCTCGTACGTACACCCACCGGAAGAAATGAGTAGTGCTATTCTAAGCCGACACTACACAGCTAATTACTACATTAATTTCGTATAATATTAATTTTCCTATAGATAACAATTAATACCCCAAATTTGTGGTATATTCTTATAAATATTTACTGATTTGCATAAAGTACTCGTAACATGCTATGTCCGTATCATTTTATTCGCTGTAACTTGTTATAAGTAGTTTATATGAAAATTTTCTTTAAACAAAGTTAAAAGACTTTTATGAAGCACCTACTTTACTATTACATTATTCTTTCCGACGGGTGATTTTTAACGTATCTTATGAAACTAATTTAGAACTACATCAAATTAAGGGGCCTTTATATTGTTTTTAACAACCATCCCACCGCAATGCACAATATTTTATCAATAAAATAAAATAATTTAAATAAATAGCTCCAATTAAATTAATAGAAACAGAAGGAAGTGGAATGAAGAAAGTGAGGTTCCAGTGAAAATTAATGGAGATTACAAAATTCACGGCCATTGAACGCCGCGCTTCAGTGAACCTTTGACTTTAAGTCGCTTGTTAGACTAAATTGAGAGAAATAATAGCACTCGTTTGTCAGCTTTAACGATACGCTATTGTAAGATGCGTCTGCGGCTACGGCTATCCATTCAATAGATATTGGAAAATTTCGTATTAATCAACTAAACATGAAACTAGAACCAAATTGAAATATATACTTTGTTTTTCTTAGTTTACCTGTCTTAAATCAATTTTACTTACTTTCTTCCTTTATGATCGGTATAAACGATATGATTCCTGGCAGCGACGGGATGCCGAGCGCGAGGCAGGCAGTGCGAGTCCATCGCGGCGCAGTCGGCGGGGAAACACTGATAATGGCGGCCCCTGGCGCAGTCACTGACCGGTCCACTCGAATAATTCGGCCACAACAGTTCCCGTCTCACTATGTTTAACAACTTTGCATGGCTGGCTTGTTACGCTAACTGTATTGCTCTGACATTGTAGCGAACTGTTTCGGCTTCTTAGCAACGAAACTTCTCCTCGCTCCGTTCATTTCGTTTGTTAAACTCCTCTGTTTGTTTCTCATGCATCGTATATCAGAAATTGTTCTGTTTTTGTTCACTACAACTTTGGGATAATTTTCTTATTGTTCGCTCGTTATGCTGTTTTAAATCATTAAATTTACCATTTCACTACTGAAATAACACTTGCATTTGTTTAAGAAATATTATTGCAGTCCGTTGAAAAGCGACCATGAGCAAAACTTAAAAAGGTAAATACGCGGGGCAGGTATATAAAGGTATCAACAGATATATAATAGTATGTAGCAACATTCTATGTAAGGAGATATTTACGTCCGCTGGTAGGCGTGGCAAGATCGAGGCGGGTTTGTTTGGAATCGACACGGAGGAGGAGTGGAGGCCTCTTGTCAATTTTGTGTACTCAACTAACAATGTTATATATAAATAAAGGTAGAATTGTAAACACTCAATGTTAACTTAGTAACTTAAAAGAGCCAAAACTAATTTTACTTTTATGCTACGAATAGAGGGAACAATATTTAATAATTCACTTTCATATAAGTATTAAATTATTTTAACTAATACTTCTGGCTTTCGGAACCAAGAACTTAAAACAATTAAAATAAAATAAATTCAAGTTTTTCGTTTAATAAAGTCTCGACGTATTTATATTCTCTTAAGATTTCCTTTTTTTTATTTGTCAGTACGTTGTAAGAATTGATCATTTTAAAAAATTACACTTAAATAATCTAAGAAAAGTATCTTTTAGTCATATGATTTTAAACTACTATTTTTAGCGAAACACTATTTAGATTATTGCATGCTGTTCATAAAATAATCTAAAATTTTAACTCTAATACAAAAAACTACTTTTAAAATACAATAACGAAATCTCGGTGAAGCTCGCTTTGCTACGAAATAAGTTGGCACGCGGTGTGACTACGAAGCACCGTGTGCTCGCATGCAACGCTCGTAGTAGACTGAACTGTGCTACACTTTGTCTACGTATTATCATTCATACAAAAAGGTACGTTTCAAAGTGCACTTTAAGCACTGCCTTTAAGGCACAGAACTGAAAAACATTTTACAAATCACTTAAAACTTAAAGAGAAAAGTCTTGAAGTACGCAGAGAAAATCTAATTCTTGTTACTCTAACATAATGACGCCTTTAGAACTTACGATGATGTTGAGCCCCGATTATTTCTAAGATGACATATTTCTTGATTATCAAGCTCTATTTCCGACTAAAGAAGGTTGAATTTGGCGACAATATTTTGCCGATGGAGGCGGTCGTAAGGCTTAAGGGGTGGCGCGAAAATAACGCGCATGCGTTTCCTGTTTCCTGAAGTTTAGGACTCATCAAAGAAAGAAAAGTTACCAATTAATCAAAAACATTTTCATAATATTTTATATTATTCTTCTTTTTATTTTATTTAAATTAGCTTTTTCATAGCTGACATACCGTATAAGTTTTATTTTTATTAATTATTTTTGTCTGTAACACAAACCTCATTTAAAATTACGATACTAATATGTCGAAAATAAAACTGTTTAATATTTCATAACTTAAAAATAAGTTGTAAATGTAAATGTTTGAGCCGTTAGTTCGAGTCGCTCCCTACTCGATCACCCCAACTTCAATATGGACTTTGTTACCACCCAATACCTCGCGATTTCTCATGTCACAACATTGAATATATCGGCGCATTCCTTTGTGCACAGAATATTGCTTGCTTTTGTCGGAATGATGCTGCCCGCGCGTCTGCCACCGCCGCCGCGCCTCGTGACTTGTTTTACCAAAGAACAACCGAAGAATTTCACGATTGAAAAGTAATATTTCGCCTAAAGCGATTCGATGTATTTCTTTTATATCAAAGATGACTTTACCCCCAAATGATTCTTTCTTTACAAAGTTCTTTTGACAAATGAAAACAATTTTACGTTCTTTGCGGGCGTCGATTTGACGTAACCACATAAACACAATGCTAACTCGATGTTCTCAGTATGTGGGAATGGCTAATCCCTGTTCTTGTAATTGCATTTGCTCTGATGTTTCGAGTCTAATAGTCTTCTGACCACCAATTAAGCTTGGATTAGTGTTGAGGTTCACCCGTCCAACTAATTCCTGTTAATTCTTAACTCAATCTGAAAGTTTATTAGTTGATTAAATATTAATTAGAGAATGGTGGTTAACTTTATTACTGGTTTTAAAAAGCGTTATTAAGGATATATAGTTTAATTAAGTTAAGATTAGTTTAATTGTAAGTAGTGAAGGTATAAATAGCGGTATGTGTTGCAGAGACAGAACGGCTGAGGTAATGGCGGCGGTGTTAATACGAGCGGATGTGAGACGTGTTGTTCGGCCGCATTACCGCGACTCACCGCCGACTACTAATTAGTGCGGGGATTAGACAACTACACCCTATCCGCCGATGTTTGCAACTCGATTTTCTCAATAATTCTAACTACTTGAGGTTTTTCCTGTAGAGTATACAAGATTGTTAAGATTATAATTTTATTTTTATATTGTAATGTCATGATGCATAACTCAACTTAACTAATACTTGTGAACGTCACGTAAAATTTTAAATTAAGAAGCTCTAGATTTGTTTTTTGTCAAGTGACGATTTTAATGAGGTGAACGTACGGTATGTGAATATTATACCTTACCGCTTTTTGTGATGAAAGTACTCATTGTATTTCTTTGTAAAACTGTTTGATAATACTTATATGTATACTCACGGCTATAAATCCCTAGAAGGGGTAGCCAAAGCTAAAGAATTAGGAATTCCTCAGCGACTTTTGGAAAGTTGAATGGGGAAAAGATGGTATTATAAAGGTTGTTGGTGATGGGTCTCCAATCGCATCAGCCAAAACTCCCTTAATAGCCCCAATACCGTTAGTTGCCTCTTACGTACACCTACCGGAAGAAATGGAATAGTGTTATTCTAAGCCGTCACTAAACAGCTTTGTTTTACAATACATTGTAAATAATTTGTGTTGTGCGAATAACGTACAATTATGAGTTTTTCTGTTCTATTCTATGATACATAAACTCCTCACAGCCCGTATATGTCCCCACCAAGGGGCTCGAGCCTACCCTGTATAAAGGGCGATTTGGCCTTAGTCCAATAACTAATGTAATAATTAAATTTATCAATTTTAAAACGTGGCAGTGTGGATTAATTTTTATATGTATCAATCTAGATCATATTTTTTTGAAATCATTGATTTACACTAACATTAAATGAATTGTAACCGCAAAGAAACACAATCACGTCTCGGGGCCAGTATACAATGACAGTGGTAAGACCGACCCGAGCTGCAGCTAATGTGTACATTTGTTGAGACAACCAGCAACCTCGTAATCAGCGGTTTCTGTTCGTTTAGTTGACTTTTAGTTTCAACATTGATTGTTTTTTTAAGCACTGTTCCAATTTATACACCTAATCATGTTATTAAACAGGTTTAGTCTTGTTTAGCCAATGTATGTGTACTGTCGGCGTAGAATAACACTACCCCAGTTCTTCCTGTGGGTGTTCGTAAGAGTCCACTACTTATTTTTGGGCAATGCGGTTGGACATTCTGGCTACCCCTTCTAGGGATTTATTGTCGTGACTATATGTATGTATATAGATAGTTTCTTTGTTAGATTTATTGCAATGTAAACGATTTAACGGCATATAGCTTACAATTTTATCATTAGAAAAAAATGGATTTTATTTAATTTCAAGTTCACACTTTGTAATGATTTTTTTGTATTTACACAATCATCCACAACCAAAACTTGAGGAATTGTATCTTTCATCATCATCATCATCAGCCTATAGACGTCCACTGCTGGACATAGGCCTCTCCCAAAGATCTCCACAACGACTGGTCCTACCTGCCCTCATCCATCGGATCCTACGACCTTGACCAAGTCGTCGGTCCACCTTCTGGGAGGCCTACCCACACTGTGTTGTCCGGTACGTGGCCGCCGCTCACGCAAATATAAAGTTTAATCTCTTATGTGCATTATAAGTTATTTGTTTTTATTCGGCAGTAAAATTTGATATATTTTATCTTTTTTCACACATATTCTTAACGATTTCTATACACGACAAGCCAGTTCAGCAGAGTTCTTCTAAGCAGCAGCGTGTCATTTGTTGTCACATGACGGATATAGTGTACCAATGTGATACATACTGTCTTTTTACAATATTGGGACCTATCGTAAGTATTCATCGAAATATAAAAAAAAAACACTTACAAATAGTGAATGTTCATAATAAATTTTCAAATATCTTGACATCATAGACAAACAAGTTTTCAATTCATGCTTACATACTTTCAAAGAATAATCAAGCTAGTTGAGTTGAAAGTGTACAAAGGCGACGGGCAAGGCTGAGCACACAGACCTGCAAAGAGCACTTTGCACTCGGTGCGAAGAAAAATGATTCTTATTTATAGATATCATAAGTTTCAACAATTTGTGTAAGGTTGTAGCAAAGCTGGCATCTAGTTTCGTATTCGTGACACGGTGCTCGAGACCACGAGCTACAGAAAGAGCAAGTCCTTAGGGTTTCGTACTAGGATTTCAATTTCCCTTTCATTATAATTCGTGCTAACCGAGTCCGGTTGAAAGAACGAAGGAGTGACAAACAGTTTTTTTCACCTGAATCTATTCCAGGACTTAGCTAATAATTTCTTCAATAATTATACGTAGTAATTAATGACGAATAATGACGAATTATAAGTCAGTAATTTAGGCGACTGCTGTGTAGTGTCGGCTTAGAATACCACTACCCCATTTCTTCGGGTGGGTGTACGTAAGAGGCGACTAACGGTATTGGGGCTTTTGAGGCACTATTGGGCGATGCGGTTGGAGACCCATCACAAACAACCTTTTTTTCCACCATCTTTTCCCCACGCAGCTTCCAAAAGTGGCTTAGGAATTTCTAATTCCTTAGCTCTGGCTTGCCCTTCTAGGGATTTATAGCCGTGAGTATATGAATGTATGTAATTTAGACGACTGCGATCATATGCTAAATGTTTTTTGCATGCATGTCTTTTTATGTGTTTTTTTTATATAAATAATCATATAACAATTGTTTGTTTAATTTAACGCTCCATAGTTATGCATTTAAGTGAGTATGAGATGATCACTGATGATATAACATTATAATAATATAAATTTGAAGGTACATTAAAAACCAAAAAAACAGGGTTTAAAATCTTCTAAACATTCCAAATAAATTATTCGTAAAATTTACATACATACATACATATACTCACGGCTGTAAATCCCTTAACGGGGTAGCCAGAGCCTTGGAATGAGAAATTCCTCAGCCACTTTTGGAAGTTAATTGGGGAAAAGATGGTAATAATAAATGTTTTTGGTGACGGGTCTCCAACCACATCGCCCAAAAATCACTTAAAAAGCCCCTATACCCTTAGTCGCCTCTTACGATCACCCACGGGTTGAAATGGGGTAGTGTTATTCTAAGCCGACACTACACGGCAAAAAAAAATATCAAAAAAAATCGTAAAATTTCTCTTAATTAATAACTGAAAATCTTAATACATTGACACAGCACTTTATTTTTTTAATCTAATGCAGCTCTTTTTAACTATGTCATAACATACATACATGCATTATACTTTCGGCTACAAATCCCAAGAAGAGGAACCAGACGTTATAATTAAAAATTCTTTAGCAACTTCCGAAGCTCTTTACGGAAATCATATAAAAGAAAAGATTTGTTGATAATGGGTCACCAGCAATATGACATAAAATAACTTTAAAAGCCCCGAAACCCTAAGCCGTCTCTTGCGACACCTTCGGGTAGATATAGGTTATTGCTATTCTAAATTGACACCACACACACTATTTTATACATAAATACATATACAGCACTTTATGACGTTCATGCACCAATAAAAGCGGTGAAAATGAAACATTTACCGGCACCATGGCTCAGTACTGATATTAAAAATCTTTTGACTAAAAAAGCACGTGCCAAGTCTAAATTTAAATCTCGACCAACTGATGTAAATAAAGAAAAGTATGTTTTAATTCGAAATCATTGCAATAGGGTGTGTAGGGATGCACAACGACACCACATTCATGAATCCGTTGAAAATGGCGATCCAGCTAAAATCTGGAAGTTTCTTAGATCCTTAGGAGTTGGAAAATCTCGTCAAGATTCAATCCCAAAAGACATTGACCTCAAGTTACTTAACAATCATTTTTCCTCATCTTCTGCCTTTGGAGGTTTTCAAAAGGCTGAAACATTAAATTATCTTTCTGCACTTCCAACTCCGGATCATCCACCCTTTAATATGTGTCAATTCTCCGATTGTGATGTTAATAAGAACATTATATCTATTACATCAAACGCAGTAGGCGGTGATTGTATTAGCCGTAAAATGATATTGCCTATCCTTGACATAATTGTTCCCGTTATCACCAAAATCTTTAACAATTCCATATCCTCAGGATCATTTCCAACAATATGGAAAGAAGCCCAAGTTACCCCTATTCCTAAAAAAGTCAATCCTAAGTCCTTTTCTGAATATCGTCCTATATCTATCCTCCCTTTCCTTTCTAAAGTTCTTGAACGATTGGTTAATAGACAACTCAGTGACTTTCTCACTAAAAATGATCTCCTTAATCCTTTTCAATCTGGTTTCCGTCCTTCTCACAGTACTGTCACGGCTCTTGTCAAAATTACTGACGACATTCGTTTGGGGATGGATAAGGGTCTGCTGACTATCCTGGCATTGCTAGATTTCAGTAGTGCTTTCAACACAGTTGACTTCGAAATATTATTAGCTTTACTTCGTTCTCTTAACATATCTCCAACGGTGATTGACTGGTTTCGTAGTTATCTACTAGGACGACGGCAGCGTATTCGCATCGAGGAGTCTTACTCTCCCTGGTGCGAGTTAACTGCCGGTGTTCCACAAGGTGGTGTGTTGTCTCCTCTTTTATTTGCTATATTTATTAATAGTATTTCTCTTCAACTAACTTCTTCCTACCACCTTTATGCAGATGATCTTCAGATTTACACACAGGCTAATTTTGACCAATTAAATATGTCCATAAACTTGATTAATGTTGATTTGGAGCGGATTTTGAAATGGAGTGAAGCATATGGACTAAAAGTGAATCCAAATAAGACACAGATAATTATAGTCGGTAGTTCTCGAATTATTTCTAGGATCGACTATAAGTCACTACCGCCTATATTATTTGACGGAACATCAATTCCTATTAGCCCTACAGTTAAAAACCTAGGGATAATGATAGACAGCACCTTATCTTGGGTGCCACAATTAGAAATGGTTAGCCGAAAGATGTTCGCTTCAGCGGGATCCCTCAGAAGGTTGCGTAATTTTCTTCCTACTGCTACTAAAACTGCGTTAGCTCAATCACTTCTCTTGCCCCTTCTTGACTATGCTGATACTTGCTACCTTGATATAACTGAAGAGCAACTTAATAAACTTGAGCGCCTCCAAAACTTTTGCATTAGGTTTATTTTTGGATTGAGGAAATATGATCATGTATCTGTATATCGCACTCAACTGAAATGGCTTCCTATTCGTCTCCGCCGGAATGCACATACACTTTCTCTCCTTCACTCTATTTTATTCAATCCTGCCACCCCTTTCTATCTAAAAGAACGTTTTCAATTTCTCTCCTCTTCCCACGATCTTAATCTACGTTCTGAACATAATCTTCTATTAAGCATTCCCTCCCATTCAACCAATTACTATGGCTCCTCCTTCACTGTGCAGGCTGTTCAATTGTGGAACGCACTTCCGGTAGAGATTCGTCAGGCTAAATCCCAATCTATTTTTAAGGATATGGTAAAAAAGCACTACCTCACTGAAACGCTATAATACTGTTGCAAATTAAATTATATATATTAAGTATATAAATAAAAATATGTATCATAATATTTGTATGTAGTTTTAATTTATTGTATCATAGTATTTATATGTTTGTTAATAGTTTATTATTTTATAACTAGATTTAAGTATGACTGGATTGTTGTATTGTTTAAGCAGATTAACGCATAGTCATCAGTTTCACCATGTTGTTGTACATCTATCTCACATGACTCTAATTTATTGACCTCTCCATTCAAAGGTTGTCTGGAAGAGATCGCTTTTAGTGATAAGACCGCCAATTGTACTTTTGTTAATTCATTCTGTGTATTTGTAATTGTTTTTCCATATTTGATGTACAATAAAGAGTTTTCTATTCTATTCTATTCTATACTCACGGCTATATTTCCCTAGAAGGGGTAGCCAGAGCTAAGGAATTATAAATTCCACAGCCACTTTTGGAAGTTGAGTGGGGAAAAGATATTACTATTTTAATTACTATTTTATACATATTAGTTAATTCATAAAAAATCCAATGAGTAACTATGTAGATATGGGTAAACTTTATTAGAATGAGAACATTAACAAAACTTTACCTTTGTTGTTAATGACACAACAAAGGTAAAGTTTTGTCAATGATTAATATTATTTTTCTATGCTAGGTTTGATTTTGATATAGGTACTTAAGTACTCAGTACTCAGGTAAGTTTATTCACAGACAATATACAGTTTGTTGAATATTGATTCAAACTTCCACTAAAACAATTTCAATAAACGGCAGCCAATATTGCTTTGCTACAATAAAAACCCAAAGCAAAACTCAATACAAGAATATTTGACAAATAATATTGTGGAAAGGTGGTCTATCTATAAAAGTAAGAATAATTAAAACGGCTGAGCTCATTGCTCGGAATCCATTGTTTAGTCGTCGAAGTGACGTCTCGAGGCAAGGCGGGCCGGGGAGAATCGAGACGGGGCGAGGCGAGGCGAGGCGGCAAAGTAGCGCGTGCTATGCCGCCGCGTGCAAATGAGGAGACGCGAGGTATTGTCGCTTCATTAATGAGAGGCGCGCGAAAAGCCCGTTTGTATTCAACTTTGCCACCGATCTGTATGTAATATTAATTTTAAATACATTTAAAAAAACTTAACTACGACATGTATTTTTTAATTGAATGTAAAATAAAAGTAAATCATAGAGAGGATACATAAACTATTTATATAAATTGCAGTGCAAACAAGTCAAATATCACAAAAAGAAAAGCTAATACGGTTGCCTTAATAATTGGTTGCGAGCCGCATCAGACTCAGTCAATGGTATTGAATACCAATTAAGTATCAACTTACTTAAAACAAAAATGGTTTACGATTTAGATCATTCGAGATGTTTTTTCTCTATAAAATGTTACACTTAACAACACTAATAAATTTTATCAATCTCCTAAAATTTAATGAAAGTTGATAGTGTTTATAGACAAACGGCAGTCGGCCAGATAGCTCGGAAGAGGAAAATTAAACTCGTAGGCCGGAGGCTTATGTTCATTACGCGCGGCGCCAAACTAGCGCGCCTCTTATGAATGCATTGCCACTGTTAAATATCACTGAAAGCCGGTCGCAGTCACAAACCGTTCTCGGCGGTTCTCACTCGTTGGAAAAACTTGTTTTAATTCCCTGTAATGAACAGACATAGTTATTCTATGAACTAAAGTATTACCAGTGCACTACATATGTTTTTATCATATTCATTAAGTTCTTTTTAACTTTAAATATCTCTGAATATCATTTTCGTGATTTCATTGTTAACATTTGCAATCAATATGATTTAATCAATAATAATTACATATACAATAATTTTTCAATTGAAAATTTCACTAAATTTACATTTTGTGATTCCATTGTAACAATTTGCAAACAAATGTGTGTATTTTATTTATGCCTGCGAGTCTCTACGGGGCACTGCATTAAGATTTCAATTTCCTTTTCAGAATTACTCGTAGTCTAATCGAACACGCGTCAAGGGAGCCGCGCGGGGCGAGGCGCGGGCGGGCAGCCGCAAATTACTACGACACCAACCGTGCGACTGTTAAAACATATTATCGAGAAACATTTTACGCGCTTCAAGACGGGTGTGACTTCAATTATTCACATGAAATAGAACAGCTGTTTCACGAACAACACTCGATACAGTTTCGATTGTTCGATTTGTGATTTCAGTGTGATGAGTGCGGGAAAACGTAGTAATTTCATGGGCGGCATGTAAAACGAGTAGGAACGCGTGCGACAGGCGGCTGCTGATTGTAAAGCGTTCACAGACGGAGCCTATTCGATTTCATGGCTCGCCGCGTCCGATATTTATTGTCATCGGTGCAGTGGCGGGACGAGGGATGGGCGTCTGGTTGAACTCGTGTCGAAAAACTTACACTCAAATAAAACAAAAGAAAGAATGCCTGCTCTGGCTCTCAAAGGCACTCTTCACCTTATTCTTTTCTTATGTTTAATAGCGGAAGTTAGCTAAATTAGGTCATCTTTTTTTGACTTTTCGGTAAATCTACTTGTAGTTTAAATTTCGATTTCGACTATTTGTCTCCAAAATTGACATGTTTAAATAATATTTACATGCATGAACTGTCTTTAAACATTTGCAAACTTAGCATAGCAATCTTATAGTTACTGATTGTTTACTAATGAGTCAAAATCAATGCAAACTAAAAGAATTATTCAATTTTAATTTCACCTCCTTATCCATAGTGCTATTTTAAAAGATATGAAGATGCTAACATTACATTAGGTACATACATCACTAGTTGCTGGAATCAGGGGTAAAAGATGGCGCCAACGCAATTGTTTTACGTAATAGCTTTGAGCTCTAGTGCTCTGCATTCCTACGCATTTCTTAAAGAGGAGGTAAGGTCTTACACATAGGGCTAACAACAACCCCCGACTTTGACAAAGGTAACACTATTATCGTTCATTAATGTTGACAGTCTGTATTTTATCAATGTAATTTATTAACATTTAGTCGGTTGAATGGACACCAATGGTAATGCTGCAAGAATAAAAAGGTATCCATGGATAATATCTAAAATTCGCAAGTGATACCGCAATATATCAGTAATGTGAAGATGTGTGTAATGAAAACTCTCCTGTGGCAAATAAATTAAAAAACTACAAAAAGGTGTCTCTTCAAATCGATAAATGTAGTAATATACCGACTTTAGTACTTATATTAAATAAAGGAAAGAAAAATTTCGACACTGGCGGGAGATTTTTTATTTATTTACTAAATATATATAATTTAATTTGCAACAGTATTATAGCGTTTCAGTGAGGTAGTGCTTTTTTACCATATCCTTGAAAATAGATTGGGATTTAGCCTGACGGACTATACCGGAAGTGCGTTCCACAATTGAACAGCCTGCACAGTGAAGGAAGAGCCATAGTAATTGGTTGAATGGGAGGGAATACTTAATAGAAGATTATGTTCAGAACGTAGATTTAGATCGTGGGAAGAGCAGAGAAATTGAAAACGTTCTTTTAGATAGAAAGGGGTGGCAGGATTGAACAAAATAGAGTAAAGGAGAGAAAGTGTATGTGCATTCCGGCGGAGATGAATAGGAAGCCATTTAAGTTGAGTGCGATATACAGATACATGATCATATTTCCTTAATCCAAAAATAAACCTGATGCAAAAGTTTTATACTACGAGAAAATAAGTAGTCATCTAGGGGTTCCTGTTATTTACATGTTTTTTAAAAGGAATTGATTAGGTTTTGAGTTTCACATATAAATAACAAAAGAAAAAAGCCATTAGAGCTCAAAAGTTTGCAAGAGCAAATAAGGATCTCCTATGCTTGAGGTAAAGGTTGAAAATAAAATATACAGTTATTGATAGCAATATTTTTTAGAATCCAAACATTTACTACTAACCCAGTTTAGTCGCAAATAAAGAGACAACACCTTCCCTGTCTGTTAACAAAAAGTAAACGTTAGACACGATTTATTACACTCACACAACCAAATACGGGAAAAACCGTTCTTGCTTTCTTCAACTGTCGCATTTTTAAATACCTTTTTAATAAGATTTTGCACTCAACAAGAAACCTTGAAAAATCCACAATGAGTTTAGGAAGTAGAGCGGAAGTAAGATCGTAAAATTTAGGATGTTAGGTGATTAATCTCTAGCCATATTGCCCTTTAAGGGCCAGTTTCACCACTCACAGATAAACTCTCGGATAGTCTATTCGGCACTTATCTGCCGGATAAACAACAAGTTTCGGTTTCCACAGGTCTCAGATAGTAATTTAAAAGTGATTTAAAAGCATTTTTCTAAATAAAAAACATTGTTTCTAATTGTATTTTTAATAAAACTGTTGGTTTTATGACAATTCAAAATGTTTTTAATAAGACTTAATTTACAAATATCAAAACTAAACGCATAAAAGCGACATTGCCGTCTTGTTTATTCTTATCTGGCAGGTAAATTTAACTAACGGGTAATTTATTTGATAGATAGATGGTGAAACGTACAAAATATATCAGCCACTTTTATTCATCAGATAACGTTATGTGGCAGCTTTATCTGTTAGTGGTGAAACTGGCCCTAAATGTCTCAAAACTCTAAGAAGTCTCGACACCCATGAAAAAATCAGTTAGTGATATTCTAATTCGAAACTACAATAAAAAGTTCAAAATTAAAACCTAACCTAAGTTTCAGAATCACAAAAAACTTACTTAAACTTCTTTGTATTCATTTTAGAAATATGCTTGCTAAGAGCATAACAGTGCATTATAACAAGATCATATCCCAAGTCGAATGTAAATCTCGATGTGGCATTGTGAGCGTGATAGCTAATTGGTGGCGAGCCAACTCCGTATCTTTGTCTTATTCAATTGTCCGCTGCTAATGCACTCGACCGCGTTCCGCCGCCTCACACCGAGTATTTCCTACACCAAATTGTTTCTACTACTATATTTTTCTAGTCTTAAATTGTGATTTTTTTTCTAGCAGGACTTTTTATATCTACGAGGGCGGGTCAAAAAGTCCGTCACTTTTTGAATTTCTGACCTCTTTACTGAAACAGCAACACTACTCCTGTGAACAGGCATCTGTCAGTTGACCCCTTTTCAAAATTTTAACTTGCTGCGTCAGTTAGTTTGTGTTTGACAGCTATTTTTATCAGACTACTCCCAAATTTGAGGAGAAAATGGAAAAAAGTGAATTTCGTGTGCTTATTAAGCATAATTTCTTGCAAAAAAAAACATTACCGAGACCAAGGCCAAGCTTGATAAATACTATGGGGACTCTACATCATCGATTTCAATGGTAAAAAAGTGGTTTACTGAATTTCGTTGTGGCCGTACAAGCACTGAAGATGCCGAACGTCCTGGACGCCCAGTTGAGGTCTCTACACCCGAAACAATCGAATAAATTCACGATATGGTGTTGGACGACCGAAGATTGAAAGAGCGAGAGATTGTGGAAGCCGTAGGGATCTCGCTTGGCTCAGTGGTTTCAATTTTGAATGATCACTTGGGCATGTTTCCGCAAGATGGGTGCCGCGTTTGTCACAGACGTCCACAAACGCAATCGTGTAACAACTTCACAGGAAGGTTTGGCGTTGTTTAATCGCAATGTTGAGGAGCTTTTGCGCCGTTTTGTAACCGTGGACGAAACATGAATCCATCACAATACACCAGAGACCAAACAACAGTCAAAACAGTGGGTTTCTAAGGGTGAATTGGCGCCAAAGAAGGTCAAGGTGGGTTTGTCAGCCAATAAAGTTATGGCGACTGTTTTTTGGGATGCACGCGGGATAATCCACATTGACATTATGCCAACTTATTGGACCGATTCAATGACGATTAAAAAAAACCGACCTCATTTGGCCAAGAAAAAAGTTCTTTTCCACCAAGACAATGCAAGGGTGCACCCATGTGCAGTTGCCATGGCAAAAATCCATGAATTGGGCTATGAATTGCTCCCTGATCCGCCCTATTCTCCAGATTTGGCTCCGAGCGACTACTACTTGTTCCCAAACCTGAAGAAATGGCTAGGTGGAAAAAGATTTGACTCCAATGATGAAGTCATCTCGCAAACGAAGGCCTATTTTGAGGACCTCGACAAATCATTTTTTTGGAAGGGATAAAAAATTGGAGAAGCGTTGTACAAAGTGTATAGAGCTCAAGGGAGACTACGTTGAAAAATGAAATATTTTTTTATCAAAAAGTCTATGTTTTATTCCAAAAGTCACGGACTTATTGACCCGCCCTCGTATTTATTTATATATCCTATTAATATTATAAATGTGAAAGTTTAGATGTTTGGATGTTTGTGTATTTGAGGTGAAAAGGCTTCTCGATTATAGAATGTATATGAATGAAATTTAGCAGAATGCTAGATATTGACCCAAATTATCAAATAGAATACTTTTTATCCCGGAAAAAATTGACTAATAAAATATTCACGCCTGATTTAGCTCAGAGTACAGGAAAAAGGCCTCAAGTTTAGCATAAGCATATTTACAGTACGAAGTCTGTCGGGTCAGCTAGTAAAAGTATGTTTTTTAAATGATTAGATGTTTGGTACTCAATCACGTCTACAGATACAAAGTAATAATGAAATTAAAATTTATTTACTAAACAAAACATATTTATATTCAGATAGACGCTTCAATGTTTTTCACGTTTCATATTTCTCCAAATAGTCAGGTAACTAATGTTGATCGATAGTCTGTAACTCTTTCACGGTATGTTGATAGTGAGTAAACGAATGACAGTTGCAGTGCGTCGCTCATTGATAATCCACGGACTACCTGCTGATTTCCACCGACACCGACCAAACTCGGTCAACCGGCCAGCGCCATGCCTGCACATGTTTGCAATCACTTTGCCATTCCGTTCATGTCAAACGTACACTTCCGCAAACCCTTTTACAATACCTATTGACCATTTTCATTACAATCAAAAATTATTACACAAACACCTGTCTCTTAACAATGAAACTTACAGTCGTTAATAAACTGTAATTCAGGCGCCAAATTAAACGAATCCATCTAGTAATACACCCTAAAATATCATCCGAGAAAAGATAATAAAATGTTAAACCCTCGCAATATTAAATTAAATTAGAATTGCAAAATGCTCCTGAATATATTCCAATGTAATGTATTAATGTCCTCCATAATCGATTCTACCTTACGTTGTTCTGGCAATTCAAGCTGCACAATGTAAAAAATGTTTTTTAATTTGCAGTTTCTTGAAGGGTGTTGCAGATAAAATATTTTAATATTTAACGCAGGCTCGAAATAATGTGCCGGGTCGTTTTCCGGCGAGATTACGAACTAATTACATTAGAAAACAGCATTTTGCGGGTAAATTATGCATACACTCGCGGATCATTACCAGTGCCGGTTAGCGGGCCAGCGGGGCTCGGCCGGCAGCTCTCCACCTTAACCTACCATTGCCAACAACAAACAACTCATTGTGATTAAAAATTAAATCTAGATCAATTTAAAACATTCAAAAGAAAAAATCAAGTATAATTCAATGATAAAGTATTTTTAGTGAACAAAATGTATAATGTGTATGGCAGCTATGGTTTAGAGATTTGTTAGTAAGATGGCTCTTGTGTAAGGTTTAAACCCATTTGAAAGATTTTTGACCGACTTCAAAAAGGGAGGTACTCAACTAATTTGTATTTTTATGTACGTTACTTATTTTTAAAAGATTCGTTTATTTCTATGAAAATGTCGGATTCCGTCTTTCACTGTATTTCATAACATAATTATAAATTTTGTTCCTTTATTTCCAATCGTTATTTATATGTATTGATTTTAAGAACATTTTTGAACTAAAATTATTTAATGTTATATGAAGTATATCATACAAAAAATTTGAATTTCTTCCCCTCCCACTTCCCGTAGTTGTTTGTAACAGGTGGTTAAGTGTATTAGAGTTTTTTAAGTATTTTTGGGCGATGCGGTTGTTGATTCATCACCATACGCGAATCAGTCAGCGATTTCCACTTTTACTCATACACATACACTGGATTCCTCATAGAGTAATAGCAATGCACATATAAGCTGACTCCGAAAACTGAACTTGGATTACACCTACCACAAATATTTTTTAGCACCTAATAACCATAGAAATCATAGTATACCATAGTAGTAACTAAGGAGCAATACTGACCTATCCGACCGGTTTCGGTCATGGCGACCACTTAGGACTCCTAATCGGCTCTCCGTTTGTGAGCCCGAAGATGGCTTATACAGCCAATCTTAGCGGCAAATACTCGCGCACATTGAGGGCACGCGAGCATTCCGTTGACATAATTGTAATGAATTGCACAGGGCTGCCGGGCTTTCAGCTCGTCACGCTTAGAGTCGAGGTCTGCTTTACGCTGCTCCTCGAACTCACTAACCCGCCTCTGTACAAGCCTGCGCCATTCGGGACATTGTGCTGCCAGAACTTCCCAATTAGAGGGCTCTATATTGCATCTTTTCATGTGGCGCTTCTGAACATCTTTGTATCGAAGAAGTTGACCGCCATGCTTTCGCCTGCCCTCCTCGAGTTCAGAATAAAAGATGCGCTTCGCCACTTTTTCCTCCGGCATACGTGACCGCACCACCGAAGCTGCCGACGCTTAAAATAGGCCTCAATGCCACCAACATTAGCTCGTCGCAGAACTTCGGTATTTTTTACTCGATCAGACCATTTGATTTTTAAGATCTTGCGCAAGCACTTGAGGTGGAATCGATCTAAAGTACGAATGGTGACGGTACACGCACCATGCCTCCGAAGAGTACAAAAGGTTTAGCAGCACAACAGCCATATATACTGAGCTTTTGGTGGCCAGCCTTAAATCATGCGACGAGAAGACCTTGGAACACAGCTTGCCGAATGCTGCAGCTGCAGCACCAACTCTGCTGTTTATCTCAGCATCAAGGTCACACTTAGATGTTATAGTGTTCCCCAAGTAACGGAATGTATCTACCTGCTTTAGTACGTCTTCACCAAGGTTTATGGTCAGTATCTCGTAACCATGTGAGTCCAAAGACATCACCTCCGTTTTTTGACACTAATCTTCAGGCCGGAATCCTGGAAAACTTGGTGAAAAACTGACATCAGCTGTTGCAGGCCACCTGGGGATTCTGCCGAAAAAAACACAAATCGTCAGCATACATAATCTCTGTGATCATTGCATGCGACACTTTTGTGCGAGCTATATAAGTCTGTATATAAGTCGAGTGTGTATATAAGTCTGGCCAAATTGAAAAGACTACCATCGGTGCGAAAACAGATTCGGATTCCCTCGGAAACTGCTTGAAAGACTTCCCTGACTACTAATGCAAAGTATAAGGCAAACAGTGTGGGCGCTAATACGCACCCCTGTTTTACCCCACAGGTAACGGAAAAAAAACTTGACTGTTCACCGTCTACAGCGACGCAACATTGCATGTCGTCGTGCAGGAGCCTAAGAAGTCCAAAAATCTTCTCCGTGCAACCCAATTTTCTTAGCACCATCCACAGGGCTTCACGAGGAACACTATCAAAAGCCAAAACAGATATACAACTGACGACCTTGTTCTCTGCTTTTCTCTTGCAGTTGACGCACAGAAAATATGGCTTCGCAAGTGCCTCGGTCAGGGCGGAAGGCAAACTGTGTTTCAGGTAGGATCTTTTCGAACAAATTCGTAAGGCGGTTTAATAACACTCTGGCAAAAGCCTTTCCAGGGGCAGATAGGATTGAAATGCCGCAGTACGAGTCACAACTAGAACGGTCACCTTTGTTCTTGTAGAGGGCTTGAATACGAGACACTTTAAAGACATTGGGTACTCGTTCCTCCTCCCACATGTGAACAAAAAGTTGCCAGATTGTAGTGTGCAACTCCTCGCCGCCATACTTCAACAATTCCCCCGGTATAAGGTCTATGCCAACCGCCCGCTTGTTTTGCTGCTGTCTGATGGCAGTGACAACTTCGTTGCGGAGTAAAAGCTCATCCAGCTCGATGGCTAAAGGGAGTTGAGGCATGATACTGATGCGCTGTAGATCTGCTGATTTACGTTGAGCAGGGCATCAAAGTGTTCTGCCCAACGGTTCAGTACGTCCTCCCAGTTTGTTAAGTGGCGCTCACCGTCAACTAATATCTGAGGCACCTTAGCACGAAAGCACGTACCAATCAGCCTCCGTACCTCACTATAAAACTCCCCAAGCTGCTTTGTATCAGCGAGTTACTGCATGTGACTGCTGCAACGCTTCCACCTCGTCAACTGTACTGTCGCAGAAGTCCTTGATGTCTCCCGAGTGCCCCCCTAAGGACATTATCGTTCTCATCAAACCAATCTTCATTACGACGGTCTTTTTCACCTAAAGTAACTGAAGCGGTTTCTAATAAATGAGAAGCTAACATCCCCCAGGTAGCATCAACATCTTCCATCTGATCAACGGGCAGTTTTTCAGACAAGCCTTCTGCGTATTTTTTCCTTACCTCGGGATCTCGCAACCTAGCCACGTTCAATGACGCAGGTTTATTCGTAATGGTTCTTCGTGGTTTTCGGAGACACAGTCGCAATTTAGTGACAATAAGAACCGTTTTACGCACTGGACTGGCCACCGGGTCAGTCCAGCAGTGCGCTCCACGCATGACGCGAGTGACTTGTACTTCACTGACATGCTTTACCGTACGATAGCATAGTCGATCAAATGCCAGTGTTTGGATCTTGGGTGCATCCACGTTGTCTTGTGCTTGGCGGCAAGTCTAAACATAGTGTTCGATATTGCTAACCCGTATTGAGCACAAAGACTGAGCAGAAAATGTCTATTACTTTTCATATTGCCAACTCCGTGTCTACCTAGAACTTCAGGAAAAGCCTCATAGTCGCGACCAACTCTGGCATTGAAATCGCCTAGCAACAATATCTGCTCTTTGTTATTTACGCTATCCAGGCATTGAGATAACTCCTCGTAAAATTTGTTCTTAATGTCATCAGTTTTATCGAGCGTTGGAGCATAGACACTGATGACATTAAGGAAGTTGTCCTTTTCGTCCTTACCTTAATGATTTCGACATATTTAACTCCAGCATTTCAGCAATCAAGCGATTACTTACCAATTCATTTTTTTCAGAACATTTAAGTTAATTTATTTTAATTTTTTTGTTTCTCTTTTAGCAATATTTTTTTTTTTATTATTATTATTATTTTTTCTACTTTTAACCTTAATGTGTTTTATTTTATCTTATCGAGTTTAATGTGTATTAGTGTTAGTTTTAATTGAAATTTGAAAGTAAATTTAGTAATAAGTATTTTTTGCTATGCCCTTGCAGGGTATACATGTAAAAATTTATGTACTGTATGTCATGTAAATTGCGATGTGTAAATGCAATAAAGATTTTGATTTTAATTTAGTTTCTAGTATCGTTACCTTTATTTCTATTGTTTTTTTTTCTCGATCTGTTATTTGAATTTACTTATAGTCTGTAAGTTGTTGTTTTTAGTTAAATTGTTATAGGTGGAGATTTTTAATTGGCATTGCATTGTTTACATTATTGTTTAGGTAATGTATACGCTAAATAAATAAAGTAAGTGTATACGCTAAGTAAATCTTCCGAATAAAATAAAAAAAAATCAAATGAAGGCGCAATGTGGTTACGCGGTCCGAAATATACATACGGGGTACTCCTCTAGTCGCTTTGCTAAGTGATTTTTGACAGCAAAGCCTACACCTGAACGCCTAGGTACGGAGGCAGCAGTACCCCTCCAAAAGAAGGTGTAGCCGCCACCATCTTCAACCAGCTCCCCTTCATTGGCAAGATGCGTTTCGCTGAGAGCAGCCACATCCACATTGTAGCGCTGAAGCTCCCGAGCTACTATGGCTGTTTTTCGTTCAGGGCAGGCGCTACTATCTCTATCAAGAAGCGTTCTCACGTTCCACGCGCCGAATGTCACGTTAGGTGTTTTTATGCTTTTACAATTTCTGTTTCTTCGACCACGTATAGAATGATGCGATGGCAGCCGCGGTTACTACCACTTGCTTAGCAGGGACGAATATGTTTTTAGGGTACCTTTTCTAACCCCCTCCTTGGCTGATCGAGGAGAGCAGTGTCTCCCTAAATAGGGCTGCTCTGACATCCCGGGTGCTGCCGAATTCATACTGTCGCCCCCAATTTGCAGTATAAAAGCGACCACGGCGTGTACTCACACCCCCAGGACCGCCCATGTGCAGGTATCAGACAAAACCTGGCTTGCATCAGGCCAGACCTCTCTACTTCAACCCATCGCCACGTGGCTTTGAGCTTTATTGGAGTCAGATATGGAAGCGGTCAAATGCGCAGGATATATTAAGGTGCGCAAGCGTTCGCAAAAAACACAGGCGCACACACTCGTCCTTTCCCTTTTCTGACCAGTGGAACGGAGAACCGTTACGACTGGAGAAGGAATCGGATGATGTGTCAAGCCACCGGTAACTTACGCTCTCTACCGTCGCCCTAGGCCATCCACCTTGCCTTGCTGAATCGCCAACTCCGCCAGACCCGTTTGCATATGCAACAGACTTTGTACGCTTTGCGGGAGAGAGCCGCATACAACTTGTCAGTTCAAGTCCCCTCAACCAGATTTAACCCGTAAGCCGATACGGCTTACCGGGGTGTGGCCGTTGCGCGTACTACATATTCTTGGAGCCACTGGAGAGATTTTATGGAAAAGGAACAAGGAGTAGTTATAGAAAAGGGAGGATTGGGAGAGGAATAGGTGAGAGGATACTGTTACCAAGGAGAGAGGGGGAAATGATAACAGTAGCTGAGGAGCCGGGGTCGCGTACCAGTACATTCACAAATCAACGACCGGACAGGCAGTTGTTGAATGCCCTCTGACAAGAACTAACTAAGGAGCAATATACATAATATAACATACTTCTTTTACTTGCTTCCTGCCTTGTATACTTATGGATATGTTCTGAGTTTATACAAAATGCTAGTAACACATTCGTTAGGTCTCATACTCTGAGCCCATTTTTTCAGATATCAAAAGTCTTACACCTGGGCAAGCTTTGTCACTGTCTTCAGACTAGATTCCCAAGATGAGAAACATCTTTTCCCTTTCGCTTCGTATCATTCCATAGGAAATCTAGTTTTCATTCATGCATAGGCAATCTAAATTTTCAAGCATTCATATATGGCTCCACACACAAAGTTAGGCTAATTACAGTAAAATAACGAAGATTATAGTATGTGGCACCTACTCCTGTAATACTCCACCTTTTAGAACAAAACCTGTGCCTTGTGTTACATAGATAGTTAGTTAAACCATAGTGCAAACGAAATAATCACTTTTACAGGCAATATTTTACAAGAATTTTGTACGAATCTATAAAGTTCTGAAAATCTTACCTAGCCGTTAGTATGAAATATGACACTCTCCGACAGTGCAAGAATTTTCTAAATCTTAAATCTAGTTATGAGGCAATTTACACAAAAATATACATGTTTTTTTCATAATATCAATAAAAGCAAACAAAATTGTTTAAAACTACTTCTAAAACAAACTGTAAAATACATTTGAATCGAATGTGGCTCGGTCACTAAGAAAATGTTAATGAATTTCTCTCCGCTGCCGGCACTGAGAGCCTAACACTGTGCCTACAAACCATCTTTACTCAACGGTTGGTAATAAAACGGCTTAAATCGGATTTTAACCACAAGTTCCTCGCTTTAATTAAATTGGATTTGTTAAAAGAAAAATTTTACGTAAAAAATCATGTTGATTAAATACATCGTTATACTTTTATGTGTTTAACCAAAGCTACGATTAAATACATTTTCCAAGGAGCTTTATGTGAAATAAAATTTAGCGTAAAGTTGAAAATGGTGTCGTAGCTGGAGGCGCGAGTGCAAAGGAAACGCACGCGACAGGAAGCAGCTGCTACGCGTGCTACGATACTGCTACGGAGTGCTACGCCGCTCGTAGTCATCAGGCGACAACAAAATGTTTTTCTGTTTATTTCTTAAAATTATGTTATGCATTTAAATGTTTGTTCTAATTGTTTTTCTCATAATTAGAATGTTTTTGTCCATGAAAACCTCATTATCATCGGGGTTTATTTGTAATAAATAGAGGATAAATAAAGAGAATAAAATTCCCTCCGAATTTGTAAAAAAACTTGGAGGTAGGAAACGTTAACACTACTTAAATAGTGTAAAAGAAACAAAGAAAAGAACGATTTCGCACTAGAAGCCACTTGAAACTATAGCTCAATTGGCAGAGTGACGGGGGCGTATCCCGGAGGTCGTGGGTTCGATCCCCGCTGTTGTCGAAATTTATCTTTCCTTTATTTATTATTTATCCTCATTTTTAGAAAATGTGTGTTTATTGGTAAAATTCAAAACAATATTTTAACTATTATAAATAAATATACGGTTAAAATACACACCGATCAAGCTATCTTGTATTATGGGATACTAACTCAACGATATATGATAATGATATATATAACCCAACCGTGATAGCCCAGTGGGTAGAACACTCGGTTATCGTGCAAACGACTAGTGTTCAAATCCTAGGTCGGGCCTACACCAATTTGTCTTTTCTAAAGACATATGTGTGGTTAATTTATCATAGTTGTTAACGGTGAGGGAAAACATCGTGAGGAAACCCACATGGCTGAGTTGTACTTAGTCATGTGACAGTGTATTCGTACAAAACGGCGATAGGCCTGCCCCCTATCACGTGAGTACACTGTCCATGCAAAACGTGGGTACTCTGAACACCAGGTGACAAAGTCACGTGATGTTCAGAAGTATTAGTACTTCTGCCAACCCCTCCGGGGATATTCGGCGTGAACGTTTATGTTTATGTTTATGTTATATATAACCCGCAACCTCCGGACCCAGAAGCTAGTCACCTATTCACCCGACCACGGACGTCGTCAAGAATTATAAAATATAAATCCGATTCACTCTAATTTGTGTAAATTAAATATTCATTAAATTGTTATACATGTTAAATATTGTGAAGATGATTTCTTCAGGTTGCTCTTTGTTAATTATTCACCTTACTAACCGTGGTTGTATAAGCATGTTGCGGAGTATTGGCATAGCTTAATGTCTAAACCTGGCCACAAGTTTGAGGCAACTATCCAACTTGTACTTTGTGTCAAGATAATATTATTTAATTGTTACTACTTAAAGTTTTTATTAATATATAATTTAGACTGAAAAAAAAGGCTAGTCATATAATCTTGATTTTTTTCTTAATTTTAAATCATTCACTTACATGAAAATCATAAACATTGTTTATTAACCAATGAAAAAATAAAAAGATTCAGAAACAACGATATCTACCATTGAAATTTTAATTATTACTGACGCCAAAGCTGTTGAAGAAAATTACATCCATAAAACATTGTGAACGGAAAATAAACGTTTCGGGAAATCATTTATTAGGATATTACTTGCTATTTCCGGCGATCACGGAAACTCTAAAGAACGATTAAATTTCTGGTATACATTTACATTTTCACTTTTATGCTAGGAAACACGCAAATTTCGAAGATTTAATTGTTTTTAAGTATGACTCACCTTAAATAATCTACTTTTATAACCTCTTACAAACTTACAAACATCTGATTGCAATCTTTTATTTGATATTTTCATCTACTTTGCCTATATACAATTTTTATTTATAATTTTATTTTATTAGGTACATCAACAGCTCATAAACATATAAGTTACAATTAGATAAATACAAAGAAAAAGCCAATAATAGACATCCACAGAAGATACAAAATACAGTAGTACATACAGATATGTAATGATGACGATACACAGATCACAGCTGTTAAGTCAAAATACTAGCTCGTTAAAAACCAACATTTATATGATGAATTAGAAGCCAGTACAATGCAATTTTTTCTCTAACCCTCGAAATTTAATCCAGAAAATAATTTTTAGATAATAATGACACTCTTTGCTAGCCGCGCGATGTATTGTATATTGTATATATTATATTGTACTATCCCAACTAGCAAAACGTCGTATAAGATTTTTCTCTTATGACTATAGATCGAAAGACACTCGTATAAAAGCTCGTATTTTGTCAATAAGTTGTATAAAAGAAGTTTGCAAGATATATTAGCATCCAACTCTTTTTAGTTCTTTTAACATGGTGAGTAAACGTTTACTTGACCAATTCATATCGCGTTTACTCGATAACCGTATAAAGATAATTCTTATTGCCTTCATACAACTGTAACTCGTATGACAGCTTTATGAAAGAAACTTAAATGCTTTTTTGTCGTAAAAATTGCTTTTATAACAGCGTTTTTCGATATATTATTATTACAGCATTAATGCAGAATAAAAGCGGTTCTTTCAACAAAATAGCATCTCGGTTACTATAATAGCACATATTTTCGTGTAATTGTTGTTTGAAAGGCTATCTCTCGATTTGAAAATATAAGTTAGGAAAACGCTTTTAAATAATCCATAATATTAATAATAATACATACATACATACATATTCTCACGCCGTTAGTTCCCATTGGGGTAGGCAGAAACTATCGATCGCCACTTTGTACGATCCTGGCACACCTCTCTGGCTTCATTTACACCCATCAATCTTTTCATACATGCTCTTTTATTCTTCATACTGCAGACTCCTGCCTTTTTGAGCACATTTTCTATTTGATCCAAATGTGTCCTCCGAGGTCGTCCTCTACTAACATTACCTTCCACATTGGCTCTATATATCTCTTTCACCAATTTACTGTCATCTATCCTCTCTATGTGCCCAAACCATCTCAACATTCCTTTTTATTTTCATTTTAACGACAGATATTCTTAGTTAATAGGATACCGACGTTAGAATCTGTAATTTTGATTGAGTTTTTTTATTTTATTTCTGCGTTTATTCTTATGATAAAATTCTAATATTTTAGTACGTGGAACTCTAAACTGACATTTATGGCGCCCTGATTAGTTGTAAAATGGCAACAGCAACACTATTTCTGGACTAAAAGTTGAATAAATACTCTGTAAAAGCATTTGAGATTAAACTATTAAATTAATATTATTTTTGAATCAATAATTATGCAGAAATCTTGCGGCCCATGGAAATTATAATAATAATGTAGACAATATAGACGACAAATTTAATTTCCCACATGAAAATACCTACGGGTAAACTTCAAATAGCTCAAGCGCGAAACCTATAAAGATGGATAAAAAAATATATGGCGCGTGTAGAACATACAAACTTCCCTACATCCGTTAACTTATTATTTTAACTGATACAGCAAGTATAACTTGGTTGCACTCATACGATCTAAGAGTCGAGTGATTGCAACAGCACTACTTTGATACGACACATAAGGCGAATGAAAGAATATTTTTCGACTTGAGTAAAGCTAAAGAGTGGTATAAAAGCAAACTTATGGCTTACATAGCACTTTTTAACTTTTGAGTTGCAATTACTCGATATTCTGTCGACTATTTAGCTATTGCTATGATAATCTTACAATAATTACTGCACTTAAAGCTGAAAATTGTGCGCCCAAATCGCATTTAAGTACGTGCTTAGAGCTTTCATACGACATTTTCGAGGTCCATCTTACAACTAATTGCTGCAACGGAAACGTGCTGGTGACTTTCTTTCGATATATTTTGCTAGTTGGGATAAATATATGTTATTTTATTTCACTATTTCACCAAAGCTACAACTATGTTTTTTTTTTATATTTTCAATATAAAGGAATCAACTTTACCTATAAATATTACATAATTAGTTAAATCATTCATTCGTCAATCGACGTTAAGGATAAAACGTGAAGTGACAAGCATGGGGACCTGCGATCGCAATAAAGCATGTCCCAGCCCGTCACTCGCACCCCAGAGTTTACTTTCTTGTATAATTTACGTAGATCGTTCAAAAGGGATGTGAAACAGCCTCAATGAAACTTTACGCCTTTATTCAGACGGTTGGGACACGAAAAGTTAGAACCTTTGTTATGAATTGCTTCAAAATAAAGAAAATGTCGGCGCAGTTCGTCTATAACTAGATTTTTTTTCATCTAAAAATAGCTAGCTACCCAATTAAGTAGTACTTAGGCTCACGGATAAAATCCCGAGAATTCGACAAATAAGATTCGGAATCTCAGCCAGTTTAGGGAGTTGAAAAAACTCAAAGCTACACTTATTGGACCATATCAACCAAAAAAATACCAAAGGATATTCATTTAATTACTTTTGTTCCACTATGATAGTCCCTAGTGTACAAAATGTAACCTCTTGTTCGAAAAATGTTTTTGGAGTGCGTGTCATATGTTCAGGCGCTTTTTTGATGCAACAACCGTGAGTCACCGCCGCCGCGGGAATGTGGCAGCAACACCCCGCGCCCGCCGCCACCGCCGCCGCCGCCGCCCGCTCTACGTGTCGATGGCTATGAATAAAGCCTTTGACGCCTTTTGCCGCATTTATTTCCAGCGGCACACTTCAATTTCAGTTTACACTCAATCTCAGTCAACGTACGTGAACACTGAACTTTGTTCTTTATGTACGTTTTTAAATTACACTACACAATAAATTAAGAATATGCATATACATAGACTACCTCCACATTTACCCGCATAATAAAACTCCTGGAATGTTAGGGTAATAAATTGAAGATCTCAGTGTAAGGGTTCTGTAAAGTTTGTTAACAAGAGCCGGGTATTTAGCATTCCAGCGAGCGGCGGCCGACGCCCCAAGCTGTCTTGTTAGGAAAAAACGAGGGCCGGCCGCTCCCAAGCGATACATCACAAGTGAAACATGGCTCCTTAGTCCACTACTGTTTGTATTGTGTGTTCAAGGGTGGACTCTGCTACTGACACATTGAGATCCAATTCAAATACTTTTTTAGAAGCCAAACCATTTGCAATTCGTATTGAGGTACGTAAAGTTGCGACAACTATTCGATATTATTTTATCAATCTAGGCGTGGAGTTCATGACACTATAAAACGGAGTGTCCAAGCTAGTTTGATGCAGGTTTGGCATTAATTCTTGTTTACGGCGATTTGCTTTTAGTGCCCTTGTTGAGTGCGCTCAAAGCGTGTTTAAGGCCGAGGATTGAATTCCCACATTCTGAATCTGCAGTAATGGAACATCACCAAATGTGCTTAGCTTAATCACCCATATTATTCTTAACTAGAACTGTAGTACCGTATCAAGCGGTTTTATTACATTTTATTAATATATTTAACATGTAAAACCATACTTCATTTCATTTATAATATTAAAAGTGAAGAGAATGACTTAAAAAAGTACTAATCAATATAATACTAAATTACAATAAAAAAAAATATCTATACACACACATACATACACATATATATGCTCACGGCTATAAATCCCTAGAGGGTATTGCCAATGTAATAAAGGGGGTTGCCAGAGCTAAGGAACATAGAGAATTCCTCAGCCCCTTTTGGATGTTCAGTTGGGAAGTGATGGTAAAATATAATTTGTTGGTGATGGGTCTCCAAGCTACTAAACTACCTCGGCATTTCCACCGAATTAATTATTTAATTCGGCATTTACACTAAATTTATTGATTGGAGTGAAATTCATTTTAGGAGAATACTTCATGTAATGCCACATATTTATTTAATATTCTTAGATTTCACAGACATGAATAAACAGAAGAATAGACTACTGATAGCCATTTCGTATGATCCTTCAATTTCTATATTTTTATTTTCACTATAATAGATTATTTGAAAATAATTATCAGTCAAACATATACATTATATTAGGCAAATATTTAACACGGCAACTAAAATCCTTTTTAGGCAACTTTCTATTAGGTCACAAAAAAACTAATTTTGCAGTGATTAAATATCTTAGCAACTATTAAACTATACAAGCAACAAAATGCTGGGATCAAAAAACTAAAAAAACGGCTGCTACTGTAAGGTATCAAATATATCAAGCGGGATCAGTGAAAAACTGGTTCAGGTATTATAAAACCTAATGTGGCGACTAATTTTTCCGAGGGGATATCATACATTCTTCAGTGGCAACTATTGGATTTCTTTATAAAAATACACATCTGGCAGCGATTTCTAGGTAGCATTGAAACTGAAAATGGGTATTATAATAATGTGTTTGGATATTAAAATATTGTTTGCAGATTCGTAAATTCTTGGAAAGGCGGCAAATGCGCTCGCTGGCTTTTTTATTTTTGTGACTATTATATTAAGTAAATTACATATTATGTGTATTGAAGTAAAAATTAATGAAACTAAAATATATTAGATAATTTAAATCTTTTTGTTCATGAAAACCTCATGTGGGGATTATTCCTAATAAATAAAGAATAAATAAAGGAATGAAAAATTACGATTCCCGCCTGTGTCGAAATTCTTCTTTCCTTTATTTATTCTTTATTTATTAAAATATATTAGGTTAGGTTAAAAATTGCTTCTCCCACCCTAATGGGCAGATGCAATTAAGATAGGGAAAGAAAACAGAGGGGAGAGGGGGGCGAAGCCTCCCTCATTAAAAAACAATTAATCACCACAAATGCGTTTGTGCTAGGTTAGGTTAGGGTTAGCTTATGCCCCTTAGAGCGGCTATTGCCTATTGGCAACCTGCGAAGCGGGGTGACGTCGATACGCTGTTAGGTTAGGTTAAGTTGTGTAGGTGTAGGTTCATTCAAAAGAGGGAATGTTAATAAAATAGACCAAGAATAGTTTTATTGCATGTCACAATTTGGTTAATTTAGATCCCTACAAATGTAGCCAAAAGTATTTTTTTTAAGATCTTGTTTGTATTTATTTGAGACCTTGGTCATGTTTATAGACAACCCCATTTTAGAATTTATGAGAGCCTATTTTAAGTTTTTTATCCGCCAATAATTTGTCGCCTTAGAAGAAATTCAATTGCCACAAAAGAAAGTCACTGCCAGATAAAATTTAAATAAAACCTCAAAACTCATTAAAAAGCCGCCGCTTTCTAGTTAAGATGCTACCTCTAATTAGTCGCCAAAGTAGATTATTTACCATCCATTTTCAGTTTTTTTACGACCCGGAATGGTATCAATTTGTCGCCGCGTTAAATACATGCCATTATATTATGTCACATTTTGCACGAATATATTTGAAACAAAAAACATTTAGACAGCTTTTAGTTGTAGAATAAAATATTGTTTCGTATGCACATATGTTAAATGATCTCATATTAAGAGCATTCATTCAATTCTCCTGCTTCTTCTACCATAATTAATATCCACTGCAATACATAAACGCGGGACTTAATACTGTCCCAAAAACAGTATTAGGGCGTACTAAATAGTAAAACAAAAACCAAAATTTTATGAAAATGTTGCCTTCCGAAAGTAAAAACATCTATTTGACTCAGCGTAAAATCAAACCAGTCTTCAATTCGAATTAAAATTAAACAAAAAGTGTTTTTTGAAATAGTAATTCATTATTAATTTACAGACGAAAATCACCCTCTCAGTGTCATCGAGCTGGAAAATAACGGAAGTATTTATAAAGAATAAGACGATGTTTTGAAGAGGTCGAGGAAACGATTAATCATTCTTTTCTTTCACGGAGCTAAAGGTTGGGAGGCACGATTGTTCTGTTACAATATTGTTACACCGGCACCGTCGTCCTCGCGACGCCTCCTAATGAAAACATAGATATTGCTAAAAACCTACGGAACTGTGTAACGTCTTCAGAAACATGCCTTTTGAACACATAGAATATTCAGACAACGGCGAAGCTCACACTTTATTGTTTGGGTATTCTGTTGGGTGGAAACGCTTTCAAATAATAGAGGCTGCGATGCGATGCGCATTAATATTGAAGCAAATCTTATTAGGACCGTCTAAATGCCGCGATAATATCTTATTGTTTTGGAATTCATCGTCCGCATTTCCTCTCACGGCTGGAAGGGCCCATCCGCAGGGACAAGCCCTTGGCTCTGCATATTCATTATGATTAGAAGAGAACAACAACCTCTTAGGCCTGTGATTTCAATTTATGTTAAGTTTCATACTAAACAGTTATATTTTCCATCAAAATGATAAATTTAGGTATTGATATTTGATATTCGAGAATGGATATTGGAAATGAAGCCGAGTATTAGTAAAGGTTTTTGTCATCGGTTTGGTGTTATTGGTTGTAGCATTTCAGATGTAATTGTTCGTCTGATTTCCCCGGAGACTTTGAGTTTCTCGGCGTGCAGCCTGCGGCTTGCCACTCGCCACTTACAATGAAAACTATTACTTTTGCGAACGATTTTACTTCAGACTACTATTGAATCAATTTGTTACAAATATTATTGCAAATTACTCTTGTTTTCACAACATTTTCACGCATTATGTTTACAATCGGGTAAACAAATACATGAAATCAAAGTCAAAACATCATTCATAACTAATTATCGTTGAACGGAAAAGTTACTAAAAGCCCAGTCAATTAAGCGAAGCCTCGTAATGCTCCATAAAGCAGGTTAAACTTTCTTCCAACATTTACAAAAATATCACATCGGCAATAGATCACTGACCGCTGTCCGAATGAGCTTTAACACAATCATGACGGTGGAAAGGTTATGAATATAACACGCTCAAATAAGACATTATTTATCCGCTATTTTTCCCCCGTCAAAGTGGCGCAAACTGTTGTTAATTCCGCCTAATATCCATAACAACCTTTACGCCTCGTAACAGCCCCGATATAAACGTGATGGATACTCGCCATACATTACATAGAATCATACAACGATATCATTCCCCCTATATCATACGTCCAGCCCCACGCGTCATTCACTCTCGTTAATTTGCCCTTTCGGTTATTATATTTATTTATTCAGATTTCAGAAAAATAATTTCTATAATGTAAGTTTGATTTATCAAAAAGGGCAGAAAAATAACTACTTAACTTTTTAAGAAGTTATTTTCTAGTGTTTTCATTGATTTTGAATTTATCTTTTTATCTATTTTTAATACAGAACTAGAGGCTTTAATTTTATTTGAATGCGACAGTAATATAAGGCTGATAAATCCATACTAATATTATAAATGGGAAAGTGAGTTTGTTTGTTTGTTTGTTCCGCTTTCACGCCGTAAATACTGAACCGATTGCTTTGAAATTTTTCAGACGTGTAGTTAGAAGTCTAAATTAAATAATAGGGTACTTTTTATCCCGGAAAAAATATGTTCCCACGGGAAATCAAAAATATTGTTTGCTTACTAAATGCATTGGAGATGGCGCTGTGTATCGTTTAAAACAACGTAAAATATTGTAAACTAATATAAAAATCAAAATTTAGAAGCTTAATGGTACGGTAATGGATCCCCGAAAATCCATACTTCCATCCATACTAATATTATAAATGGGAAAGTGAGTTTGTTTGTTTGTTTGTTCCGCTTTCACGCCGTAAATACTAAACCGATTGCTTTGAAATTTTTCAGACGTGTAGTTAGAAGTCTAAATTAAATAATAGGGTACTTTTTATCCCGGAAAAAATATGTTCACACGGGAAATCA
Source organism: Bedellia somnulentella (assembly GCA_963576735.1). NCBI lineage: Eukaryota > Metazoa > Arthropoda > Insecta > Lepidoptera > Bedelliidae > Bedellia > Bedellia somnulentella. Next base: position 10,669,395 of record OY755171.1, read on the forward strand.
AAAATATTGTTTGCTTACTAAATGCATTGGAGATGGCGCTGTGTATCGTTTAAAACAACGTAAAATCCATATCCATACTAATGCTAATATACTAATATCCATACTTCCATACTAATATTATAAATGGGAAAGTGAGTTTGTTTGTTTGTTTGTTCCGCTTTCACGCCGTAAATACTGAACCGATTGCTTTGAAATTTTTCAGACGTGTAGTTAGAAGTCTAAATTAAATAATAGGGTACTTTTTATCCCGGAAAAAATATGTTCCCACGGGAAATCAAAAATATTGTTTGCTTACTAAATGCATTGGAGATGGCGCTGTGTATCGTTTAAAACAACGTAAAATATTGTAAACTAATATAAAAATCAAAATTTAGAAGCTTAATGGTACGGTAATGCATCCCCGAAAATAAGGAACTCCCGAGCCATGATGTACTATTTTTTTATCGTATACATTTTTTTTACATCTACTTATATTGCAAACGAATATTAACATGTAAATATAGAAACTAAATGAAACGACGACGATTCCTTGAAACTAAGGAATCCGCAAGAGTTCTCATAGGAACATCAAAAAACCTTAACTCATATATGGCTCAAAATATTGCAGCGATTATTTTTATCATCGATGGAATTTACATCAGACACTTTGTTAATGTTCATTTCATTTAATTAGAACTATTATGAATCAATCGTCCCGGGTTCGTATCTCAGGTAATTCAAGCTTTTTGTAAAAAAAATTTTTGTCAGCTTAAAATAACACTATATATAATAATAACAAGCACTATCCCTTCAATTTAGCGATTATTTTGGAAGGAGATCCACCACTAATCATCCCTATATTGCCGAGCAATCGCTGCAAGCTCTCCCACTATCACCAACGGTCAGTGTAGGGGGCAGCACCGGGCCGTCGCCGCAGCGCCAAACTACTATCCGTATCTGTACTTACTAGAGATATTCTCATTTCTGAACATAAAAACTTGGTATATTTGTTTCATGATTCTTATGAACAATTAAAAAGGAATTTTTGGAACTCATCCCCAAACGGGTTGATATAGCAAATGAAAGTTAATATAGAGTTTTTTTACATTTTATAATAAAACTTGGTGCGATTGAATTTATGAAATCCAACTATCAATCATTCATGAATATATGCTAACAACCATAAATTCCATAAAAGGGTGGCCATAGCTTTGGAGGCCATAGCTTCGGAGATACTAATTCTTCATCCAATTTTGGAAATATATTGATAAAAGATAGGTTAATAAAGGTTGTTAGTGATGGGTCACAAACTGCATCGCCCAACAATCACTTAAAAAGCCTCAATGTCCTTTATGTCATTTACAACGCCCGCGGGATTATAAATATAAAAAACAGAAGTTGAGACAGTGTTTCGGTATTTTGGTATTATGTAAACTGGATGCAAAAAATGAAGTCCACGCGGACGAAGTCGCGGGGCAAAAAGCTAGTTTCTATATAATTTGTAAAGGTCTGCTGGTTTTGTTTGTTCAACTATTTACAAATTCAATATATATTTTTGATATAGCACTAAACAGATTCGACAAACCCACCATCTACATTTTTAATTTCTTTCATATATTTTGAGTCACGTGTGTTGTCTTGTGAATTTTAAGACAAATCAAAACGATAAATAAAACATCAACATCATGTTCCCTGGGAATGAGAGAAATCAAAAACTAGACATACCAATGTACAAGTAATAAATTAAACTAAAAGTTTCCATTAGAAGATGCAAATGTAAAAACCAAAATAATATTTAAATAATAATACTCTAGATATTTACTTTCCCGAGTCCCCAATAATGTATCGATTACTCGCCACTTTGAAAGTGGGTCTATCATCAAACTTTCCTTTGTTTCCAAACATTAATCAACTTCGTTTCACGTCATAAGTAAAGAATTATTAGTAATAGTTGGTTTGAAAACGGTTTAGTCGAGAATGTATTAAAGCGTAATAGTGCGCGTTGTATCGGGCCGCGATCAATCATGCGTGCCATACCATGCCTGTCCTGAGTACACGTTCTTAAATAATTTGTCAAAACTCACTCCCTCGTTGGCCACCCTTTGCTGCCATTTACGTTTGATACTTTTATCGCCGATTTTTCATGGAAACTTTAACATTTTTCTGGTGAAAAATATACTTGGTTTTGAATCATACTCGTTTTATAAAGAACTTATACTAAGGTAACTGTCAATCAGACTCATTTTTAAATAAGATATTAACATAGATTTAAAACTTTTTTTTCTGGGTTTATATCGCAGACATTTGTTTAATTATCTAGGGTAACTGCTTTAGTTTTATTCATTACTGGCATATTTATTGTACTTTTCATGAGTACTTTATTAATTTTGCAAGCTTTTTCAGGCGCTTTGGTTACGGAATAGAACGAGTAATAAAAAATTAAAAAATAAAAAGATCTAATAAATAAAGGAAACAAATAATCCCCACATGAGGTTTTCATGAACAAAAAGATTTAAAAAAATATATATAAAGATCTGTATTAAATGGTTAAAAAGGCTTGCAAATATTTTAAACTAAGCTACACTAGTAGAAATGTACCACATCTTCAATATTATGTACAAGGCCACACTGCGCTGCTTGGCGTGAGAAATTTAATATCACACTGCTCACGAGTCCTCTTTTTGTTGATGTTCGCAAATTCATATCATCATTTGATGTTGGTGAGATGCATTATTATATTTAAATACCGTGGTGCAAAAAGTGACTGTAATCGCATGTTTCTTTTGATGGCCAATTATTAAATTACTTGTAGTTTACATAGAGGTTCAGTACTAACAAAATATTATGAATCATTTATTATTGACATAAAAACCGTGTTAAATCCGTTTTTTCTTATTGATATACGTCAAATGATTGGTATTTTATCCTCAGATTCAGACCTTTAATTCGCAAGAACTTTGAGGGTTATAAAAAATATATAATCCTTTTAAGGATTGTATAAGAAGTGCTTTCGCATTAGCTTGAATTCTTGCAATGCTTCGTAGATCAGTAAGAAGAGCATTAGTTGAATTCTTTAATTGATGGTTAAATAAATTACGAGGGGCATGCCAATAGAAGTTAGATACTCTTTTCTCATTTAATTGACACTGGCAAGCTATACACCATCTTATAGGCTGGTTTTTTATTGACATGTTTGAATATAGAACACACTTCTTTTATTTATTTTTTATTTGAATGAGCATCATTTTTCCGAGAATCTTGCGGGGATTCACTTGCAACAATGGAGCTCAGTCGACGTGATTTTCGAACAGTATTCAATTGGTTTGCTGAATTTAAAAGAGGACGGGGATGTCTCGAAGATGAAGCGAAAACAGGACGGCCGCCAACCGCGGTCACGCAAGAAAACGTTCGTGCAGTCGAAAAACTTATTCGCGAAAACCGACGAATTACATATGTAGAGCTAGAGCGAGAACTAGGAATTGGATCAGCAGCAATGCAAACCATAATTCACGATCACCTTTCTCTCCATAAACGTTGTTCGTGATAGGTGCTGCACAAACTTACCGATGAGCAGAAAGACCGTCGGGTGGATTGTTGCCTATTCATGATAGATAAATTCAACGGAGGCGAGAAAAAAAACGTATATGATAAACTGACTGGTGACGAAACATGGCTATATAACTATGATCCCGAATCAAAGCGACAGTCGACTGTATGGTGCTTTGAAGACGAGCCAACTCCAACGAAATGTCGCCGTGCACGAAGCACACAGAAACAAATGGTCGCCTCGTTTTTCTGCAAAACGGGTCATATTGCTAATGTTATGCTAGAGAATGAAAGAACGGTGAACTCCGAATGGTATGTGACAGTTTGTGCTCCAACAGTAATATCAGCTTGGTGTGACAAGCGACCGAAGTCAGGAATCTGGCACCTTCTCTGGCACCACGACAATGCGGCGCCGCACACGTCTGCCAGAACACTAGACTTGTTCAACTCGAAAAATGTGTCAATTCTCCCTCACCCGCCATATTCCCCTGACCTAGCGCCTTGTGATTTTTACTTGTTTCCAAAATAAAAGAAAAACTAAAGTGGAAGAGGTTTGAAAGCAAAGAAGATGCGCTGGTTGCCTATAATTTCGAGATTTCTGAGGTATCTAAAGAAGAGTGGTCACAGGTATTTTCCAATTGGTTCAGACGTATGGAAAAGTGTATACGTGCTCAGGGTGAATACTTTGAAAAGATCGATACTTGTAATAAAGAATAAATTTTAAATTTTTTGGGTATCTAGTTTCTTTTGGCACGCCCCTCGCATAACTATGCCATGTCGGTTTTTTCAAGATTTTTTCTCCACCGCTAACAAACATGTAATTAAGCATATTTCAGACTTAGGAAAAAACATTTTGATGTAAGCCCGACTCAGAGTCCATTCATACTGACACATCATAGCTGTACATATAAACATATATATTTGAAACCCATCTCCCTAAAACCTTAAGTAGCTAAGTCACAAGTTTCTTTAAAACGAATAAGTTGAAATTAAATTTAAAAAAAATCTCGCTTTCCACGCTGTATCAAAAGACTGCTGTTTATTATAGCGGGCGTCGCAAAGCTTGGCGGAATGCATTTGAAGAACTGCCTCCAAAATACGCGAAGAATTATACTTGTTAATAAAATATTTCAATTAAACGCAGAGATTCTCGCTTCAAAAATACTAAATGGGGAAAGGTGGTAAAATCTGAATGTGCTATCTCGGTCGACAGTTCTTTTGTTAGTGCTAGTGAAACGGTATGGCTGGCGCGGCATCCATCTACCCGAGCTGTTTACCTTGTAAGTATTGCGAAAAGATCGAGCTTAATCCCCTGAGATCGCAGACAAGAGCTACACTGGATGCGATAGATACTGTAAATCACATAAAGTCCATCAATATCAAACGCTTGCTATTTATAAGATTACATTCTTCACACTATATTTTCGATATACAAAGAGTATATTGTATTAAGCGCGGAAGTATTGCCAATAGTTTTCTTTTGAAAATATAATCGCTAGGGGTATGTTATCTATGCGGGTTCAAGAACGATGTCAGCAAATTGTAAGGGTTTTTTCTAAGGGCGCACATCTGTGGAATATTCTGCCAGCTATGCACTGCCTATTTTACTATACAGAAAAACCGTCAGATCTTTTAGGAAAGGATTATTTAATTCAACTGACTTCTGTAAATATCGTAAAAAATCGTTGTCTAATTGGGTAATTAAAATTAAAGGGTTCTCATTTAGAGAAAGGTGCTTGCAGTAGCTGTTGATAATATGACTTTAAATATCAATATTAAAATTTAAAATCTTAAGAATGTACCGGTTTAAAATTGGTTTTACATTAGACATTTAATGAGAAAAGCGGGTTGAGATATTATAATATTAAAAGCAGTGGCACATGAAAAATTTGTCACTTATAACCGGTCCTGACTGAAAATCAGTATTGTGAGTCAATCTCACAATTTTATGCTGAGTCAGGGCCTTTTCGACTTAAGGTCTGATGTACTGTATAAGTTATTGTATTTGTCATGTGTGTCATATTTGTTGTTTTTACGTTTTTTGTTGTATTCTGTACTTTTGATTCGAACAAATGTTTCTTTCGTTCTTTTTTTCTAAATTACTTTCCTCAATACAAATTCTAAAGTTTGGTACATCCTGGAAAATGTTGTTGATGATATTCCTGAATATGAGGTTTCATTTAAGAATCAAAACTATGTTTAGAAATAAAACGTTGGGAATATGCAAATAAACAATCGTTTACGTTTGCTACTTCACTATATTAATATGCAATGTCAAACATATTATGCTATTTTGGGCCTTCACAAATGCATTTATACTAGCAAAGTTATCCCATCATAATTTCGAACATTTGAAGCTACGTCATGCCATATAGCATTTTATTTATATATAATTTCCATGCATACATATATATACTCACGGCTATAAATCTCTAAAAAAGGTAGCCAGAGCTTCAGAATCATAAAATTCTTCAGCCACTTATGGAAGCTAAGTGGGGAAAATATTGTAAAATAAATGATTCTGTTGATGAGTCTCCAACCGCATCGCCCAAAAATCACTTAAAAAGCCCCGATACCCTTAGTCACCCCTTACGATCACCCATCGGAAGAAATGGGGTAGTTCTGTTCTAAGCCGACAGTACCCAGCAAGCATCCATGCCTATGTGATATAAATTCCTAATCCAAGAGACAGTGATTATTTACTGATAAGACGATTTTTATTTTAGAAGATATATGTACACTTTGTTGACCCCAAAAATGACCCCAATTTGGAAATAGTCTAAACAGCGTTGTTAGCGTAATGTGGGAGGTCGGATATCTCCCCGGGCAAGCGGGACGCTGCGCGACGTAGATCCGACACTTGTGTATCGGTAACACAGAACTTACACTCTGTAATATATTATTGAAGATATTTTTCAGTGTCTTTGAAATCCTCTCTCGAGACTCAATAAAAAGCATTGCTCACTTCATACATTATTCAGGCTTAAATGTACCGTATCGTCAATTTGAACATCGTGTCAACAATACCTACTTTGTTTTCGAATACTTTGTAATGAAAAAAGTTAGTCGTCAATCACTTATCATATAAACACATCGTTGAAGTACTACTTACAGTTTAGTTGTACTCAGGCACCATTAAACTATTTTTGATAAACTTTGCTCAAATAACATTACGAATGATTGATGTTGTCAAAGTTTTCACTTTTGTCCGATAAATGTAAGCCTTATTGACACGTACTTGATCGATTGGTAGTGAAATAAATGAGTCTCGCTACATGAATCGCCCCAAATATCATACTATATGATGGGCCCGACATTACTTCTTTTAACCTTTACATGATGACTGAATATATTTGTGACATTCATTTATTTTCTTCAAATCATTTGTCTTTTGAACGTGCTTATATTGAAGTAGATATAATATTGGGATGGGAACCAATGGGAACTAATGGCGTGAGTATACGTATGTATGTATATAATTTATAAAAAAAATAATAGTCATCACAATAACTTCCAACGCATTTTATGGAATTACGGACTACGGATTACGGACAATTACGATAATCTATAAACCTGGACCAAATATAGAACATTAGTATTGCCACCACATTATCCGCCTTATAATCATTATTTGCATATTTTGAGAATAAAACAATGAAAAAGCATACCAATAAATTGTGTCATTTTGTTTTGATCATTATTTGGGTGGTCGATTTATTTTATTTTCCGGGCCTCTTTCGATCTGTCCCGCGCACCCCACATGTCTAAATTTCCCCGTATAAAAATACCAGCAATCTGAAACAACTGAATTCTTAATGAAAGCAGTATTGCTAACGTTATGCACTCATACCGCACCTTATGAATACTAAACACGTTGTTTGTGATTTTTCGCAACTGGGAAATTTCTTTGTGTCAAGTGTAATGAAAATGGAAGCGATGTAGTCTTTGGTTCTAAGCTCCTTGGGGTATTTTTGTTCTCAACTCAAATCTACTTAACGTTTACACAGTAAATCCTCAAAGAGGTGGCAGGTATACTAATAGTTATGAAAATCACGTAACATTTTTGTCACCTGTTGTTAAGGGTAGCCGCGTATTACTTGGAAAGTGTAAGCAGGGGATGGCAGGGCAGGCCTATCGCCGTTCCCATTTAACTATCAACGTGCTGTTATATTATTTAAAGGTGAAAAATATTTTATAGTGAAGTAAATTAAAAAATAATTTTATCACTTGTTTTTCTAACTGGAAATTTAATAGAAAAGATTTATATTGTGAAAAAAATCCTGTATTCACATCAAATTTTGATTAATTTATGTGCTGTTTCACAACTACTTGTATGTTACTTTCCCACACATTTGCGACTGAAAAGTGTCAATATTTCGCAATTTATGGCATAGCATCGAGATATCAAATAAAATATTTCAGAAAATAAACTGAGAGTAATAGAAGACCCCATCTCCTGACGTCTAGTTCAACTCACGTCCACAAACATGGTAGAGACTTGAAGGCGACTCCTCATAAATATGATATTAGCAACTACATCTCAGTGCGAATGTACAAGTACTTTGGCTGTCTCACCTATTTCATACATTCATAAAACAGAATGCTAATGAACTAAAATCGTGATATATCGAAAATAAGCTAACTCTGTTGAAAAGTCAATAATCATTGTCGTTTGCGACACACATAAAGTTTAGCCAATTCGTGGATCGAACTATTCAATTACAGTTGCTTCAAACCGTGACGTCATTGGTACTTAGTATTCAAACGTATGCAAATTACAGACGTGCGATGCAATAAATGCCGACACACGGATCACAATTCGACAATTGCCATTTATGTTGCAATTCCATTATACCCGACCACGTCGCGGCACTCCGGTGAAATACTTCCATCCATTTCTTCCGCATTAAGATTAGTCTAATATTTAAACAACTTGCATACTAGATCCGATGTTCATGCAGTGAGTGTTTTGGCAGATACCGTCCACAAGTCTACTAGAGGCGAATCAGTAGGGTAATACAAATAGCAATAGAAGTGAATGTTAGTGTGTGTTGGGACGATAGCCCGGATCGAGGATGCTGAATAGGTTCGACGTGCCTGACTTCAACCCAATGTAATGTATTTTCTTAGCTAACTGTGTCATTCCGCACGTATTAGGGTATTGGTTACATACCAGTCTTAAATAAATGTATGGATGATACCTTTAATATTCAGAATATTTGCACATAAACGTCTTACAAAAATAAAGCTCAGTTTAATGTCATAAACATATTAGGCAGCATCTGTATTGTATTGAAATTCTAATTTATTGAATGTATTCCAATATTAATTTTAAATGTAATATAATAAATAGATCATTCTGCACCCTAATTATGTTTAAATAATTTATAAGAATAAAAAACACTTTTAAATCTTTACAATTTAAACATTTAAAATTAACTATGTTCTCAAATATTTTTTTATAAAAACCTACAACTCAAAAAAACAACCTTTGTATGGTGAGTTTAATAAGTAATATTGTTGATTTAGCACCAGTTATCCTTACGTAGTTAAGAAAAAACCAAATCAAAAACTTTAAGAAAACGGATAGTCAAACGTTTTGTGACTTTTAAAAGGTACTGAGTAATAACAGGTACGTTTGAAAACAAGTGCATAATCAGCTTTGTGTCGATTAATATCGCTGGGCCCTCGGGCGTGCTCGGCGGCGGTCTGCTCGATTTGCGGGGACAAAGAACTGAATTATTTCCTCCATTTCTTGAACATCTCTTTGTTTTAGATACGCGGGACGATTCGCCTTCGTGCTGCCTTCTAATAGCTGGGAAATTGTTTTACAACGACCGTAATCGGCTTTGTTCGGAGACGTGCAATTTCAATAACTACTTTATGTTTTATACTTGGAGGTACAAGTGTATCTAGTATTTAGACGTATAAGATGGCCATTCGTTTTATTCTTGTTAAACACAAACATAAGATGTCTACTATAATACCAATCCCATATGTCTAGAATTATGATGATTATTAATTTTTAAAAATTTAAATGTTGATTTTGATGTAGTTTTGAATGCCAAAATAGCTATTGTATATATTTTTATGCAATAGCCATTTTGCATGTAAAAAAGGCATAATTAAATTATCGAATTTCGAAAAATACAACTATACATGAAATAAAATAAACCAGTTATATGATACTTGAGTAATATTGGAAGATGGGGTGTAAACAGTAACATTAGTTTCCTCTCGTGAAATAGCCGTCACCGTTTGGTCGGGTGCCAAGCAACGCATGTAGCGGCAATGTAATTGTTTGTTCCTTTCCTCGGCAACAAGCGCGACCCCGCTCTAATGTTCCCTTAACGACTGACTTGTATCACTAAATTTCAAGTACATTCGCGTTTTTTTATATTATCAGAAGTATCAACTTATTGTTGAATGAGATTTTTGGGAAGAATTGTGCGTGGCAGTGGACGTCCATTGTTAAGAAAATAATGATTTATTGAATTAAAAAACAAAAAATATCTCAGTATCATTTTATGAGCATTATAAGATTAGAGAAATTAGTTTCTGGGTTAAGGAATTGTGGTTTAACATTGTGCAACTAGTAAATCAATCACAATTAATTTATTGAAAACTGCGAACCCCTAACATTGTTTTGAAATTCATGATTCTCAACGTTGATTCCGTTTCTTTTAAGAGTCTCCAAATAGACATAAACCTTGATAAAATTAAAGTAAAGGAATTTCTAATTAGAAATTTTACCTCTTCACGACATGGCAATATTTCAGGTTCGTGAAGGTATTTCCAATAAGAGACTTTGCCAAGTCATAATTCTTCAAAGTTACGTGTAATGAGATGTGGATATTACGGAATTCTTCAGAAAGAATTACCCTCTTCTATTCAAGAGTGAGTGGGACGGGTCGGGCTCTGAACAGTCGGGGCAGAGTTACAAGTAACTCTACAGAAGGCCGCCCGCCGCCACCGCCGCCGACGGATAGCTAAGGACGTTTCATATTAAGTATATAGACGTTCCATTCAACGGCGATTTGTAAGCAAATATATCATTCCTTTACCTACATAAATCAAATGTAATAATTGAGGCTTAGTCAGATGGAATGTAAAAAGTTTTTAAATGCTTCTTGGGCAAAACGTATACAAAAAAAAATGATTTATTTGGAAACTAATTTAGGAAAAGAATTACTTATGTAAAAGTTAAATATAATTTTCATCAAACAGAATCTTTGAAGAACGTATGATATGAGTTTACGTGAAATATTTATCAGGCAATTATTGCTGAAACATCACACAAAACATAGCTGTAGTTATAACATAACGGAGAATTATTATTTATTAAAACCTACTTAAAATGTACTGAACCCGATCCAACTTCCGTTCAAATAGAGAAGAAATGGTGCGGCAAATGGCACATAAATTTCATTTCGAGAATAAGCATAGGGCATTAAAAATTTAGATTACATGTAGAAGACGCCATAAAATGTATTTGCACCGGCAACTTGCATGAAATTTATTATTATAATCCACGTTAATGTACCAAATAGAGTTCAAATAATAATGTTAATTGTAAATATCCATTTGAAGCCACAGGGCTTTTAATATGGTTTTTAGCCAACCCTGATTGACCCAACATACATAATAACAAATCATGATTCATGACCATTTAATAGCCGTTTTTTGTGCTTTCTGGTAAACTTTGTAAGTGAAACTAGTTAATTGTGATAACTGCAAGATAACATCTATCTTCTATACTTATAATAAATCTGTAGAGAGGTCAATTCTGTACATGAAATATATTTTCAAAATAACCATCAGGTGATTAGGGATCGATACTGATGCCAAAAATGCAATCAGTAAAATTTTTGTCTGTCTGTCTGTCTGTCTTTCTGTCTGTCTGTCTGTCTGTCTGTCTGTCTGTCGGTTTGTATGTTCCTTATGGAAACAAAAACTACTCGACGGATTTTAACGAAACTTGGTACAATTATTCTTCATACACCTGCGCAGGTTTTTGTATACTTTCCAGCTGAGTAGTAAAGGGGAATTTCGGGAAATTTTGGGAAAACGGGAGAAGTTACTCCATTTTTTAAGCTTCCGTCGCGTGTGCTGCCTCAATGGTTAAGCCTACATAGAAATCATGTGTGACGGAAATATTCTTCATAAAATTATCTAAAAAAAAATCCTCAGCAGTTTATGTCTATCTTTTACGGTTGACTCAAAATAACACGTGTAATTCCTGATAGCTTAGCAGTTCGGATCATTCTGATTATATTTGTTTACTCTTACGTTTGTAAACGTCTCACTCATCCCAAATTTAAAAAAGGTAACATTATTACCTATTCAATAAAAAAAGAATCATACAAATCGGTAGACAAACACCGAAATTATACATAAAATAAGCCATCGCGCCCGTGATCAAAACCAAATCTTTACTAATTTACATATAACATACTAGATGGCGCCAGTAGTTGCATCCTACATCACGTAATGATTTATTTTTTAGACTGTTATAAATACTTCATAGCGTTTTATTTCAAAATTTGCTATTAAACGGAAATACTGAACCGTTCATCAAAGCGCATTTAAAATCACCAAACTACACTGTTTTGGGAGTGCTATAAATTTAATAAATTGAAAACATTGCGCTGAATTTTACTATGCTTGAGCAGTGACTGAAGAAAGAAACCTCAGATATTTAAAAAAACAACGCTACCCGTGCGAAGCTGGGACGATCCACTAGTTCTAAATAAAAACACATGCACCCGAATAGAGAAAATCATTCTATATTATTATGTATTAACAAGACACTAATTAAAAATGTAGATTTTATGGCTTATGTGCTTTAGTTAAATCGTTTCCAGATAACCTGTGTACTAGAACAATTCGTTCACAACTGTATTTCCATAATGCTTTCAAAACAGGTATGATCATCAAAACTGCGGATTAAAACGTGAGAGCGTCGGCGAGTCGCGAAAAGGACGTTAGGAAAGTGGTCACGTATAACAGTACTTTGAACGCTGCATGCGGCGCGGCGCTTCAAACGTAATCCAATCAACACCAATGACGCTGGACGGTGTCAATATCACACATCACAAAAGCCTCGCTCGCTTGCCTGTAAAACTTTAAATGTAGAAAAAAAGAAATTAATATTAAATTCGTGCCATAAAATGGAGGGAGATTCGTAGAATTTTAAATTGTAATGTAGTATAGCCTCGCTTGATTGCCTGTAAAACTTTTAATGTAAAATAAAGATTTAAAAAATCATTTTGCTAAAATCCATCGAGAGACATTCGTAGAATTTCACAACATATTTTACATTATAATGTAACATAAGCTGTACACGTAGTGTCTGTAAATAAAGGTGGACGAAGGAGGCATTTAATATTTATTATTTACGATCTCTAATAAGAGCAAACGGGCGGTAGACTACGCTAGGAACAGACAGGGTGGCGGCATAGTAACACAACGGCTAGACCGCCTCAAAAGGTGCGCTTTTTATGCGATTAACATTTTAATACACGTCAATCCTAAAGACTACAACTATTTTCGCATTTTATTTATCTTGTACCGAGTCAAAACTATAGAGAAACCTATTATTTATCAAGGAGTACTTTACGTTATGAAAGGAACGCTTTGAAAGGAGATAAATATCTACTGTCAACTTATTTGTACTATGACCTTTTTAAGTATAAATTTAATCGTTTAATATATTTTTTGCATGTTGTTGTTAGTAAAGGAAGGCTGCGCAAAATATTTCACGATCAGATTGAAAACATTCTTACAAAGGCCGGAACCCGAAATAAGAAGAATTAAGAGCATGTATGAAAGAGAGAAAATTAGAGAGATTTCTCAAGATCGAGGAAATTGGCAATTAAAAGTCTCTACCTACCCCAATGGAAATACTAGGCGTGAGTATAAGTAAGTTTCTACCAAGCGTACCTCTAGCACCTTCTCCTGCCCACGACTGATTTTGTTACTTATTACTAAATAATGATGCTATTGACTCGCTCATTTTGATTGACTCACAAAAACTTACATGCATCAACTGTAATTTTTATTACCTGATATAAAGAATGCCTACCTTTCGTCTGTCAGTGTAATCACGTAAAAAGGATTAGCCCATTACCAATTTGTACCGATACACTGTAACATTACTAAATACAACTCAGCCGTGTTAGTTTCCTCACAATGTTTTCTTTCTCTGTTTACAACGTTAGATACGACTTAAGTCGAGGTGAAGGCTACATTCAGTGCAACAGACTCCAAGAAATATCAAGGTAAATACAAGAGAGGGCGCACCTACGTAGTTCCTTACTACATCTCCATAGATCTTATCATACTTATATCATTATCAGCAATCGTTAGATAATATATAACCGAGAGGCCACCTAAATCTTCTTTAAACATTCTATTGCGACAGTCAACTTTGATTCCAAAATAAAAACTATGAAATAACTAACACAATTTTATCATGGCACAATTCTATCAATGAAATATTTTCTACGATTGCTGTCTTCTGTGCTATCAAATCGAATAATATATTAACTTACAGAAAATTCAGAAGTATTATAAAAATGTACCATGTAACAAATCAAACAACGCAGTAGTTGTTTTGTAATTTTCACCAAAAATTTGCTTTAATTTTATACAAGTGAATAAGTTTCGTGGGTTCTATTTGCGGTCTTAAAGCTTCGAACAATAAACGATTTGACGGCGTATTAATAAAACGATTAAAGGAACTCCTGCTGGTAATCTGCGGGCGGCGGCGGCAGATGGCCACAATTCCCAAACTTCAGTGACGAACGACGGAGCGGAGCTGCTCACTCGGAAATCAACCCAAGATTTATATATTTCAAACAACTACGCTACTTCAACCATACTTTATTTTCACTCGGAAAAATAAACGTTTCAAACTAATGAAAATTTAACTACTCCGACGCTCATTAAAATGTCTTCGCAACTAATTGCAAACAATTCAAAATTGCTACTTTTAATACCAGACTATTTAAAGCGTTTGAAACTCGTTTGTCTTTGAAGCCATAAAACAGATTGATTAGCCATTAGCATTCATCACTTAGCATTGTAATGATACGCTTCAATGTAACAAGGTAGTGACGCCGATGTCAAACGGTTTGATGAGTCGTCAAAATTGCTTCCGGAGTTGTTAAGTGCAGGAAATTGTGACTTCTCCATCGACACACCTACGACAAGCTGTTAGCACTGTGTTTTTGGAGACATATTTGACAGACAGACTGAATAAAATATTAGCTTGAGTACTACAATATATTTTAGTTTTAAGAATAATGTTTAGTGCATTTGAGAAAAGATGCGATAGGTACGTAGAGCGAAGGCACGAGCAGTAAACACAGCCCGAAGCAATATCTCGGTAGCAGCAGCTGCGATGTAATGGCGCCGACACTTTACGCGATGCGATTACGACCACCTAAACATTCATTACAAATAATGTCCGTCATTTATCTATCCTAATCACTGCCAGAACGCCCAGTCCAGCAATCCTTAAAAACTCTAAATTAAGGATTTTTAATTTAATGATTTTATTATTTTTTGTTTGGAATTCATAGCTACTTAAATAAAAACTGAGATACTGTGAAACCACAACGTGTTCTATAGAAGTTATTAGATGCCTTTGCTGACAAAAGTTTAAATTGCTAATCGCTATTTTAAAATTGAGTTTGCTGCTAAATACTATAAGTGTAAATAAGTAGTTGCGGCAGTTATTAAAAGCAGCTGAACGGTAAAACCTCAAAACCGTAGTAATCCTAACGAGGGCAGTTGTGTTCGCGGAGCCCTCCACCCCGCCGCGATCCCGCTTCCTGCTAAACGCGTTCCTGAATGCAAATATTCGACACATAAACGCTATAAACGTTAATAATGCCATCTCTTTCGAACAGCTACCCGAGCGTCAATCAGAGATGAAACAAAGACATAACGTTGTACTAGATGTGAGGAAGGGAAGGTATTCGGGCATACGCTAAATGTTTCACGGTTTAATCAACCGCCCACCATCGGGCAAGACAAATAGTTCCCTCATCTGCATCTATACGAGCTAACTCCGCATCGATAGTTTACCTTAACCTCTTTGCAGGCATAATAAATATGCTGTTGTTTGGTATCAACACTGTGAGCGCGTTCCGCGACGCAACCGCACGTTCCCTTTCATTCATACGAATATGAGCGGTTCTCGTGTTTAGAATAGAGCTTACGTTTAATGGTTTTTCGGAATATTTGATCTAGTAAAAAATATTAATTATATTATTTTGAAAATAATAACAATAATGTTATTAGTTTGGATCGTTCAAAATTAATTCAAAAAGTCGTCTTGTATGACACCTATGGAAAGCGATGGAATAGTGTTACTAACCCACTATACGAATTTACAGCAATTAAATCATAGTAAGACATCCGAGTTGTATTTCATTTTTTAAGTTCTATTTCATAGAACAACTATAGATTGTTCACAAAACATATACCCCTTTTACCAACACAGGTTCCAACAGATTACGATTGAATTTTACAGTGAGCCCTGATAAAAACTAAGCGCTTAAATGATAAGGCTTTCAAATGAGTTACTTTAAAAAGTTTTCTGACACGATTTCAATACAATATAGAATTTCTACAACAAATTCTTGGATAAAGCACTCTGAAATTCATTTTTGCTTTAGTCTATAAAAGAAAATCTTATAGCAATGCCAATTTTCCAAAAAGGGTATTAGTTAGCAGTAACATTAATGTCTACGGTTTTACAACGTATCTTACGGTTTTATCGGTAACTCAATAATATCTTACTGGCAATAAATGAATGGTTAATGAATTCCTCACTTTCGATAACTAACATACAAAATCATGTTTAAACTACATTGCTACAAATCACACAAAAAACTAGTGCCTACGGCCAGTCCATGGCTAGTTCGGTCGAGCTCCATTCACTACTCACGAATATCTACTCAATCGCACTAATGGCAAGAACCACAGGCGCTCTCCCTGAGGACACACTAACTAAATATGTAATGCTTATTCGGAGCACTTAGACCTCGCCCCGCATTGACCACAAGAAATTACAAGCCAACATATAAATTATCACGAGTTTTCAGGTGGGAACGACTTTAATATGCCCCCTTTCTTTGACAACTTTTATTTTAGTATTTCTCTACGACTGTTTGAATAAGCGACTCCAAAACATAGATATTTAAAAAAACATTAGACTTTAAGATAATTGAAAATCCATACTAATATTACAAATCGGAAAGTGAGTTTGTTTGTTTGTGCCGCTTTCACGCCGTAACTACTGAACCGATTACTTTGAAATTTAGCAGACGTATAGTTAGGAGCCTGGAATAAATAATAGGATACTTTTTATCCCGGAAAAAAATATGTTCCAAAATATTGTTTGCTTGCTGGATGGATTAGAGATGGGAAGAAACTGGGTAGAGCTATTCTAAGCCAACACTAAACAGCAACCGCGGGAATATAAATATAAAAAACAGAAGTTGAGATAGTGTTTCGGTATTTTGGATGTAAACCGGATGCAAAGAATTAAGTCCACGCGGACGAAGTCGCGGGCAAAAAGCTAGTATATTATATAAAAACAAATAGATTTCGTTATCCAGTGAATAAAATACTGCGATATGTATATTTGTATAGTAGAAATGTGTTATATGTGTGTTTGGTGCGTTTGGCATGTTTATGCAATGAAAATAATTATATCATGAATAGCTAAATCGGAAATAAACTGTGTTGTGAGTAACAGCTATATCGGAACATTATTATGTTTCACAGACACAAGTGGCAAACACGACAAAACGATATGTACTTGAGATACAAGCCAATTCGGGATAGAAACAAAATACGAAACAAAGAGAATAAATATTTTTGTTCGAAAGATTTCACGAAGTCAATTTGTAATCTTCCATTATCTGCGCACATAACATTTCTGCGTGTATCTAGTCTGGGGACGAAATCCACTTGAAGCCGTCTTGATTACAGCGAGGCGTCGGCAGTGCTGGCGTCCCAGCGATTTCAAATTGGACGGATTATGAGGACTTCCAAGTAACGATGACAATTTGAATATGAACGACCGAGTATTTTAAAAATTAAACGAATTCTCTTTCTTTATTTGCTGCTTGTCCACTGAATACGGGTGAAAGTGCTGCCATTTGATGCTTTTGTTGGACTTATGAGATTATGCGATGAAGACCGGGTGAATATTATCTTTTTGAATGAATAAACATTGTGTGGGATTCTCGCTTTAAGTTTTATATTACTTTTAAAGAAAAGGCTTACACAAATTGTAATAAGATATATCGTTTATTAAATTTTAACTAGTGATAAATTTATCAACTCGTATCATTGTAAGCCAGTTAAGATTATTATAGCAAAATTAGCGCCATTAGTCTTAAATCATATTTTTCTAAATTCTTTAATACCATCACTTAACCACTAGTAAATAACCATGATTTTTATTTATTTATTCATTTGGCACACATACAGTAAAATTACATAACAAAGATAATTTACAACATTTAAACAAATCACTTCTGTAAATGTACCTTAATAGTGGGCACAGCATGACAAAAAATGTATATTTCGATGACAAAGAAAATTAAGTATTTAGATTACAAATCAATTCCAATCAATCAAAAACATTAATTAAAATATATGTATTTGCAAATTATATAGATGAAATTGTTAAAATTAAATTAAATTAAAAAATACACAATAAAAAAACAAATTAAAACATAAAAAATATAAAAATTATAAATTAACATTATTTTGCATAAATACACAAAATAAATTTATTCATTTTTCTTATTGATATTGTTTTGAAGCCATGTTGGTGACTACTAGCACTAAAATCATTGAAGTACATCGTCAAAAAATCCTCAATGACAAACCGTTTTCCTTAATAAACAAATTGCTCTGAGATTAAATACGCAAACAGAACGCCCCGATCCATTTGGGTTTAATCAAGTCACTTACAATCTGCAGCAACCCCTTAAATTGCACAATCATCGTTTTATTAGTGAAAGACTATAGGGTGAAATTGTTTTTATTGAGCTCTTAAAGAACTTTGGAGTGTATATGTCGACTTAGAATAGCACTACCCCATCCTTTCCGTAGAAGTTGTACACGATATCTCTACGTATATTCTAATAAATCATATAGATAAAACACCTGTTTTTTGTCTGTGTGTAATAAATAGACTTCGAAACGATAAACCGATAAAAAAACACTTGAAACATCCTACAACTTACAGTATATTAACATAAACTTTTAAGCCGTATATCCCCGACGGGGTTGGCAGAGATAGTAATGCTTCCAAACATCGAGAGACATAGTCACCTTGTGTTCAGAGTACCCATGTTTTGCTTGGACAGTGTTCTCACGTGATACTTATCGCCGATTTTAACTATAACTTAGCCATATGGGTTTCCTCATGATGTTTTCCCTCACCGTAACAACCAAAATAAATCAACCACACATATGACTTTGAAAAGGGCACATCGGTGTTGGCTGGGGATCGAACCGACGCCTATCTGCATGATAAGCGCATATTCTAACCAATACTGAGCTATCTTGGTAGTATATGGATTATAACGTAGAAACAATAAAAGGGAGTAATCTACCCCAATAAATTACTGAACTGAAATGAAAAAAAGTATTAAGAATGGTCTTTTACACCTAGTTAAGCGAATCGGAGCTTTGAGGCTAGACTATAACATAGACACCAAATCTACGTTTCGTCTTTATCTCCGATCTAGAAGGACAGAAACCATTATACAGACATAAATATTCAATTTTAATTTACTCAATACAATAATAATAAACCATCTGAATTGATTACAAAGACAATATAATTTCAATAAACCTAAGAATGATATAAACGGGGCGCGCCTAGAAAGGAGATCGTCCACTAGTAAAAGCGCAATCATCTAATGAATGCTTCCGGGCAGATAAGCTTCGATTAAATGGTCTCTTTATTGCCTAAGGAAAGGAGCGTTTCCTTTATGTTCACATTGAGGTATCTAATAGATACTGTTGGATTTGGTACAAAGCTAAAATGTTTCCTATAATAAAAACCATTTTAGATCGAGCGTACGCTACGGCAAAATTACGTCCGAAGACGAGAACCCATTATTCAAATTATTTAGTTATATTACATTACAATGAATATAAGATCGTAGACTGCAGATAAAATGATACACGGTATAGATGTATCTAAGTAAGTTGGTATAAATTTATCGTCTGCATATCCTTTCAGTGGGTAGATAATGACCGCAGTAAAACGTTTAAGCACGAAATAACTGCTCCTGGAAGCCGTTATTACAATATTATGAATGGCTTCCCCACGACGACGGCGGCGCGCCGACTACGCCAGCCTTTCTGCTAAGCAGTATACTTTACACCGCCATATCATTACAAATTTCATGAAAAATCTTTACAAACACGCCTGCTAAATTACATTCGCGTTCTTATAGGCACTCTACCGTAGCAGCTAGAAGATTATACTGGATCGTCAAGGAATAAAAGCTACTCTTTCTTACCAAATAGTACAGAATGCAAAATGAGAATCAAATTATAGTTTTGCTTGTTAATATAAAAGAAATTATGTGAAAAGTTTAAAATCTATAAATTCGATTAATAAACACAAAATTTATTTGTTTGTTAGGAAAATTTTAAGTTAAAAATGTTCTAGTAAATAAAAGGGGTGTTTATACTTATATATATAAGTATATACGGGTAGCCAGAGCTTCAGAATAAGAAATTTCTCAGCCACTCATGGAAGTTTCTTTTTCAATATAAAGTTAGTGATGAGTCTCCAGCCACATCTCCCAAAAATCAATTAAAAGGCCCCAATACCCTTTGTCGCCTCTTGCGATCACCCACACTATGAAATGGTGTAGTGCTATTTTCCGACACTACACAGCTATTCTTGTAATCAAGGATTAGACAATACAATGAAATAAGACTACAGAATACAATGAATAGCGTTTAGAATGTCAATGAATGAACCAGCTTGAACCCAATTCTTTCAGTACAGAGCACGGCACAGTGCGCCCCGTAGTGACGTGTGTTCGTATGTAGGAAGTGGAGCGTCGTGTGTAGTTACGGCTTGGTGCGGAAGGAAAGTCGTGCTAATTACCGCGCCCTGGCTTGCCTCGACCGCACTCTGTTTCGATAAACCTTTCTAGGAATACGGGACTAGCGGTACGTTTTAGATGTTTTTGTACATAGATAATCATGCCGTTGGTTCGTATTGAGTTAGGTAGAGACTGACAATGACCACCTTGGACAATACTGAAAAACCTCTCGTAATTAAGTGTCGTACAGTTATACATCCCAAAAAAAGGTTGCCGAGCAGGTTGCCAATTAGAATTTTCTCAGCCACTTTAAGAAGTTGAGTGGGGGAAATTATTGCAGTGTAAATTTTTCAAGATTAAGAAAAAAACAAACAAAACAACAATGCGTGTATTATATATTATGAGTACTATAGTATAGTATATATGTTGTGAGTATATGTATGTATTATATATACTCGTATGATTAAATATGTTATCAAGTATGTATGCCATACTACAACTAATTAAATGTGTTTACTTTTCTAGGGGCAAATTTTATCTGTGTGGTAGGTCCGGTCCGTCAATGTTTAAAAATTATAATTTATTATTTTACTTTTTATGTTTGTTTTATTACAAAAAAACTGGTGGTATGGAAGTCCCTCAAATACTTATTTAATTCGAATTTTTATTATGAGTTGTTGAAGAGGCAATAGAAATATGTCTATCAACTATCACCGCTCATGAAATACAATCTGGTGAAAGACAGAGGTACAGAGACAAAAACTATGTAGTAGGGCCCGTTTTGCTTTTACCAACTTTCGATGATGATGAAATGAATCGCAGTAAAAATGTATCTTAATAAGTTTTATTGAATAACTTTAATGTTTAAATTAAAAAGTTAAACATCAAAACAAAAACAGATCTTAAACCTACGCGTATATACATTCATAATGAGTTTAATGTGATGTATGTTATGTCAGTGGAGCCATTATGGTTTTTATGAAAATAATGCATGCTGAAATACAGTTGTTTTCAACATATATCTCAACAAATTGTTAAAGTGTTAAACAGCAAATTTTAAGACCATGAACTAATCACCAACACATATTTTATTCATGTCATATCAATATCATCAAAACGAACTTATTAGAATTTGAAACCAATTAAAATCAACCTATTTTCCTGGGAGGTCCTAAAGGAATAAACGTAATCGCATACAAAAAAACATGTTTGTCAAATTATAGTTAACAAGACTATTGCCTTGATATGGAACTTCCTGCTAACACGATACCGATCCTAAGTCAACAACTGACTACTCTCATGAAACGTTCCTGTAAATGCAGAAATTAACTCTAGCTGGGCCCGTATTCTATTATTAATTGATTTCTATCAATTTTAGTTTTTATTGTTGACCAAAAATAGCAATATACAATGATTTTCTTGGGATAACAAATAAGGGTTAAGTTGATGTGCGGTATTCACTAGTGAATAGTGATCCACCACTATTATCTTATAGCCTATGTTTATTCTGCAGGTTTTAGATTTCTACTGGTGAAAATTTGAGCGGTTTCCGAGCTTATTCATTACAAACAAACAAATCTACGCTCTTTATTTCAAGTATAGATTAAGAATATAATATTATAATATTTCAACATGATCTTATTTATTTGTACTAAAAATTACTAATTCCATGTTAAGTTCATAAGCTATAATTGGTCTTATCCTTTAGGCTCCCATTTATAGAATTACTGGAATATGGGCCCAACCGACTAAGAAACGAGTATCTTTTAGCTATCGAGAGTGCCTCCGCAAATAATACCTTTATCGCCCTCGTTAATACCTCTACGATGTGTTTGAAGAAATAACTCGTTAATTGGTTAGCTATTAGCTTTAACTTGGAAAAGCTATTTTCAGAGTATTCAGGATTTCAGTTATCCCCGAACCAAACAATATGTGCACCCAATCTATTGATGTTAAATCTGAAAATAGAGAAAGATATTTTTAACATTGGAGAATAAATCACCTGGTATTTAGATTTTACCCATTTTTGACGAACCAATTGTCTCATTAAAGAAAGATTTTTAAAGATGTATAGTTACTGTATAAGGATCATACACAAAGCAGTTCTTAAATTTAAAAAATAAATCGCTTCGAATTACTTTAAAGTATTATTTTTTTGACAACGATCCTAGTATGACAATTAACAGATATATTAAAAAAACTAGATCGTTCTTGGAAATTACAATAACATACATACATATACTCACGGCTATAAATCCCTTAACGGGGTAGCCAGAGTTTTGGAATGAGAAATTCCTCAGCCACTTTTGGAAGTTGATTGAATTACAATAATTAGGGCATATTTATTATATAAGGTGTCCACCATAGATATATAATGTATATAGATCGTCAATACAAAGAAGACGGCGAGATAAAAACATAAGTACAGCGGTGTGTGTGTGTGACATTAGTATGGCGGATTCTATACTAGATCACTGTGGACAACTTTTCGTATAAGCCCACAGAAAAGTTGTCCACAGAAGAGAATGTTGATAATAAAACGAGCACTAATCTATTATTTTTGAGATTAGAATAATAAATCAGGTGTATGCAGTCATTACTCTCGGTTATTTATTCAATAATATACTTACAAAATAACACGAAGAACAGAAAAGTAGCACTGACCTCTGACACTTATTATGAAAGAAAAAATAACACGATCAAAGGCCATTAAAGAAAAAGTGAATTGGATTGAAAAAGATTGTCAAATGGCGTAAGCAAGTAAGGATGTGTAGTGTTGTCAGTTTAATAAAAAAATGTCCCTGTTTTCATTGCAAATACGATAATTTGTGTCAAGCTTTAAGGTCCACAGTAAAGTCGCAAACCCTTGTAACGAAATGTTTATACCAAATTATGAATGATACATTTTTTTATGGTTTTTAAGATAATCAAATCATAAACTACATAATTATAAGATATTAAGACATGTACGATGTAAGTTGTACCTTCCAAACTTAAACTGTATACCTAAAAACATAATAACAACGTATCTGAACAGACCACAGGAGGAGACATTTAGTTCGTGTAATATTCTTTTTAATTCATAATAATGAAATGTTGTTCCACATACCGAATGTATTATCTCAGTGGGTGACAGGCAAATCTTTTATTTAGGTTACCAACTATTCCTTTTTAATAAATTGTTTTAATTATTATCCTCGTCTATCAACTTAGAGATAAATAATCTATTGAGTTTGGTAATCGGTAAAATAATATTTATAAACGCTGTGTAGTGTCGGCTTAGAATAGCACTACCCCACTTCTTCCGGTGGGTGTACGTAAAAGGCGACTAACGGTTTTGGGGCTATTAAGGGATTTTTGGGCGATGCGGTTGGAGACCCATCACCAACCACCTTTATTTTACCATCTTTTCCCCATTCAACTTTCCAAAAGTGGCTGAGGAATTTCTAATTTCTCAGCTCTGGCTACCCCTTCTGGGGATCTATAGCCGTGAGTATATGTATATATGTAATATTTATGAAGGGTATTCCCATGGAAACAAGATAAATAAGGTGTCCATAATTTATCATCTGTTCGTGTGTTTCGGAGCTTTTACCATTTAACCAAGAAAATACCTTTCTTTTTCAAATAAATAATTTAAGTGAAATAATAGGCTACCTAGCCTACTATATAAAATAAGCTACCCGCCTATAGTAAAATGCAACTGAGGTTTTCGGTTTGGGGCTTTTGAACTTATTAACTCGATACTTATCATCCTTTTAATACCACAATCCTTTAATTACTATTTTTCTCTACTCAACTTCATAAAGTGGCTGAGGAAATTTTAATTCTCAACTAATATAAACTATTATAAACTACTAATTAAGAATATGAATATATGTAAATATAAGTGTTTTTGTAACTTTTAGAGGAACTCTCCTTAAAACACTAACAGATGGTCACCCTACGTAAAACGAGACACAGCCCACTAGTAAGCCATCCTTGTTCAGGACACTTTAGGACGCCAGAGCGCATTCCTGTTTAAATAGTACTTTCATGAACCAAACTAAATCAGAAGAATACCTAAAGACAAACGGCCACTGCAAGCAACCGTAAAGGTTGATAATGGCCATTCAATGGGATATACCTAAGACGTTGCGACACAAAAACGCGACAGCGAGCTTTCTGTCGCGCCGCGGTGCAGCAGTGACGTCGCATGCGAACGGTCGCCGCCCGCGGCCAGGTGCTTTAAATTACCACATTTGTTACACGTTTACACGAAACTGTATCAATATTTCAAGCGGATTTACACACGCCATATACTGAGGTTTTGCATTTTGGTGCCGAATAAAAATTGCGTCAATGTGGAAAATTGTAAATCAACGGCTTATTTTTATTTCGCTGCACAACAATTTTAAGCATGATAAAAGATACATGGCGCTACATGGTATGATGATGCTTAATGCCACTTGCTCTATCTTCACTTTACTCTATGAGTGTTTGGGTCGAAAATTTAAATTTTAGCATATTAATTATATATAATTGTATTTAAGATAGTTTTTGAAAGAATTCACACTGAAAGGAACTCCATTTATTAAGGTCAACATATATTATAAAAGGAGTATTGAATAATCATTATTTCGTGATTATATTAAAGTATTTTGTTTGCGCTTGTTTCAATGGTTTGTTCTGGCCAGCATTTTTTTCTTTATTTACACATATTACATTAAAACAACACCACAGTATAACTAAATACTTCATTATTAATAAGTTATATTTCTTCTTATCTACTTATATTTTACATATATTATCTTATCATTAAACTAGCTTTTTGCCCGCGACTACGTCCGCGTGGACTACATTTTTTGCATCCAGTTTACATCCAAAATACCAAAACACTATCTAACTACACTAACTTCTGTTTTTTTTGTATTTATATTCCCGTGGGCGTTGTTATAGATATAAAGAACATTGAGACTTTTTAAGTGGTTATTGGGCGATGCAGTTGGACGGTTGGACGGACCCCATTCAACTTCCAAAAGTGGATAAAGAATTACTATCTCTGGAGCTGTGGCTACCCTTTTTTGGGATTTATAGCCGTTAGTATATTCTCATGATTGATTGATGGATGAATTTCATACATTCCTTTTTGTAGTTGTTATATCAGTCAATCGCATCAAGATTCAAATTTCTAGATACATTGTATTTATAAATCAAAAATCTGTATAATATATTTCAATCTCTTAGGGGATGAGTTCCAAAAAACCTTTTTAATTGTTCATAAGAAACATGAAACAAACCATTTTGTAACCAAGTTTCTATGTTCAAAAATGAAAATATCTTGAGTAAGTATGGATAGCAGTTTGGCGACCCGGTGCTGCCCCCTACACTGACTGTTGGTGATGTGTGAGAGATTGCAATCATCGGTCAACAGATAGCGTTACTGAATTACCATTGAGATATTTACTATTATTATATATTTTGTATAGAAGATAGATATAACCTTACATTAGTTAATAAGTTAACAAGTAAATAAAACTTTATTCACAATATCAAGTACCATTAGCTTAAAAATAATTAAATTGCCTACTCGCAGTGAAACTATTAGTAATTTAGAAAAGAAGTTAAATTCAGCCCTTTTAGAATTAAAAAAATCCAAAGAAAATACCATAAAATTGTTAGAAGAACGTGAGGATAGTGAGCAAGAAATAAACAATATTATTACAATAATAAATATAATCGCTCTCCATTTAACGATACTTTTTAATAAATGTATAGATTTAGGAGAATTTCAACATTCAATAGCAATTAGATATCTATGCAGATTCCCGTTTATGATTATGCTTTTATATCTTATTATGCCTATAAATCACTACATGTATCATATCACTATATTATGTCATATATGTGTATGTGTGTTTATATATATGTGTATATATTTCTGTTATCTTATAGTGCGACAGTTCTATATTCGTATTCTATATATGTATAATTTTATTCTATAATTATTATTTATCTTTGTTTATTTAGTATATACAGTTGTCAATTATGTTGTTTTAATATGTATAAACTTTTTGTATGTATGTCCAATAATCTGTTCCGTATGGTGTAAAGCTCGCAATGTCACTTGAGTGGGTGCTGACTCAAAATCAGTGTTGTGAGCTTCCAAAGCTCACAACGCAGTGCTGAGGCAGCACCGTTTCGCTGTGCAGAGGCCTTGCCTTCTAAATATTATATTTGTATGTCTTTTCATGTTGACTTTTATTTTCTAGCTTTGAGAATTGAATAATGTGTTGTTCTTTTTCTCTATTAATGTTATTTTTCCATGTTCTGTACAGCGAATAAATGTCTCTCTTCCTCTTTCTTTCTCTTTCTTTAATTCCCTGGCTCTGGCTACCCCTTCAAGGGATTAATAGACGTGAGTATATGTATGTATGTATGTTATATAAAAAAATATCTTCTTTTTATGTATTTTCATAATTTTTTAAACTGTATAGTAGTTAGTAGTTCAAATGTGAATAAATGTTTCTTCTTCTTCTTCTAACTCTTTTAATCTGAAATAACAAATTCATATTAAAAACACAACTCAGATGTCTCGTGCGTGCATAAAATAAAACAAAGAACAAAATCGAATATGTTATTGTGAAGCCGAGTGAAGCACCAGAAAGTTTTTCAATTTCGGAATACGCAGGTACGGAGTAAGTTGCTCTGAGAATCGCATCGGTAAGGCTACGATGCAATATTGCGCATTGTCATTGCCTACCAGAAACCTCGACTTGAACAAAGTCATAATTACTTTCAATGGAACCCTAAATTCTTTCAGCTCATGTATAAAGTTCAATGTATTTTTTAGTTACCGTAACTTTAGAAAAACAGTGTGACAAAGCCAAAACGTTGCAACTTGTGGCAATAAATAGAGCACTAGTTGCTTTGTCACTAAAAAAACACACAACGTAACTAGTTTATTGAGAATACAGTGTCTAGGTCAAAATTTATAATAGCATAAGTGTTTTTGAATATATATTTATATGTATTGTATATATTATCACTTGTATCTCTCAAATATACCACGAATCTTTTTTAAGAAGTCGTTTTGTATTTTATATTCTAATACTCTTCTTGTGACGAACTTCAAACTTTTCTAAAATGAATTCAGTTTTAACTCATCTGTGTATAAAATAAAAATGTTTGTCGTTTAACAGTAAGAGACCACTGTGTAAATGCCCACGAATTCCCATTCATCATTTTACGTGTAAAAGCATATATTTTAATAGGAACGATGGAAGAACTAAAAATAAACCGTGACGTAGAGCGTGTTAGAACAGTAGAGTGGCTGCCACTGGGCGGCGGGCGGCGGCGGCGGCGGGCGGGCGGCTCCCGTCTACATTATGCAACATCACGGCGGGATCACCGGCTTGTTTACTAGATTGAGAGGAACAACCCGGATGCGATACAGCAATACTCACTCAGTTGTTTAAAAAGCTTTTATTTTTTTTAAATAATTGAATTAAACAATAGAAATCTACACGAATAGACTTGAAGGTAATGAACCCTTTGAGTAATGTTAAGCCTGTGAGAAGTTTGAAATTTGTAAAGTAAGAAGTCATAGCATGCTAAGTACAAAAATCATTGCATGGCAGGCTACAGCCCTGCACATGACCATTCCTTATATTTATAGTAACTTTTTACTTTGTTTTATTCTAAGTGTGAGACTTCTGTACTGAGAAAAATCAGGGTTTTTTTCAGATCGTAGTTATTGCCACACAAGTAAAATATTTTAAGCTCAGCATTTTACTTAATTTTGGTTTAAATAACTAGCTTTGCATTGGTTGGTTGAAAAACACTTAAATTACTTTAAATTGTGTAATTACTTTTTGTATTGCAGTATTTTTATTCAATTAAATATATAATATAATAATACTTATATAAAAAAATACTTAACCACACACCTATTGCCCTCCCTTCAATCCTGACCCGACATAAGCTCATGTGACTTTTATTTATTCCATTAAATAAATAATTAGCTCAAAGTAGATAATAAATAAAGATAACAGTAAACAGTAAATAAAGATAAAATATATATATTATTAAGCCACATTGCTGTAAGGGTTATAAATTTAAATAGTATTGATTATATACAGCCTATTAATATTATTTTTATTGTATTCATATAAAAAGCGAGTTTTGCCTTTTTGCAACCCAGTGTAACATCAAATTGCTTTGCTCGCCGTCAGCATTAACAGAATATCAACGATGATATTTCACTCAAAGCAAAACCTTTTCGAACTGTTCGATCGTATGGAATAAAAATGATTGTAAAGCAAACAATTCAAAAGTTTACTCCAACCAATCAAATGCAGACCCTTTTTAAATGTTCAATAAAACAAAAGTGTATTTGAGAAAGGGATTTGAGGATATTGCAGCTATTCTTTGTGCCCTTATAAAGTGGGATGAAGTCGTATATCAGATATCACAAGATGACCCATCCAGCTTTTTATTGGCCCGATAAATGTACCCACACTGCGGGTGTGTAACACGCACGCACTTTTAGATTACTTATAACAATACCCTTGCGAAGATTAGTTTGTAGTTTACCCAAACAGATTTGTGTATTGTGGGTTTATTCTGAGAAAATGATAAAAATAATAAAGTTCTTAAATGAGTACGGCCACAATGCTATCAAGGTCTTACAAATTGACTGTATGTTTATTAATTCATTAAACTTTATGACACCAAACCAAAATGAGTTTAAATCGTGTAAAGCCCAACCGACTCTCTAGATATTTGTGTTTTCATAAATTATAGCATTGCATGTTTAATAATGTTCCTTGTAGTGCCGTCTTAGGGCCGGCGCTGACTGCCGGCATGGCATGGCAAAGGATTTCGGTACAGATATAGCATTTATAATCTTATTACCATGAGTATAGAATTCATTTTACTTTATTTTGACACAACGATGCCGACGTGCTGTCCTACCGCGGCCTCCCTCGGCATCGTTTTGTCAAAATGAATTCTATATGCATGGTAATAAGATTAAAAATGCTATATCTGTACCGAAATCCTTTGCCATGCCATGCCGGCAGTCAGCGCCGGCCCTTAGAATGTCACTATCCCTTTCGTTACCAGTGTTGTAAGAGGCGCCCTTAGTCGCCTATACGGCTTTTTTAAGTGGTTTTTGGGCGGTACGGTTGGAAACGTCAACGATACTTTATTTCTACCCCCTTGTCCCCTATGAACCTCCAAATATGGCTGAGAAGTTTCAATCTCCGAAGCTCTGGCTACCCCTTTTTGTGATTTGTGGCCGTGATTACATGTATGTATGTTTAATACGTTGATATCATAGTTCGCTAGTTCTTCACTTGTCTGTTAAAACAAAGTGTATTTGTTTACAGACTATGTAATTTATATATATATATATATATATAAATTATATATATATATATATATATATATATATATATAAATTATATAAAATATAAAAAAAAAATATATAAATTATATATATATAATTTGTATCGTACAAAGTGGCGATCGATAGTCTCTGCCTACCCCAATGGGAACTAACGGCGTGAGAATATGTATGTATGTATGTATGAATGTATGTAATTTGTACGTTTATCAGACATTGAATATGGATAGATTGTAATTTATTTATGTAATCATAATGACCTACAATACATTAAAACACATTCAACAATAAGAGCAAAATAAAATGACGAAACAAAAATATGCGAATATAAAAACAACCAAAGTAAAAATGTACAAGTTATGTGCGCTATGGAAACACAAACTAGGAAAAAACTCAGCGTTACATGCATACCTATACATAGACTCACGGCCATAAATCCCAAAAAGGGGTAGCCAGAGCTGCAAAGCTAGATACTCCTTAGCCACGTTTGGAATTTTATAAACCATATAGCAAAACACTATTTTGGTAAACTAAAAATTCAATTGAGCATCTGGCACAACACAAACATAAAAAACACTTAAAAATCAAACTTCAAATAAAATTAACATAATCCTACGCAAATGTATTATAATCAAAATATTCAAGGAATTAATTCTTTAAAACGTAACATATATGATTAGAGTATGGCTGATAAAATATAATGTAGAACCAAATACTTGCTCGTTAGTTATTTTTTTTTAACTTAATCTTATCTCTAAAAAATAAAGGAAAGAAAAATTTCGACACCGGCGCGGCGGGGTTCGAACCCGCGACCTCGGGTATACGCCCCCGTCGCTCTGCCAATTGTGCTACAGTGTCAATGGCTGCCAGTGCGAAATTCTTCTATCCTTTGTTTGTTTTTACACTTTTAAAGTAGTGTTGTAGTAAACACGAAATTTTTCTTTCCTTTATTTATCTTTTATTTATTAGTAATCATCCCCACATGAGGTTTTCATGTCAAAAACTTTCAAATTAATCTTATCAATTGAAAAAATATATTGTCCCAAATTTTTGTGAGTGAAAAACTATGGCCTTAGTACGTTTTTTGTAAACAAGCTGCAAAAATAACTACCGCTGTGAACTGAGCTCACACACTCACAGGAAAATTGACTGATTGTCAACTTATGTGTTGTGTGGGGTTTTTCACGGTGACACTCGTATAGTGTTATTTTATTTGTGGCGATAAACTAATTATATTTTATATCTGTATAGTGTTCGCTTTGAATAGTCATCCCGTGGGTGTACGTAAGAGGCGACTAAGAGAGTTCGGACTTTTGATGTGATTCATCACCGAAAAACTTTATTTTGCAATCTTTTCGCCACTCAATATCCAAAAGTGGCTGGATTTTTTTAATCTCAAGCTCTATTTACCCCTTTCTAGGGATTTGTATGTATGTAGGTTAAAATGTGTTCTAGTAGAGGAGTCGATTTAGGATTTTAAGTGAATTTTGGGCGTTGCGTTTGTAGATTATCACCATAAACATTTATTATAAGAAATAAACAATATTATTACAATAATAAATATAATCGCTCTCCATTTAACGATACTTTTTAATAAATGTATAGATTTAGGAGAATTTCAACATTCAATAGCAATTAGATATCTATGCAGATTCCCGTTTATGATTATGCTTTTATATCTTATTATGCCTATAAATCACTACATGTATCATATCACTATATTATGTCATATATGTGTATGTGTGTTTATATATATGTGTATATATTTCTGTTATCTTATAGTGCGACAGTTCTATATTCGTATTCTATATATGTATAATTTTATTCTATAATTATTATTTATCTTTGTTTATTTAGTATATACAGTTGTCAATTATGTTGTTTTAATATGTATAAACTTTTTGTATGTATGTCCAATAATCTGTTCCGTATGGTGTAAAGCTCGCAATGTCACTTGAGTGGGTGCTGACTCAAAATCAGTGTTGTGAGCTTCCAAAGCTCACAACGCAGTGCTGAGGCAGCACCGTTTCGCTGTGCAGAGGCCTTGCCTTCTAAATATTATATTTGTATGTCTTTTCATGTTGACTTTTATTTTCTAGCTTTGAGAATTGAATAATGTGTTGTTCTTTTTCTCTATTAATGTTATTTTTCCATGTTCTGTACAGCGAATAAATGTCTCTCTTCCTCTTTCTTTCTCTTTCTTTAATTCCCTGGCTCTGGCTACCCCTTCAAGGGATTAATAGACGTGAGTATATGTATGTATGTATGTTATATAAAAAAATATCTTCTTTTTATGTATTTTCATATTTTTTTAAACTGTATAGTAGTTAGTAGTTCAAATGTGAATAAATGTTTCTTCTTCTTCTTCTAACTCTTTTAATCTGAAATAACAAAATCATATTAAAAACACAACTCAGATGTCTCGTGCGTGCATAAAATAAAACAAAGAACAAAATCGAATATGTTATTGTGAAGCCGAGTGAAGCACCAGAAAGTTTTTCAATTTCGGAATACGCAGGTACGGAGTAAGTTGCTCTGAGAATCGCATCGGTAAGGCTACGATGCAATATTGCGCATTGTCATTGCCTACCAGAAACCTCGACTTGAACAAAGTCATAATTACTTTCAATGGAACCCTAAATTCTTTCAGCTCATGTATAAAGTTCAATGTATTTTTTAGTTACCGTAACTTTAGAAAAACAGTGTGACAAAGCCAAAACGTTGCAACTTGTGGCAATAAATAGAGCACTAGTTGCTTTGTCACTAAAAAAACACACAACGTAACTAGTTTATTGAGAATACAGTGTCTAGGTCAAAATTTATAATAGCATAAGTGTTTTTGAATATATATTTATATGTATTGTATATATTATCACTTGTATCTCTCAAATATACCACGAATCTTTTTTAAGAAGTCGTTTTGTATTTTATATTCTAATACTCTTCTTGTGACGAACTTCAAACTTTTCTAAAATGAATTCAGTTTTAACTCATCTGTGTATAAAATAAAAATGTTTGTCGTTTAACAGTAAGAGACCACTGTGTAAATGCCCACGAATTCCCATTCATCATTTTACGTGTAAAAGCATATATTTTAATGGGAACGATGGAAGAACTAAAAATAAACCGTGACGTAGAGCGTGTTAGAACAGTAGAGTGGCTGCCACTGGGCGGCGGGCGGCGGCGGCGGCGGGCGGGCGGCTCCCGTCTACATTATGCAACATCACGGCGGGATCACCGGCTTGTTTACTAGATTGAGAGGAACAACCCGGATGCGATACAGCAATACTCACTCAGTTGTTTAAAAAGCTTTTATTTTTTTTAAATAATTGAATTAAACAATAGAAATCTACACGAATAGACTTGAAGGTAATGAACCCTTTGAGTAATGTTAAGCCTGTGAGAAGTTTGAAATTTGTAAAGTAAGAAGTCATAGCATGCTAAGTACAAAAATCATTGCATGGCAGGCTACAGCCCTGCACATGACCATTCCTTATATTTATAGTAACTTTTTACTTTGTTTTATTCTAAGTGTGAGACTTCTGTACTGAGAAAAATCAGGGTTTTTTTCAGATCGTAGTTATTGCCACACAAGTAAAATATTTTAAGCTCAGCATTTTACTTAATTTTGGTTTAAATAACTAGCTTTGCATTGGTTGGTTGAAAAACACTTAAATTACTTTAAATTGTGTAATTACTTTTTGTATTGCAGTATTTTTATTCAATTAAATATATAATATAATAATACTTATATAAAAAAATACTTAACCACACACCTATTGCCCTCCCTTCAATCCTGACCCGACATAAGCTCATGTGACTTTTATTTATTCCATTAAATAAATAATTAGCTCAAAGTAGATAATAAATAAAGATAACAGTAAACAGTAAATAAAGATAAAATATATATATTATTAAGCCACATTGCTGTAAGGGTTATAAATTTAAATAGTATTGATTATATACAGCCTATTAATATTATTTTTATTGTATTCATATAAAAAGCGAGTTTTGCCTTTTTGCAACCCAGTGTAACATCAAATTGCTTTGCTCGCCGTCAGCATTAACAGAATATCAACGATGATATTTCACTCAAAGCAAAACCTTTTCGAACTGTTCGATCGTATGGAATAAAAATGATTGTAAAGCAAACAATTCAAAAGTTTACTCCAACCAATCAAATGCAGACCCTTTTTAAATGTTCAATAAAACAAAAGTGTATTTGAGAAAGGGATTTGAGGATATTGCAGCTATTCTTTGTGCCCTTATAAAGTGGGATGAAGTCGTATATCAGATATCACAAGATGACCCATCCAGCTTTTTATTGGCCCGATAAATGTACCCACACTGCGGGTGTGTAACACGCACGCACTTTTAGATTACTTATAACAATACCCTTGCGAAGATTAGTTTGTAGTTTAGCCAAACAGATTTGTGTATTGTGGGTTTATTCTGAGAAAATGATAAAAATAATAAAGTTCTTAAATGAGTACGGCCACAATGCTATCAAGGTCTTACAAATTGACTGTATGTTTATTAATTCATTAAACTTTATGACACCAAACCAAAATGAGTTTAAATCGTGTAAAGCCCAACCGACTCTCTAGATATTTGTGTTTTCATAAATTATAGCATTGCATGTTTAATAATGTTCCTTGTAGTGCCGTCTTAGGGCCGGCGCTGACTGCCGGCATGGCATGGCAAAGGATTTCGGTACAGATATAGCATTTATAATCTTATTACCATGAGTATAGAATTCATTTTACTTTATTTTGACACAACGATGCCGACGTGCTGTCCTACCGCGGCCTCCCTCGGCATCGTTTTGTCAAAATGAATTCTATATGCATGGTAATAAGATTAAAAATGCTATATCTGTACCGAAATCCTTTGCCATGCCATGCCGGCAGTCAGCGCCGGCCCTTAGAATGTCACTATCCCTTTCGTTACCAGTGTTGTAAGAGGCGCCCTTAGTCGCCTATACGGCTTTTTTAAGTGGTTTTTGGGCGGTACGGTTGGAAACGTCAACGATACTTTATTTCTACCCCCTTGTCCCCTATGAACCTCCAAATATGGCTGAGAAGTTTCAATCTCCGAAGCTCTGGCTACCCCTTTTTGTGATTTGTGGCCGTGATTACATGTATGTATGTTTAATACGTTGATATCATAGTTCGCTAGTTCTTCACTTGTCTGTTAAAACAAAGTGTATTTGTTTACAGACTATGTAATTTATATATATATATATATATAAATTATATATATATATATATATATATATATATATATAAATATAAATTATATAAAATATAAAAAAAAAATATATAAATTATATATATATAATTTGTATCGTACAAAGTGGCGATCGATAGTCTCTGCCTACCCCAATGGGAACTAACGGCGTGAGAATATGTATGTATGTATGTATGAATGTATGTAATTTGTACGTTTATCAGACATTGAATATGGATAGATTGTAATTTATTTATGTAATCATAATGACCTACAATACATTAAAACACATTCAACAATAAGAGCAAAATAAAATGACGAAACAAAAATATGCGAATATAAAAACAACCAAAGTAAAAATGTACAAGTTATGTGCGCTATGGAAACACAAACTAGGAAAAAACTCAGCGTTACATGCATACCTATACATAGACTCACGGCCATAAATCCCAAAAAGGGGTAGCCAGAGCTGCAAAGCTAGATACTCCTTAGCCACGTTTGGAATTTTATAAACCATATAGCAAAACACTATTTTGGTAAACTAAAAATTCAATTGAGCATCTGGCACAACACAAACATAAAAAACACTTAAAAATCAAACTTCAAATAAAATTAACATAATCCTACGCAAATGTATTATAATCAAAATATTCAAGGAATTAATTCTTTAAAACGTAACATATATGATTAGAGTATGGCTGATAAAATATAATGTAGAACCAAATACTTGCTCGTTAGTTATTTTTTTTTAACTTAATCTTATCTCTAAAAAATAAAGGAAAGAAAAATTTCGACACCGGCGCGGCGGGGTTCGAACCCGCGACCTCGGGTATACGCCCCCGTCGCTCTGCCAATTGTGCTACAGTGTCAATGGCTGCCAGTGCGAAATTCTTCTATCCTTTGTTTGTTTTTACACTTTTAAAGTAGTGTTGTAGTAAACACGAAATTTTTCTTTCCTTTATTTATCTTTTATTTATTAGTAATCATCCCCACATGAGGTTTTCATGTCAAAAACTTTCAAATTAATCTTATCAATTGAAAAAATATATTGTCCCAAATTTTTGTGAGTGAAAAACTATGGCCTTAGTACGTTTTTTGTAAACAAGCTGCAAAAATAACTACCGCTGTGAACTGAGCTCACACACTCACAGGAAAATTGACTGATTGTCAACTTATGTGTTGTGTGGGGTTTTTCACGGTGACACTCGTATAGTGTTATTTTATTTGTGGCGATAAACTAATTATATTTTATATCTGTATAGTGTTCGCTTTGAATAGTCATCCCGTGGGTGTACGTAAGAGGCGACTAAGAGAGTTCGGACTTTTGATGTGATTCATCACCGAAAAACTTTATTTTGCAATCTTTTCGCCACTCAATATCCAAAAGTGGCTGGATTTTTTTAATCTCAAGCTCTATTTACCCCTTTCTAGGGATTTGTATGTATGTAGGTTAAAATGTGTTCTAGTAGAGGAGTCGATTTAGGATTTTAAGTGAATTTTGGGCGTTGCGTTTGTAGATTATCACCATAAACATTTATTTCACAATCTTTTCGGTAAAAAGCGGCTGAAAAATTATCTTTGTACGTATGTAAACTAATTGTATAGATTTTTATTCCATAAAATATATTTATGTTTATAATACTTCTTTTGTGGGATGAGAAGTTCTGCTATACTTATGAGTACCAAATCTAACAGAACTTGTAACTTTCATATCAAGATACTATAACTATCCGCCCGTAATGATTCTGTATGTGTAATATAAAAATATTTGGTGATCTTGGAGAATCTATTCGTATATCATTATTATTCTAAAGAAGTTACTTATAAGCCAGAGAGTTTTGTCAGGATCGTACAAAGTGGCGATTGATAGTCTCTGCCTACCCCAATGGGAACTAACGGCGTGAGAAAATATACGTATGTATGTATGTATGTTACTTATAAAACAGACACTAAATTATTTAAGATATAACACTGTGTAGTTTCAGCTTAGAATAAGATAACCGCGGGTGCCGTAAGAGGCAACTTAGTATTTTCAGACTTTATAGGTGAATATGCGCGATGTGTCTGGAGAGCCATCACCAACTAGCATTTATGCATGTAAATTTTACTAAATAAATGAGCAATTCGCTAGCTAAAACTATTTATAGCTATTCCTTTCTAGAATAAATAGATGTGTATAAAGTGTTCTTGCTTACGACATGCAAAAAAAACATGCGACTGTTTTTTAAGTGTTAATCAGTTTTTGGTATGTTAGTTTACATACACACATAATATTAATACTTACGACTATAAATCCCAAAAGGGATCCCTTCTTTAGAAGTTAAAAAGGGAAAAGACTATCAATTAAGGGTTGTATGGATTGCTCCCCAACCGCATCGCCCAACAAACATTCCAAAAGCCCCAATACCATAAGTTGCCTCTTAGGATTCCCGTAGTAAGAAATGGGTAAATGCTATTCTAATCTGACTCTACTCAGCTTAAACAGAGTTTTAATAATGATAAAAGGCCATTTATATGATCACGATAGTAACTTTATAATTAACAAATAAACATCACTATTTTGTTACCACATTGCATTGGCATTTCCGCTACAGTTGAACAATACAAAATTCCACAAACAGTTTCATTTTTAACCAAACGTAAATCGTGTATTGTGTGAAGCGCGTCACCACAGCCGGCCGCCTGTTAAATTATGAACGCGGCGGTATGAAGGTGTCGGTTAATGATACTAACGTTAACTAGATACCGTAATAGGGAACCTCAGCTGTGTTCGGTGTAGCTCGTCCCGAGTTATAACCCGCGCGAGACGATGCGATTAAAAATGCACAGCTTCCAAACGAGTTGGATTCGGCTGGCGTCGCTAGCGCACCGCCGCGCCCAGTGCTGTGAGGACGCCGCGACCGCTCACACCTGCTCTGGACCCTTTACCATCGCTTCCTGCACTTACTGAAGCACTGAAAACCATCCTTAACTTACAAAAGTGAAGTGATATGTCTTTTTCACAATAGATTAACAGTGGTAAACGTTCTAAATGTGAGTGAAATGAGATGTAAACAAAACAATTTATCAAACAAACTCTACGAACTATGGAAACTTTAGAAAAGTGCATAAAATTAGTAAACACAAAATTATAAAAGCGATGAAAATAGTGCTATAATTGGATACGAAAACTTTATTCGGTATATTGATCGCCGTTTCTATAAAGCGGTCAAACATCGGTATTTACGTAGACGGAGCAGTTCGTTCTGGAGCGTCTATTTTCGCACTATATCGTTTATCAAGCAGCGGGTGGCCACGAGAGTTCGAGATAGCGGGAGAGGTCGCGGGCGCGGTGGCTCGCTCGCTTGTGAGCTATTCTCTTTTGCCTTTTCATATTATATTCTAGAGCACGCCACCATCACACCTCTAGCGCGCTTCAACTTTTAAGTGTCGCTACTACATCCGCCTCTACAGTCATTCTCCTAGTCTCAGTCACTACCTAGTCTCGATGCAGTAGCCCGTATCGCTTATAAACTTATCAATATTGTCTCTAAAACTTTTAAGTGGTGGTGAAAATAAGATTTTGTTTTTATTTTGTTTTGATGAAAACTGGGTTTCTATACTTACAGCGTTACTATAATTTGTCTAATAGTAACGCACAAGTTCAAGAACAGTGAGCGGATGTTGTCTATGACGTCACGCATTTTCTCGGTATGTACGGACTTATTCTTCAAGGATATTTTTACCTTATATAGGTCATCCTCTTATTTCCTAATGGAGTAGATAGAGTATCAACGATATTTTAGATTGTTGAATTTTGTTCTTGTTAAATTAATAAATTTAAAAAAGTCTGCATTGCTTACTATTTGACCATCAAAACTAGGTTTATGCTTTAGTTTAGAGCTAATAAGACCTAATAACAGAAAAGGATCACTGAAAAATATTACATGTTTCTTTTAATCTTTGAATAAACTTAAAGTTCTTTACTTAAACGTAAACATTCTTTAGGAATATAAACATTGACATGATTTTCTTTTAAATACCAAATAATTAGCATTTATAACAAGTATAGGTGAATATATCAATAAAGTTATTATTCTGTTTATTATTTCGAAACTAAAAAATATTGTAGTGATAATTGATATTCGGAGAACTTTACGTCTTATTTAGTTTAGTTATAGTTTGTAAGTTAGTAGATATATATTTATTTAGTTAGTTATTTGTTAGTAAGTTTAGTTCTGTTTAGTTTGCATATATATATATATAAGTTTAAGCCCTATTGTTATAGAAGTAATTGTAAATAGTGTAATGGAACGTGAAATATTGTACATAAAAGGCGACCTTTTTCCACACAGAGTCATCTCTATTCCTGGAGATGGGTCGTGTTTATTTCATTCGTTGTCATACAGCATGTATGGGAGTTTTCAGTCGTCAAACAAGCATACGTGGCCCTTTCAAGAGTGACTAGTTTGGGTGGATTACATTTAATAAATGTGAATTTTATTAGTATCAAAGCTCAGGAGACAGCAATAGCTGAATATAATCGACTCCGAAGTATATATCGCCCAGACTTGTCTACCTTAGAAGTAACGAAGCCTCAGAGAAGAAACAAAAGAGATAGAGATGGAGAATGGGTTCTAAGCAAAGCAGTAGCTGACGTTCAAGAAATTGTGAGGTCACCTAAAAGTAAAAGAAAGAAATACACTTACAAAAAATAAATGAGATCCCACCAAAAACATTAAATGTAAAAAAATGCCAAGTCTCTCGATGCAGTCTTTCCATCGTAAAAAGTTTTGAGATCTCATAGAAGCCAAGTCCTATTCAAAATATTTCGTAGTTATAAATCAACATTTAGTAATTGTATCAATAGTTTTCTTTATATTATAATTATAGTGACTTGGCAATGAGCACAAATTAAAAGCTGCTTGCTGCCTGGAACTATATGCAAATTTTACTGACGAGACCAGTGATCAGATTATTTGTTATGTGTGAATAATGATGGTCACTACCGACTACATGCTCCAATACAATAATTGAGAATACCTTACTGGCCATCGCTTTATGAAAGTAAATGAATCGAGAGTGCACTAAGACTGACTGCCGTTGCCGAAATTCGGTTGGGACGACACGGATAAACCAAAAGAAAATTAATTTTGTGATATGTAACTTTCAACTCTTCCAAATATGCCGTTTTATTTTATTCTTCTTGTGCTCATTGCCAAGTCACTATAATTATAATATAAAGAAAACTATTGATACAATTACTAAATGTTGATTTATAACTACGAAATATTTTGAATAGGACTTGGCTTCTATGAGATCTCAAAACTTTTTACGATGGAAAGACTGCATCGAGAGACTTGGCATTTTTTTACATTTAATGTTTTTGGTGGGATTACTGTTGACAGCCAGGGAAGCCAACATAACGGCAAAGGAACTATAAGATGAAACGCACTATAGCTCTGCGTCATATTTTCGTCTATCGAGCAACTGAAGCTATTTCACAATAATCCTAGTACTTTTGTTCTTGGCTTTTTTAAATTTTATAAGGAATTATTTTTCACTTTTATTTAGGAATACTTCATAATTGTGTTTTTTAGTTTGACAAAAATATAGTTACCTATTTAATTCACTTCATACATCAATTCACTCCGTTGCAAGTAATACATTCTCGATCAATTTGTTATAATTTTAATTATTCGTTTAGCAGTTCTATCTTCCTCTTTTTAATAAATACATAAAACTATATAAACTGTAATTTACTACCAAGTACATCAATAACTTCAAAACAAACTAAAATACGTAGCATACGTTAATTTCCCACAGATTTCTTCATATTGCTACTTAAACATTCATAACAATGTGTTCATTATAAGCGCTGTTTAAAAATTTATGAAAGCTATTCTTATATGTTTGGTAGCACTACGATTTGTTTTATCATACGAAAGTCGAAAGTTGTATTGAAAAATGCAGCATACAAGTTTAAATTATGTAAAACCGATATGTCTCGCAAGCAGCGGTCTAAGGAGGCAGGTGGGTTGGCAGTCGCAAGGTGTCAAGGGGCTGAAGCCGAAATAACCTCTGCTGCAATCGATTTCTCCGTTTGATGCCGCGGCCATTCTTCAATGTGTGCACAAAAATTGCATTTTACTATACATGCATATACTCACGGCTATAAATCCCTAAATGGGGTAGCCGAATGCCGAATAGGTATACCAATAATAACAATTTTGAAAGTTGAATGCGATAAAGAATAAGATATGTTTTATCATGCTTTACTTCAAAAGAGGATCTCTTATAGAACTAAATAATAATGTAATGTAAATATAAAATAATCTCTACCATACCATAGTTGGGCTGCGTTTGATTGTCTAAGTTATGGTCGAACCTCAAAGGTATTTCACTTCGAGGCTTCCGTCCTCAGATCCAACCAAGAGCCCTAGAAAAGTGCAACCAAACCTATTGCGATTTTCAACTGTGCATTGGTTCATTTTAACTACCAGTAAGACTAAGACTAAGGACTAAGAGAGGCTAATTTGGTCAGGATTGAGAACCAATTTTGTTTTAGCAACCCAAATCAACCCCGATTTAAATCGGGTCTAAGCCTCGCTTTGCTAAAACTTCACTCGATGCGTGTATAAGTTGTTATTTATATGTGCAATCCAAACGTAACGTCTTTCTTTTCAAATGCATGTAATCAACGGTGACCTATAGAGATCCTACTGCCACCCTAGTTTTTCTCGTACTATTAATGTTTTTGAGTATGTTACTTTAAAATATTTTTTAAAAAAGTTCGTTATTTCTAAGTAATAAAAAAAAGGCCAAAGGCTGGCTTTGGGCCAAAATTTTGGGATTGTCCTTAGCTTTCCGTCAAAACTAGCATATACATTTAAATCCGGGAAGAGACTGCATTAACCTTTCACTACAACACACAGCCGTTTTTTCTATTAAATAATAAAATAGGTTTTCATAGACAGATGAAAATTATCGAATTATTTTGAAGTACTACTTACACTGCGCTTTGTAACGAAACCATAGCGCGATTCAGACAGGTACAACGCCATCTATCGAGCGCGCATACAATATTTATCGCAATACAATGGAGTTTTAGCTTTATTAATTTAATGAACTTTATGTATTAATTTGTATTAATGATAGTCTATGTATTACATTTATATTATTCTTTTCTATTCTATGTATGTATTCATCCAATTGAATAGGTACTTGGACAACAAACAAAGTTAACAATGCAGTCAAAATCCATACATCATGTTCTTGCCAAACCGCAAATATAAAATTGTTTTCTAAGGCATATAATTTTTCCTTTATATGTGGCTAATGACCTATCTTAGTGAAAAATTTGAAGTTTCTAAGTCTGCTAGAAGTACCTTAGATTTTTGATGATCTGTCAGTGAGTCAGTGAGTGACAAAATGGTGTAACTTTGATCGACCGTAACTCCTAAACTATTTATT
The DNA here is from genome assembly GCA_963576735.1 of Bedellia somnulentella. Classification (NCBI taxonomy): domain Eukaryota; kingdom Metazoa; phylum Arthropoda; class Insecta; order Lepidoptera; family Bedelliidae; genus Bedellia; species Bedellia somnulentella. The sequence goes on from OY755171.1 coordinate 10,712,091, forward strand.
CATTTGGCGTGTAATTTCGAACTTAAGCTTGTTCTCATGCCTACTATTATTCACCGAAAACCTAAACTCCTAGCTTTGTCCACGTCGAAGATAAAGGGGGGGCGAAACAGCCGCGAACCGCTTCGAGAAAAGATGGTACGGCCGTGCCCGTTTTGCTTGAGACTTGGCAGGGGCACTGCCGTGCCCCCAGATAACACGCTAAGACGTACTGAGGGTGACTACGCATTTTGAGTCAATAAAGAAAATTACGTAAATTACCAATCATCTTTGTTTCAATTAAAATAAGTACAGGTAGCATCGCAATCATTTACTGAGTCAGAAAAAAAAGATTGGGATCACGCCCAAAATCTTCCTATATATATAAATAGGTATATCAATTTTTTTTTTAATTTTCCTTAATTTGAGGAAGCACAATAATATGATGGAATAATATGGCAACATTAACTTACATTACTGCCAACATAACGGCATAGGAACTATATGATGAAACGCACTATACCCACGATTCGACACATTTTCATAATTGGCCTAGACCTCGCTTTTATAACATACCCTTTTTATTTTATAAATCGATAAAGGACATCAAACTTAACAACTTTGCCTATGGAATGCCTATCTAAAATATTGTTAATATCTAAGTATTTAATAATGAAAAATATCATATACCTATAAATAAAAGATGTTATTAAAGGAAAGAAAATTTCGACACTGGCGGGGTTCGAACCCGCGACCTTCGGGTATACGCCCCCGTCGCTCTGCCAACTGAGCTACAGTGTCAGTTGGCATCCAGCGCGAAATTTCTCTATCCTTTGTTTCTTTTTTACACGTTCAAGTAGTGTTTGCGTTTCCTACCTCCGAATTTTAACTAATTCGGACGGCCACTTGTCTACCTTTTCAGATAGAATGCAAATGTTGGAAACGCCTAACTATCACATAATTTAATGTTTTTTGACATGAATTCCTCATGCGGGGATTTTATTACTCATAAATAAAAGATGTTATTAAAGGAAAGAAAAATTTCGACACTGGCGGGGTTCGAACCCGCGACCTTCGGGTATACGCCCCCGTCGCTCTGCCAACTGAGCTACAGTGTCAGTTGGCATCCAGCGCGAAATTTCTCTATCCTTTGTTTCTTTTTTACACGTTCAAGTAGTGTTTGCGTTTCCTACCTCCGAATTTTAACTAATTCGGACGGCCACTTGTCTACCTTTTCAGATAGAATGCAAATGTTGGAAACGCCTAACTATCACATAATTTAATGTTTTTTGACATGAATTCCTCATGTGGGGATTATTACTCATAAATAAAAGATGTTATTAAAGGAAAGAAAAATTTCGACACTGGCGGGGTTCGAACCCCGCCAGTGTCGAAATTTTTCTTTACTTTAATAACATCTTTTATTTATGAGTAATAATCCCCACATGAGGAATTCATGTCAAAAAACATTAAATCATATACCTAGTTTAAACTGAGAAAGTATAGAACGAGATTCTTTGCTTCAGTGAAAATAAGAAATAAAATAAAAAAACATCTGATCTATGCTTTTCGCTCTGTAAACAAAAACATAACTTCTTTCGGTATTTTCCAGTTTTTTCCAATTGACCTAGACCTCGCTTTTATAACATACCCTTTTTATATTATAAATCGATCAAACTAAACACCGAAAGATGTTATGTTTTTATTTACAGTGCGAAAAGCATAGTTCAATGTTTTTTTTTATTTTTTATTTTCACTGAAGCAAAGAATCTCATTCTATACATTCTCAGTTTGAACTAGGTACGACATAACATAACATAACATAAACGTTCACGCCGTTTATCCCCGAAGGGGTTGGCAGAGGTACCAATACTCCTGAACTCACATGGCAAGCGCCATCTAGTTTCCAGAGAAGGCACCCACGTTTTGCTTAGACAGTGTACTCACGTGATAGGGGGCAGGCCTATCGCCGTTTTGTACGAATACACTGTCACATGACTAAGTAAAACTCAGCCATGTGGGTTTCCTCACGATGTTTTCCCTCACCGTTAGCAACCATGATAAATTAACCACACATATGACTTTAGAAAAGACAAATTGGTGTAGGCCCGTCCCAGGATTGGAACTCACGCCCTTCTGTTTTTCGGGCGGGTGTTCTACCCACTGGACTATCATGTCGCTAGGTACGACAATTTTTAATTATTTATTTTTTTGAGAATTACAATACTTTAGATAGGCATTCCATGGGCGAAGTTGTTTAGTTTGATGTCCTTTATCGATTTATAATATAAAAAGGGTGTGTTATAAAAGCGAGGTCTAGGCCAATTGTAAGTGACAAACGTCATAGCATAAACGTCAACAAAGGCAAGACCTCTCACGGACACGATAACGGCCTACAACGGTGTTGGCATCAAATATGAAAGAAAATCATTGTCTTCTTTACGTTAATTCCGGTATTTAAGTCCTAACTTTAGTGATTTTTTTATAAAGTTATTAATATTTAACAGCACATAATCTAAATCAAATACATATTCTTTGGCAAACATAAAATTTAAAGCCATTCATGTCCAAATTAAGACTGTAATAATTACCAGTCTATATGTTTTCTCTTAAACCAAAGTTATCAATGCAAAATATATGATAATAAATATCTTCTATCATCATTATGTTACAATTACTGTAAAGCTTACAAATTGGCGCAAATAATAAATACGTGTTTTTTTTATCAATTTGAATAGGGCTAGTATGGAATCCGCCATGCTAATGTCACGCACACACACTAATTTACGCTCACCGTTGTACATTTTTTGGTCTCGCCTGTCGTCTTTGTATTGCCAATCTATATACGTAAGTATAACATACTAAATCGATGATAATACTCGTACATTTTGTTCTTACCATTATTAGCTTATATTAGAAATTATTATTCACTTTTTAGTTACTACAAAATTTCAAAAAAGTGTTTTTTTGTTTTTAGAACAAATATATTGTTTTTCACGTTTTGGTACTGAACCAACTGAAATTATATGATCCTGGCTCCCCCAATCAGGATAATGAGATAAACCTTTGAAATTATTATATTGTCGCGAATTCTTGCTAAGTGTACAAATTTTAAATTAAATCGTTCCGTTTAAAGTGGGTAAAATTGAGTTTAAAGCAGTCGATTACATACATACATACATAGATAAAGCAAATTTAAGCGTGTTAAAACCAATACTTTTGCTTAAAAGTTGATGTCTGAAATATCTGCAATGTATTTTAAACCACTTTCATTCAGGAAACTTATGTATATTTATTCTATTGTGCAATTCGGCTCCGAATAGCACTACCTTTTTTTTCATATATTTAAATGTTGAAGTACTGGGACGTTTAATCTTTTTTACTTCAAATACTCGTTTATGTAAAAACTATGGATTGAAATCAATAAGTATAATTACTCAATTCATCGCTAACTGTACAAGACACTAAAAGATTGAAAACTAGTTCCAAAGTTTAAAGGCATTTTCTATCAGACAGACAGACATCGAATTAACCAACCTATTGTTTATGAATAATGTGTGTGAATAAATAATAATCTACTTACATTGGTTAGTCTTTCCATCAACAGAGAATCTGCTAAATCGTATAATCTGATCAAAAGTTATGCGACACTGCATTAGGAAAAAAACAGAATGAGTAAAATTTTGCAATAATCATATTAGTTTGATTTACATTTATTATCCTTTAAGTTTGGTTATGATGAAGTTTAATAATTGATAGCCTACTTGTGACCCGGTTTGCAGATATTTTGTTTAACTTACTAAATAATATTTATCAGTATAATTTTGTGCAAATATACTTTTCTTTGAATGCAATTCGTTTGACTTTCTGTCTGTCACCAGAAATCATGTCTTATGAACAATGATTGGTATATATGATCGAAGACAATGATAGTTGATGAACAATGAAATATTTTCTTTGCTGATCTAAGAAAAATTAAAACGTAAACAGTTCTAGACATATAAAGTGGCTCCTATTCAAGAAACTTGATTTTTGCTCGTATTCTATAACGGCTATGGAATACAGAGATGTTTATTTACTAGTGAGAAAGAAAGAGTTAACCCTTTAAGCGCTGGGCCTCATTCATTCGGCCAATATTGTTTCAAACGTCGCGTCGTCGTCAACTTGAATTGTAACAGATTGTGCTTAAATTACAAATCATACATTAACCTGTAAAAAAGACATGTTGTTGAAAATATGATACTGATAATATAACGAAATAAAGATACATCTCCGGTTTGATTTATTTTCATTACGTTTAATTAATGAACATGACGCAAATACGATAAGGAAATTTCTGTTTGACTAATGATATGACTTCCTCTATTATAACGATGAAAAGCTTACGATGCGTACATGATGAATCTAATTGAGATTAATCAAGTTACTTGTCCACAAAGAATTGTCAGTATGATAATAATATATAAAATATCAAAAAACGTTTTTTGTTTTAGGGTGCAGGATCTTAAAATTTGGCGCCAATAGCAGCAATGAGTGAAGTCACCACAGACATTCACGGTTGGGGATGCACTCCCACGATAGAACAACCTCCTGCTCCGAAATTTACATTCCTTCGAGGCGTCCTCTTCAGGGGTTGGCAGAGAACTGTGCTGTACTCTATTATAATAGTGCTCATTCTGCTCATCTTCTTAAATATCGCGTTGACCTTATGGATTATAGCATCGTTGCGACTAAGTATGGTAAGTTTTTTAAGTTATTGGGTGCGAAATTTATTTCATTCTTTTTTTTATATTTGATCGATTTTTTATCTATAGGCTGCGAAAATATATTGATGGTTTTCCTGCCTTAACTTATCAAATTATCTCGTAGTATGTTTATTTAATTTTGATAGTTACTCAAAATTAAATAAATACTGGACAGCAAATTTAAGGACTGTGCTTCCGCTTCTGAGATTAAAAATATTAGTCTAAAATTTGATCAGAAAATTATTCTACCTGTTTATGATACTACCGTTTTTGTCGTCAGAAATCCTAAATAAAAATATGCAAATTTTTGTGCAAAAATGCAATGTTTTGCTCATATAAGCTCTATAAGGTCGTTTTCTGTTTATTGTTCTATTCGCTTTAATTGCGTCCATGTTATAATCATCATTTTACTAAAAGAGGTCCTGTTACATATGTACATATATACAGTACAGTGCATGATATAGAAGATCACCAAAACGACGGGTCCTACGCTACCCTACCCTACGCTATCTATTAGTTTTCTAAGACCTTTCGTAGGTAGTCAGTACACATTGCGCCACATGCACATTTCCTCTTTATATAATCTTACTTGTGTGTTTCCAGACTAATATAGGTCCAATAAAGATAGTTAAAGGCGGCATCCAACTAAACGGCGAAAGCTTCATGCTTGGCCGGCTGGTCGCGTCCAACGTGACGTCACGAGCAGGACACCCTCTCCTTCTCCATTCGCATAGAAACTTTACCGTTTTAGTGTCGAACCCTGACACCAAAGAAAACTCGAGATTGTCTATAAGTAAGTAATCTACTATAAGTAACAGCCTACGTGATCTAGCGGTAGAGTTTGATTCAAGGGAGTGAATTTTTAAATTAAACTAAAAGATTAAGTCCAGTTTGATATATTGGGAGCTTCAATCATGTAATTATGTTGATTCCGGGCTTCGGGGTACTTTAAGCCTAGGGAAGGAATTAATCCGATACTGCTGTTCTAAGACGATGCAATCCAACAAATAAAAAGCAAACCTTTAATTTCACAAAGCTCCAGCAACCTATTTAGCATACACAAACTCTTCACCACACTCATTAACTTCCATAATTCCACCCCATATTGACAGAACGTGACAGCATCGAGTGCGAAGGCGCTACTTTCGACATCATGGACGGTAAAGGCAAGAGTATATTTCGAGCCAGTCGCGAGGAGGTCCGAGTGCTCGCTGACTCTTTCGTGGTGGATAGTGATGGAGGACTGACAGTGCGGAACGCAGTGCAGACCTCAGCTGTTAGAGCGCCGCCTGGATCTGATCTGTTGTAACTATATAGTGACATTTACAATTTTATTATAAGTTTGGTTCTAATTTAAAAATTATGCTTACTCTGTCACCCCATTAGTACCATCCTGACGACGCTCTTTTGCTAGCCTAACGTAAATCATTTTTCTCAAACATTTTCTTCTCATTCCTTTCTTTTAAATTTATACATCCTACTTTTTACATCGTTTTCAATATGTTTTAATGGCCGTTTTATACTAACTATAGACCAAACACACAAAATAACCATATTTTTTTAACATAAAATAAGGTATTTGAAAAGGAAATAAAAGATTATTCTGAACCAATACAAATTATCGATCATTTGCATTGTTGACTTATATTTGTTGTTTTCACCCGTACGCAGCAGGGAACATTTCTTAGGTTCGAATAGAAACCAATCACCATCACATAATCATTCTCCAATCAGGTAACTTAATGTCTGGGCATCTTTTATATTCAAAATTTATAGATTAACTATTTGTGAAGTTGAAACCCTTTTTTAAAATTATAAATTATACGCACCGAAATTATTCACCAAAAGAATTGTTTAACTTCTTTCTTCCACTCCAACACTAATTTGTTATTGGTTCTATGAATATCGCAAACAATATGGACTACGTACTATCTCCGTTTAAACATTGCAGCCTGGAATCCCAGACAAGGCGCTTGGAGCTGAGGGCGCCGCAGTCAATTCATGTGGAGAGTCGAGCTGGCGGCATAGATATTTCTTCACACGGCAATATCGAGCTGAACTCGGATGTCGGAGCTGTAAGTCCTGTCAACGATTGTAGCTCTTGAGATGTGCGGTGTCTTTTGCTAAGCAATGAAATAGTCTGTCTAGACAAGAATGGATAGGGAGTACTAAGTCTAACATTCAATAGTTATCAACGGGGTATGACCATAAATGTTAAATACATTTGGTACAGTTTCAAAACTAAAACTCTAAAACAAAAAATATCGCAGAGAGTTGTCACAACGCACACCAACCCACGACCTCCCTCTTTCTCTCACCTGCATCACAGTTATTGCATTCGGCAACTATGAATCGTAGCCCTACATACGTAACAAAAATCACTTTGAAATCATGATGATTAGCTGGACGATGACGATGTACGTTGTACTGTAGAATAGTGATTATGTCCGTTTACCCTCAACGGTGAGTAAGAAAGAAAGAGACTGCAACATATTTTAGAACTTTAATACTTAAATTCCTATCTATATCTATCATACACCGAAGATTAATATGATAGAAATAAATAGCGTGAGTATGCGTATGCATATGTATTCTAAATGATACATCGCATAGAATCATATTTACCACTTATTATTTGATATCTGGATAAAAAATACTGTCTGCCCAGTAAAATGGTATCTACCTACCTCGTATCCTTTTATATCGTTTTTATATTAATCCCAAAAACATGTGAACAGAGTTTTAGAATATGCAACCTTTGGACCACTTCCACTAATTAAAAGGGAAAATGATAATAAGATATAGGATTTATGGTGATTGTTTCCAGTAACGAATTCACTTAAAAATTATGAGGTAATGATATTCTAAACCGACACTTCATGGTACTGGACAAGTACCAGTAAGTAAGATTCTAGTCCGTCTGTCAAAGCCACCTTATTTTCCATAATCTCTCCAGAAATACAAAGTACTTGTTTGTTTTTCCAGACGCCCCGATATCCATTGATGCGGAGGTTGTGGCGGAAAAGGGAGGCCTTCAATATTTGTAATAATATTGTAATTTCGTTTTCAGATACACATAAATGCCCAAAATGTTTACATAAACAAACTAAAAGAAGGGGTGTTATTAAGCGAAAAAGTAGTCAAAAATAAACAGTCGAAGCCGATGAAAGTGTACCAAGTGTGTGTGTGTGCTTCATCCGGCAAAATGTTCCTGGCTGCTCCTGATGGACTCTGCGCCGCGCATACGGATGACCACGACCTGTGTCGATGATAACATCATCAATACAATAGGCTAAACTTATTTAAATAGTAAAATAGTGAAATATTTTACAATTGTGAAGTTTTAATTCACTTAAGTATATATTTTTAAATGCACAAATTGAAACATAAATTGTAAGATACAAACTCGTTTACTTTATGTAAATCCCTGCTAATTGAGAGTACCGAAGTACTGTGTTTGTAGTACCGTACCTTTATCACGTGACCTCTCAGTTAACGAGGATAAACATTAGCACAAGACTGCAAAACAATTTGGCGGTTGCGCTGCTGGGTTAAATTTTGTTTGGATTGCGGACATTGTTTGTTGCATCGTGTACACTTGCTCTCTATGCTAAAGGAGAAAATAAAAATACTTTGGAATAAAGTCTTTTGTCTATTTTGTATAAATCTGTCACTAACTTATTGTGGTATTATGATAGCCTGTTTTCAGCTTTCTTAACGTGTTCTTTGAAGGGGAGGGGTAACATACCAGATTTTAATCATAAGCAGAAAAAGTAGTTTTTTAGAAATTTTACACAAAAGAACAGACTGCTGTAATGAGGCATCACTTACATGTGTTATATACGATTTTTTTATACATTTTTGATTACCTTATCTTATTAGGAACTAAAACTGTTATCCATGAAAAAAACATTAAGAAGAGAATAACGTCGAGACTCACTTTATTTTTCTTTCGCGCACTGTGTAGTCTATTAGATTTCGATCATTAAATCAAGAAGCAGGTTGCGAAACATAAAACAAAAGTTATTAAATTTCAACGAAATTAATTACAAAATATTGATAATTTAGCTGTGATTGATAATTTATGTACGTTGAGTAAATACTTGAATTCATTTATACCACATTAAAAAAAATACTCCGTTTATTATTTGAATGATGATTGTGGCAGAAGCGAGAGAGATTTGTGAGGACCGTATAAAGTGTCGATCTATAGTCTCCGCCTACCCAAATGGGAACAACAACCTGGCTTGAGTACAAGTAAGTTAGTATTATTTTCGTATACAACCTCTTTTGTAATGGTAAGGAAGTTCAATTAAGGCAAAAGCATTTTTTTTTAAATTAAAGCTTAATAATAAAGCAAGTGTAAGTTTTTATAATAAGCAGTTTTATAAGCCTAAATTTAGTTACTAGTTATTTTACTTCAAACATTGTGGTGACGGTCCTTATCTGACTGAATCTCCGGGGTGTGAGTCAATTTCACAACGTTATGCTAAGTCAGGACAATGTAAGGGTATAGATGCATAGAATTGTACAAATAGAATAGATTTAGATGGATGGTATATTTGTTGTGTGTCTTGTTTCACCGATGACCGTAATACTTTAGTTTTTTGTGTACTTGTTATGAATGAACCCCTCTGGACTCTTTATGAAAAAAATGGTCCCTTTTTTTCGTTATGATAATGCAAAATCCCGTTTTATCATAAATCTTAGGTGTTACCGGTGAATACTAAAATTTACCGACAGGAGTGGGTGGTGGGTGATGTTTTACCACCGGAACTTAACAATTAGCATTATTATTAGCAATAAACGGCTAGTAAATGATTTGTTCGAAAATCAAGAAAACCAGTTGTATTTAATTAATCACTATCACTACTAAATAAATTCTTGACAATAAAATTAATATGCCTGTTAATTTTAGCTATTTAAACTGTATTCTAAATGATTGAAAAATAAATTTTTCTTTATAAACCAACTCAGCAAAGCAAGTTACAAAGCTAGTAACCAAATGCAATCATAAAAATAAAATAAATTCATCCAAACATAGAAAAATCACTCCGTGAAACAGCAATGCAATAAATCCTCATAAATGTAACAGTTATAATTGTGTTTATAGTTACCACCCCACAGGATTTTCAGAATGTTTTATGGCACTTTATAAGTTTAAATATTAAATAAATTTACCTATTTTACTTCGATCATTTTAGTTTTACTATGCATCCTTTGCAGCATAAAAGATAAACATCTAAAATGCATGGAAATGTGTCATATAGGTTTTAAAGAATATGTTTTCCTAAGTTTATAGCTGGGCGGGCGCGAATACAGCGTGTTAAGTTGAAGCACAATAAAATGTTTGATTACTCTGCTTGCACAACAAATAAAAGAGAGACACACGTCCACATAGTTGCAAAACTCCGGAATGTTCTTTATTTACTCCTCAAAGGGTATAAAAGGAGCTGTGAAGTGCTGCGTTTATTCCACATTTTTTCTAACAGTCTATGATAAACACAATCTGCTGACAAATATTTGAACTCGACATGGGAATTCAATTTCGTTATTTTTTCTTTGCCATCAAATCAATCGCGGGAATATAGTTTTTGTTTGTTTAATAAATACTCTCTATCTGTTTTGAATTTTTTTATTTTACATTGCAAGATTTTACACGACTACGATGAAGCCAAATGGATGGGAATGTAACATTTTCGCAGGCTATGTAAGTATATATGTAGATACGTTCCACCGTATTGTCTTTATATAATTGGCCTAGACCTCGTTGTTAAAACAAACCCTTTTTATATTTTAAATCGATTAAAGACATCAAACTAAACAACTTTGCCTATGGAATGCTTATCTAAAATATTTTATTTTTTAAAATAATTAATACATAAGAAGTATAGTGAGGTTCTTAGCCTCAGCTGAAATAAAAAAAAACATCTTGTAATTTGACCAGATGTTTTTTTAGCTTAGCCTAAGAAACTCATCATACTTTCCCAGTTTGATCTAAGCAGTGACACTTTTTGATTTTTAATTATTTTGAAAATTACAATATTTTAGATAAGCAAAGCATTCCATAGGCAAAGTACTTAAAATAATAAGTAGGTACTTTTGTATGTCTATGAATAATCAATCTACTTATCTTTTTACGAATATATATCTTAGAACAGGGTTGGCAGCGATATCTCAGCCACAATCAAAAGTTGATTCAAAAAAAATATTATGAATGATAAGACAATTCCACTGGCATCGCTCAACAATCACTTAAAATGCTCTAAAACGATTAGTCGCCATACACAATCTACTGTTGACTTGGGTCTGGGTAGTGATATACTCTAAATTTATATTATATAACCTATTTCCGAAAGATTTAGGTAGAATATTTCTTCATGACTATTATTATACTCTTCAAACTTATTTTATATAATTTTAGAGAAAAATGTTTCTTATATTTTTACACTTCAATTGCATAGATAAGAAGATAATGTTAACTACGCAAGATTGCCTATAACTAGTTAGACAATCCCATTTTAAAATAACAGAATTTAACTCCTTTTTTACTAGCTTTTACCCATTGAACTTCCAAAATTAACTTACGCCCTGGCTTTTAGATTTATAACTGTGTTGATTTCTGCTATGTTTGTATTATGTATTTTTCAAATTATTCATATCATGATATACAATTACCACTTTTATTCAATAAAAAGAACAAGCGATCCGTTCATAAAAATATTTCTCTGAAACTACAAGGCAATAGAAGTTTCAGCACAACGTTAGGAGACAAGTGGCAATATCATTTGTTTCGCTCTCAGTTTCATTTGTCGCCGGGGAACAACTTTCTCTCAACTCTGGGTGTCTTAAACGTGCGTCCTTTGGATCCACTGGCGACTGATAGCCGGTCATTTGGCCCTATTGCTGCCCTTTACGATACGAACAATGTAGTTGTAAAACTCAATCAAGTAAGGGTAGTGGATACTTCACTTTATAAAATAAAAAAGTACATTATGTTAAATACTGCCTTAACAAGTGCAGTGTAGTGTCGGCTTAGAATAACACTACCCCATTTCTACCTGTGGGTGTTCGTAAAAGGCGACTTAGGGTATGGGGGCTTCTAGAGTGATTTTTGGGCGATGTGGTTGGTGACCCGTCACCAACAATTATTTATTACTAGTGGATCGTCCCAGCTTCGCACGGGTAGCGTTGTTTTTTTAAATATCTGAGGTTTCTTTCTTCAGTCACTGCTCAAGCATTGTGAAATTCAGCGCAATGTTTTCAATTTATTAAATTTATAGCACTCCCTAAACAGTGTAGTTTGGTGATTTTGAATGCGCTTTAATGAACGGTTCAGTATTTCCGTTTAATAGCAAATTTTGGAATAAAACGCTATGAAGTATTTATAAATAACAGTCTAAAATATAATTCATTACGTGATGTAGGATGCAACTACTGGCGCCATCTAGTATGTTATATGTAAATTAGTAAAGATTGGGTTTTGGTCACGGGCGCGATGGCTTATTTTATGTATAATTTCGGTGTTTGTCTATCAATTTCTATGATTTTTTTTTATTGAATAGGTAATAATGTTACCCTTTTTAAATGAGGGATGAGTGTTAGGTTTACAAACGTAAGAGTAAACAAATATAATCAAAATGTTCCGAACTGCTAAGCTATCAGGAATTACACGTGTCATTGTGAGTCAACCATAAAAGATAGACATAAAATGTTGAAGATTTTTTTTTAGATAATTTTATGAAAAATATTTCCGTCATACATAATTTCTATGTAAGTTTAACCATTAAGTCTGCACACGCGACGGAAGCTTAAAAAATAGAGTAACTTCTCCCGTTTTCCCAAATTTTTCCCAAAATTCCCCTTTACTACTCTGCTGGAAAGTATACAAAAACCTGCGCAGGGGTATGAAGAATAATTGTACCAATTTTCGTTAAAATCCGTCGAGTAGTTTTTGTTTCCATAAGGAACATACAAACCGACAGACAGACAGACAGACAGACAGACAGACAGACAGACAGACAGACAAAAATTTTACTGATTGCATTTTTGGCATCAGTATCGATCACTAATCACCCCCTGATAGTTATTTTGAAAATATATTTCATGTACAGAATTGACCTCTCTACAGATTTATTATAAGTATAGATTACCATCTTTTCCCCACTCTACTTCCAAAAGCGGCTAAGGAAATATTCATTCCAAAGCTCTGGCTATCCCGTTTAGGGATTTATAGACGTGAGTATATGTATGTATGTATGTATGTTAAATACATAATTTTAAAAGGTTGGAATAGTAAAAACCCTTTTCTTCTTGCAGATGTAGCTGTAGGTGCTTTAGGGTTTTTTGGGAAGAAGGGGAGAGGAATTTCTTTTTCTGAAGCTTTGTCTACCCCTTTTCAGGCTTAACAGCTTTAAGTAACTTAAAACTGATTTTTTCTTAAACATTATGTGTCTAAAGACATGATGATCTTCATATGTGCATAAAAAAAATGATATGATCATATTTCTACACTTCTGTAAAAACCAACTAAACAAGTTCAAAACAAACCAATAATTACAAATAACACCTCTTCTTTCCACAAGATTATGTACTAGCAAAGTCTCATGTTATATTAGGCTATATATAAATCTATAAAACTAGTAAACGAAAAAAACAAACTGTATTAGTGAAGGTAGCTAGTAAACATCCTCGTAGCCGGGCAGCCGCCGCGTGTCGCGCCGCCCAGCAGACGCCGCGACAGACGCCAAGCTCCACATTATGTAGATGAGGCCGCAGGTGCCTGTTATGGCAACCCGTGCCCATCCGACCCCGACTAAACATAAAAAATATCCAAACCAAACGACCCGACCACTCTATTTCTATCGGAACATACTTTGTTCCCTATTTTATTTCGGTTCAATAGTCTACAGTTAAATTACTATGTATCTGTTACAGAAACATCGTTCACTAAAATCTACAAATGTGGGACGCAAAGATAATATATTGAAACGTTCCAGTGTATTCAGATGACAAATACGGTTGTTAAGCCCACCTGGCCACCCCGCCTGTCTGCAACTAGTATTTATTTCCACCAAATCTGCGAAACTCGTTATCCTGCTACGAGCTCTAACTTACTAACTGTTGTTATTAATTACACACTAATACGTGATTTCGTTTTGATGTAAAGTTAATGTGGTGAAATAATATATATATGAACTCGTTTGTATTAAAATGTGCCAAGAAATTGTATTATACAGGTTGGATTTAAGCTGCGTTGTATCACGGCCGCCGCTAAATCATAATCACCTCGGAAGCTGATAATCTGTGAGAGCACGACGAAAATGAAGAAAAATCGACACAAGGATTATTTTTTCTCATTATGAGTAACTCCATTTTTATGTATTCTTTTCACACGTTTCGTTGTCATATCACGTAAATTTGCTTCTTTCACGAGTTTCTGTACCGTGTTAAGATGAAATCTTTTTTCCTAAATATAATGAAGATACACTGATGCTAAGCAATGATTAATGTATTCGTGAATAAATTAGAACACCAAATTCTGCTAAAGAAATAACGTCAATCAAAGACAATTTTTCAACCTTAATCCATAAAAATGTCAATCACTCTTACTTAAGAAAGTTTTCCCTCAACTTTTGTTTACGCAAATTTTAGCGGACAAAGCAGGTGAGTTGGCGGACGATGATAAACGCTGCACACACTAACTTGCAATGGTTTAGTTCTCCGTTGACCACGTCTATTTATGGCCTAACTTTTAACAGTTTTATCTTGCGCCCGTTTAAGAATGCAATATGTTGTTTTTTTTTATTTGCAGGGCTATTAAATCTGTACTTCACATAATACCATAATAAATATGAAAAGTATAAATGTTGTATTTTGAAAAACATTATGAGAAAAATCTATACTTATAATAAATCTGTAGAGAGGTCAATTCTGTACATGAAATATATTTTCAAAATAACTATCAGAAGGGCAAGCACGAGCGCTATTTTATCGACTCGATAACGGTTAGAATGAGATAGCAGTATACGATACTAAACTAAGTAAGTGCGTAAGAGATGGCTGCTTTATCCCAAGCGATAACTAGTTTAAACACGGCTCATGCTTGCCCTTCTGGTGGTGATTAGGGATCGATACTGATGCCAAAAATGCAATCAGTAAAATTTTTGTCTGTCTGTCTGTCTGTCTGTATGTCTGTCTGTATGTCTGTCTGTCTGTCGGTTTGTATGTTCCTTATGGAAACAAAAACTACTCGACGGATTTTAACGAAACTTGGTACAATTATTCTCCATACTCCTGGGCAGGTTTTTGTATACTTTCCAGCAGAGAAGTAAAGGGGAATTTTGGGAAATTTTGGGAAAACGGGAGAAGTTACTCCAATTTTTAAGCTTCCGTCGCGTGTGCAGCCTTAATGGTTAAACTTACATAGAAATCATGTATCACGGAAATATTCTTCATAAATTTATCTAAAAAAAAATCTCATCAGTTTATGTCTATCTTTTACGGTTGACTCACAATAACACGTGTAATTCCTGATAGCTTAGCAGTTCGGAACATTCTGATTATTTTTGTTTACTCTTACGTTTGTAAACCTCTCACTCGTCCCTAATTTAAACAAGGTAACATTATTACCTATTCAATAAAAAAAAACATAGAAATCGATAGAGAAACACCGACATTATACATAAAATAAGCCATCGCGCCCGTGACCAAAACCGAATCGTTACTAATTTACATATAACATACTAGATGGCGCCAGTAGTTGCATCCTACAACACGTAATGATTTATTTTTTAGATTGTTATAAATACTTTATAGCGTTTTATTCCAAAATTTGCTATTAAACGGAAATAGACCAAGATGACCTTAATAAGTTTCAAAGTTATTGTGAAACCAAAAAGCTCGATTTGAATGTCTCAAAATGTTTTTTCGTGACTTTTACTCGCAAAAAAAACACCATTGAAGGTAACTATAGTCTAAGAGGTATCCAATTGACTAGAGTTACGGAAACGAGGGATTTAGGGGTGCTACATGACAGCAAACTCTTATTCGACAAGCATATAGAGCACATCGTGGTAAAGGCTTCCAGGACATTAGGTTTTATAATACGATGTTCTAGGGTGTTCAAAAACATTAAAACCATAAAAATACTATATTGTTCGGTTGTCAGGTCTATTCTAGAATACGCTTCGGAAGTATGGAACCCACAATATAATATCTATATATCCCGCTTAGAAGCAATCCAGCGGCGTTTTCTTAGGTTTCTAGATTTTAAAGCTGGTGTGACTTCGCTTGATTATACTGATAGATGTAAGAGATATCATTTCTTACCCTTATCAGAGAGAAGGAACATTTCTGATACCTGTTATTTATTAAAACTCTTAAACGGAACTATAGATTGTCCAGAACTTGTCTCAAAAATTAATATTAATGTTCCAAGTAGATTAAGCAGACAGTATAAACCATTGGCAATTCACAGATACAATACAAATTATAGGGAAAACACATTCATTTTAAGAGCTACTAAAAACATAAACGATATTTGTCAAGAAATTGATATAGATATATTCAACTCAAAGGTCCACACATTAAGATCGGTTTTGGCGGAGCGGTATTTTGAAAGCTAGTGTAACTCTTGGTGTACATATACTTACTTATTTATATACATTTAGTTTCAATTACGAAGCGTGTTACAAACTCAATGTTTTTATTTATTTATTTTGGTAAATATTTGTGAAAACTCTTAATTGGCTTATAGAAATGTTATAATTTGTACTTATATATGTTTAAGTTGCTGTGAGTTTTCCGAACAATGTAAAAAATAAATAAAAATAAAAAAATACTGAACCGTTCATTAAAGCCACATTAAAGCGCATTAAAAATCACCAAACTACAGTGTTTAGGGAGTGCTATAAATTTAATAAATTGAAAACATTGCGCTGAATTTCACAATGCTTGAGCAGTGACTAAAGAAAGGAACCTCAGATATTTAAAAAACAACGCTACCCGTGCGAAGCTGGGACGATCCACTAGTAGAAAATATTTTTGCAATCTCATTGGGTGTAGCTGCAATAATTCCCTCTATTATTCACTTAGGATCATATTAAATAGATGATATTGTAAAAAAAACTCCAGTCAAACCACCAAATAGTTTGGTCATATCGAAAATATTCTTTTAAATCATATGCCTTAAAAGAGAAAGGTCATTATTAAATCAACAATGTATTAAATCATGAACCACCGCATGAAAATTCGTTAAGTACTTTTAAATATTTAAGCATAAATAGGGACAGAGAAAGCGACTTTGTTTTATACTATGTAGTGATGATGACTTTTTAGAAAGCAATCAATTTATTTTTCTTTTTTCATGAATATAAGATTCTCAAATATGTGTAAAATGAAATGATAATTGATTTTCTACAGCACAGGCTAAGTCCACTTTTAAAACCCTTGTAAACGCTAATTAAAATATAAATATTAATTTATATTGTGATAATTAACAAATAGCTTTGTTACTAATTAATGTCTATTTTTAACATTTTGCCTTCAATTTACTTATAACAAAGATATTTCATCTTTATACATAATTTAGTTTACACTTTCAAGAGCTCTGTTTTTTACTTGTACGCGCTTTAGAATCGACGAATACCTATCGAACCCGTAGTCATACAAAGGTGTGACCAGCCATACGCTGCTCCACACGGCAATACTTCGTCGATTGTAATAACATTTACTCAAGGGAAATTCAAACATCGCAGTCGTAATACACGGCAGCTCTACCTATTGACATTTCTTTAAAGCGAAATAACATAGAACATTTGGACTGCAAACACATAACCGTTTGACCGTATAGCTCGGTATATTGGCACTGAACATGAATATCGTATAGACTACAACGACAGTTTACAAGTGAGCCTGTTGTTTTACCAATATGATTTTAATCAATTTTACTGATTGTAATAGTTCAGACTATCTATGGACCGCCGCCGCCGCCTCTATCCATAACAAAGTTTTCAGGAACGTATTCATAAAAAAAACTATACAAATCTTTTAACAGAGAAGGATGAGGATATTGAAATTTTCACTTTAAGATGTTAGAAGGACCCTTAAGTAAGGGCTGAACAAATTATATTAACCGAATTAGTATTATATTGATCTTTTCTCTTTTTACGCTAGAAAAACTGCGTTGCGAGACATTTTTACAGGTAAATGCTTGTTTACGGAATCAAACTTACCCAATTCTTATGAAAAAAGTTGAATTATTTGTACTTTTTTAAGTAGAAAAATATGATATTTTAATTACCTCATTTAAACTACTAAGTTAATAGCATAAAACAAACGAAAACTCATTGGAATTATTCTATTTTGGTATCAGTGACAGTTATATAATTAACAGCTGATTGAACATCTTGTCCTCACAAACTAGGTATCAATATAATTACATACATACATACATATTCTCACGCCGTTAGTTCCCATTGGGGTAGGCAGAGACTATCGATCGCCACTTTGTACGATCCTGGCAAACCTCTCTAGCTTCATTCACATCCATCAATCTTTTCATACATGCTCTTTTATTCTTCGTACTTCGGACACCTGCCGTTTTGAGCACATTTCCTATTTGATCTAAATGTGTCCTCCGAGGTCGTCTTCTACTAACATTACCTTCCACATTGGCTCTATAGATCTCTTTCACCACTTTACTGTCATCCATCCTCCCTATGTGCCCAAACCATCTCAACATTCCTTTTTCTATCTTCCTTACAATATCATCTTTTACACCACACCTTTCACGAATCACATCATTCCTCACACGATCACATAACCTTACAATACGATACCTGAGGGATCTCATTTCTACTGCATTCACTCTGCTTTCATGCTTCTTCTGCCACACCCAACATTCACTGCCATACATAAGCGTAGGAACGAGGACAGCATCATGCACAGCCATTCGGGCCTTTTTGGATGGCTGTGCATGAATCAATATAATATAATTATATAACATTTATACTTTATACATGCACTTTTATTCTTTCCACTAGGGTGCCTTTTTATTTGAAGTGTTACGTCCGCGTACATCATTTACTAAAATTTTATTACCATCCACATCGACTCTTAATATCTCTTCCACCAATTAACTTTCAACCACCGTCTCCAAGTGCTTAATACATTATTACATACCCTTCTCTACATCTACTACTATATCACCTTTACACCGCACTATTCATGAACGAATAACACACTCCGTCGATCCCATGACCGAACGTTACAATAATGTATTCGAAAGAAGAACAAAAGCGTTTAAATCGGTAAAAGCTAAATCTATAAAGCTATGGCTGAAGTGAACGAGCAAATGTTTCAGTTTAATCAAGGCAAAGCTACAATCGGCTCATTTGCATTTATACGAGAGAGCTGCTTCCGCGGGGCACACCGCATCCGTCATTTATTTTCTATTTGCCCTCACAAATTCAGTGGGCAAACTACTTCGATATTCTGACAGCCGCACTTAATATACGCGCTTTGTGATAAGTGGCTTTGAAACACTGCTTTTACGTCCCGCTGTATCTTTGAATCCCTGAATTGGTTAGTGCTTCTTATATTCATTTAAACAGCCAGCTCAGGTTGAAGTATATCTTAAGAAACCCGAATAGTAATGATTAGACGTTATAGGTTAGCATTATTTTAACAGATGAATATTTTTATTCTCAAAGACTCAAACATTCGCGCTGAATATCACCGAAGGGGCTGGCAGAGGTACTAATACTTCTGAACATCACGTGACATTATCACCTGGTGTTCAGAGTACCCACATTTTGCTTGGACAGTGTACTCACGTGATAGGGGGTTTTGTACAATTCACTGTCACCTGACTCAGTACACCTTAGCCATGTGGGTTTCCTCACGATATTATCCATATATATATATATATATCATTAACAACCATGATAAATAAATCACACGTTTGTCTTTGAAAAAGACAAATTGGTGTAGACCCGACTCGGGATTAGAACACTAGTCGTCTGTACGATAAGCGGTGCTCTACCCACTGAGCTATCACGTCGTTTAATGTTTTTATATCTGCCACTTATTTTAAAATATCCTTACGAGTGTACGATTTTTGAGGATTTTAGAACTACATCACGCAACCACCACTAAAAACCGCTTTAAGAAATAGGTAAGTGCTAGTCTAAGCCTACACTACTAAACTTAAATATATTGCACATCGAAGTAATTTAATTTCAATCTAACACACCAGCGGCTTGTAGCTATAAAGTAGTTTCCGATATCAGTCATGTTAATAATAGGGCGACACGTCACTCAGGAACCAGCTATTAAATCGTTTAACTGGACATGCCGCAATATCTGTTATCGCTTCCTCCGACGCCTCACGTGTTCAATTCACACAGAATGCAGTGGACGCTGGGCCTCATATTTACCTCTATGTTATCGTTCATTATAATCATGCACAAACTGCAATCAGTTGGAGTTGTGAATTATACATATGTATATACATTGCTGTAATCCCTAGTTGTAGCCAGAGCTATATAAGTAGAAATCCGTCAGCTACTTTTGGAACTTCATTGGAGACTTGATAGTAGTAATGGATAGTAAATATAAAGAGTGGTTGGTGATCTATCTCCAGCCACTTTGCCCAATAAACCAAGACCAAATACCCTTAGTCACCTCGTATGACACCCACAGGATGAACATACATACATACATATACTCATGGCAATAAATCTTAGGAATAATACATTCTTCAACCACTTTTCGAAGTTGTGTGGGGATAAGAATGTAAAACAAAGACTTTTAGTGATGGGTCCCCAACCGAGCGCCCAAAAATCACGTAAAAGCCCCAATACCCTTAGTCGCCCCTTACATTCACCCACGAGAAGAAATGGGGTAGTGCTTAGCCAACACTTCACAGCAGAAGAAGAAAGATATCAAAGTATATTCCTGCCTTATAAAAAAATATGCGTTAGAGATTTAAAAAGGTTACTTAAAGGCACTGCAATCAACCACAATCTTTGTGTTTTTGAGTAACAACAATTCGATACATCGTTATATTTTCAAAAGTAAAATATTTATAGTATTTTGCAAATAGCAATTACAAATTAATATTGTGTTTTAATTTTAACGATATTATTTTGATGGCGACATGAAAGTCGAGAAATCAACGAAGGAGTTTACAATGTAAGATGTAAAAACCAAACTGTGTGAACATCATTCAACAAATAAACTTTACGGCATATAAGGCTCGTAGGTTGATAAGTTAAACATTTATTGATTCAGTATTCAGTGTTCAAATGTTATCTTTTTATGTAGGGACACCATAAATGTTTGAAGGGCCGTGTCGCAAAATCTCTGTCTTCATTCGTAAAGGGTCTCCAGTCAAATAAAACTGGAATCCCAAATATTATTCTGTGTCATTTTCCCTGTTCTCTCGATGTGAACTTTTATTTTTATGCTCTTACGTATTCTTATCTGAAGAGGAACACACTCTCGGAGAGCTTCTGGCATACTGCCTTAAATCCCTTGCTCGGGAATAAAAGTTTGTCTTAGATCACAGTTTGTAGCCGAATACGTTTACCTCGGCGGGAATGCGATTTTATCTATTTTAAAGCAAATAGCTTTTTGCGAAACTTCCTTAAATTAGTTGCGTTTGGTTACTTTATTGTTAAATTAACTCTCATTGATATTGTGTACATTTAGGATACAAATAAAATTTATTGGATTTACATTTTTGTAGTCAAATATATCGATAATTTTGTGTATTATTTAAAATAGCACTAATTGTATGAGGCAACTAAGGGTATTTGTGACTTTTGAAGGAAAAATGCTACCCCTTTTTGGGATTCCCAGTCGTAATTTTAGTTTACTACCTTGCGTCTTACCAAATGGTTTTCAACTCTTCAACTATTCGTTATGCCCAGTCTTAACTTAATTGATAATAATACAAATTATTGAATTAAATATGGTATGGTGAAATAAAAATGAAAATATGGTCTCATGACTTGGCCCTAATCCTAACAAGTCCCGCCGAAGGGTTCGAGTCTACCTTGCAACGAGTTATTTTTATTCGGCCTCGGTCCACCACGCTGGCCTATTCCAGGATGGTGATAGTAATCGTGACATGCGGCTGAACATGCCCTCTGAAACACATGATAATCAAGTAATTCTAGCCCACAATGTCATACCAACCTGGGTTAAATCTTACAAATTGGATTTGTGAGTTTACCCTATGGAAATCAAACGAGACATGGATCGTGAGAAGATCGCTCTGAAGTTCAAAAACGGGGGCAGTTGAATACATGGTTCAGTATGTTCCCAAACTAACAGTATTTACCATTTCACATAAAATAATAATGCAAACAGTTTTTGAATACAAGTAGGAAACGAGAACCTAAAACAGCGGCAGGGTGTCTAAAGCCTCACTCACGTATCCAAATGTGCTATCAACGAGGCAATCTCTTTTCACATCGTTGAAAATATGATAAAAGACATTGTTAGACAGGTTTGAGTAAACAGCTGAATAAAGATCATCATTGTTCGTATTTGTACCCACCGCCATATTAGTATGCTATACCACAATAACCGCAGTGGAATCACAAAAGATTTCCGGAACGCGACTGGCACAAAAGATGAAAGCCAACAGTATGTAATCAGAAGGGTCGCAATCTCACCTTCCCTTTCGGTGCCGACGCGAACACAGCTTCTTCATCAAGAGCTTTTCTTACTCATTGTTAACT
The DNA here is from genome assembly GCA_963576735.1 of Bedellia somnulentella. Taxonomy (NCBI): domain Eukaryota; kingdom Metazoa; phylum Arthropoda; class Insecta; order Lepidoptera; family Bedelliidae; genus Bedellia; species Bedellia somnulentella. The sequence continues at coordinate 10,734,565 of OY755171.1, forward strand.
CACAATCCATACTAACAATTTCCAAAATTCCGTCGGAAAATATGTGTCAATAACAAATTCACGCTGGAACCTTTTTATATTTCTGATGTAAAATTCTAAGATTGCAATATGAATAAAGAATGTTGGCTAAGAGAAAATAATATCACAAATATTTGAAATTGCTTAGACTTTTTTGATTATGGTATTGACCTACACTAGGGAGTTCTGTTTTTGACCGATTGTATATATTGTGGCAATTTAAACAATCCGAACCTGGCACAGGCCATTCAGTTTTTTATTTAAAAGTTTCACTTCAGAAATTAGGTTATTAATTAACGATATAAGCTGATAATCTGCAAGTATGAATAGAAAGTAACATCATCCCTTTTTTCCTGATTCGCCATACAAAATATAAATTTGCTTAACTGTGTAGTGTCGGCTTAGAATAGCACCACCTTACTCTTGCCCGTGGGTGTTCGTAAGTGGCGACTAAGAGTATTGGGGCTTTTTAAGTGATTTGTGCACGATGCAGTCGGAAACCCATCACCAAGAACCTTTGTCTTACAATCTTTTCCCCACTTAATTTCCAAGTGGCTAAGGAATATCGTAATATAAAGCTCTGATCATATTTTAGGAATTATAACCATGAGTATGTAAAATATAAATATTGTAAAATAAAACGTGTGTAGTTATATGAGTAAACATTAAACAAAAACATATTTCACACACTGATGTCTACAAATGCGTATTGAAACAAGTTCGTGATTTTCCAGACGGATAGCGCAAATCCCTTATCGGAACCATTAAAAGTCGACGTCATGTCAGGAATAACGAACACATCACACACCGACATACAAAATGAAGCAATTATATCCACATACACATTTATAATATTGGTACGTGTGTAGCGGACTTACGTTTCACATCATGTGCTGTTTATATTTTATGACTTTATTGTTTTCAATGAATGTTTGTAATGTATTTTTGCGAGAATTGTAAGAAGATTAAAATACGGTGTTAATAAGATTACATATAGTTTGATGGCTGTAAAAAGTTTGTCAAAAATTAAACGCGGTTATGTAAACATTTACTTATATTGGTGGAATGTCCGCCAGATAAAAATATGAATTAAGAAAGGTAGAAGGTGTCTTTTCAATAACAGTAGAAATAGTTATATATTTTTAAACTGTGTTTGGTATAATGATCTTCACATTATTTACCAAGTTAAGGGCTGTTTTTAGTAAGTTTTTTTTCTATAAAATTATATTAAGGGTCATAAACAATTTAGGGCAACTTCTGATTAAATCGCTGTATTATAAAGTAATAATGTTTTATTCTTGTCCTCTGTAAAGTTTTACGGTAATATTTTTTACATACTTTATTTTAATAAAAAATATAAAAATTGAGATTTTATGCCGGACATATTTATCTATGCCGTGGTACTTTTACGACCAATTACTGAAAGATCCATATTTTCCGTACCACCTACAATACCCATAATTAAAGCGTGAAACCGACTATGGCATTTGGTAAAGCAAAAATAAACATTGTTTACTTAGCTTATGCCAAATCATAAAAACGCTTTTGTCAAGCAGCTAACTATGACAAAAGCATTTTTAATGACTAAATTAATTATCATACAAAAACTGACAATATCCTATGTCTTCTCTGACAAACACCCACGCGAAGAAATTGGGTAGTGCTATTTTAAGTTACACTACACAGCTTAAACATTCAAGTGCGAGCTATAATATGCTAAATCATAATTTCTTCTTTCAGATTAAAATATAAATACACATAGTTAATCTAAAAGATACAACAGGTGATACATACGAATGCAAATAAATAGATTGTTTCTAAAGCGGAGATAAAGAATGAATCATCTGTTTTGCGGAGAACGCATTTCGTCGGTCCCCCGCGAACCCGCGAGCGCGAGGCGAACTGCCACAATAGTTTCACGTTTGAATTTCTTCAACAAACGTTATTACCGTTCCAATGGCGAAATGTTCCGTTGAAACAATTCACAATAGCGGGAACTTCAATGTCAAAGGAATACGTACTTATTTTTAGTTTTATCGAGCAAGCCAAAAAGCAATATGGATAGCCAGTTTGCACTTTCAGACAAGGTATTTACATCTTGTTTGAATTCGTACAAATATCGTTGGCGTTTGATCTTTGACATTGACAATGTTTACTTTAGCATAAATGAAGATAAGTTATGTATTATAGTCACAATGTGGGCACAATGTATATAATAGCTGTGTAGTGTCGGCTTAGAATAGCACTTCGCTTTTGTTCCAGCGAGTTAGGGAGAGGTGACTTAGGGATCTTAGGTTGACTTTGGACTTTTTAAGTGATTGTTGCGGGATGCGGTTGATGACTCAGCATCAACAACCTTATTTGTACAATCCTTTTCTAACTCACCTTCCAAAAGTGGCTCAGCATATTTTATTCTGAAACTCTGGCTACCCCTTTTTTGGATTTATAGCCATAAGTTTATATATGTATATATAAGTTTTTTTCTGACATTGCAATGTCAAATAAGATCAATGAACAATTTTATAGATTTACTAGATTTCAATGATATTCTTAAGGCTCTTTTTTGAATTAAAACATTCTATGTTCTTTAAACATAATGTGTATTTTTACTCTACTATTTGAGGATAAAACAGTCTCTGCTGTTATTGATAAAATTTTACTAAGGGACCCATTCTAATTCCATTTGATGGTGTTACAAGGGTCGGTCTCCAGACGTCAGCTTATTCCCAAAAGTAATTATTGTTTTATCTTGTGGAGAATAGTCAAAATAATAGATTTATTTTAAGAATGAAATGGAATTGCTGAACCGCTATAGTTTTTAATACTTCACAAACATTCTCTTACTGCAACTATATTTAGGGGATAAAACTAAGTCTAAAAATTATGTTAATTTACTATACGAGGGGCCTGCCAAAAGAAATTAGATTTATTTTTCTCATTTAATTGACACTGGCAAGCTATACACCATCTTATAGGCTGGTTTTTTATTGACATATTTGAATATAGAACACACTTCCTTTATTTATTTTTTATTTTAATGAGCATCATTTTTCCGAGAATATGGCGGGAATTCACTTGCAACAATGGAGCTCAATCGACGTGATTTTCGCACTATGATTTATTTTGACTTTAAAAAAGGTTTAAAGCCTCAAGAATGTTTTGAATTTTTGGCTTCTACTTTTGGTGAGTCTGCTCGTTCCCGAGCAACAGTATTCAATTGGTTTGCTGAATTTAAAAGAGGACGGGGATGTCTCGAAGATGAAACCAAGACAGGACAGCCGCCAACCGCGGTCACGCAAGAAAACGTTCGTGCAGTCGAAAAACTTACTCGCGAAAACCGACGAATTGCATATGTAGAGCTAGAGCGAGTACTAGGAATTGGATCAGCAGCAATGCAAACCATAATTTACGACCACCTTTCTCTCCGTAATCGTTGTTGGAGATGGGTGCCGCACAAACTTACCGATGAGCAGAAAGACCGTCGGGTGGATTGGTGCCTATTCATGATAGATAAATTCAACTTAATTCAATATACAGTATACTGACTGGTGACGAAACATGGCTATATAACTATGATCCCGAATCAAAGCGACAGTCGACTGTATGGTGCTTTGAAGACGAGCCAACTCCAACAAAATGTCGCCGTGCACGAAGCACACAGAAACAAATGGTCGCCTCGTTTTTCTGCAAAACGGGTCATAGTGCTACTGTTGTGCTAGAGAATGATAGAACGGTGAACTCCGAATGGTATGTGACAGTTTGTGCTGCAACAGTAATATCAGCTTGGTGTGACAAGCGACCGAAGTCGGGAATCCGGCACCTTCTCTGGCACCACGACAATGCGGCGCCGCACACGTCTGCCAGAACACTAGACTTTTTCAACTTGAAAAATGTGTCAATTCTCCCTCACCCGCCATATTCCCCTGACCTAGCGCCTTGTAATTTTTACTTGTTTCCAAAAATCAGAGAAAAACTAAAGGGGATGAGGTTTGAAAGCAAAGAAGATGCGCTGGTTGCCTATAATTTCGAGATTTCTGAGGTATCTAAAGAAGAGTGGTTACAGGTATTTTCCAATTGGTTCAGACGTATGGAAAAGTGTATACGTGTTCAGGGTTAATACTTTGAAAAGATCGATACTTGTAATAAAGAATAAATTTTATAATTTTTGAGTATCTAGTTTCTTTTGGCATGCCCCTCGTATGATTTGCATGTGAGCCATGCGTATAGGTAATGAAAGACTTATAATAATTGATATTTAACTTATTTTAACAGCATTACATATTAAAACTTAAAATAGAAAAAATACTACACTATAGTAGTTTCATTTTTTTGTAACAAGAAAATTGATGAGGAAAAGATTGTAAAAGAAAGGATGGTTAAAATTGTTGAGGAAAAGATTGTAAAAGAAAGGATGGTTGGTGATAAGTATTCACTCCACTGCACACCAATCAATGTCATGTTATACAATCCTTCATATATTAATTTATATTTGTCGTTTCTTATAATATTAGACAAAAGAACGTACATATTAAACTCACGGCTATTAATCTCGTTGACAATGTCTCATTGACAAACAAAAAGGGGTAGCCACAGACATATAATTCGGAAAGGACTCGGAATAAGAAATTCCTCAGTCACTTTTGGAAGTTGAGTGGGGAACAGATAGTTAAATAAAAGGTTTTCGTGATGTGTCTCCAACCGCATTGCACAAAAATCGCTTAAAAACCCTTAGTCGGCTTTTACGAATACCCACGGGAAGAAATGGAGAAGTGCTATTCTAAGCCGACACTTCACAGCGTAAAAAAAATCATTAAATATATGTTCTTATCATGAAGTTGTTTCCTTGCGGCTTGTGGTAAACCGAATGACGAAACCAGAATGGCAGCCCCGGGCCGAGGCCTTATTACAATTAGCTAGAATATATTACTATAGACTTTTAACCATTCTTCCATTATCCTAAATTTAACTTTTATTTAATATACTTTATAATGTGTTATTATATATCTAAGAGCATTTTGCGTGGTAAGAAAAAAATGCAAAAATGCTTTGTTTATATTTATCTACTCTGTTTTTTTAACCCGTCGTAGTCACTGCCTTACCAGATAAAGATTATACATGCCTTTTTCATTTCTACATGGTTAAACTAGTAAAGGAATTTAATCACCCTTGTTTTTATTTCTCTTCCACCTGTTTATCTGACCTCAAACAAACTCTTTAGTCCTCTAGTAACAAAAGTGTCATGGAATAATATTTATCGCTCAACTGTTCTAAAAAACTTCAAATTAAAGCTACTCAAAGAAAAACTCTACAGCCCGGAACAGAGGCTCAAGGTGAGCAGAAGCAGTTAGCATTTTGCCGCAGGCATTAATTAAGATTTCAAAACGTTCTCTCCTAAATAGAGTTACCACTTTCCTTTCATTAGGCTAGACACGCTCCCGAAGTCCCGACCTCAATCCTTCTAGACGCGCACCGTTATTACTGCCAGTCGCCATTTTCACTCAAACGTTTTTGCGTATATGTTTAGCTGCACTTTATTATATCACACAACTAAGTGTGTACTGAAATTAATTATTGTACTACAAAGATATTTTCTTTATAAATTCATAGTTTTTAGAAAGGTAGTTTTGGGTTTATCCAGATCCAAATATCGCATTTTCCATTTCATGCAAATATTGAAATTTTGTTTCCAGTCTCATAAAACTGTCCCATATCTCAGCCGTGGTCGCCTGTGGTTCAACAGGTACATTCAAAGCTTTGACTAGCTTATTAGAAAAACTTTTAATTTACCCCTCCCCCAAATAATATCTACCCTAAAAAAACAAAATATACCAGCATAATTTGCAAACCTGCATAAGTAACCAGCCAAGCATCAGCTACTGAGACGATGCTCAGTAATAAAGATAGGTTGGATTCGAGTGAAACGGATTGATCATAATAATACCCAGAAGCACGTAGCTAATGCGAAAGGGGCTCATTACACTGTGTTGACACCGACAAATGCCCTTTTACATATTCCCGCGGAGATCCCGAAGATTGAGCCATGAAATTGAAAACGATCCCTTTGAAGAAATTTATTCCAGGCACGAACTCCTCTCCACTTCGCGCTGGAGGAGATTTGCTCGTTTATTTTTATGAAATTATTCTTGAAACACTCACGTTTTACGGTTCGACACAACTCAAATTAATATTTTCATTAACATAAATAAATAACTTTAATGTACTATACTCAAGTAGACATATAAGACATATATACATACAAGCACGACGTGGTACGTTGAAATACACATAACTTTGATAAATTACGACGAAAAAATGATTACTCGTAATTCTGAAAGTAACAGCACTCAAATCCTTTGAGTATTGCAAGACTCTAGTGAATTATTTGGTATAATAAAAGAAAGACGAACGCCAAACTTTACTACATTGAAAAATAAAGTCGGAGGAAAGTCTACACTACTATTTTAAGCTCTTAACTTGCATTAAAGTTTCAAAGACGAATTAAGAATTAAAACTGAAACTTCCAAGAGTTTTAATTAGTCTGATGCCCTTTTCAATGTATTTGTGGCACTTAAGGTTTTGATAGAAAACTATTGAACGTCTTAGGTAAGAAGTTTTATCTTTTTTATAGAACTCAAAAATAATGAAAAAAAAATGTTATCACAAAGTAAGACCACATTATACTAGTAATTAGAATGTTTTGTTCATTAAAACTCATGTGGGGTTATTACGGTATTAGTAATAAATAAAGGAAAGAAAAATTTCGACACCAGCGGGTATACCCGAAGGTCGTAGGTTCGATCCCTGCTGGTGTCGAAATGTTTCTTTCATTTATTTATTACATTATACTAGTGTTATGAACATACATACATACATACATACATATACTCACTGCTATAAATCCCTAGAAGGGGTAACCAGAGCTAAGGAGTTAGAAATTCCTCAGCCACTTTTGGAATTTGCTTGGGGAAAAGATGGTAAAATAAAGGTTGTTTGTGATGGGTCTCCAACCGCATCGCCCAAAAATCCCTTAAAAAGCCCCAATACCGCTAGTCGCCTCTTACGTACACCCAGCGGAAGAAATGGGGTAGTGCTATTCTAAGCCGACACTACACAGCAAATGTTATGAAAAGTGGTACATATTTAATGCACTGCAGAAAAAGAAGTTTATTTTATGAACAAATTTTTTGTAAGTTTTTCCTGCTCTAAATTCTAATAAGGAGTAGCCAGAGCTTCAGAATTAGAAATTCTTCTGCCACTTTTGGAAGTTGATTGGGGATGGAATAGTATATACAGTGTAAATAAAGTCTCGTTGGCGATGGGTCTTCAGTCGCAACACCCAGCAACCACTTAATAGCCCTATACCCTTACTTACCACGTATCGTTATAATTACCTTTAATGCCGTTGCCCACAATTAATCAAGGGTTAGAAAATACTAACACCTATTACTAATATTACCTATACTAACAGTTTTTCCATACACAAGTATACTTCTAAAAAAAAAGTACCACAAACATTTAAAGTTTACGTAACACAAATAACAAAATATCAGAAAAATACTAAAAAAATTGCCGATATAGCTAAAAAACAGAAGGATATCGCTTAACCTCTTGATATGTTAATTACCATTACGAATACTAGGAAACATTATATATCAACTACATTGCCAACCTTATTTTACATGGCGGTATATAAAATTAAGGCTAAAATCCAAACTTTTCACGTTATTTCCCAAACACAAAACTCAATTTATTTGTATCGCGCACATTGTGAAAAGTTTCCTACTTTTTCCAACGAGGTGCCAACTCCAAAGCCTAAAACTCGAGCAGTCCATTATCTATAAATTCAAAATGTTTTAATGCTTTTTCCTTTAAATATAATTATCATAGTGATTGTATTTAATTTTCAGTTATTGCGTGGTTGGTCTTGGTTTCTGTAAATACATTGATATTTGTGATATAATAATATATTTGAAAGAAAACAAAGCGAAAAGATAAAAAGGAAATGCTATTATCTGATTATTAAAGATGAAAGATTTTTAAAAAAATAGTTATCTACATACTAACTAAAGTCACATCATACTTAGAGTCGAGAATACGCGAATGAGCTGAATATTTCCTAATATTCCGCATTTCTTACTTGGTTTATATCTATTCTGGATGTTCGTGGTGCGACATCTACCATACCGACTTTAGATTTATACATTGTATTATACTTTTACTTACAGTCGAAGTTGTTCGGTGATTCGCTGGATCCTGATTTTAATAAGACTATAATGTTACATTCTTGCTATATGTATGTATATAACATACATACATATAGTCACGTCATTATTTCCCATTGAGGTAGGCAGAGACTATTGATCGCTACTTTGCTATGTAATAAAATAATATATAATAAAAAACATTCGTTCTCAAGTCGACGAAAAAAGTATAATCACTACGTTTAATTCGACCATATGCTTTGATAAATATAAAATAATATATGTGCATGTGTGTCATGTTTTTGACGCTACATTAAATAATTAGGCAGCATTACATTATAATAAAATCTTGCTCTCTTTTTCGGTATAAATGATAAGCGTGCAAAATTGTAGACTGCTACGTTCGCACAGTTCTTGTAAAGATGGGTACGAAGTTTTTATTTTCGTACAAATTTTTGTATAGATATGTACAAATACAAATTAACGTACTGGAGCACTGAGAGTACGCCAAAACGTCCAGCGTAAAAGTTCTGCATAAAAGTTATGATGTCCTTTTTTAGGGTTTCGTACACGAATGCCAAAAAACGAAAATCTTATCGTTTTATCATTTCTGTCTACCTGTGTTTATAATTTTATTGGTATATGTAAACTGTTTCATGCTTTAAGATTTGAATAAATTTAGATAATATGAATATAAATTGAGTGAGAATTGAAACGAAATAACCAAAACAGAAACCTTAATGTGGGGGGTGTCTACAGATAGTTCTAGTTTAGTTAACAAAATAGGGTTTTTTTGAAACGTATCGTCAAAATAAAAAAGTTTAAAATGAATGAATATGAAACTGAAAAGTGGTAAAATTTGTGTGTTGTTGTATCTTGTAACTTTTGAAACAAGAAAGTGAAAGAATTTAATGAAATATATTTTTTAAGTCTCAATATATTTAACCAACGATAATGCATTAAAGAAGATATAGTCAGCAATACTTTAGATTACTCTTTCATCAATATCAATCACTATTTTGTGACTCATACAATAATCATGAATCCGTCTACATTTTGCTGTAGTCTTAAAAAAATGTATCGTATGTAATGTGATTGTTCATATTGGTCAACTTCAATCACTGCTGTACTTGGCCAAATTTATTAACTCGTGCGATTAACATGGCTTTGCTGTTATTAGATTAACATATATAAGTGCCTATTTTGGTATTTAAAAGTTGGCATTATTTCACGATGAACAGTATAATATTATAGTATTTTCTAAGATTTTCACGATTGCACATTATAATTGAAACAACTATTGATTTTCGGATATTAGTTAGTTATGGATACGTCTGAATATAAGAACAAAGTATCACAATTATTGTCAGATGACTCAACCTGCCAAAAAGTCAAACGCGACCCCACGACTAAAATACTCAAACAAACATCTGATTTAATAAAAAGACATAGTGATACCTTAACGTTAGACTCGAAAGCCTTATTACCATCGTGTGTGAAACCTCCAGAACTGTATGGGTTACCCAAAATTTTACAAAGTTGACCACCCGCTTCGTCCAATAGTAAGCCAAATTGATACACCAACATACAAATTGGCAAAACATGTGGCAAAGATACTATCACCACTTCGAGAAAAAACTGAAGCCTTTGTGAAGAATTCCTATCAATTCATTAATGACATCAAGAACTTAAGTCTTAGTGATGAGGACATTATGGTCAGCTTTGATGTTCAGTCTCTTTACACCAGTTTACCAATACAAGACTGTGTTGAAGCTGTCACAGAAAGGTTAACAAATGCTGACATACCTTTAGAATATGCAGAATTACTTAAGCACTGCCTTACAACTGGCTACTTACTTTGGGATAAGGAATTCTACATCCAGACTGATGGTGTGGCAATGGGATCCCCAGTCTCTCCTATTGTAGCCGATATATTCATGGAACGATTGGAGGAGATTGCACTAAAATCCTTCCCTGTCACTCCAAAGGTTTATAAGAGGTACGTAGATGATACTTTTGCAATCCTACCCAAAGACATAGTCTCTGCATTCTTAGACCATCTTAATTCCATTAACCCTAAGATCCAATTTACAATGGAATTAGAGACTAATAATAGTTTAGCCTTTCTAGATGTTCTCTTGATAAGGAATTCCGATAACTCAATTAGTCACACAGTTTATAGGAAACCCACCCACACTGATAGGTACCTCAATGGTGACTCACACCACCATCCATCTCAGTTAGCTACTGTTGGTAAAACTTTGTTTCAGAGAGCCAAACATCTTTGTAACGAACACCATCTTGCTGGAGAGCTCAGTCATGTGAAACAAGTTCTTCACAACAACAAGCTGAAATTGCCCCGCCAACGTCACCGCTCCTCCGATAAACCACCTACTGTCGAAAGACTCCCTGCAACTCTACCTTTTGTAAAGGGTGTAACAGACAAAATTAGTACTGTGTTACAGCGTGCTTCCATTAAGACCTACTTCAAGCCGCACCAAAAGATAAGTCAGTTTTTAAGACCTATCAAATGTCAGATCCCTTTACAAGATGCAGGCGTTTATAAACTAGACTGCGAGTGTGGTCTTTCATACATCGGCCAAACAAAGCGTAGTGTAGCAACTCGCGTAAGAGAACATATTGCTGATATGAAGAATAGGCGTCCTGGAAGATCTGCTTTGTGTGAACACACCTTCGATAAGCCAAACCACCACATGCGTTTTGACAAACCTACAATTCTAGCAAAAGAGAATCGATTGATACCTAGAATGATACGCGAATCTATCGAAATAAAGAAACATCCAAATTTCAATAGAGATGATGGTTGGCAATTACCACCTGCTTGGAACCCGATCATTAGCACAACTAAGCGAGGGAAGAACACTAGCAAGGCTCCAGATAACATTAGCTCTTTTTGTACATAGCAATTATTAAACGCAAATGTAACTTAAATTTTGTGAAGATAGTTAGTATTAATAATTTTATAGTACTGTATAATGACAAATAACACCTCAGTCTTCCCGTGACCATGATAACTGAAAAGTTTTCGAAACGTCGGGCTTTAAAAATAATGTAATAACACGCGATTAAAATATCCGAAAATCAATAGTTGTTTCAATTATAGTATAATATTATTTGTGAGCATCATACAAAAAAAACTAAGGATGACATAAATAGTTTCAATGGAGTCTCATTAAGGTCCGTATTGTGGTTGAATGGATAAGAAGATGCAAGCTGCACACTTCAGTTGTCTTGATACGAATTTTCAAAAAATCCCTTCATTAGTTGCTATTGTAAAATCACGCGTTCACAAATACTCACCTATAAATTTTTTTAAAGTAATAATGCCAAATAGTTTTAGGATACTCACACTATTTAGCTTTGCTTACAGATATTAAAAGGGGCAGCTGAAACTTTGAAAATAAACAATGCAAAAGCACTGTTTAAAGTTGTAGGGAAAAGTTTGAAGATAAAATAAGAGGTTGATGTTAATCTGCATTTAGGTGTGTTCATATTTGTCAGAATAATAAATGGTCCCCGAGTGTGAGAGCATCCAATTTAATGGTTATGGACAAGCTGCATATTGATAACATGGAGGAAAGTAGCTTCAATAACTCTGTTATAAGTTTAAATATTTCTTGTTTCGATATGGTGGCCTTTTTTGTGGATGGTTATTGGGCATATTGGGTAGCCAGGCCTTTTTAATTAACAATTCCGAAGTTATGGCGAAATAATATAATGCCCCCTTAGCGACATATGGGTATGAAATAATGTTTCGGAAAACGATGGTGCCCGAGCACAATGCGCCAATATACCCTTTGATCTTTTGTATTATCAGACGCAGGGTGTAAGAGTCAGAGAACTGAAAAATCTCTTAAATATTAAAAAAGTGCTACATTTTACAACTAGCCAACGCCATCTCATGGAAAATCATAGAACCTGAACTACTCTTTGGAACTGCAAAAACCTACGAAAACGTTATTCGGATAGAACGACGCGTCACTCGTCCATATCTAAACTTTTTATTTTAATTAATTTTATACTTAGATCTTTGACATGATTTGACACTCTGATCCATGAGAGGTACTAATTGCTACACTTCTAATTGCCCTTTGTAGGTAGACGCGGTTTATAGAATGTGTGTAGCTAATTGTAACACTATTTCATATAATAGTGTATATTAATGCAATAATTGATTAAAACAAAAATAATACCCCTTGGGATTGAATTTTTAAAATTCCTTGTTAAGTTTACTTATATCATAAAAGAATACCTTTTTACCAACACGTTTCCCCCGTTAACCCCCCTGTTTATAAAAAGATATCCTTTCCCCTACACAAATTATTACAAAATGTTATCAAAAACATATATAATAATTTTCATACTTCTATGTCCATAATTTAAAACTTACATATTCAAATTCACACCCCTATTTTACCCATGTTAAACTTATAAAATTACCTTGTTAGCGATCACTTTAAAATTTACGTTTCTAGGTACCGTAGATTCGTAGTAGGAAATATTGCATTGATTCTAAGTCCGTCAGTCAGATTTTCTTTATATAATGATATCGCCTCAGCTATATATGTCCCCATACGAAACCCCAAAAACAATATTTCTATAATCCCTTCTGTCAACAATTATGAAAACTTTTGTACCACTGACATTTGTCCTTTGTTGGGTGGTGAAGGCAGTGAAAGAAGTCGTACATGATAAACGTGTATCTCAAACTCAACTCGCAAGTATATCGACGAGTTTGCTCTGTATATCCCGGAAGAGATGACAAAGGTACTAATACTTTTGAACATCAGATTTTCATTGGCACCTTATGTTCCTCTGAACAAACTCTTTTCTACATCTAGATAGCTACATCTAGCCTAGACAGTGCATTCTCGTGATAGAGGGCAGGGTTATCGCTATTCTGTAGGAGGCCACTGTCATATGACTAAGTGCAACTCAACTTTTCCCTCACATTACTGGTAATTTTGTTAGAACGAACTATTAATTAATTAATTGTTATGGAAATAAGAAGATACAAAAAAAATAAATTGTTAGTTTATTAGGCGGTAATATGTTTTTCAATACCTGGCAATGTGTATATGTACTGAACACCGATGTGCTAAGTACTGAATTTTTTTTAGTAAGTACATAAAAAATTAGTCCGCAAAACACACATATTCGTGTCCTACTCTCACACTTTATTAACCCATATACGGAAATAGTTTATTGTAAACAATTTAACAAAAAACAAGTTTAAATTAGAGAAAAAACACTTAATGCAACATTGTTCCCCAGCGGTTTTCTAACAACAACTACATTGATTGAAAAGTAAGATTTCATTCTTGTATCTAAGTCAGATTCTGTTATTGTACGCCGATTTCCATAAAGTGAGTAATTTGTTTATTTCACTTCGAAATCAAAGGATCAAGAATGTAAGACAGTACATGTTTTGTTTACTCTTATGACCTATTTGATCAACAAACAACCTTGATAGCTCATTGGATCATAATATGACTCTTAACTTTATAATTGTATTACTTGTATAAATATCCTCACGGCTACAAATCCCTAGAAAGGGTAGCCAGGTTTTTTGAATTAAATTTTCCTCAGCCACTTTTCGGTGTTGAGTGGGGAAGATTGTAAAGTAAAGGTTTTTGGTCATAGGTCTCCGAACGCATCGCCCAAAAATCACTAAAAAGTGCCAATACCCTTAGCCGCCTCTTACGAACACCCACGGGAAGAAATGGGGTAGTGCTATTCCAAATCGACACTATAAATCAGTAGTAAATACCTGTATTCAAATACCTGTATTTACTACTGATTTGTTTTTTACCATTTTAGCATTTATTCAGAAAATTTCACTTCAGCTACATTTGGAAGTTGATAAGAGAAGAGATGGTAGAAATAAAGTATAGTTGGTGATTGGTCTCCGACTGCATCGCCCAAAAACCACTTAAAAAGGTCCCATACCCTTAGTCGCCAAACTTACTATTACGCTTACTTTTAACGTGTAGCTTCTTTCAAACCTGCCCGCGAGAATCGCCGTCGTCGTAAGGATAGAGAGGCTATTTTGTCTTTATAAGTAATTCTTTGGCGATGTAAATGGAAGCTAATAACCAACCATCCTTTATTTTTAAAAAATCGTTACTCTACTTCCAGTTCTGGTTAAGGAATTTATAATTATGATATTCTGGCTTCCCCTTTACGGAACTTATTACCGTAAGATAATGTATGTATGTGGCTACTGAATATATATTTTTTTCATCTACGCTTGCTACTTTGCGAAGCTTTGCTATTTTACCAATATCCAAATCGTCCGATTCCAAAATATAGTTACGCAACTGAAAAACATTCTTTCATACCCGATATACTTATAACAAAGGGCGAAATTAAACATAAATACTTGGCTACCTTAAAAGGCATTCCGTTTCGATAGGTTTACTTTGAAAACAAAGCGTAGCAGATGCTTCTAACATGTTTACCTGCTTTTATTGGGATTTTCAGTAACTCCTCCGTCTTAGGTTAAAGAAAAAATATGTTGCAAAATAAATGTTATAGAAAAATATTTTTGTAAGGATAATATACGACACAAATACCACGCATATTATCAGTCAGTCAACATATCTTTTTAATTTGATTTATAGTGTTTTATATTATAATCTAGAGCGGCAAAAATTTCAATTATTAATGATACAATAATTTTTGGGTTTGGAACTTTTTACCGTGGTTTTTGGGTGATGGTGACCATCTTGTGAACCATCTTGTGCCCTATCAATTTCCGAATGTGGCTGAGGAGCTTCCAGCTCCAAAGCTCTGGCTACCCCTTATTGAAATTTATGGCCGCAAAGATATGTTTGTATGTATGATAATGATCGGTTTCATTGGAACATCGTATACGAATCGTTTGAAGTAGTGTACTACTTTATTTGATCCCTTTTTATATTCTCCGAGAAACACATTCACATTTGCTAACCACCTATATATCAAATATATTAAATTAAAATTCTAAATATTGCAACATGAAGTGTCTGTATGTGATAATAACAGGGGTCGGTTGTAGTGCGATTACTACTTCCATAGTCAATTAATTCCTAAAATTGATTTTTTGTTGTGTTAGATAGTTTTCCAGAGTAGTCCCATTTAATTTTGATGGGATTTATCGCGCAGTTATAGAAATATCCTATTTTATATTTTTTAAATTATAATATGTCTAATAGGAGCAACACCAATTTATTAATTAAGAAAAAATATGTTTTTAAGACAGCATGTTTGAAATACATGATGAATATACATGATATGGTAGTCTCTTCAGCCGCACCAGGCACATCCACAGGCAATGTGGAAAAAAGACGAGATGCAGGATAATTTCAAACACAAACTTTATCCATTATTTACTCCAGCCGTACCACAATCATCCGTCACATTGGTTCAAAAATATGTATTCTTGTATTATTAAAAGCGTTTCGTCTAGGGAAGCATTACGTCCCCAAACACTAACTTCCAATATTTATTATGAACTGAATGAATAATATTATGAATAAATTCAATTACAATGTTGGTAAGAAACATTGACCCGCATTATCACAATAGCATATATTATCTTTAAAAAAAACAAAAGAACATGATTAATTATATTGCTGACACTATTCCATTGTACAAATACAGAAATAAATATTTAATATTTCATTTTATATTTTGGACGCAAGCGAAGCTAGAGAGGTTTGCCAGGATCCTACAAAGTGGCGATCGATAGTCTCTGCCTACCCAATGGGAATTAACGGCGTGAGTAAATGTAGGTATGTAAATATTTACAAAGGTATAAATTTAGCAATGGTAGGTAAAGAGCTCTCTCTTTAACAAAACACAAACACAGATGTGTCTTTTAAACATTTCAAGACACACCTGTTTGTGTTGTTGTTTGTTTAATGCCAATCAAAAGTAAAACAGAAAAAAAGATAAAATTCACAATAGTATAATTATACTTAATAAATTACCCAATTACACTCAAAATATGTGGCAAGTGCATCCACTCAAATGAAATCAATGAATTCAAAACATAATATGTTATGATTACGAGTAAACTGCCGGTATCCCGTCTTTGCTCCAGTCCAATTCTATAGTTCTTCCGGTGCGGGCACTCTCCTCCGCCGCCGTGGCAATCTTGCTTACTGCCAACGTCTGCCAACTTGTCACTTCGGGTTTGACGCCATCTACGACATTTGAACTACGTAAATATATGATATAGCAGGTATCAAAAATTCAATAAACTTGTTTAACAACATGCCTATTGGCAATCGATATAAACACTTGAAAATGACTCACGTTGTACTACATCGAGGAAATGTTCCATTTCGTGACGATAGGCGAGATGGAACCGCGACGGAAATGAGTAGTAAATAGGAGTTTGTTGAATTCCATTGTGACCAACTACTACTTCAGTAGAGTGACAGGGTCTCTCATTTTCTACTTTGACCATGCCTGAAATTGGTTAATAACAATACCTTAATATTTGACGATAACAAAAAAGATCGCACCCTTTTAAACAGATTTCACACCAAATGTATAAATGAGAAAACTAGGTGCGAGAGTACATGTGGAGTGATAACTCCATGTACTTTCATGATTTTGTTATTATATGCTAAATATCTATTTTTAACTAGTAAACCTTACATCTATACTTATAATAAATCTGTAGAGAGGTCAATTCTGTACATGAAATATATTTTCAAAATAACTATCAGGTGGTGATTAGGGATCGATACTGATGCCAAAAATGCAATCAGTAAAATTTTTGTCCGTCTGTCTGTCTGTCTGTCTGTCTGTCGGTTTGTATGTTCCTTATGGAAACAAAAACTACTCGACGGATTTTAACGAAACTTGGTACAAATATTCTTCATACTTCTGCGCAGGTTTTTGTATACTTTCCAGCAGAGTAGTAAAGGGGAATTTTGGGAAAACGGGAGAAGTTACTCCATTTTTTAAGCTTCCGTCACGTGTGCAGACTTAATGGTTAAACTTACATAGAAATCAGGTATGACAGAAATATTCTTCATAAAATTATCTAAAAAAAATCCTCAACAGTTTATGTCTATCTTTTACGGTTGACTCACAATAACACGTGGAATTCCTGATAGCTTAGCAGTTCGGATCATTCTGATTATATTTGTTTACTCTTACGTTTGTAAACCTCTCACTCATCCCTAATTAAAAAAAGGTAACATTATTACCTATTCAATAAAAAAAAGAATCATAGAAATCGGTAGAGAAACACCGAAATTATACATAAAATAAGCCATCGCGCCCGTGACCAAAACCGAATCGTTACTAATTTACATATAACATACTAGATGGCACCAGTAGTTGCATCCTACAACACGTAATGATTAATTTTTTAGGTTGTTATAAATACTTCATAGCGTTTTATTCCAAAATTTGCTATTAAACGGAAATACTGAACCGTTCATTAAAGCGCATTAAAAATCACCAAACTACACTGTTTAGGGAGTGCTATAAATTTAATAAATTGAAAACATTGCGCTGAATTTCACAATGCTTGAGCAGTGACTAAAGAAAGAAACCTCAGATATTTAAAAAACAACGCTACCCGTGCGAAGCTGGGACGATCCACTAGTGTCTAATAAAATATAAAATACAATAACCTTTGTTTCCAAAAACTTCCAACCTCTGGTCGTAACCGTAAGCACTGAAGCGGCTGTTATCTCCTAGCACTATAGTTCCAGATGGGAAAGTCAAAAGAAAAGCTATAGTATCAAAATCGTTGATAGCTTTTACTTCCGCAATCAGTGCTGAAGCGGATGCCTGTACTTTGACTGGCAGCTCACCAAGCACCCAGCAAACCATATCAAAGTCGTGTACGAGACAATCGTGAAAAACACCACCTGAAAAATCGCAAAACCTTTGTTATTCTAAACCATACATGGACAACGGCCGGCCCGCGGGCCGGATCCGGCCCGCTTTGGCTTTTGACCTGGCCCGCGACACATTTTGAAATTTCGAGCGGAAACTGTTGTATAAAGTAGAAATATAAATTGAAAATTGAAATTAACGGCTACTTGTAATATAAATGACAAGCATTGCTTGTTATGGTTAATTTGTGTACGTAAATTTACAGCGCGAGTACGCAATGAATATGTAACTTATCGAAAATCGCAATAACATCGTACTAATGTGGCGCGGTCACTAAAAGCGTTACAATGTTGAAAACTTGCCTTCCTTTTCACACTTAGCTATAACCATTGCTACTCATCGAGAAATTAAATAGCATCGTATTATCGTAGTGTAATTAGGCAGGCAATCAAATTAAATCTTTCAAATAAACAAGCGCGCATAGTGCTTTCATTCCATGTTTGAAGTTACACTGCGTTATTTAGCTAATTTCAAAAGTTATCGTCTTGTTTCACGTCGTGACTCACGGGGCAGTTACAAAAAGATAAAATTCAAAACTAATATCCAATTAGAACAAACGGCAACAGATTTTTTATAAACAAAGGACACAACTGGACAATGTCGTAAAAGCCAGCCTCATAGTAAGTTCAAAAATAGTGAAGTAATCGAAATCTTTTGCGGAAGGAGTGTTTATCAAAGATTGCTTATTAGAAGTTGCAGAAGTAATATTTCCCGAAAAAAAAAAGATTTTGAAAAAGTAAGCCTGTCAAGACGCTCAGTGGTTCGGGGTTTAGAAATAAGATGGCTGATGATATTAAGAAAAAATGACATATCGAGAGGCTGATTCTATAGCATTTTCAATTGCTTTGGACGAGAGTACCGATATGTCTGATACAGCACAACTGGCTATTTTTATTCGTGGTGTTGAAAAAGACCTGGTAAATGAGTTATACAGCAACCTAAAAGCATTTCAAACCAAAATTTGCTAATGGGAAACTCAAATGAGGTCTGGAAGCTACTATCATTTTCCGACACTAAGTTGCCATGAAAATGTAGCTTACGATCAGTACGCTGAGGAGCTATAATTAGTATTGGAGCAATTTGATAACAGGTTTACAAATTTTAAGAAGATGGAAAAACTTCAACCTTTTCGCTACTCCGACCAAAAGTGAAGTAAAAGATGCTCCATTGCAGCTGCAAATGGAAATAATCGAGCTTCAGGAAGACACTAACTTGAAATCAAAACTTGGACTTTACGAGTTTTACTAGACATATGTCGATGAAGAGAAATACAAATAGTTGAGAGCGTTCGCAAGAAGAATGGTTAGCATTTTTGGAAGTACATATAAATGCGGACAATTCTTCTCGATGATGAAGACCAATAAATCGAAACACCAAACGAGACTCACAGACGAAAACCTCAAAAACTCTTTACGCCTGTGTATAAGTGAAATTTGCCACGGTCACGGCTATAAATCCCTAGAAGGGGTAGCCAGACCTAAGGAATTAAAAATTCCTCAGCCACTTTTAGAAAATTTAGTAGGGAAAAGATGGTTAAATAAAGGTTATTGGTCATAGGTCTCCAACCACATCGCCCAAAAATCCCTTAAAGCCCCAATACCGTTAGCCGCCCCTTACGTATACCCACCGGAAGAAATGGGGTAGTGCTATTTGTTGCCACCCTTATCTTAGGACGATTCTTTCGTGCTGTATCTAGTATAAATATTATCTGTATCATTCATTACAGATAAATACGTGTTAGAAGATAAGATAAGTTATATGATAGATACGCACGTTTTACCTTAATATATAAGCTGTAACCTTTTATACAATAAATCAGACTATAACCATCTTTCGAGTCTCATTATTCTTTCCTGCCAAGACACATTGGCAAATTGGTGACCCCGAGAAAATAATATACGCAACATGGCGCAGTCACCGTGCAAAACAAATGGAAGTCAACAAGAAACATTAGAAATAGCAGCTGGCACCTCAGTTTTATCCCGAATTCCGGAATTTTGGAAGGATCAACCGCGATTATGGTTCACGCAATTGGAAGCTACATTAGCACCACAAAAACAAGGAGACGATTACAAATACAATATGGTAATAGCCAAGCAGTCCAAAGAAGAAATACTACAGGTCAATGACCTAATTTCATCACCGCCAACCACAGAAAAATACAAATCCATTAAGGAGCGTCTAATTGATTGCTATGAAGAATCCGAACACCAACAATTTGAGAAGTTACTAACAAACATGGAACTAGGCGATCAAAAACCATCACAATTGCTACAGAAAATGCGAGTCCTCGGCAGAAACAAAATCGGCGACGAAACCATTAAACTACTGTGGCTCAGACTTTTGCCACCAACAGTTACCACAGTACTAGCTGTCACCGAGGACATAGACATCGAGAAGATGAGCCACATCGCTGACAAAATAATTATGAACTCAAAAATTACCGAGGTATCAGCAGTCAGCAGAAATACACATGACAGCGGAACGGCACTCATATTAGCACAGTTAGCAAAATTACAATTAGAAATAGACGCAATTCAACAAAATCGCGGAGGCCATCGGCGTAATAATTATAAACATCAACGTTCTACAACGAGACCAAGTTCAAGATCAACCAGTCAAGTAAGAAATCAATTTTGTTACTACCACAGCAAATATAGAAAATATGCAAGAAACTGTATTAAACCATGCAGTTGGAATCCAAATTTCTATTATAAAAATCAGGGAAACTGAGTGAAGCACAGACTACGGCGGATCTCTGTGCCATTCACCCATCTAACCGCCTTAAGATCACAGACAAAAAAACGGGCATTACATTTTTAATCGACACGGGAGCAAATATTTCGGTTATCAACAAGTCACACAGACAATCATTTAAACAAACCGAACAATATACCCTCTACGCCGCCAATGGGACAAAAATCAAAACGTACGGTGAGAAAACAATGACTTTGAATCTCGGACTACGGAGATGTTTTACATGGAATTTCATCATCGCTGACGTCACACAACCCATCATTGGAGCGGATTTCTTAGAACACTATAAATTATTAGTGGATATAGCGGGTAAAAAAATTATTGACAGGGTTACGGAGCTGACGGTTCCGGCAAGCCTGAGCAAATCTACTCATCAAACAATTAGCACTATCAACATGAGGGCGAACGCGCGCATTAATCAACTTCTACACAAATACGAAGATATCACTAGACCCTCCTCCCTACGCACTAACCCAAAACATAAGGTTGAACATCATATTATCACTCAAGGACCACCCGTTGCCACGCGAGCCAGACCATTACCTCCAGGAAAATATCACATAGCAAAAAAAGAATTTCAAAATATGATGGAACTCGGTATTTGTCGACCTTCAGACAGCCCCTGGGCCAGCCCACTACACATGGTAAAGAAAAAGAACGGTGAATGGAGACCATGTGGAGATTACCGGATGCTCAATAACGCGACCATACCTGACAAATATCCACTGCCACGGTTAACCGATTTTACATATATCTTGGAAAACAAGAAAATACTCAGCAAAATTGATATACGGAAGGCCTATCATTGCATTCCGGTAAAAGATATAGAAAAAACCGCCATAATCACCCCGTTTGGACTTTTTGAATATTTAAGAATGCCTTTTGGACTACGCAATGCAGCACAAACATTTCAAAGATTTATGGACTCCCTATTCAGAGATTTGGACTTCATATTCGTATTTGTTGACGATTGTCTCATCGCATCAGAAAATGAAAATCAACACTATCAGCATTTAGAAATAGTTTTCAAACGTTTACAAGAAAACGGAATAAACATTAATCTCGAAAAATGTGAATTCCTCAAAGACGAATTGGATTTCCTAGGGTATCACATAACGAGCAAAGGAATACGCCCAACGGAAGAAAATTATAAGGCGATTATGGAATTTCCTAAACCGAAGACAATCAAGGAATTAAGGAGATTTTTGGGCATGATAAATTTTTACAGAAATAACCTTCCACACGCAGCTGAAAATCAAAAAATTCTCAACGCATATTTAAAAGGTACGAAAAAGAACGACAATTCACCTATTCTCTGGACAACGGAAGCGGAAAAAGCTTACAATAAATGCAAAGAAAGCATAATGAATTCAGTAGTAACAGCCCACCCTTCCCGCACAGCTTCACTGGCGCTTATGACAGATGCCAGTAACACCTGTATCGGCGCGGTCTTACAACAAAAATCCGGGACCAATTGGGAACCATTAGGATTTTACTCATGCAAATTGGACGAAACTCAACAAAAATACTCAACATTCGACAGAGAACTGCTCGGCGTATTTAGCTGTCAAACATTTCCAAAGATTAGTTGAAGGAAGACAGTTCACAATCTTTACAGACCATCGACCCTTGACATACGCTTTTTCCAAAAAACCGTCATCAAACGACACACCGCGACGAGTACGACAATTAGATTTTATTTCACAATATTGTACTGATATTCAACACATAAGCGGACGTGACAATATCACTGCAGACGCTCTGTCACGTATAGAACAAATTGATATACCATCACCAATGAATTACGCCGATTTAGCAAAATATCAATCTACGGACAAAGAATTAATAAACTTGCGTAGCAACAAAAAATTAAAACTTCAAGATATCACGTTTCCAAACTCTTCTATAAGCATCACCTGCGATGTATCTACGGGAAAAAATCGCCCTTATTTACCACAAAAAATTCGCAAGCAAATATTTAACGTCATTCATGGATTAAGTCACCCAGGAAAAAGAGCTACCAGAAAAATGATAACTCAGAGGTACTTATGGTCAGGCATGAATAAAGACATCAATAACTGGTGTAAATTATGTATAGCCTGTCAGAAATCTAAGGTACAACGACATACAATATCACCTTTAGGCAATTTCATGCCCGCGCAGCGTTTCGAACACCTACATATGGACATTGTCGGACCATTACGCATTTCACAAGGAAAGAGATATGTAATAACTATGATAGATCGATGTACGTCATGGCCCGAGGTATTCCCAGTAGAGGACATTACAGCAGAAACAGTGGCCAAAACACTATATGAGGGATGGATAACTCGTTTCGGATGTCCACTACGTGTCACCACCGATCAAGGCCGACAGTTTGAATCAAGAATATTCGAATCTCTTTCACAATTTCTAGGGGTACACAAAATTAGAACAACACCTTATCATCCACAATCAAACGGGATGATCGAGAGATTTCATAGAACATTAAAAGCGGCACTGATGACTAGAGAAGCTAAGGATAATTGGGTTAAGGAAATTCCCCCAGTTCTGCTGGGACTACGGAGTTGTTTACGAGAAGACACGGGATATAGTGCAGCAGAGTTAACATACGGAACACCTATAAGACTACCTGGAGGATTTTTTGAATCATCACCACATCAACTTTCTACTTACGAGGAGTTTGTAAAAAATATTCAGAAGGACATCACTCAGATGACATCAATACCTAAACGAAAAAAATATGATCAAGCAGTTTTCGTACACCCAGAGCTCAAAGAGTGCTCACATGTATTCGTGCGATGCGACAGACTTAGGAAAACTCTCACACCGCCCTACGAAGGACCATTCCCAGTGATAAGAAAAATGGATAAGACATACGTTATTAAAATAAAAGATAAGGAGACAACAATATCTATAGACAGATTAAAACCTGCATTTTTCATCAATAACGATTCAAACAACGTGCCAAGCACGGCGAATAATTACAACCAAAATAGCACGTACATCACACAATCAGGGCGTAAGGTAAAAAAATCCGTAAAATATTGTAATCTGCTGACAACAAGAAGAAACAACCAGCATAGTTGCAACGGATAAATGTATTCAGCAATCCACACTAAGGTCAAGAGGGAAGCACTGACCTAATACACAACAGGCGTCAGCAAATCACCATAACAACAATCGTCAGCACATACATTCTTCGCGCCACAACAACATCAGCAAAAATCATATTACTTAAGAATGTCAAGTTCAATTCGTCATCGTAATATTGTACCATAACTATATTATTATAATATTATTTTCTTTCATTTTTTTTTTAAAGGGGGGTGTATTGTTGCCACCCTTATCTTAGGACGATTCTTTCGTGCTGTATCTAGTATAAATATTATCTGTATCATTCATTACAGATAAATACGTGTTAGAAGATAAGATAAGTTATATGATAGATACGCACGTTTTACCTTAATATATAAGCTGTAACCTTTTATACAATAAATCAGACTATAACCATCTTTCGAGTCTCATTATTCTTTCCTGCCAAGACACATTGGCAAACTATTCTAAGCCGCCACTACACAGCATTCATTGTTACAATACATTATCCATTAAAAAATATGGAACAAATATTACTTAGTTTTTTCTTTCGTATTTTATCTGGCCCGCGTCTGTATATTTACAATAAGTTTTGGCACGCATCATGACAAAGGTTGTCCATACCTGTTCTAAACATACAGAAGATTCCCGATCTTTTGTAAGTACTAGAAATTATTAAATCGCATATGTTTCTTACCAGATGCTTTGAGATACGCAATTGAAGGCAATGGAGAATCACGTGCCGTGACTTTACAAATTTGAGCATGTCCAACAACTCCATTACGAACTTTATCTCTGAGTCCTCTGTAGGCTGGGTCAAATCTACGATTAAAAGCGGCGAACAAAGTACGGCCTTTTGACTTTGCAGCATCGTAGCACTTCTTGGTATCTTCTATATTTTCAGCTATAGGCTTCTCACAGAAAACGTCTTTGTCATGGGCGATTGACTTCACGACTATATCATGATGGGTGAATGTTGGCGATCCGACAAATACCACATTGATTCTGAAACCAATAAAAAAACATAATTCGCTCTATTCCTTGAAGTTAAATTTGAATTGAAATGGATGTAGGGAAAGGGACACATTATTTAAGCGCTTTTTTGCGCTTATTACCATTATCTATATATATTTTAATTTATTTGGCCTTAAAATAAAAATGTATGTTCTTCATTTGTTTTTTTCCAAGATTTGAGTATCGATAAGTATATGTATAGTTTGAATTTCTACATACATACATATACTCACGCCTATAAACCCCTAAAAGAAATTAGATATTCCTCAGCCACATTTGGAAATGTGAGTGGGGAAAAGATGGTAAACATGAAGGTTGTTGGTGATGGGTCTCCAACCGCATCGCCGAAAAATACCTTAAAAGCCCCAATACCGTTAGTCGCCTCTTACGTACACCGGAAGAAATGGGGTAGTGCTATTCTAAGCCGACACTACACAGCACGCTTTGTATTTCTACGTTTAGATTTATTGAGTATAATAAAATAACTAACTTATATATATACCATAATAAATAACTTATATATGTCGTAGGATGATTTGATGTTTAGGTTTTTTGCAAAAAACCTAGGGATTTTGCAAAAATCCGGATAATTAGACAACGGTTATAATATTTTCTAATCTTACTAGGTTTTTTGCAAAAATACTAGTTGGTTTAGTAAGATTGTACTTCTTTAATGCTGATTGGCTGATTTCTGATTGCTCACCTACACTTATTCTGATTGGTTCGTCATTGTGGTATTGAGATATTATAGCAAGAGTTATAAAGGGTAAGAAATGACGATACTGATTGGAGACTAGGAATTAAATATTTCTTTTTACTCTTTTGTTGGAGTAAAATTAAAATCACGTTCGGACATATTATGCACAGATCAAGTAACCCCAAACTAAGTTACACTTGTATTATGGGATACTAACTCAGCGATATATTTAATATAATATAATACACATATGCTCATCAAATAAATGTTGCTCTCAGCGGGGATCAAACCCGCAACCGCCAGACCGAAAAGCTAGTCACCTATCCACTCGGCCACGGACGTCTTCAACATAGGTAGGAACAATAAAGTAAGTGTGTTTTAAATTGCAGCGTCGAGGAATAATAGCTAGAGTTATAAAGGGAAATGACAATACTAATTTTATACTTGGGAACTTTTTGTAACTAAAATTAAAATAACAATCAAATTAAATGTAGGTAGGAACAATGAAGTAAGTACGTCTTAATTAACAACCAATCAGAGATGACGTGTTTATGGGGCACTGCAATCGACCAATCATTGTACAGTATTTATACAAACTGACATTTCGTTTCGGAGTCATACTAAACCAACTAGTTTTTTTGCAAAAAACCTAGTAAGATTAGAAAATATTATAACCGTTGTCTAATTATCCGGATTTTTGCAAAATCCCTAGGTTTTTTGCAAAAAACCTAAACATCAAATCATCCTACGACATATATATACCATAAATATATAAAGTGTTTACTTAATCATACTTACTTCTTGTCTTGGTAAACTTTATCCGCCTCTTTAGAAGTTAGAAAAATAACATCGTTTCCTAGATTCCAATACTTTTTCAAACCTTCAAATCTATCTGTACGGTCATCCACTATGTATTTCAACACGATTCGTGGATTCCTCACAATGTTGCTGAGATGTATGGAACCAGCACGACCCAAACCAAATAAGGCCCCGACGACTGGAGCTGCCTGAGATTTAGTTTTGAGATTGATGTTCACATCGCTTTCGTATCTAAAAACATAAATTCGAATAAGTTATAATTAGAATGTTTTTGATCATGAAAACCTCATGTGAGGATTATTACTAATAAATAAAGGAAAGAAGAATTTCGCACTAGTAGCTACTTGACACTATAGCTCAATTGGCAGAGAGACGGGTGCGTAGGTCGGTCGGTATACCCGGAGGTCGTGGGTTCGATCCCCGCTGGTGTCGAAATTTCTCTTTTCTTTATTTATTAGTTCGAATAAGTTATGTTACAAAGAATATAATGCATAAAATATATACAAAATATTATGCCGGATGTGGTATGCAAATTTTAATTAAAGTGTTTCTAGCTGCAAAATTATTTTAAGATTTTGTGTTTCTAAGTATTTTTACAATGAACTAAAAGTATTTTGGCCTTTAATACTTTTTCAAGTGCGTAAGTAACGGAGTATTTTTCATTCAAATCCCGTCCAATCACTTTTATAAGTGTGCTTACGACAGCTGGTTAAACGTGAACACTATAGATAAAGTCATAATGCAACGGGAGAGTACCTCTTTTAGATAGCAATATTTTTCCCTGTAATGTTGGGATCACTAGAAAACAATTACCCCAAAATACTATAATCCCATTCTAAAAGCTACTTTTTAATTTAAAATTGATTACGTCAATTTATTGTTACGTCGTTTTATTTATTGTAAAGGTTTACTGTTTACTATATTATTTCCTGCAATCATATAATTATACATACTTGCTCCTAGTATTATACAATCTTTTTTGTTTAATTTTACCATTTATACTGATGTTTAATACACCGTGAAATCTAAAGCATTGTACTAACTATCAGGGATGAATCTTCCCATGATTACGAATAAATTTTTGTACGGGACTAACTTTGTTACTGGACAAAAAAAAAACAGCTGTTCCATAAGTGCAAGTTATGTAAATATCATACGGGTCATCATGGGTATAGTGGGGTCTATGTTACACAAGAAAATACTCAGCAAAATTGATATACGGAAGGCCTATCATTGCATTCCGGTAAAAGATATAGAAAAAACCGCCATAATCACCCCGTTTGGACTTTTTGAATATTTAAGAATGCCTTTTGGACTACGCAATGCAGCACAAACATTTCAAAGATTTATGGACTCCCTATTCAGAGATTTGGACTTCATATTCGTATTTGTTGACGATTGTCTCATCGCATCAGAAAATGAAAATCAACACTATCAGCATTTAGAAATAGTTTTCAAACGTTTACAAGAAAACGGAATAAACATTAATCTCGAAAAATGTGAATTCCTCAAAGACGAATTGGATTTCCTAGGGTATCACATAACGAGCAAAGGAATACGCCCAACGGAAGAAAATTATAAGGCGATTATGGAATTTCCTAAACCGAAGACAATCAAGGAATTAAGGAGATTTTTGGGCATGATAAATTTTTACAGAAATAACCTTCCACACGCAGCTGAAAATCAAAAAATTCTCAACGCATATTTAAAAGGTACGAAAAAGAACGACAATTCACCTATTCTCTGGACAACGGAAGCGGAAAAAGCTTACAATAAATGCAAAGAAAGCATAATGAATTCAGTAGTAACAGCCCACCCTTCCCGCACAGCTTCACTGGCGCTTATGACAGATGCCAGTAACACCTGTATCGGCGCGGTCTTACAACAAAAATCCGGGACCAATTGGGAACCATTAGGATTTTACTCATGCAAATTGGACGAAACTCAACAAAAATACTCAACATTCGACAGAGAACTGCTCGGCGTATTTAGCTGTCAAACATTTCCAAAGATTAGTTGAAGGAAGACAGTTCACAATCTTTACAGACCATCGACCCTTGACATACGCTTTTTCCAAAAAACCGTCATCAAACGACACACCGCGACGAGTACGACAATTAGATTTTATTTCACAATATTGTACTGATATTCAACACATAAGCGGACGTGACAATATCACTGCAGACGCTCTGTCACGTATAGAACAAATTGATATACCATCACCAATGAATTACGCCGATTTAGCAAAATATCAATCTACGGACAAAGAATTAATAAACTTGCGTAGCAACAAAAAATTAAAACTTCAAGATATCACGTTTCCAAACTCTTCTATAAGCATCACCTGCGATGTATCTACGGGAAAAAATCGCCCTTATTTACCACAAAAAATTCGCAAGCAAATATTTAACGTCATTCATGGATTAAGTCACCCAGGAAAAAGAGCTACCAGAAAAATGATAACTCAGAGGTACTTATGGTCAGGCATGAATAAAGACATCAATAACTGGTGTAAATTATGTATAGCCTGTCAGAAATCTAAGGTACAACGACATACAATATCACCTTTAGGCAATTTCATGCCCGCGCAGCGTTTCGAACACCTACATATGGACATTGTCGGACCATTACGCATTTCACAAGGAAAGAGATATGTAATAACTATGATAGATCGATGTACGTCATGGCCCGAGGTATTCCCAGTAGAGGACATTACAGCAGAAACAGTGGCCAAAACACTATATGAGGGATGGATAACTCGTTTCGGATGTCCACTACGTGTCACCACCGATCAAGGCCGACAGTTTGAATCAAGAATATTCGAATCTCTTTCACAATTTCTAGGGGTACACAAAATTAGAACAACACCTTATCATCCACAATCAAACGGGATGATCGAGAGATTTCATAGAACATTAAAAGCGGCACTGATGACTAGAGAAGCTAAGGATAATTGGGTTAAGGAAATTCCCCCAGTTCTGCTGGGACTACG
The DNA here is from genome assembly GCA_963576735.1 of Bedellia somnulentella. Lineage (NCBI taxonomy): Eukaryota > Metazoa > Arthropoda > Insecta > Lepidoptera > Bedelliidae > Bedellia > Bedellia somnulentella. The sequence goes on from OY755171.1 coordinate 10,764,086, forward strand.
GAGTTGTTTACGAGAAGACACGGGATATAGTGCAGCAGAGTTAACATACGGAACACCTATAAGACTACCTGGAGGATTTTTTGAATCATCACCACATCAACTTTCTACTTACGAGGAGTTTGTAAAAAATATTCAGAAGGACATCACTCAGATGACATCAATACCTAAACGAAAAAAATATGATCAAGCAGTTTTCGTACACCCAGAGCTCAAAGAGTGCTCACATGTATTCGTGCGATGCGACAGACTTAGGAAAACTCTCACACCGCCCTACGAAGGACCATTCCCAGTGATAAGAAAAATGGATAAGACATACGTTATTAAAATAAAAGATAAGGAGACAACAATATCTATAGACAGATTAAAACCTGCATTTTTCATCAATAACGATTCAAACAACGTGCCAAGCACGGCGAATAATTACAACCAAAATAGCACGTACATCACACAATCAGGGCGTAAGGTAAAAAAATCCGTAAAATATTGTAATCTGCTGACAACAAGAAGAAACAACCAGCATAGTTGCAACGGATAAATGTATTCAGCAATCCACACTAAGGTCAAGAGGGAAGCACTGACCTAATACACAACAGGCGTCAGCAAATCACCATAACAACAATCGTCAGCACATACATTCTTCGCGCCACAACAACATCAGCAAAAATCATATTACTTAAGAATGTCAAGTTCAATTCGTCATCGTAATATTGTACCATAACTATATTATTATAATATTATTTTCTTTCATTTTTTTTTTAAAGGGGGGTGTATTGTTGCCACCCTTATCTTAGGACGATTCTTTCGTGCTGTATCTAGTATAAATATTATCTGTATCATTCATTACAGATAAATACGTGTTAGAAGATAAGATAAGTTATATGATAGATACGCACGTTTTACCTTAATATATAAGCTGTAACCTTTTATACAATAAATCAGACTATAACCATCTTTCGAGTCTCATTATTCTTTCCTGCCAAGACACATTGGCAAACTATTCTAAGCCGCCACTACACAGCATTCATTGTTACAATACATTATCCATTAAAAAATATGGAACAAATATTACTTAGTTTTTTCTTTCGTATTTTATCTGGCCCGCGTCTGTATATTTACAATAAGTTTTGGCACGCATCATGACAAAGGTTGTCCATACCTGTTCTAAACATACAGAAGATTCCCGATCTTTTGTAAGTACTAGAAATTATTAAATCGCATATGTTTCTTACCAGATGCTTTGAGATACGCAATTGAAGGCAATGGAGAATCACGTGCCGTGACTTTACAAATTTGAGCATGTCCAACAACTCCATTACGAACTTTATCTCTGAGTCCTCTGTAGGCTGGGTCAAATCTACGATTAAAAGCGGCGAACAAAGTACGGCCTTTTGACTTTGCAGCATCGTAGCACTTCTTGGTATCTTCTATATTTTCAGCTATAGGCTTCTCACAGAAAACGTCTTTGTCATGGGCGATTGACTTCACGACTATATCATGATGGGTGAATGTTGGCGATCCGACAAATACCACATTGATTCTGAAACCAATAAAAAAACATAATTCGCTCTATTCCTTGAAGTTAAATTTGAATTGAAATGGATGTAGGGAAAGGGACACATTATTTAAGCGCTTTTTTGCGCTTATTACCATTATCTATATATATTTTAATTTATTTGGCCTTAAAATAAAAATGTATGTTCTTCATTTGTTTTTTTCCAAGATTTGAGTATCGATAAGTATATGTATAGTTTGAATTTCTACATACATACATATACTCACGCCTATAAACCCCTAAAAGAAATTAGATATTCCTCAGCCACATTTGGAAATGTGAGTGGGGAAAAGATGGTAAACATGAAGGTTGTTGGTGATGGGTCTCCAACCGCATCGCCGAAAAATACCTTAAAAGCCCCAATACCGTTAGTCGCCTCTTACGTACACCGGAAGAAATGGGGTAGTGCTATTCTAAGCCGACACTACACAGCACGCTTTGTATTTCTACGTTTAGATTTATTGAGTATAATAAAATAACTAACTTATATATATACCATAATAAATAACTTATATATGTCGTAGGATGATTTGATGTTTAGGTTTTTTGCAAAAAACCTAGGGATTTTGCAAAAATCCGGATAATTAGACAACGGTTATAATATTTTCTAATCTTACTAGGTTTTTTGCAAAAATACTAGTTGGTTTAGTAAGATTGTACTTCTTTAATGCTGATTGGCTGATTTCTGATTGCTCACCTACACTTATTCTGATTGGTTCGTCATTGTGGTATTGAGATATTATAGCAAGAGTTATAAAGGGTAAGAAATGACGATACTGATTGGAGACTAGGAATTAAATATTTCTTTTTACTCTTTTGTTGGAGTAAAATTAAAATCACGTTCGGACATATTATGCACAGATCAAGTAACCCCAAACTAAGTTACACTTGTATTATGGGATACTAACTCAGCGATATATTTAATATAATATAATACACATATGCTCATCAAATAAATGTTGCTCTCAGCGGGGATCAAACCCGCAACCGCCAGACCGAAAAGCTAGTCACCTATCCACTCGGCCACGGACGTCTTCAACATAGGTAGGAACAATAAAGTAAGTGTGTTTTAAATTGCAGCGTCGAGGAATAATAGCTAGAGTTATAAAGGGAAATGACAATACTAATTTTATACTTGGGAACTTTTTGTAACTAAAATTAAAATAACAATCAAATTAAATGTAGGTAGGAACAATGAAGTAAGTACGTCTTAATTAACAACCAATCAGAGATGACGTGTTTATGGGGCACTGCAATCGACCAATCATTGTACAGTATTTATACAAACTGACATTTCGTTTCGGAGTCATACTAAACCAACTAGTTTTTTTGCAAAAAACCTAGTAAGATTAGAAAATATTATAACCGTTGTCTAATTATCCGGATTTTTGCAAAATCCCTAGGTTTTTTGCAAAAAACCTAAACATCAAATCATCCTACGACATATATATACCATAAATATATAAAGTGTTTACTTAATCATACTTACTTCTTGTCTTGGTAAACTTTATCCGCCTCTTTAGAAGTTAGAAAAATAACATCGTTTCCTAGATTCCAATACTTTTTCAAACCTTCAAATCTATCTGTACGGTCATCCACTATGTATTTCAACACGATTCGTGGATTCCTCACAATGTTGCTGAGATGTATGGAACCAGCACGACCCAAACCAAATAAGGCCCCGACGACTGGAGCTGCCTGAGATTTAGTTTTGAGATTGATGTTCACATCGCTTTCGTATCTAAAAACATAAATTCGAATAAGTTATAATTAGAATGTTTTTGATCATGAAAACCTCATGTGAGGATTATTACTAATAAATAAAGGAAAGAAGAATTTCGCACTAGTAGCTACTTGACACTATAGCTCAATTGGCAGAGAGACGGGTGCGTAGGTCGGTCGGTATACCCGGAGGTCGTGGGTTCGATCCCCGCTGGTGTCGAAATTTCTCTTTTCTTTATTTATTAGTTCGAATAAGTTATGTTACAAAGAATATAATGCATAAAATATATACAAAATATTATGCCGGATGTGGTATGCAAATTTTAATTAAAGTGTTTCTAGCTGCAAAATTATTTTAAGATTTTGTGTTTCTAAGTATTTTTACAATGAACTAAAAGTATTTTGGCCTTTAATACTTTTTCAAGTGCGTAAGTAACGGAGTATTTTTCATTCAAATCCCGTCCAATCACTTTTATAAGTGTGCTTACGACAGCTGGTTAAACGTGAACACTATAGATAAAGTCATAATGCAACGGGAGAGTACCTCTTTTAGATAGCAATATTTTTCCCTGTAATGTTGGGATCACTAGAAAACAATTACCCCAAAATACTATAATCCCATTCTAAAAGCTACTTTTTAATTTAAAATTGATTACGTCAATTTATTGTTACGTCGTTTTATTTATTGTAAAGGTTTACTGTTTACTATATTATTTCCTGCAATCATATAATTATACATACTTGCTCCTAGTATTATACAATCTTTTTTGTTTAATTTTACCATTTATACTGATGTTTAATACACCGTGAAATCTAAAGCATTGTACTAACTATCAGGGATGAATCTTCCCATGATTACGAATAAATTTTTGTACGGGACTAACTTTGTTACTGGACAAAAAAAAAACAGCTGTTCCATAAGTGCAAGTTATGTAAATATCATACGGGTCATCATGGGTATAGTGGGGTCTATGTTTGTATTTTGAAAAATAAAAGACAGCACTATTTTGTACATGAGTTTTATTGCATTATTTACTATTGACCTTTAAACAAAATCAGTTTCGTGTGAAAATTTCGAATTCATTCGTCTATTTCAGTCACATTTTTCAAAAGATGATGTATTCGTACATCTAAGTATTTTATATTTGGTTGATTTCCAATTGCATCTTCCAGTGGCCGCAATCCATTTTTCTCGTAGATTCGGGTATTTAGGAAAACTGTAATGAATACGAAGAAATTAAATAAATATAACAAATTTATTACTTACTAATTCCGTGGATAACAATTGGAAATCATTCAGCGTCGCTATAGCGCGACGAAATTCATAATATACTCACTCATTAACATCAGTTTACTAATTTGAAAATTTTACCCTAACGACAGGGTAGGATGAAAACGTGAATTATGGGAACACTGAGATACTGCATATTTTTAGGTTATGCTATTAAAAAATTGCTCAAAATAACTAAAGAAAATGCTAGTAATCTAGTTCAACGTAATTAACATTTGAATCACTTTTTTTCTGATCGCGCAATGTATTTATTATGTATTTATCTGTAGAAAAACATTAAAAAACTCACTCACTTGTGGAAAGTCAATCCTTCGATGTGTTTTTCGCTGTGGCTTCCGCAGCCAAGCACGCTACACCCAACCATACCTCACTAAACAATAACTTAATTAATGGAGTCTCTTTTGTCACAATAACAATATACAAATGAATAAAATCTTTCTCAAAATCAAAAGAAAACTAAAATCGCTCACAAGTCGACGCTTTGTTTGTCACAATTTAAAAGTGTGACATCAACAAAACGGGTTACGCGATAGAGATGACAATAAAGTTTTGTGTCTCTTTTTAACATATAAGAACTTAAATAAGGGCTTCTCTTTTTAAAATGGATGACGTAACATCGCTTTGTCTATAGTGTTCATAGTCAAAGCTTACAATGTTATTCCAAATTGAGAGATAATTCAAACTAAAGGGGCAATTATCACATCATTAGCAAATAAACAAGGCGTATTAGTAAACTAATAACTTGAAATAGGACCTTTGAAAATGAAGGTTCTAGATTCGAAATTTGGGCACAATTAATTACTCTGTCGCATGTAAACCTGCACGTAAAATTTAACTAGCTTAAAATAATATAAGCATTTATACTATCTATATTTGTTTATGACGTATTTACTTATCAGACTTGTGCTGTTTTACAATTTATTGAATTAATGAATGGTAAGAAACAGTGGTATAATAAACTCACTTGGTTGTACTGGCCAATTAAATATTAATTTTATAACTGGTCTTAGAACGCTGGCTCTTAGAATATAAGGTATGTTATGTTGACGAATATTGTTTTTGTCTCCAACAAATACGTCGAATAGCGGGGTACGTTCACCGTCAAGGGAAGCGTGTTTGGTGATGCGTTGGCGAACCAAATAATGTTGATCTAAAGGAAGTACAGTTTAATTTTGCCTTCACAATAATAATATTTTATTTCTTTTTTAAATTATAATTACATTCTTGTGTAAATAGTGTTTGAAAAACATGGATGGTTGTAGGAGTTATCTATAGTTTAAAAGAAATCAGCAGGGGGCAAGATAATGATATAAAAAAGCGATATGTAGTAAACTTACTACTTCACCATATATCACTTGTATATACCCAATTATTATTTTAATAAGTTCTTACTAAGTACTCTTAGCCACCTAGTACGACAATAACGGCACCCATTTTAAGAAATGGGCCAGTATGGTTCTATTTCAGTTCTACACAGAAACGGCTGGTGCTATAACACATTTACATGAATTACATATAGTAAGTAACATAACGAGTTCTAGATATATGGATCTATACTAGTATAGTATAATATATTACCTGATGAAAGATCAGAAACATATAGCTTCTAAATAAAGGTTTCATTCACCACCACTAGGAAACAAAGTAGAAAGGTTTTTAAACCTGCATACGGGTTTAAACTAAAAACAAAAACACTCACACTCAGGTCATAAACTTATAAACTGCTGATAGTCTTGCTTAAAAACTAAATGAAGTATGATTTCCTAACTTACCTTGCATGTAAGTAATCATCTTTTGGATAAGAGCTTGGCAAATTATAAGGAGAAGGGCCAGAGAATTTCTGCGTTGCCATTTTATTTATTTTCGCCTCAGCACACACTATATAATATCAATAAGACACAGCAGCAATGGGCTAGATTTCTATTCCAGTCTTTTATATACTTATTCAAAAATAGTACTTACTATGATATTATCTCCAATAGATAAAAGGTGTTAAAGGCTGTAAAAACATTTCATGATAAAACAAGTAAATAGATCTGTGTACATTATGCTTAGACCTTTGACTCTTTATCATCTAGACTGAGCTAGTAAAAGAAACAAGAAACATTTCCCGTAGCTCTTGACCCCCCAGACATATAACAAGTTATAGCCCATATTGTTACTTAGCGTAGAAGTGTAGCCAAATGAAAAACTTTTATTTTAATAGGTTTAATTTATTTTACTCACGCCTGTCGACTTTGGCTTTACGTCCTTAACCGATCCTTACAACCTTTCCTCCCTCACATATATAATGCTGGTCTTCAAACCTCTTTCGTTTCTGTGCTCTACTAATAATAGCATTCACATTGCTCCCTTTCACTTTCACCAATTCACTCCAGCCATTGCACTCACAAATACGTACACAATGTGATCGAATGAGTAAAAGCTAAGGAATATTAGGATGGTTTGAACACATATCGAGGACATATTAAAGAAAATTTGTGAAGGAGATATATAGAGCCACTGTGGATGGTAATGTCAGTATAGGATGGCCACGGAGGACACATTTAGATAAAACAGAAACAGTACAAAAAAACAGGCGTAAAAAACTGAAAAATAAAAAGTCATGTATCAAAAGATTGATGAATGTATATGAAGCTCGAGGGGTTTGCCAGTATATTTTTGGCGATCGATATTCTTTGCCTACCCCAATGATAACTATAGACATACATATACTCACGGCTATAAATGCCTAGAAGGGGTAGCCAGAGCTAAAAAATTTGAAAATTAGAAGTTCCTCAGGCACTTTTTGAAGATTGAGTGGGGAAAAGATGGTAAAATAAAGGTTTTTGGTGATGGGTCTCCAACCGCATTGCCCAAAAATCTCTTAAAAGCCCAAATACCGTTAGTCGCCTCTTACGTACACCCACCGGAAGAAATGGAGTAGTGTTATACTAAGCCGACACTACACAGCTAAGTAATGAAGTATATGTATTTATGTTTATCTATTTTGCAAGGAACCCTTTCCGCTATTATTTTAGACATTGAAGACTGTGTTAGCAAAATAGATGAGTCTGGATTCCCTCTTACGTTAAGCTTAACTGTAAAACCATTTGTCAAAATTGTGAACTGAACTGATCATGTTACTACACCACGGTTGCTTGCAGAATAAATTAAAACAGGTAAAGGGTATATTATGGTAATGGTAACTGCCGATCAATTGATCCACTGCTTCTTTTTTTCTCTTGATTACCTTCCTCAATCCATTCTCCGCCCTAATAATAATAATGTTTGTTATTGATGTTCATTGTGTGTTGATTCTCCCTTTTTTATTTTATATAGGTAGTCTATAATATATTATAATGATGTAAAGTTTGCATCTTAATCAGTTTGTTTTTAAAGGCAAATTTTTGTAAATACTAAACGAATCGTATAAAAAAATCGTAACCAGAAAAGTTACATTGTTCAAAACTGTAACAGATATATGTTATCACGCAAAATTTCAAAAGGGGTAGACAGTGACTGAAGTAACCTAGTTAGAAAAATAATGCGAACAGTGCGAAGCAGGGGCAGTACACTAGTAATTTTTAAAGCAATTATTTATAAAATACGCATAAATTATTTCTTTCTTTCTATCTAAATATCGACCAAATTCTCATTATGTGCCTTCTACATTGTTTATTCGACACTGGCGAAGTTATTATGGTAGACACAATAAAAGCCGGTCTACATAAAAATTGTATTTTACGTGAATTTACTGAATGAAATGAACTTGTAGTGAAATAAATAATAATCAAGAACAATAATTCATTAAAACTAACTAGTACTGCGTGCCTACCTTCCTCAATTTTTTGATAACTTTTGTGCTAGAACTTAAGTGTAAGTATATCCAATGTAATTGGAAAGTGAAATTCATTTTAGCTAAGACAGTTATTCCCCGTTAATGTAGTCTTTCTGTCTGAATCAGTTTATTGTTTAACAACGAAGCCAATTCATCTTAGAGTGCTAGTTTAATTTTATGTTATCATAAGAATAAATATATCATTATATGGCCCGTCAATTAACTATTCTGTATGTAATTTTAGGTTATAATGGCGAATCGGTGGGCTCAAAACGCAGAGGAACTTGAGATTTCTAATAAAGTAGCGGGTCTGGGATTAAAGAAAACACCGCACCCACAAGATGACAATGAAGAGCCACCAGATGCACCTAGTGCTGCAGAGGCATCTCTGTTGATGAAAATAATAAGACAAGGCTTAGTAGAGTCAAAGTTAGACATTGAAGTACAAAGAAAGGATCCTAATTCTCCTTTATATTCTGTCAAAACTTTTGAAGCCCTGCATCTCAAACCTAATCTGTTAAAAGGTGTATATGCAATGGGATTTAATGCACCATCTAAAATTCAAGAAACTGCCCTACCAACCTTGTTAGCTGATCCACCACAGAACATGATTGCACAATCTCAGTCAGGAACTGGTAAAACGGCAGCATTTGTCTTGGCTATGTTAAGTAGAGTTGATACCAACAAAAATTACCCCCAGGTATTGTGCCTTAGTCCTACTTATGAGTTAGCTATACAAACTGGTGAAGTAGCCGCTAAGATGGCTAAGTTTTGTCCTGAGATAAAATTGAAATATGCAGTTAGAGGTGAAGAAGTTCCAAAAGGCACGAAAATTACTGACCACATCATAATTGGTACTCCTGGTAAGATGTTAGACTGGAGTGTAAAATTTGGTATGTTTGATTTAAATAAAATAAAAGTTTTTGTTCTGGATGAAGCTGATGTCATGATAGATCGTCAAGGACATCAAGACCAGTGCATAAGAATCCACAAATGTTTACCTCAAACTTGTCAAATGATGTTTTTCTCAGCTACTTATGATACTGCAGTTATGGAATTTGCTGAAATTATTGTTCCAAATCCAATTATTATTCGACTTCTCCGTGAAGAGGAATCTTTAGACAACATCAAACAGTATTATGTGAAGTGTAAGAATGCTGAGGAGAAGTATCGAGCAATATGCAACATATATGGTGTGATTACTATTGGTCAAGCTATCATATTTTGTCATACCAGAAAAACAGCAGGATGGCTGTCTGAAAAAATGTCAAAGGATGGTCATTCTGTAGCTGTTTTATCAGGGGAACTGACTGTTGAACAACGTATTGCAGTTTTGGATCGCTTCAGAGCTGGCTTGGAGAAAGTCCTTATTACCACTAATGTATTGTCTCGTGGAATTGATGTGGAGCAAGTTACATTAGTTGTTAACTTTGATATGCCCATGGACGCTGACAAAAAAGCTGATTGTGAAACATATTTGCACAGAATTGGTCGTACTGGAAGATTTGGAAAAGCTGGAATAGCTATAAACTTAATTGATTCTTCACATTCCATGGAAATTTGTAAAACAATTGAAAGTCACTTTGGTAAAAAAATACATCTCTTAGATATAGAAGATGCTGAAGAAATTGAAAGAATTGGTGCATAAAATATAATTTGTGTCTAATATGCTTTTAAGTTTTAATATTTCTTTGTAATAGTATCCTCAGTTATTGCTTACAATGAGTATTGTGCTGTTTTATTATGAGTAATTAATTTAAGTATATATCCTGTGATGCCTTTTTTACTGAATGAGTTTAGCACTTGAAAATGTTCATGTTCATAAAAAGGATTGTTATATTGTTGAGTCAGGTCTAGTTTGTCCAATATTGTACCACATTTTGATTAATTAATGTGAAAAGAATCATTTGTACTCGTTATTAAGTGAAAGCAGCTAAACAAAGTTATAAGTGTGCACATGTTACAGTTTAAAATGGAAATATACATTTTGTAAAATAGTTGTATTTTTATCACCAATCAATATTTTAACAGTCTGAGCATGACAATTAATCCATTTTCGATATAGCTATAATACAACGTCCATGCCTCAAAGCAAAGCATTGAATACTGTTAATTTAACATGGTTGAATAAGCTTAACATGAGCTGGGAATATTATGTTTCGGTAAATGTATGCATAAAAGACAAAATAAAAGCATGGAGACCTATATTTACGACGCATCCTTTTCATTATTTTTTTGTTTAATCACACTCTTTTTCCTTTGATTAAATTTTGTGTGGATGCCTCAAGGATGTTATATAGATGCCCTTGGACAGTCGACTAGCAAAAAATAATCATCCAAATCAGCCTCTTTATCTTAATAAAGAGAAACAGTATATGCCTTTATTATTTTTTATTTATACCACTAAATAATATTATAAATATAATAAATAAAGGAAAGAAAAATTTCGACTCCAGCGGGGATCGAACCCACGACCTCTGGGTATACGCCCTCGTTGCTCTGCCAATTGAGAAGAATTGAAAAAAATTGTTTTTCCTTTGTTTCTTTTACATAAATACATATACTCACGGCTGTAAATCCCTATAAGGGGTAGCCAGAGCTAAGGAATTAGAAATTCTTCAGCCGCTTTTGGAAATGTGATGGTCTCGAACCGCATCGCCCAACAATCCCTTAAAGGCCCGATACCGTTAGTCGCCTCTTACGTACACCCACCGGAAGAATTGGGGTGGTGCTATTCTAAGCTGACACTTCAAAGCACACTTTTTTCTTTTACACTTTTTAAATAGTTTAAACCCGCAACCTCCGGACCGAGAAGCTAGTCACCTATCCATTCAGTTTTCTGTACATTTTATCTATACTTATAATAAATCTGTAGAGAGGTCTATTCTGTACATGAAATATATTTTCAAAATAACCATCAGGTGGTGATTAGGGATCGATACTGATGCCAAAAATGCAATCAGTAAATTTTTTGTCTGTCTGTCTGTCTGTCGGTTTGTATGTTCCTTATGGAAACAAAAACTACTCGACGGATTTTAACGAAACTTGGTACAAATATTCTTCATACTTCTGCGCAGGTTTTTGTATACTTTCCAGCAGAGTAGTAAAGGGGAATTTTGGGAAAACGGGAGAAGTTACTCCATTTTTTAAGCTTCCGTCACGTGTGCAGACTTAATGGTTAAACTTACATAGAAATTATGTATGACAAATATTTTTCATAAAATTAACCAAAAAAAAATCTTCAACAGTTTATGTCTATCTTTTACGGTTGACTCACAATGACACGTGTAATTCCTGATAGCTTAGCAGTTCGGAACATTCTGATTATATTTGTTTACTCTTACGTTTGTAAACCTCTCACTCATCCCTAATTTAAAAAAGGTAACATTATTACCTATTCAATAAAAAAAGAATCATAGAAATCGATAGACAAACACCGAAATTATACATAAAATAAGCCATCGCGCCCGTGACCAAAACCAAATCTTTACTAATTTACATATAACATACTATATGGCGCCAGTAGTTGCATCCTACATCATTATTATAATGAATTATATAATGAATTATTTTTTAGATTGTTATTTATAAATACTTCATAGCGGTTTATTCCAAAATTTGCTATTAAACGGAAAATTCTGAACCGTTCATTAAAGCGCATTCAAAATCACCAAACTACACTGTTTAGGGAGTGCTATAAATTTAATAAATTGAAAACATTGCGCTGAATTTCACAATGCTTGAGCAGTGACTTAAGAAAGAAACCTCAGATATTTAAAAAACAACGCTACCCGTGCGAAGCTGGGACGATCCACTAGTTATTAAATAAATAATAAAATGTACAGAAAAGTGAATATATAAGTAAATAAATAGCTGTGTAAGTAATGTTTTGGTGTTTGTTTTTGGGCCTAGAAAAAAACACTGCAAATATAGGTTTAAAAGAAACGCATTAATAAAATATTCAAACATGAACTAAATTAACGTAATTGTTGTTATCCATACTTCCATACTAATATTATAAATGGGAAAGTGAGTTTGTTTGTTTGTTTGTTCCGCTTTCACGCCGTAAATACTGAACCGATTGCTTTGAAATTTTTCAGACGTGTAGTTAGAAGTCTAAATTAAATAATAGGGTACTTTTTATCCCGGAAAAAATATGTTCCCATGGGAAATCAAAAATATTGTTTGCTTACTAAATGCATTGGAGATGGCGCTGTGCATGTGCATCGTTTAAAACAACGTAAAATATTGTAAACTAATATAAAAATCAAAATTTAGAAGCTTAATGGTACGGTAATGGATCCCCGAAAATAAGGAACTCCCGAGGGATAATGTACTATTTTTTTATCGTATACTTTTTTTTTTACATCTACTTATATTGCAAACGAATATTAACATGTAAATTTAGAAGCTAAATGAAACGACGACGATTCCTTGAAACTAAGGAATCCGCAAGAGTTCTCATAGGAACATCAAAAAACCTTAACTCATATATGGCTCAAAATATTGCAGCGATTATTTTTATCATCGATGGAATTCACATCAGACACTTTGTTAATGTTCATTTTGGAAAGATGAAGGGGTTTCATCAATTTAAATGACAAATGTGTTTATCAATAGTAAGACTAATATGAAATAAAGCGTAATAAAAATTTGACACCGCCCCGGTAACGTCTCCGTGGCGTAGCGGTATAACTAACTACTATGAATATTTAATTAGAACTATTATGAATCAATCGTCCCGGGTTCGTATCTCAGGTAATTCAATCTTTTTGTAAAAAAATGTTTTGTTAGCTTAAAATAACACTATATATAATAATAACAAGCACTATCCCTTCAATTTAGCGATTATTTTGGAAGGAGATCCACCACTAATCATCCCTATATTGCCGACCAATCGCTGCAAGCTCTCCCACTATCACCAACGGTCAGTGTAGGGGGCAGCACCGGGCCGTCGCCGCAGCGCCAAACTACTATCCGTATCTGTACTTACTAAAGATATTCTCATTTCTGAACATAAAAACTTGGTATATTTGTTTCATGATTCTTATGAACAATTAAAAAGGAATTTTTGGAACTCAACCCCTAACGGGTTGATATAGCAAATGAAAGTTAATATAGAGTTTTTTTACATTTTATAATAAAACTTGGTGCGATTGAATTTATGAAATCCATCTATCAATCATTCATGAATATATGCTAACAACCATAAATTCCATAAAAGGGTAGCCATAGCTTCGGAGATTCTTCATCCAATTTTGGAAATATATTGATAAAAGATAGGTTAATAAAGGTTGTTAGTGATGGGTCACAAACTGCATCGCCCAACAATCACTTAAAAAGCCTCAATGTCCTTTATGTCATTTACAATGCCCGCGGGATTATAAATATAAAAAACAGAAGTTGAGATAGTGTTTCGGTATTTTGGTATTATGTAAACTGGATGCAAAAAATGAAGTCCACGCGGACGAAGTCGCGGGGCAAAAAGCTAGTATAATATATAATTAAAAATACTTTTATAAATCAAATGCTTATCTTATAAGTTGCCGTGAATTGCCGGCTTAGAATATCACTACCCTTTTCTACCCACGGGTGTCGTAAGAGGCTACTAAGGGTATGGGGCTTTTAAGTGGTTTTTGGGCGATGCGGTTGAAGACCCATCACCAAGGATACTTTATTTCTACCATCTTGTCCCCTTTTAACTTCCAAATGTAGCTGAAGAGTTTGTAGCTCTGAAGTTTTGGCTACCCCTTTTTGGGATTTATGACCGTGAGTATATGAATGTACTTATATTTTTTTCTGACTTATTTTAAGACTTTATTTATGTAACAAAGCAGCAACATTCTGTCAAATACTTATAATTCTTCATTAAGAAAAATCGCGCGAAATTAACCGAAGTTCAGTCGAAATTCGGCTTTGGCATGTATTTATACCGAACATTCGGCCGAATTCGACATTCTGCAGAACCCACATTCGGTGCAACACTAGTATTGACTATCTTGACTACCACTATATTACTGCTACCTTGAAACATTGATTGCACTATTTAACTAATTATAATTGCTGCGTAGTGTCGGATCAGAATAGTACTACCCCTTTTCTACCCGTGGATATTCTTAAGAGGCGACTAATGGTTTTGGGTCTTTTACTGAAGTAGGGCGATGCGGTTAGAGACCATCTCCAATAACCTTTATTTCACTATCTTTTCCTCACTCAAGTTCCGAAAATCGCTTAGGAATTCCTAATTAAATCTATTCCTAATTCCAAACCCCTTCTAGGGATTCCTAGCTGTGATCAGATGTATTTATGTATCACTAATGGTACGCCCCAGCTTCGCACGGTTGGTGTTAAGTATTTTTCGCTGCTGATACCCTATGATATTAAGGGCGATACTATAGTTTATGTTACTTCTGAAGGTATACTTTCCGTTAGTTAGATATTTTTTCAAATCTAACATAAGCAATATAGTAGTGTAGGCTTAAACCAAAATAAAAAAGGTGTTGGATTTTTCGCAACCTCAATTATTTATAAATTACTGGCATTTCACTGTGTTTTGAAAAGAGAAGAATGAGGAAACCGACATGAAAGTCATCAGTTGAAAAAATAAAAATTATTGTTTTTTATTATACTAGCTGACCCGACAGACTTCGTACTGTCAAATTTGCTTATGCCAAAGTTTAGGCGTTTTTTCCGGTACTCTGAGTTCAATCAGGCGTGAATATTTTATTGGTCAAATTTTTCCTGGATAAAAAGTATCCTATTCGATAATTTGGGCCATTATTTAGCATTCTGCTAAATTTCATTCTTACACATTCTGTAATTGAGAATCCTTCTCACCTCAAACATCTAAACTTTCACATTTATAATATTAATTAGATGAAGATTCGATATAAAAGTTATTTAGAACCAATTTGTTTATAAATTCCAGTTAGAACAAAATAGTATCGATCAATTCAATTTTCTAAATCGAAGACTATACCAAAACCGATACCAAGACAAAGAATAAGACCGAGATCGAAACAAATCCAGATGTGTCCGCCGTGGTCATCCTCTACTCAAGTTATAATAATAATAATATTATAAAAAAAATTTGGCAATCAAAACCTAATGCAGTCATAGTTTGGAAGAAGGTATTTCACACATAGGTGGACATTGATGCCATAATAGTTCGAACCTATGGCATGGAAAAAGTCTTGCTCCATCAAGAGTAAAATAACCTAAATATCCGTTTCACCAGCCTTTCAACCTCTTGGCCTAAAGATTTCCAATCTGCGACTTCATTAGCGTTATTAAAATTACTATCCACAACTGACCCGCCTACGAAACCATTTAAATAAAAACCAAATTGTGACGTTTGCTAATTACAATCTTTAGGCTTTGCTCATTCCGGTAATCTGAGTTAAATCAGGCGTGAATCTTTTATTGCTCAAACTTTTCCGGGATAAAAAGTATTCTATTTGATAATTTTGGTCATTATCTAGGATTCTGCTTAATTTCATTCATATACATTCTGTAATTGAAGCCTTTTCATCTCACAAATACACAAACATCTAAACTTTAACATTTATAACATTACATACATAACATAAACTCAAACGTTCACGCCGTTTATCCCCGAAGTGGTTGGCAGAGGTACCAATACTTATGAACAACGTGACAGAGCCGCCTAGTGTCCAAAGTAGGTACCCACGTTTTGCTTAGACAGTGTACTCACGTGATAGGGGGCGGGCCTATCGCCGTTTTGTATTTCCGTTTGTATCGCCGGTTTCCTCACGATGTTTTGCCTCACCGTTAACAACCATGATAAATTAACCACACATATGACTTTAGAAAAGAAAAACTGGTGTAGGCCCGACCCGGGATTTGAACCCACGCCTGTCTGTTTACAGGCAGGTGTTCTCCCATTGGACTATCATGATAGGTACATCAAAAAATATCGTCGTTATAATATTAATAGGCAACTTTAAAGATTTTCTATACGGAATCAATGTTAATTTGATATCCTCAATTTACGGGTCTATTTTTATCAGCATTATAGAGAAAGAGAGAAAGAGAGACATTTATTCGCTGTACAGAACATGGAAAAATAACATTAATAGAGAAAAAACAAAAAAAACAACACATTATTCAATTCTCAAAGCTAGAGAACAAAAGTAAACAAGAAAAAACATACAAATATAATATTTGGAAGAATATGTAGAATATAATATTATAACTGTCGTTACAATTTTATTAGGACTTACGATTTTATAACTAACCAGCTGACCCGCTTAATTTTGTCTGTGTGGCATAAGACCATAGTTCATGTTTTTCATAGATGAAGTGAAAAGTGATTTACTTTTTGCTGTAGTTAAGGCATAACTGAGTCAAAAATATCTAATTATTAACCCTCCATATCATCCCTTTCGGGGGCAAACTTTTACCTCTTGCCTACACTGACCATATTTCACACTCAACCCCTTATTTGCACTCTTAGGGGTGGATTCCAATAATCCGTGGAACTCGTGACTAACAACGGCTTAACGTGCACTCTACAGTGTAACGGAACGGAATCATCTCAATCTATACTAATATTATAAAGAGGAAAGGTTTGATTTTTTGTTTGTTTGTTTGTTTGAATTGAATAGGCTCCAAAACTACTGAACGGATTTGAAAAATTCTTTCACTGTTTTAATGCTACACTATTCCCGGGTGACATAGGCTATATTTCATTTTCAAAAAAAATAGGGATCCTTACGTAAACTTCAAAAATGTAACCCAAGGTGTTAAAGAAATACCAAAAAAAATCCTTACATCGCGTGCGCTGCGAAAACTATTGACAATAGAATAAAATTATGTAGAACAATTTTATAGAACACATCATTATCTAAAAAAAATGCCCCGACAGCATGTCTCTAACTATTATAGTTATCTCACAACAAGCGTCATTATATAAAATTATTTAAAAATTAAATTAAAATCCTGCTTTAGAAAAGGCTCTTTATTTGTACCTATCTAATCCTTATAAAAAACGTATATATTATTTCAGACTACTTCAATACCCTTATATTACTTTTTGAATTATTCAATTCGAACATTCCATTCGAAAGTTATCTCGAATTAAAAAAATAGATAAAACTCCGCTCGATTAGCTATGCATAGTAAGTTGTTGCAGGCGTCACGAAGGGGTACGGGAGGCTGCTTATCAAAGAGTTAAAGCAAAATTTAATTGTAGCGACTATTATCACTGGCCCAGCAGCCGGTCAATTAGCTCATATACCGAGGATACCGATGATCCCAACTGATCTGCCAATTCCATTTAAACGGCTACAATTTCCGGTTAAAACATCTTTTGCTTTAACAATTAATAAGTTCCAAGGCCAAACCTTCAAATTAATAGGGATTGACCTGCGAAAGAATTGTTTTACTCACGGTCAACTGTACGTTGGCCTGTCGCGGGTGGGAGCTCCTGAACATCAATTTATTTTGCTGCCCCAAAATACAACAACGTCAAATATTGTTTACAGGGAAGCTCTAACTCTATAAATTGAATGGCTTTTGATGTAATTACTCATTATGAAAAATAAAAAAAATAAAAAATTATATCTAAATATAAATACAAAAAAATATAACATACATACATACATATACTCACGGCTATAAATCCCTAGAAGGGGTAGCCAGAGCTAAGGAATCAGAAATTCCTCAGCCACTTTTGGAAGTCTGCTGTGTAGTGTCGGCTTAGAATAGCACTACCCCATTTCTTCCGGTGGGTGTACGTAAGAGGCGACTAACGGTATTGGGGCTTTTAAGGGATTTTGGGCGATGCGGTTGGAGACCCATCACCAACAACCTTTATTTTACCATCTTTTCCCCACACAACTTCCAAAAGTGGCTGAGGAATTTCTAATTCTTTAGCTCTGGCTACCCCTTCTAGGGATTTATAGCCGTGAGTATATGTATGTATGTACTTTTGGAAGTTGTGTGGGGAAAAGATGGTGAAATAAAGGTTGTTGGTGATGGGTCACCAACCGCATCGCCCAAAAATCCCTCAAAAGCCCCAAAACCGTTAGTCGCCTCTTACGTACACCCACCGGAAGAAATGGGGTAGTGCTATTCTAAGCCGACACTACACAGCAAAAAAATATAACATAGCTTAAAACTTTAAAAAAATATATTAAAATAATAATACATGTCATAAAATAAAAAACAAAATGTTAATGATAATTCATGCCCGAGCGAAGCCGGGACGGGCTGCTAGTTTTCTAATAAACTCCTGCAATGTCCTTCCAAACTATATTAAAACTTTCAACTAAATCAGCTTTGTTGAGGTTGTATCGCTTGTACCCCAGAAAAACCCTTTGGACCCGCTCTGTGATACCTTCGCACGCGTTACTCGTGCTTGTAACGCTACAAACACATATGCGCAATTTAAATATGTATGAGATCTGTTAAGAGATGCCTGATTATGATGGCAGTATTACGTAATCCCATCGGCTCGAGAAATTATTGCGTGCGAAGAACCTTTAACTTGTTAAGGGATTTATTGGGAAGAAAGTAATTAATGTGTGTTCTTGAGGATGATACCAACATCTTTATTTTGTTTTTGAGGGTCTTGATTACTAAAGATGCTTTTACCTTATACATACTAGCTTTTTGGTAAACAGACAAAAAAACAACGACATCAATAATTAAAATTTTACTAATAAATAATAACACAATGTGACCTAATAAACAGTACATGACTAGCGTGAAGGCTGCCCGGCATCTGGATTTGCAGCTCCTGATATCATCACGAAAATCACAACAGGCACGATGTACATCCACTGAAACAAAAACATAGCGTCATAATGTATATGTTACTGCAAAAGCTCGAACTGCAGTAAATCTTAAGATATTCCAGTAAAACCTAAGATCTACCAATTCTACTAATGGTAAATGTACGAAAAGGTTTGTTATTCTAACTTTTACCACCATTCACGGTGAATGTTGAAATACCTCACAGTTAACTGACCAAAAAGACAAATTTCGATGTAAAGTTCAAGTAAAATAAGTAGACTTCGCTTCTGACACTTGCCGGCCAATGGCAAAGGGCAATGGAGAGGGCTATGTTAGGAGTTTCACTACGCGATCGAATCCGCAATGAGGAGATCCGTAGTAGAACCGGGGTCACTGACATAGCCCGAAGAGTTGCAAAACTTAAGTGGCAATAGGCAGGGACAGAAACGACGGTTGATTTTAGAAAAATCTACCTATTATTAGTATCCATGTAATAGCATAACGGTAGTAGTCGTTAGTCTGCCAACCTGCAATTGGCCAGCGTAGTGGACTAAGGCCAAATCAGCCTATATAGGGTAGGCTCGAGCCCCTTGGTGGGGACGTATATGGGCTGTGGGGAAAGCATAATATATCTACGGTTGAATCATCATCAGCTCATAGACGTCCTCTGCGGGACATAGGCCTCCCAAAAGATCTTACATGTCAGTATCGAACTTGGTCTTTGACAGTGCGGGATATCACCCGAGAAAATAAGGAGCAGACGTCTATTTATAAAAACAATAATCATTATTTCACCGGTATCACTCGAACTCCTTTTAATATATATTCGTATATCTCGTATGTGTTTCCAACCAGTAGATTCGGCCAACCTTGTAGGGTGATTTGGCCATATTCACAACATATTTTAGTTATATAACAACAAGTTATACATATAAACTTGTCGAACTCGTTTTTTTTTTCGGTGCGATCACACAATGGGGTGCGTCTTAGTGAATTGAGCTATCTATGGTATAGTGTTAATATTTGTTTGACATACACTTCCATACGATGAATGAATCTATGACTGTAAACTTCAATGATTTTACTTACATATTTAGCTAGGAAGGATCTGTTATCTTTTGGATCTCCTTTCTCACGTGCATCTCTTTCTCTCTCTAATTTCTGTATATATGAAGCTGTATCAGGTCTGAAAAATATATTGGATAATGTTATAATTACCATGTAATGTTATAATTACTGTGTAGTGTCGGCTTAGAATAGCACTGCCCAATTTCTTTCAGTGGGTGTACGAAAGAGGCGACTAACGGTATTGGGGCTTTTAAGGGATTTTTGGGCGATGTGGTTGGAGATCCATCACCAACAACCTTTATTTAACCATCTTTTCCCCACTCAATTTTCCAAAAGTGACTGAGGAATATCTAATTCCTTAGCTCTGGCTACCCCTTCTAGGGATTTATAGCCGTGAGTATATGTACGTATTTATTTTATAATTAACAGTTTTTCTATAATCTGTACTACTTAATATTTTTACTCAAGTTTGTTAGTCAATCTCGCTTGAACTTCTGGAAGGATGATGATTTAATTTGTTTTGTCTTTACATATAGCCTATTTTATGCGGAAAATAAAAGTCTTAACAGGACATTTAATATACTCAGATAAATACGATATTCTCACAGCCCATATATGTCCCCAACAAGGGGCTCGAGGCCTACCCTATATAGGGCGATTTGGCCATAGTCCACCACGCTGGCCAATTGCGGGTTGCCGGGACCGATGGCTTAACGTGCCCTCCGAAGCACGGAATCATCTTAATTATCGGATAATCAGGTGATTCAAGCCTGCAATATCCTTCCAGACTGGGTTAAATATTATACACTCAGAGAGACTTAAAAATATAGACAAGTAGTGGGAAAGTATGATGCAAAATTAAATACTTGTGTGAGTGATATTTCAGTGTTATCGCAACACAAAAACACGCGTTACCCCTTTAAATTATAATGGCGGTGAAAGTATTGACATAAATTAAATCATAGACAGTAAATAACTTTTATGCTACAATCCTTACTCCAGTGTCTTTTCAACTGTCAAAAGTGGCTTATGAATTTCTAATTTTAAAGCTCTGGCTACCACTGTTAGGGATTTATAGCCGTGTGTATATTAGGAAAGTATGCATGTAAGGAATATTATACTAACTCCCAACAGTCCTTCTGAAAGTAATGGTGAGCTAGTAGGTAACTAATATAGACGACATGTTAGCTTAACATTGTATTTTGATTTGTTGAAATGACAGTCATCTAAATCAGTTATTGATAAAACTATATGCTATACCAAAATGTCAATGAGATTTGTAGATGTAGAGCATTGGCTGTCAAGTTTATTGATTTACTAAATATAGCAGCATTAAATCAAAAAAAAAATGTCTCGAACTAACCCAATGAAAGAACATTTTATAAAATATAATAACAAGAAATAGCTGTATTGTTGAGCATACACAATGATGAAAATTATAGGATGTTGTGTAGTGTTGGCTTAGTATAGCACTAATCCATTATTGTGGTACTTTGACTCTAACTAATATGAATGTAAACATACAACATAACCATAAACGTTCACGCCGTTTATCCCCGAAGGGGTTGGCAGAGGTACCAATACTTCTGAACTCACATGGCAGGGCCATCTAGTGTCCAGAGAAGGTACCCACGTTTTGCTTAGACAGTGTACTCACGTGATAGGGGGCAGGCCTATCGCCGTTTTGTACGAATACACTGTCACATGACTAAGTACAACCAAGCCCCTCTTTCCCACTGGGCACTCTGGGCAAGTGCCCAGGGCCCCGTGATCAATAGGGGCCCCCTCGCTCAGCCAGATCACGAAACAATAACCGACATTTGTTGCCGAAAAACTTCTCTGATATATCGAACCTAAATTACTGACTACAATACCAATATTCTTACAGCTTTTGCGTGCGCGAAGATTTCAGCATACTAAGATAAATACCAATATGTAAAATACAATTTAATGGTATACTAAGTATGTAAAATTATCTAATATCATGTAAAATTATATTTGTTAATGCATCTTGTCTCGATTTCTGATGCGTTGTTCTCGAGATATTGAATCAACAAAATATAAAAAAATATTTTTTTGCAAATAAAAATGTATATATACGCTTTTGTTTATAAATAATAAATAGCGGTGAATATCTATTAAACGATTCTACTGGCCTAATAGCTGTAGACATACAAAAATATATTTGTTAAGTAGTTTTTCGAATTATTAATTGTTAACGGACTGAGGTTCTAGTTCGACAACATACATCGCTAAGATCTATTCGCAAGATCCCTATAGCGACGGAAAACTGAACGTGACCGGAGCGAAAAATGAATCTTAGAAGCTTGTTCTACTATTTTTGTTTACATACATACATTTACTCACGCTCACGGCTATAAATCCCTAGACGGGGTAGCAAGAGCTAAGGAATTAGAAATTCCTCAGCCACTTTTGGAAGTTGAGTGGGGAAAAGATGGTGAAATAAAGGTTGTTGGTGATGGGTCTCCAACCGCATCGCCTAAAAATCCCTAAAAGCCAAAATACCGTTAGTCGCCTCTTACCAACACCTACCAGAAGAAATGGGGTAGTGCTATTCTAAGCCGACACTACACAATTTTCTTTTTTATTCTAACAAAATAGTGTGCTGTCAAAGTCATAGGGGCCCCATTATCCTCATATGCCCAGAGCCTCCAATAAGTTAAAGACGGCTATGAGTACAACTCAGCCATGTGGGTTTCCTCACGATGTTTTCCCTCACCGTTAACAACCATGATAAATTAACCACACATATGACTTTAGAAAAGACAAATTGGTGTAGGCCCGACCCAGGATTGGAACTCACGCCCTTCTGTTTTCGGGCAGGTGTTCTGCCTACCCACTGGACTATCATGTCTAATATGAATGTGTGGATAAAAATATACTCACACTGCAGCTTGCTCCACATTATAAAGGTAAAATTTGGTTTTTATGCTTTGCTTTTCCTGATTTATAATATCATATACATCAGTATCATTTACTTGAAAGTTTACAGACAAAACGGCTCCATTAGGTAGTACCCAAACATTAACCATGTCTGAAAGGCCACTTTCCAAGAACATTTTTGCCTTTACGGATGAAAGATATTCAACATCTTTATTATCAGCTGAGGTCACAACAGATCTTATAGTATAAAACCCATCCTCTTCAGCTAAGTTCTGTAATAAGAATAATTTATTATTTGTCTTAAATTATTTTCTATCAAATTTATTCCAACGCATAATTCAAGTTTATAGTATTCCTAATGAACCCACGATAGAGTCTCTTATACAAATACCAATTTATCCAAAACTGAATATGATTTTGCTTTGGAGAGCACTTAAAGGCCATTACAGTTACCACCACAGTACAGTTACATTACAGTACCACAGGCACCAGCTACTATTATGGTACTTTTGCGGCGGAAGGTAGGTAAGGTAGTTTAGTTAAATTTAAGTACATTATGAATGTGCCTGACTAATTCTAACTATGATATTGTTAATTTGATAAAAATGTTTCTAACTGTCTAAAGACTGATTTTTGTAAGTTATTAAGTAAGTTGTTGATTAAGTAAGTTGAATAAATACTTTTCATAAATATTATAATGTCTTTTCTTAAAATTTGTTTTTTTTTTTTTTTTTAAACTGAATGTATATGTAAATTTATATTGGGGATACTTCAAGACCCCACGCGTGACGGAATGGTATCAAAAACAATGTGTGTACTTAATGGTTATATACCTTATTTTGCAGGCCTACACCACAACCATGTTTGCCTCTACCACATGATCAGACAGATGCATAGTAGATGTTTACTAGCAGAAAAAATCTGTTCACAATACAATAGGCCTGTGAGGTAGGCTTCTTCTCAGCAGTCCTCCCTAGTAATATTATTTTTTAATTTAAAATCCCCATAATAACTATGCTAAAAAAAAGGTGGCCTTACCACATGTTTTATCATAAAATAAATCCCTGAAAAACAAATAGAATGAAAAAGTACTCACCTTTAGAGTTTTTATTTGTTCATTACTCAGTTTATCTTGATCAATGACAGCAGTTCCTGTTCTCAAACTCTTTACTAAAATATTACCTCTAGGGCAGAATGGTTTTTCATTACAAGCTAAAGAGTGTTCCAATTTAATATTTAGCCATCCATCATAGTCTACAGCATACTGGAAAAAAATAATTATACATGCTAAATTATCCAACAATTAAATAAATAGGTGATAAAAGCAAAACCCACATGCATAAACCCACTGCCATGAATCCTTAAGTCAATAATTACTTAAGGATTCATGGCAGTGTTACTGAATACTTTTAAGGATAGCTAGGGCTTTAGAATTTGAATTTTATCAGTCGCCTTTGGAATTTCTGTGGGGAAATTATTGTATACGAAATGTTGTTAGTTATGGGTTCCAATGGCATCGCCCAACAATCACTTAAAGGCCCCAATACCTATTACACCCCCAGGAAGAAATTGGTCAATGCTATATTAAGCCAACACTGTACAGCTCGTATGGAGCGTGGTATCCTGCATGTTCTTATACTTTTCCTAAAGATTTACTGACTGGAATAGACACGGGTAACAAAAATCGAGGGCTGGGTGATTTGGAAGCTTTAAGTTTATTATACTAATATATTCTGAATACGGTTATTAATCCCAATCTTAATAGTCTTTCTCTTAATATAATATCGCATACAATGAACCAAATATTAGGTTATTAATACTTACAGCAAGCGAAACTATTTGAGTTAAAATTAAAACCGCAAATAGTTTCATGGTAGTCAATCAAATGAACAATTTTTGATATTTTGTAATGAGTACTGATTATGATTAGTAAATGAACTTTTAACTTTTAACTGTCTTTTTAATGAAAATAAATCTAAGAAACTTCACTCTTCACTCTTCACTGTCTTTTTTTTTTGTTATTGGCGGTATCTGCCGAATAAATACTTTTTCAGCAATTTCGCCACAAACAGCGTGATTTAGTCTCGCATGAGAATTTTAGTTGTAAGGATTTTTATCATTAAAGCGAAAAATATATATATATATAAAGAATATCATTATTAAACAATTAGATCTTGAAGGTATTTAATTAATGGTTAAGTAAAGACTTAGTTAAGAGTTATTTATATTTTTGGAAGAACATAAAATTAAAGAAAAACTAATAATGAAATCCCATTATCGCGAATCCCAACAAATTATGTCATGCTCTAAAGTTTAGACAAAATATAAAAGTAAAATTAAATTGAATTAAAAATAACTTAAGTGACGAAACAAATAAAAATAAAATGAAAAACTATCTTCACTGTCTTTAATTCAATTCATTCTTATTTTTTTTATTGGCGCTAGCTGTCGCTTTAGTTATTGCAACAATAGGCTTGTGTCCACTAAAAAATAATAGGTCATGTTGTAATATATATAACTTCATTATTATGAATAGAAGTAAATACAATTATTTATTTATTACAAAAATGTAAGATTATTAATTTTTTTCATTATTTAAAACCGAAAAATATAAATTTAATCATGTGACAGTGAACGCCAATCAGAGAGCGTGACGTCAGTCAGTGCGTGCGCCATTGTTGTTGTTGACGTTTTAGTAGTAAATACACAAACCCAGTAGCAATTATTCGCCGATTTTTACAAAAAAAAACTTCTGAATTATCGATATTTCAAAAGGTTGATATAAATAGCTATGGAGTCGCACTGAATGACGTCATTGAAGACGCCATGACAGTTTAGAGCGTTTTCATGAAATATTCGAACAGGTTTTTTAAAAACCGTAAATAATTATGTTACTGATTGATTATTGTAGAAATATTAACTTATTTCTGATATATATGTAAGAAAGAAAAGAATGAACCACTAAACACATTTTAGGACACAAGCCTATTCCGCCACGAACCACGTGATCTTGCAAGATATATTATGTGAAATCAACGCGAAAATACTGTATACAAAAAAAACCGATCAGATATTTAAAGGCAATATAAAAACTAAAAAACACAAGGACATGAAGAGAAAGAGAAATTATTTACATAATAATTACAACATATATAAACCTGATAAACGAATCAACCGTGATAGCCCAATGGGTAGAACACTCGGTTATCGTGCAAACGACTAGTGTTCAAATCCTGGGTCGGGCCTACACCAATTTGTCTTTTCTAAAAAGACATATGTGTTGTTAATTTATCATGATTGTTAACGGTGAGGGAAAACATCGTGAGGAAACCCACATGGCTGAGTTGTACTTGGTCATGTGACAGTGTATTCGTACAAAACGGCGATAGGCCTGCCCCCTATCACGCGAGTACACTGTCCATGCAAAACGTGGGTACTCTGTAAACAGCAGGTGACAAAGTCAAGTGATGTTCAGAAGTATTAGTACCTCTGCCAACCCCTTCGGGGATATTCGGCGTAAACGTTTATGTTATGTTATGTTATAAACGAATCAAACAGAAACAAATTATAAAAAGTAAAAGAAAACATATTTATAACTAGCTGACCCCACAGACTTCGTACTGTCAAAAGTGTAGACATTCACGACGCCAAACTGAAATATTTACCTGACCCGTTGAGGTCTCATGCGATGAGAAAAAAAGGTGTTTTTCAAAGTGTCCTCACACTTTTCTCACTTTATAAATTTTAAGTTTATAAGTATAGTAGTTTTGGCTGAGTATTGATTCTAAGTCAGTCAGTCAGTTTGGGCATTTTTGAAGAAAATTGATTGATCTCTTAATTTTTCTGGAATAAAAAGTATCCTATTGTGTTAATTGGGATCATTACCTAGCTTCCTCTTAATTTAATTTTAAATACGTTCTGTGAATGAGGTTTCATACAGCTACAAACACACAAACATCTAAACTTTCATATTCATAATATTAACAGGATAAGGCTTAAACCTAAGCTTCTCGCACCGGTCACCTCGCTCGCCGGCCAGCGCAGCGTCTTGTCTTGCGCTTCATTCACGCGTGTCAATTTGGTCACGGAGTAATTTTAAAATTGTATTATCTCCTAAGATGACGAAGAATTTAAATTAAGTGATGTTAAGCACAATTTTGTTTGCAATTAAATACTCTTAATGAACAACATATTAGTTTGGATAAGGATTAATATTATGTTGATAAAACATTATGGCAAATAATTGGCAATAAATAATGCATTAAATTCGACCAAATTTGTTTACCATAAAAATGGTTATAGTGAGTCAATCTTAAAGGGTAGACATATACTGTAGCGGACAGTTTTTTAGATCATTTAAAGAAAAATAATTCTTAAATAAATTTTTTTTGGGTAACTTAAACCTTTTACGCAGTGCTCACCACGGAAGCCTTAAAGTATGAATAATTATCCCCGTTTTTGCAGTATTATTCGCTGATAGTTTGCTCCTGTGGGTCACAGCGTGTAGATATATAGCCTAAAACCTTCCTCAATAAATGGACTATCCAACACAAAAATAATTTTTAAATTTGATTGGGCAGTTCCTGAGATTCCCATTCTGAGAATCCCATTTTTTCTACTCAATTTGCTTGTTTAATTTACCTCCCAGAAATCATTTTAAATTTAGGTATAGAAAAAGAGCCCCTCTCTCCTGATACGGAACTAAAATATAAAATTGATGTTCTTTGGAAAGATTGGCTTGTCATTTATACTGACGCATCTAAACTTTTGAACTCAGAGTGCGTCGGCTCCGAATTTTGAGCTTGAAATCTCCTGTCCATTCTTCAGTTTTTACTAGAGAAACTCTTGCTATTTTAGAAGCCATCAAATTCATCGAATCCCATTCCATTAATAAAGCGTTTATTTTTACAGACTCAAAAAGCTGTCTACAAGCTTTACAATCAAATCAATTTCATGCCAAAACCAAATTTCCATTAATCCTTGATTTGAAAACTGCTTTACATCGATGTTTCCTTAATAACATTAAAATAGTCTTAGCTTGGATTCCTAGCCATTGTGGCATTTCAGGGAACAATCATGCCGATTCTGCAGCCAAGATTGCTTGTGATTCAGGAATTGATACCAATAAACTTTATTCTCATGACCTAGTAGCCCAATCATCAGTATTCCTTAAAAAATCTTGGGTCTTAAAATTGGAAATATTCTATTCAGTTTAAAGGAAAATTTTACGCGCGTATTCAACCGGAAATTCCCTCTAAGCCTTGGTTTTTTAAATATAAACAATGCTCAAAGACATCTACCTCTACCATATGTAGAATGAGACTAGGACATTGTTGTTCTCCAGTTTTTCTCGCTAAAATTAAAATTAAAGATAATTCTTTTTGTGAATGTGGACTTGAGGAAGGAACTTTGGATCATTTATTTTTTAACGACATCATTTTATGATATTCTCCCTTCTTTTATTCCTAAACCTACTAACATGATAAATGTGTTATCACTTGTTCATACTGACTTTGTGAAAACTTTAAGTTATTTCATATCTTCTAATGGAAGTAAATTATAATATCATAGATCAAATTCGTAAAAACTTATTGTCTACTTTTATTTCTATATATCATCTTAAAATATACATATATTTGTATCTATTAATCTCTTTCTGACTCATAAGATATTTAAAAAACAGTAATAATTAAATTTGTTTTTATCGGACTTGTTTCAAAAAGTAAGCTGTTTCTATTTCACTCTGACGCTTGCAGAATGTATAAATTGTATACGAGGGCCAATGAACAAGATAATAATAATAATAAAATATCTGTAAAATTTGTTGTACATTGCTTGCGAGAAATAAATAAATAAAAAAAATAAATAAATAATAAATATACCTTTGACTATAAACACTATAGACAGAGTCATAATACAACGGGAGCGCACCTCTTTTAGAAAGCAATATTTTTCCCTGTAATGTTGCGATCACTAGAAAACAATTACCCCAAAATACTATAATCACCATTCTAAAAGCTACTTTTTAATTTAAAATTGATTACGTCAATTTATTGTTTAATTAAAGGTTTACTGTTTACTATAACCTCGTAACGCCCGTATAGAAATTGTTATGACTTGTAAGTTCTATCCAATGTATCTCTAATGGAACAAAAAAATATATGTGCTGACTGCCCATTATTAAAATTAATGATATCTTTAACAAGAACTATTCCTATGGCTTTATTTTTTTTAATAGTTACTATTGATCACAGGAATTTTGTTTCTCTAGTGATACAACGGGCGTTACGAGGATATTATTTCCTTAATATATATAAAGATATATAAAGATCAGAGTCTTTGACTATAAACACTATAGACAGAGTCATAATGCAACGGGAGCGTACCTCTTTTAGAAAGCAATATTTTTCCCTGTAATGTTGCGATCACTAGAAAACAATCACCCCAAAATACTATAATCACCATTCTAAAAGCTACTTTTTAATTTAAAAAATTGATTACGTCAATTTATTGTTACGTCGTTTTATTTATTGTAAAGGTTATATTGATGTTTAATACACCGTGAAATCTAAAGCATTGTACTAACTATCAGAGATGAATCTTCCCATGATTACGAATAAATTTTTGTACGGGACTAACTTTGTTACTGGACAAAAAAAAACAGCTGTTCCATAAGTGCAAGTTATTTAAATATCATACGGGTCATCATGGGTATAGTGGGGTCTATGTTTGTATTTTGAAAAATAAAAGACAGCACTATTTTGTACATGAGTTTTATTGCATTTTTACTATTGACCTTTAAACAAAATCAGTTTCGTGTGAAAATTTCGAATTCATTCGTCTATTTCAGTCACATTTTTCAAAAGATGATGTATTCGTACATCTAAGTATTTTAAAGCTATAGCCTTTATTAACAGCACAAGGTGGTTTTCGAACGGATTTTGCTTTCTGATGTGGTCGTTTAATGTCGGAAATATTCTTTTTCAAAACAACTGCGACCATTTGAGCCAAAGCTTAGTCTTTGGACAAAAACGAGGTGCCTTTCAATTTTATAGTATGCCTCAAAACTTTGGTTGATTTCCAATTGCATCTTCCAGTGGCCGCAATCCATTTTTCTCGTAGATTCGGGTCTTTAGGAAAACTGTAATGAATACGAAGAAATTAAATAAATATAACAAATTTATTACTTACTAATTCCGTAGATAACAATTGGAAATCATTCAGCGTCGCTATAGCGCGACGAAATTCATAATATACTCACTCATTAACATCAGTTTACTAATTTGAAAATTTTACCCTAACGACAGGGTAGGATGAAAACGTGAAATATGGCAACACTGAGATACTGCATATTTTTAGGTTATACCACAGATTACAATTAGATACTACGTATCAGATAGGAATCTTACTCTAGCGTTTTTGGTACATTAGGCACGTTAGTTTAGAGTTTGACATGTTTTTACTTTTATTTTATATTGGCTTTACGGTACGTATCGAGACCTTTTGTGCCAATTTTTCTTTCATTGGTAAACGTACGCGTACGTAGGCGGGAAATTTGAAATTATGTGGTTTGCTTGGGTAGGTGGCACGCACCCATATATACTGAAATCCCACAAACTATTCACTATTTGCCAAATGTCTATCATTTTGGTAAAAAGGGTCTCAATAAAAAAACAGCATATAATTTATTTCTTTTTATTCTTAAGTCTTTTTTTACATTTAGCTAACGCTTTAGCTTGCATATTCGGCAAATCCTTATGTGACAGTCTTAACAGATCCACTCCTCTCAAAATTCTATTTATGATGTTACACTACAGTACTTATTTCCTCATTGGAAAATAAGGTAGGATAAGCCGACTGTTTTAGGCGTGAACTAGATGTCACAAACCTTTTCTCAAAATGTTTGTGACACACAAACATGGTACGTAGAACTTTGAAGCTAAGCTTCGATAATTCCTCACACTGAACACTATTCACCCACTTTTGGAGTCCTATCTCAGTTTTTGGGAAGCAATGCATTTTAACACTTTTGCGATTGCTATTGCAAAAGGGAACACAGCAAATGTTCTTCATGACGAAGAAGACTTGATATCACAGTACTGAATTTGAGAGAATAAGCCAAAGAAACACTAAAAAGACGTAACAATGAACTTCACTCGATCAAACTCAATAATGCAATGAAAGAAAATGAAATGAACACAGGCAATGAACAAAATGGCGGCGGCGGGCGCCAGAGGAGCGGGGGCCTCTGACTCAAGGGAGGGGAGAGGGAGACTTTTTTTCTAAACTAACGCGGTTGTCTGACCTTGAACGAAAAATTTTGTTCTAAGATTATAGCCTGTGGGTTATACTATTAAAAAATTGCTCAAAATAACTAAAGAAAATGCTAGTAATCTAGTTCAACGTAATTAACATTTGAATCACTTATTTTCTGATCGCGCAATGTATTTATTATGTATTTATCTGTAGAAAAACATTAAAAAACTCACTCACTTGTGGAGAGTCAATCCTTCGATGTGTTTTTCGCTGTGGCTTCCGCAGCCAAGCACGCTACACCCAACCATACCTCACTAAATAATAACTTAACTAATGGAGTCTCTTTTGTCACAATAACAATATACAAATGAATAAAATCTTTCTCAAAATCAAAAGAAAACCAAAATCGCTCACAAGTCGACGCTTTGTTTGTCACAATTTAAAAGTGTGACATCAACAAAACGGGTTACGCGATAGAGATGACAATAAAGATTTGTGTCTCTTTTTTACATATAAGAACTTAAATAAGGGCTTCTCTTTTTAAAATGGATGACGTAACATCGCTCTGTCTATAGTGTTCATAGTCAAAGACTTTGATGTATGAAACTTGATCCTTCTGAGCCAAAACAAAATGTCGATTGAAGCTCTGTCCGTCTTATTCATTCATATGTGTTATCATTATTTCTTCACTTTTCATTCACGCAAATAAACTTAAGTTGTATTTTGTATTCGTGAAATCGCAATTCGTGAACGCTGCTTTTAGTTGCTATTATTTTTTTAATGTACTTCCATTCCTAACACTGGACACAATAACGGCACTAGCTTAATAATGATGCCAAATTTAAAAAAAGCATAAGTTATCTTAGTGAGGTTATGTTATTTTATTTATAATAATTTAATTAAATACGAATGAAAATGTTACGTACACTACGCATTCTTAAATTTTGCAACAAGAATGTCTCAGAGTTCACATCTAAACGGTGTTTTTTAACCAACGCCTACAATTGTTCGGAATCTTGGAATACACAAACATCTTCGTCAATTCTGAACAAAGTAAATCTCAATGATTTTTACATTGCGGTCGATCAGAATTTCACTTCTAAAGGTTTGATTAGTGCAATCGATGTTGATATATTTGCCAATGCCATTAAAGATAGCACATACTTAGAAGAATTGCGGGATTTATTGTATAAGTTGCGTGCTTCGGCAGCAACCGGTGATACTTTGGAATCAACACATCATGCTACCGTTCGTAAATTTCTAAGCTTCGGCCAAATTGAAGATTTAATAGAGATATTAAAGTACCCATTGATTTATGGTGTCTTTTTAGATCCTTATTCAGCAAACATTCTGCTGGATAAGTTAATTACATCTGAAGATTTTGAAAATGCAGCTCAGGTGGCTTCATTAATCATGTTACAAGAAGACTATTCTAATGATATTTCATGTGCATTGAGCAAGTATGCTTGCTATAAATTTATTACAACATATATCCCACCATCACCTGAGCCAGAAACTGATAAGAAAGAAAAAGTAGAAGAGATAAAAATAAGGATTAAGTTTCTAAGAAATCCTTATTTTGATGATCATTTTGACTTGACAAATAAATTGGCTTTATCTGGGAAAACATTAGCATGGATGTCAGAAACTGATAATAATTGCCTCAACATAAATACACAAATTTTGGGATGGTTATATTATGAAAAATATGAAAAGTTATTGCAATTGTGTCAGGCCATTGCTGGAAATAATAAAACAAAAGTTTATACTGAGGTGAAAGAATTACTTTTGAAGGCAGCAAATGATCAAACTACTAAGCCAGAAATCAAAACTGCGTTAGATAGCTGCATTTCAGCTTTAGACAAATTAGAATTATGTGAAGAAACATTAGAACAAGCACTGATTACCTCAATTGAAAATGCTATAAACAAATCTCAAAATAAGGATATTGCTGCACAAGAACAGGTAATGAAGTTTTACTCTTTTGCAACTTGAAGGTAGGACAAGTAGTGTTACAAATAAGTATTGAAAATGCTGATGGCTCAGCAAAGAGTTGGTGGTTTATTAGTTTTTGCTGTTTTTCAAATAGTGCTGGGGGAGTCGCAAAGTACCAAAATAATAGTTCAAAGTGGTGATTGCAAATTTATATTAAGATAAAGGGTCTTGCCACAAGTATAAAACAGCCTTCCTCTCGTTCGTCCCGCCCAATCCCTTTTTTCCCAGTATTAAACTGTAGTTCATGTAAAATTTTTGAATATTGAATATTAATTATACTTATATACATATATATATTGAAGTATATACATATGTTTATTATAGGGGTGTGCTATATGTACTATATAAATGTTTTCTTTCTGTTTGTAGTAACATTTTTTATATATTTAATATTTTTATATACTATATATTTATATCTCTAAATACTGTTTATGTGTAAGTACCTATACTATAAGTGTATTATAATATATCACGCTGCTGCTGGTGAGACGCTTGTGTTGTCGCTACTGTTGGCGCTGACCAAAAATCAGTGTTGTGAGGTAAAACTCACAACGTTTGCTGAGTTAGTGCCTTTTGGCTGTTGGAGGGCACAGAGAGATTTTTGATGCGTTCTTGGTATTTATTTTTATAGTGTTTTTTGTCTTTTTATCTTTAGTTTTTAATCACTTTTTGATATTTTTATTTAATTTTTGTTTTGTGTTTTTAAATATTTCTGTGTCATATTGTTTTTTTCTGTATTCTTTTTCTTTTTTTTATTTCTTATTGTCTGCATATTGTTAGTTTTTGTGCCTTTTATGCAGCAAATAAATGTTTTTCTTTCTTTCTATGGCATTATTATGCAAGATTGATGGAAGTAAAAAAAAGAGGAAAAAATTATAGTGTATTTCTGTTATGAAAAGGTCTGAATGGCAGTGCATGATGCTCTTCTAGTCCCTTTGTTTCATGGCAGTGGATTTTGAGGGTGGCAGAAGTAACATGAGAGCATCAAATGATAAAAGATAATTAAGTTCAATAGACCTGCACATGTTCTAAATGGTTAATGGTCCTGGGTGTTGTTATTCAAAAAACTCTTTTATTCTATAGAACATGAAAAGATGTCTGGTTGTATACAATAAATGGGGTTTTCCCAATTGACCTACATACAAAAACTATCCATTTCCAATGCATGTTGAAGAAAGAGTTATATTCATTTAAAAAACAGACACTTACATTTTATTATTTATATAGATTAAATGGATTTTTTCAGCTGACAATATTTCAGGTTTAATATAAAACACTGATACATTTTCATTCGTTGTTAACATCTTTCAAAAACGATGTTCTTATTCTTATCTTACAAAAAATAATACATATGAATAGCTGGCTGGAAACCCATCACCAACAACCTTTATTTTACACAATCGATTTCCAAAAGTATGACAAATTTCTTGTTCTGGTTATCACCTCTAGGGGTTTAGAGCCATAAGTATATGTATGTACACACAATATTACCACTCTATACAATTTATTTGCGCCGCCAATCCACCTCAATTTGTTCCGGGCGGAGGGCATTTGTGTTAATGTCTTAGACAATTTCATTCCACAGTCTATTAACGGGCTTCCTTATTTTCACAGCTGTTTACATCTTGGGCAGAAATCCGTCAAACCAAGTTAAATGAACAAATCAAGCGATTGGATAGAGCTAAGCGATTGCAGTTAATCCAAGAGAAACAAGATAAATTAAAGGAGGAGGAACAGAAATTGTGGTTCTTTGAAAATGAAGATCAAATTGATTTGCAGATTGAAGAAAAGGAAGCTATGGAAGATAAATCAGTTTCTAAAAAGAAGGTGTCAGTGAAAGGGGATGATAGCTATATACCACCAGAAATTATTCCAAGGAGACGATAAAAGGAAAAGAAAATAAATGTATAGATAAAGTCATTGTTTAGTTGTATAAACTTTATTACATAATAAATAAATGTAAAATTATAATAAATCTATTTATTTTTTATCAAGTATTGCTTAGAGCAGACATACTTGAACAGCTTGAGTTTTTGCTGTCAACTGTCATGCTGAAGCTGCCATAGACGGCGTGAGATAGTTTGACTGCTAAATCGGTCAATGTATTAAAATACTGCTACAAGCAGTGAATTTATGGCATCCCTTAGACTGCTATATTTTCTCTCTGCATCTTGGTCAAATCGTGTTCTATTTTCCTTATTGTTTCCTCTGTACCCTTGGTTTTAACTGCATTTATATTGTCTTCCAAATCAATTATATCCCTTGCAAGCACTCCAGCATCATTGATAAGTGATACTATAGTAGTACATTCGGAATGAAGTAATGCTAAAAGCTTGTAAGCTTTTTTAGCTTGATCATCTTTTCTAGCATCCTGTAACAACATAGCTCATCATAAAAAAGGTTTAAGTTTATATGTTTGTAGGTTGTAGGTGATGTCTGATTCTACGAAACTCACATCTAAAATTATTTTATTCATAGAACCTGCCTCTCAACACTGACAACTATATAGTGCTGTGTGGTGTTGGCTTAGAATAGCACTACCCCATTTCTTCCCGTGGGTTTTCGTAAGAGCCGGCTAAGGGTATCGGGGCTTTGAAGTGATTTTTGGGCGATTTGGTAAGAAACTCATCACCAAAAACCTTTGTTTTACAATTTTATTCCCACATAACTTCCAAAAGTGACTGAGGAATTTCGTATTCTGAAGTTCTGGTACCCCTTCTTTCTAGAGACTCATAGCCGTGAGTGTATGTATGTATGTATAAATCCGGTAGTAAACATTTACTAAGTGCGAATCAGCTTACCCGAAATGGGTTTCCTAGTCGTTTAGTTGCAGTTATGCGTGCAGTATATAATATTAACTGCTGACTTTATTTAGTTCAAACTAATTTTCATTGAATGTCTTTGTTAATACCTGATGTTCATATGATATGTAGTCTTTAGATATTTACTCCCTTAAACGAAACTGGGAAGGGTTTTTGAAACGTATTACATCTTTATGTTTGGAGGAAAAATCCGAAAAACTTCGTGAGCAAACCCACGTGGCTATGTTATACTCAACAGTTTACAGTTGTGAGCCAAGTGTATTCGTACAGAGCTGCTTTAAGCCTACCCCGTATCACGTGGATACACTGTCGTACTAAACCATGGGTAATCTGAACATCATGTGACTAATATGACACATGATGTTGAGAAGTTCTAGTAATTTACTCCACCCCTTCAGGGATTTACGGCGTCAACGTTGAGTTGAGAGCCTCAGATACACATCATCCAAACTATAAACGTATATAGTCATACGCGCAAAATATATTTTATTTTATTGGAAAGGAAACAAATATGTATTAGTGTACAATACTCACATAAAAATTAATGTAGTTTCATACTAGATTTATGTTGAAATAGTTATATAAAAAATATTCTACAAGTTACATAAGTTGTAGACTATATATTTTAGTTTTTTTTAATTGATTGAGTAAACTATTAGGTTTCGCTCGGCAAACGATCGGGTTTACCCGTAACGGCGATATTTAAATAATATTATCATTTTATTCATAGTTGTATAGTGTCTTAGGAGGCGAACGTGGTTTATTAGGGATTTTAAATGATTTAAGGGCGATGCGGTTGAAGACCAGACATCAAGAACAATCATTTTTACAATTTTTTCCTTACTCTACTTCCAAAGTGGCTTAGGAATTTCTTGCTCTGAAGCTCTGGTTACCCCGTCTAGGGATTTATAGCCGTAAGTATATGTATATACGCATGTATGATATTCAAACAAAATACAAACCTCAAACAGAGTTTCATCTGCAATAGAAAAACATCGATCCAGTTGGCCTTCTAACGAGTTGATTTCTTTTTGTAATTGCCTAGTGTCATCCAATACTTTTTTGATTTCAAAGTTTTGCTTGTTGATGTTAGCGATTATTTCTAATATGCGTTTGGTGTATGTAGATCTGTAAATAAAAACAATTAAGTTGTGTTCATCTGTTTCAGTTTATGTTGAATGCTTAACTTTATAGCAAAATATACTGCTTTTGGGATCCACCAGTGAATGCTTTTAAATCACTCAATTCATACAACTCTGCGTTAAATTAGTTTTAACTTATTTTTCACGACTGATCTTAATCAGATGCCTAGAAGGTGATTTTGACCATAGTCAACCACGCTGGCCCACTGCAGAAACGGTTAACCAAAGACTACCGTGCTAGTAGCGCCGACACCGAAGGCGAAACAGACCTCATATAACATAATCATCTTAAATTTTCAGATAATTACAAATTCGTTTTATTTGTTCCTCGCTTAAATAAATGCCGAATAAATATTTAATCCAAGACTTTATACTCCCGTTCATGCGCCCGGATCAGAATTTGTGAGGTTTGATAAATTCTACATCAATTCAAAGTCGCGCTTATAGATATATTTTCTTCTCGCCGCTAAACTAGTTGCAATAGTAATCAGAGTTTATTGTCATCTTTTTTAAGGTTATCGACTAGAATTATACTCTTTGAATCACACAAACCGATGCCATGTATTAGCCGGACAATAAAACCACATGAGCCTTCTGTAGTTTGTATGATCCTAGGCTTTTTCATTGTTTTGAGTGATATTTAGTCGCTGGTTAGTGGCGAAGCTAGGTTTCATATTTTTTTTATATTTTTTCTATTAATTCAAGTGGATTGGCTTTATACAACTCGTAAGAAAACACCTCATCGAAAAAAAACACCGCGCAAACACCTTAGAATAACCAAGTGTAATTTTATGATATGTTAGCTTAGATGCTCACGATCTTAGCTTTCTCCACAACTATTAATCTTCGAT
This sequence comes from Bedellia somnulentella, assembly GCA_963576735.1. Lineage (NCBI taxonomy): Eukaryota > Metazoa > Arthropoda > Insecta > Lepidoptera > Bedelliidae > Bedellia > Bedellia somnulentella. Next base: position 10,802,267 of record OY755171.1, read on the forward strand.
CAGTATAATAAAATCACGGTTTTTACCGTGTAGTGCGGGCTCAGAATGTCACTAGCCCTTTCTACCCATAGGTGTGGTAAGAGGCGACTGGGGCGTATGGGGTTTTTTTTAAGTGGTTTTTGAGCGATGCGGTTGGAGCCCCATCACCAACGATACTCTATTTCTACCATCTTCAGTTGCATAAGATGGAGCGGACTCACCCTAAGTCGCGTCGACTTGTTTTTATGTAGGGCTTGGGAGTTACACATTTTAAACTAAAGTGTTTGTTCACTGCACGATGTTCAAATTTATCCTTTTTTAAACTGCTCCATTAAACTTACGGCATCACGTTGGGTGGGCCCAGAACAATTAATTACTGTTTATAAACTAAACTACTTGTTTTTATTTAAATATACATATATACATACATATACTCACGGCTATAAATCCCCAGAAGGGGTAGCCAGAGCTAAGGAATTAGAAATTCCTCAGCAACTTTTTGAAATGTGAGTGGGGAAAAGATGGTGAAAATAAAGGTTGTTGGTGATAGGTCTCCAACCGCATCGCCCAACAATCCCTTAAAGGCCCCAATACCGTTAGTCGCCTCTTACGTACACCCACCGGAAGAAATGGAGTAGTGTTATTCTAAGCCGACACTACACACATTTTATATAAACGTAGCTACAAAATGAGTTAAATATACCGAAAACATAACTGTATTAGGTTAAATTCTTTAAATGACGCTTATATGTATGCATCTACCAAGCCTGCTTACCTTTTATTTCCAGTTCGCAATTTTTGATTTTTTATCTGTAGCTGTTGTTTTAGTTGTTCTTTACTAGTATATTCCTCTTTAAGTGATTTCGCAGTATCTCTTAACGAAACAAGAATTCTTCTATGTTTACTCCTTTCAGGCTGCAATAAAAATAGTTTTATTATTATAATAAGTAAGTCGTACTTGAAAGAAGCTGACCTGAAAAGTAAGCTGAACATTTCTATATCGCAAACTCAGCAGAACTATTATTTTCCCCGCAATGTTCATTCACAATAAAATATTATAAATCAACCTGTTTACGTTACGATGTCAAGTTTTATCTGTCGGGCTGGCGGCATTCTACTATAGATTTGTACTTTCGAGTGAGGGCAAGCGCCCGGTATAAAACGTAACCCTGACTTTAATCTCCACAATACCATTTGCACACATATTTATATAATTTACAGAAGGAAGAAGGAAAATTATTGCATTTTATTAAAATACATACATTTATACATATATTCACGGCCATAAATCTCAAAAACTTGTAGCCAGAGCTTTAGAGCTAGAAATTCATCAGTCACATTTAGAAGTTGATAGGGGAGAAGATGGTTGAAATAAAGGGAACACTTGGGTCTAATAAACAGATTGAGATATATATGTTGTAAAAAAAAACTTTGAAAGAAAATTGGATCTTGGTCCGTAACGTTTCGTTTTTTCGGTTTATTTCTTTTTATTAGATCTTTAAGTTAAAAATAATGACATACTAACAAAAACTAACATATTAAATAAGTATTTCGATGTTACTAACTTACTAACTGCATATGGATCTTGTATATCCGAAATAAAGTTTTTTATTATTATTTTGGGTATGACTTTTAGTTCCTCGCCTCTCCCATGGCCGAAAAAGAAAATATAAATTTAAAATGGGAGAGGCGGTACTCCCCAACAAAAGCACAGTCGGTCGGGGTCAGGGAGTCAGGTTCAAGAACCGACGGACGATCCGAGCCGTATCGAGCAGCACCGCTTTCTGCATCTGTGCTGGAACCGACACGCCACAGAAATCCAACCGCCTCAAGTTGGTCGCGAGGCTGGTTGGAATTAACCCGTTCGCGGACAAAACAATTGGGATTATTTCTGTCGAAGTCACACCCCACATGTCGGTGATCTCGTGAGCCAGACCGAGATATTTCCGACGCTTCTCGGTGTCGGCTTTCACGAGACCCTCGTCATGAGGGATAGTGACATCCACTAGAAATACCCTCGACTGCGACCGATCCCATACCACGATATCAGGCTTATTCGCTAGAATAGTCCTGTCCGTGATAACGGATCGGTCCCAATAGATTTTGGCACGGTCGTTTTCTAGGATTGGCTCCGGCAGATACTTGTAATACGGCAGCCTCTGTTGAAAGAGTCCGTATTTCAGAGCGAGCTCCTGATGCAGGATTTTGGCTACTTGGTTGTGTCTGTGCAAGTACTCAGTGTTAGCAAGAGCCGAACAACCGGAAATAACATGCCTAAGTGACTCTCCGGGACGGCCACATGCTCGACAGATGTCTGTGGTACCGTCCTTTAGGATGTACTTCCGATAGTTCCGCGTCTTGATAACCTGGTCTTGTATTGCACAGACAAAACCTTCGGTTTCCCCAAAGAGGTCCCCGAAACGCAGCCAATGCAGGGAGGCTTTACGGTCCACGAAAGGTTCGTGAAGTACCTTGTAAAACCTCCCGTGCAGCTCCTTCTCTTTCCATACGGACTCCCGATCAGAGGTGCTAAGTACCTCCGGGGTTCGCCAATCCTGTGAGGCCAACGATAAGGGAGTCAGTCCTTTATCACTAGCGACCACCTCTCCCCGAATACTATCATCCGTCATCGTCAAAAAATAGTTTCTGAGGTTGCATACCTCGCGGTTGTGCATAGTTTTGGCACTCAAGAGGCCTCGACCACCACACTTCCGCGGGATATACAATCTCATAACCGACGACCTCGGATGATGCATTCGATGAGAGGTCATCATCGTGCGGACTCGTATTATTATTATTATAACTAATTAAACATTTATCCAAATAAAATGTTTAATTAGGATGTGTGCCGTCTATATACACTAAGATGATAATTGCATTCTAGTAGACACCTCATAGTTTTCCTATGTTAACTGATTTTCAAATCATCAGTATCTGAAATAGTGACACGTGATTCACCGCGACCTCACATGTTGACAACACGTGTTCTTTAGTTGGTGATGGGTCTCCAACCGCATCGCCCGAAACTCACGTTAAAAAAGGCCTTTTATATACACTATACCCTTAGTAGCCTCTTACGACACCCGTATGTAGAAAGGGGCAGTAACATTCTAAGCCGGCTCTACACGACACACTTCCACAAATTTCCACAAATTATTCCATTTCATTAAAATAAATTAAGTTTAATAATATAGCTCAATTGGCAGAGCGACCGGGGCGTTGACCGGGAGGTTGAGGGTTCTAGTCCTGCTGGTGTCAGAAAAAATATTCTTAATATAATTGATTAGTAATAATCCCCTCATGAGGTTTTCATAAACAAAACATTCTAATTAAGTTTTTTTTATGTCAATAACAAACGTTTCTTTATTATATCGTCGAAATGGAACCAATTCAAGTTTTATTTATACAAAATTCAAAAGTTCGGTTTTGTACTGAAGTAGATTTATATTTTTAAAAAGAAGTATATAAGCATGTCATGGTCAGCACTGGTCGTACTACTCTTATAAACCACCTAGTGGAAGAGCTTTAATAAGAGTAAATAGATGTAATTCTCAAACAAACCTCTGAATTGTTATTTGCAGCATTTGAATTGTCAATTTTAAGTTTCAATTCTAAACTTCTAGAGGTTAAGTTTTCGCTTTTTAAATGCAGCTCCTGTATATTCTGTTGAACTTTATCTAATATATTGAGAACACTGTCGTTATCATTTACATCCACACCAACACTGGCCAAAATATCCAAAAGTGATTTAAGTTCTGTTTGAGCTTTTTCATTCATATTGTTGGCCTGAAAAAACATAAATATTTTATGGTTCGGTATGTAGAAGTGATAATTAATAAATCATGAAAATGTTATAATTACCTTTTTGAGTTCCATATCCATCACATTTTTCTCACTTTCTAAATCATTGATTTTATTTCTCATATGAATTGTTTCTTCTTTTAACTCCTTCAAATTTTTATCACTAACTGTTATTGATTTTTCATTTTTAACTTTGGTTTCCTCTTGTTTTGGCTGCAACTCTGAATCTTTTCTTGCAATGCTCATAATTTGAGTTATGAGTTCACTTTCTTTTCCCAATAAAGTATTAAGAATTATGTTAGATTTATCTGAAAACAAATTATCTAGTATTGCAATTTGACACTTGATATTAGCAAGGGTAATAAGAAAACGCATTTTAGGATTTAAGAGTGCAGAAATAATCAATAATAAAAAGACAAAAAGCAGGACCTCCTTAATACATATAACCATTTTTCAGTAATATGATGAAACAAATATGGAGGAAAACTTAGTACCTTTAATTGTGTCAAAATCTCCTATAGTATTACTTTTAACGGAAAAGCAACTGGATGGAATCCATATAGTTTTCATCTCTTCATCTATTTTTTGTCCAATACTCAGTAACAGTTTTGACTTCTTTGACTCCACATAGTCTATTTGACTGCCTTGCACGCCATCGTTTGGAAGATTTTCAATCAAGAACATAAACACGGGTCTAAGTTCAGTCTCATTATGGTACAAAAACGTTTGGTAGCCCACATCGTTCTTATATCCAAGATCCTGAAATTGGTATCTAAATATATATATTTGAAATTTGTTACAAAGTTAAAACTGAAAGTATGTTACCGCCTGGTATGACTCAACATATCAAAATAAACTCATCATTTACGCCGTACAGTACTAATTTTTGATTCCTGGTGTTTAAGGGCGCCCCCATTTTGGCTGAACAATGTATTACGGATACAAAAACTTTTTTGTGACACAAGAGATTCACAACGAAAAAATAAGCAGCCCATACATTTTGATCTAAAAGACCCATTCCTCTCATGGTATTATTATAAGAATTGATCTGTGTCATGTGTCCTTATATATTTATTTATTTATTTTTAACAAGAGTCTAGCAGTAACGCGTTCGCTGACAATCCGGAAGTCTCGGTTTCGATACCCAGGGAGTTAAGAGGATTGCATAGCACATAAACCTGTTTCACTTTGTATACTCTGCCTAAATTTTATACAGTTGAACAGATAACTCAATGTTTTTGTTTTTGTATCAGTATTTTTCATAACACAACGAAGTTGGATTGTTAGATAAAATCATTATTGCACTAGTACCTATTAGTATCAAATTGCCGCCGTGATAGTCCAATTGGGTAGAACGAACGCCCGTTCATACAGACAGGCATAAGTTCAAATCCTGGGTCGGGTCTACACCAATTAATGTCTTTTTTAAAGTCATATGTGTGGTTAATTTATCATGGTTGTTAACGGTGAGGGAAAAAAAATCGTGAGGAAACCCACATGGCTGAGTTTTACTTAGTTATGTGTGACAGTGTATTCGTACCAAACGGCGCTGGCTTTATCACCAGGTGACGATGTCATTTTTAGAAGTACTTCTGTCAACGCTGAGTTTTGTGTATCAAATTACAATTTAAAATTATCCATTACTGTGGTTAGTTTTGGGTTTGCAATCATAGAGATGGTGTAGTTATTCTTGAAATATGTAAGGTTTGTGTGACACCACATGCAACATTATATACGACTTATTCAATTTCTGCTCACCAACATGAAACTTTGCGTGATTATACATAGCCTATTTTACGTCCCAAGATCGTAGTAAATCATAGAGTAGATTTTTTTTTTCAACCTTAGCTTATTTATTTATTAGCTTAGCGTTTTCCGTGCCTAATATTACAGAGAAACAAACAATTTAGTCCTTTTTATAATATTAGTATAGATACAATTTTAAGAAAGGAGTTCTTTCATTACTCTCTACCAACCAATGTGTAATAAATTTTTTTTTATGTCTTCCATGATGAAGACAAATGAAAGTGATATTAAATAATATTGATTGGAGATTTTGATAAAATACCAGGATAAACTTTGTTCATTTGGATTTTTGTAAATTAACACTACTTAAATCTGATTTTATATTAAAGATTTTGTGATGTTAAAGGTTGTAAATAAAAGTTTTCATATAATGGCTATGTTTGTTAATTAAAAATGTTCAGAGTCAACCACTGATAAAACCCTTTTTAACCATAAATGTGGTGATTTTTGATGGAAAAAACATATAGCTTTCATAATTCTAAATATGATTAAGTAAATATAAAATTGAAATAATAATTTAGATGTATAATCGAAGTTATAAAGTATACAGTACCTTACAAGCTGATGCTATTTGAGAAGCAACTTCTATCCGCTGAGATATTCCTTCCGGAAGATTGTCAGCCAATTTTAAAGAAGGGTTTATTGTACACAAGCACTTTGAAACAGATTTGATAATAGTACTCGATTCCAGATCTGAAAGGTGCTTCACGTCATCTCCTATATTTCTGGAAAGTGTATAATTTTATGCTTTCGGAAGTTCAGTGAGGAAAAGATTGTTAAATGAAGGATGGTTGGTGATATGACTCCAGCCACATGGTAAAAATCACTAAAAATGCTCCAAACTAGGGTACATCCATGACACTTGTGAGAAGAAATGGGTTAGTGCTATTCTTACCCAACAGGGCACCTTAAGAGGTTTTTTTATATCTTCTATTTTACAATGTTTTATTTCTATATAGGTTGGAAAAAAATAACAGTTTTTATTTTATTTTCATAATAAATCATTTGAATATTTTTTTGAGGCATCAACAACAGAAAATTTAAAGTTTTGACTGTGGAAGCAAAACCTAATTGAGGACACTGATTTGGTCACTACCATTTAACTTTAAAAAAAAGATTAGTTGAGTTTTGAAGACTCATTCAGAATTAATGAGAAATAAATAAGGGATTTTTAAAACAAAACTGAATTGAATTTCCTGGGAGGCAAAAATGAAAATCTGATGATGTAATAAAATCACTAGGTTTTAATGATTTTGTTTTATTATCAAACAAAGAGTATTACATCAATGTCTAAATTCATCACACATCATCAAGCATCCAAACTTGTGTATTAACTGTCAGACTGCCCATGCCAAAGCCTTAGATTGCAATAAAGACATAATTTTGTCCAGAAATTATATTTGATGAAAATAGGACATTGATTTCAGCTAAAAGCTGAACTAGGGTACCTGCATCCCAGAAACTCGACTTTATAACAAAAAAATACAAGGTTAAACAATAACAAAAACATGAAGAACACAAAGAGATTATAGCTAAAGACTTAAAAATAATCTTCTAAAAGGCAGAAGAACTGTTGTTGATGATAAGGATATCGGTTCTTCTATCAAAATATGTTTTTATGTCACATAGAAACTTTACTTGGTATATATTTTAATAATTTATGTATGAAAACATTTGGTGGCCCCTATAATTATAACATTAAAACTTGTATTAAGTTTTATTAAGGCAAAAATATTTGAATGTTTGTTTAATAGTGTCATTGACTAAATCAATCACTTACATTTCCAGCTGTTTCAGAAAATGCAAAATAATAGAATCTACTTCTTCCATCATGAAAACCGCATTTAAATCTTACTTAATCTTAAATGAAATCCATTTAATTTCTGTTTATGTTTTCTGTATATTATATTTAGATATTGGATTGGCCACCACCACAGATTACAATATAGATACTACGTATCAGATAGGAATCTTACTCTAGCGTTTTTGGTACAGTAGGCACGTTAGTTTAGAGTTTGACATGTTTTTAGGGTACTTTTTTTAGGTACAGATCCACAATCTTTTCTTGGCCGGCAAGGGCGTCGCTGTCATCGATATTAGTATTGCCATCAAATAAAAATTAACCATTATAAGGGAAATAGTTTAAAAGGCTAATTTGTTTATGTATTGAAATGTCTTAATAAAACAATTAATAAAATTTAATTAATAATAATTAATAATTAATTTTAGATAAATAACTTCGTTTTATTAAAAGTTAAATATATTTGCTTATTTTTGTCTTGTCTTGTATGGGACCCTGAATTTACTGATCCTACCTTACAAATGTCGTCGGGAAGAGATGATAGGCTTTTAGCGATATGACTCCCAATTGTGCTGTGTAGTGTCGGCTTAGAATAACACTACCCCATTTCTTCCGGCGGGTGTACGTAAGAGGCGACTAACAGTATTGGGGCTTATAAGGGATTTTTAGGCGATGCGGTTGGAGACCATCACATTTCCAAAAGTGGCTGAAGAATTTCTAATTCCTTAGCTCTGGCTACCCCTTCTAGGGATTTACAAAAGGCAAAACAATTTTTCTCAATTGGCAGAGCGACGAGGGCATATACCCAGAGGTCGTGGGTTCGATCCCCGCTGGAGTAGAAATTTTTCTTTCCTTTATTTATTACATTTATAATATTATTTAGTGGGATAAATAAAAAATAATAAAGGCATATACTGTTTCTCTTTATTAAGATAAAGAGGCTGATTTGGATGATTATTTTTTGCAAGTCGACTGTCCAAGGGCATCTATATAACATCCTTGAGGCATCCACACAAAATTTAATCAAAGGAAAAAGACTGTGATTAAACAAAAAAATAATTAAAAGGATGCGTCGTAAATATAGGTCTCCATGCTTTTATTTTGTCTTTTATGCATACATCTACCGAAACATAATATTCCCAGCTCATGTTAAGCTTATTCAACCATGTTAAATTAACAGTATTCAATGCTTTGCTTTGAGGCATGGACGTCGTATTATAGCTACATCCAAAATGGATTAATTGTCATGCTCAGACTGTTAAAATATTGATTGGTGATAAAAATACAACCATTTTACAAAATGTATATTTCCATTTTAAACTGGAACATATGCACACTTATAACTTTGTTTAGCTGCTTTCACTTAATAACAAGTACAAATGATTCTTTTCACACTATATTCCAGATGTTGGCTAAATCATAATGTAGTACAATATTGGACAACCTAGACAATCTTTTTATAAACAATCCTTTTTATCAACATGAACAACAATTTTATCAACAACCTTTATTTTACCATCTTTTCCCCATTAAACTTTCCAAAAGTGACTGAGGAATTTCCAATTTCTTAGCTCTGGCTACCCCTTATAGGGATTTATAGCCGTGAGTATATGTATGTATCTATGTACTCCCAATTGTATTTCTCTGTAAACTGTTTTATTATTTTACACTCAAGGATTTCTTATTTCTGACAATCAGAGTTATAAAAGTGGACACCTCCATAAAATCACTATTTTAATCCCGTATATCAAAAGCTTACAGTGTCGTGTACTATCTTTTACATTTAATGTTCACTCATAGATTTCCTAAAAATAATATAAATAAAACTTTTCATAAATGTTTATCTATATATATACTTATATACTAATATTATAAAGCTGAAGAGTTTGTTTGTTTGAACGCTAGGATCTCAGGAACTACCCAATCAAATTGAAAAATTCTTTTTGTGTTGGATAGTCCATTTATTGAGAAAGGTTTTAGGCTATATATCATCACGCCGCTACCAACAGGAGCAAACTATCGGCGAATAATGTTGCAAAAACGGGGATAATTATTCATACTTTAAGGCTTCCATTGTGTGCGCTGCGTAAACGTTTTAAGTTACCAAAAAAATGTATTAAAGAATTGTTTCTCTTTAAATGATCTTAAAAAATGTCCGCGACAGTATATGTCTAACTTTTGAGATTCACTTACTATAACCATTTTTATGGTAAACAAATTTGGTCGAATTTAATGCATTATTGCCATAATGTTTTATCAACATAATATTAATCCTTATCCAAATAAATATGTTGTTGATTAAGAGTATTTAACTGAGAACAAAATTGTCCTTGACATCACTTAATTTAAATAAACATCTTAGAAGATAATACAATTTTAAAATTACTCCGTAACAAAATTTACACGCGTGCATGAAGCGCAAGACAAGACGCTGCGCTGGCCGGCGAGCGAGGTCACCTGCGCGAGAAGCTTATGTTTAAGCCTTATCCTATTAATATTATAAATGTGAAAGTTTAGATATTTGGATGTTTGTGTGTTTGTAGCTAAATAAAGACTAATTCATAGAACGTGTTTAAAATAAAAGTTACAGGAAGCCAGATTATGATCCCAATTAACACAATAGGACACTTATTATCCCAGAAAAATTAAGAGATCAATAAATTTTCTTAAACAATGGCCAAACTGACTAACTGACTAAGAATCAATGCTCAGCCGAAACTACTATACTTATAAACTTAAAATTTATAAAGTGAAAAAATTGTGAGGACACTTTGAAAAAGACCTTTTTCTCATCGCATGACAGAGACCCTCAACGGGTCAGTTAAATATTTCAGATTGACGACGTGAAAGTCTACACTTTTGACAGTACGAAGTCTGTGGGGTCAGCTATATTAAATACTTGAAAGATAAGCGTTTATTAATATGCAAAGAAACATTACATAATTATTAATCTTTCAAAAAAAGCTCCCCTATAAAAAATATTAATAGGAAAATGATAATTTATTATATACGTAGGTCACCCTATAAGTTTTATTTAGTTAAACAATGACAGTCTGAAATTTCAAAATAGCGACAGTACAGATCCACAATCATAACTTGGCCGGCGGCGACTCTGGTACTACTGTCGCCATTTTGAAATTTCGGCCTGTCATTGTCAGTTAGTTCTTAACTAAATAAAAATTATAGGGTGACCTACGTATATAATAAATTATCACTTTCATTAATATTTTTTGTAGTGGAAACTTTTTTTCAAAGACAATTATTTTTATGATGTATCTTTGCTTATTGATAAACGCTTTTATTTCCAGTATTCAATATAAAAATTCATGAAAATTATTATTTATATTGTTAAATTTTATCTAAGTAGGCTAACACCGTCCGAAAAGTTGTGCGCGCATCGATAGTCATGCGGTGCGGGTTACGGGAAGTGGGGAAATGCTCCTGAATAAGATTTCACTTCGTATACACTGATGCGTGGGTTCTAATCCTAAGGCGGGGATGTACCAATGTGTCATTTCTTAAGTAATAACTGTCTGACATATAAAAATACAAGGCAAATACGACGTGATAGCTTAATGGGTAGAACACCGGTTAACGTGCAAGCGACTAGTGTTCAAATCCCGAATCGGGCCTACACCAATTTGTCTTTTCTAAAGTCATATGTGTGGTTAATTTATCACGGTTGTTAACGGTGAGGGAAAAATAGTGAGATAACCCACATGGCTGAGTTGTACTTAGTGGTGTGACAGTGTATTCGTACAAAACGGCGATAGGCCTACCCCCTATCACGTGAGTACACTGTCCATGCAAAACGTGGGTACTCTGAACACCAGGTGACAAAGTCACGTGATGTTCAGAAGTATTAGTACCTCTGCCAAACCCCTTCGGGGGTATTCGGCGAGAACGTTTATGTTATGTTATATGTTACAAGGCTGTTAACAGCAATAAAAAAGTGCCCATAAATTCACTGACCCAGCAAAATGAATGACCCAAACGATATCTGATGTTTAGAATTATTTTTTCTGTGCCACCTTTTTAGGGGATCTATGTGTAAATATGAAATGTTAAAGACAGTACACAACAAGGTAAGCCTCTAATTTACAGGATTTAAAAAATGATTTTAAGTAGTTACCCACTTATTAACTCTGAGTGGCACAAATAACAAATCCTTGAGTATAAAATAATGAAACAGCTTGCAGAAAAGTACAATTGGCAGTGTTATCGCTAAAAGCTTCCAGACAACATTTGGGAGGTAAGATCATCAAATTTAGGATACACAGTCATTCGGGTAGACATACCAGACAAGGGCAAAAATAAATAAATATAATTAGCTTACATTAAAACGAACTTGTTTACTTACAATAATAGTTATTACACACATATACTCAAGGCTGTAAATCCCTAGAAGGGGTAGCCCGAGCTAAGGAACTAGAAACTCCTCAGCCACTTTCGGAAAGTTGAGTGGGGTAAAGATGGTAAAATAAAGGTTATTGGTAATGGGTCTCCAACCGCTTCGCCCAAAAATCTCTTAAAAGCCCCAATACCGTTAGTCGCCTCTTACGTACACCCACCGGCAGAAATGGGGTAGTGCTATTTTAAGCCGACACTACACAGCAACTAGTTATTAATTAAATGAATATTATATAAATTGTTTTATTAAGACATTTCAATACATAAATAAATTAGCCCGTATGATGTAAAGTTATTTCCCTTATAATGGTTATTTTTTATTTACTGGCAATACTAATATCGATGACAGCGACAGCCCTTACCGGCCAAGAAAAGTTTGTGGATCTGTACTAGGGGTTACTGGCGTAGGTGACAAATGTCATAGCATAAACGTCCAATAGGACCAAAGAGTACATTATAGATCCACAAACTTTTGGCCGACGGCTGAATTGGTAATACTGTCGCCATTTTGAAATTTCAGACTGTCATTGTTTAACTAAATAAAACTTATAGGGTGACCTACGTATATAATAAATTATCATTTTCCTATTAATATTCTTTATAGGGGAGCTTTTTTTGAAAGAATAATAATTATGTAATGTTTCTTTGCATATTAATAAACGCTTATCTTTCAAGTATTTAATATAAACATTTATGAAAAGTTTTCTATCTTTGTAAGAAAGATAGAAAAAGGAATGGTTTGGGCACATAGAGAGGATGGATGATAGAAAATTGTTAAAAGGGATCTATAGAGCTAGTGTGGATGGTAATGTTAGTAGAGGACGACCACGGAGAACACACTTGGACCAAATTGAGAGTGTGCTCAAAAAGGCTGGCGTCCGAAGTATGAAGAATAAAAGAGCATGTATGAAAAGATTGATGGATGTAAACGAAGCTAGAGAGGTTTGTCAGGATCGTGCGAAGTGGCGATCAATAGTCTCTGCCTACTCCAATGGGAACTAATGGCGTGAGTATATGTATGTATGTATGTTATGAAAATTTTTATTTATTTTGCTAAAATTTTCTAAGCAGGCGAACACAATTATTCTGTGCCACTTTTTAGGAAATCTATGAGTGAACATTAAATGTAAAAGACAGTACACGACACGGTAAGCTTTTGATATACAGGATTAAAAAAGTGATTTTATGGAGGTATCCACTTTTATAACTCTGATTGTCAGAAATAACAAATCCTTGAGTGTAAAATAATAAAACAGTTTATAGCTAAAAGCCTATAATCTCTTCCCGACGACATTTGGAAGGTAGGATCAGTAAATTCAGGGTCCCATACAAGACAAGACAAAAATAAGCAAATATAATTAACTTTTAATAAAACGAAGTTATTTACTTAAAATAATAATTATTAATTAAAATTTATTAATTATTTTATTAAGACATTTCAATACATAAACAAATTAGCCTTTTAAACTATTTCCCTTATAATGGTTAATTTTTATTTGATGGCAATACTAATATCGATGACAGCGACGCCCTTACCGGCCAAGAAAAGATTGTGGATCTGTATTGGACTTATTTTATATCGACACGATAACGGTTGGAATGAGATGGCAGTATACGATACTAAGTAAGTGCGTAAGAGATGGCTGCTTTATCCCACGCGATAACTAGTTTATACACCGCTCGTACTAGCCGGGCTGGTATTGAAGTCTAAACTTTGGTGTTTTATTGATAAAGTATGTACCTAAAAAAACAACATCTGCTATACTTCGGCCGTTCAGAGAATGCGTTCCTGACACCTATCAGTTAGTCATAAAGATACAAACATAAAGCGCCGACATAACCTTGTAATAGCGCAGTATAGATTTAGAAAAATATTGTTTACCAAGATATTTGACTCTCAGTTTGGCACCAAATTATAACATTCATTGATTATATTATATATTAATTATTGATATAATAATGTTGTTTTAATTCTCATCAATTGTTAAAACGGTAAACAACCAGCAAAAATATTTTTTTCGTAACTGCCATTACAGTACAAAGTTACGTCCTTAGTTCAATCGCGACGTGTCAGGACAGGAACGCATTCTCTGAACGGCCGAACTTTAGGATACCGCTTTTACTATATTTTGAAGCTGTCCTTTCATATTAGTCTGTCTTAAAAAGTTTGGAAACCGGGGCCGTGAATAAATTGAAAAAATAAATATATTATTTAAGTGCTGGCAACATTGAAAAAGTTGCGTAAAAATGGACTTTTTGGCGGGAAGTCTACGAGAGCGGGAGTTTAAAATTTGTTAAATATTTAAATTGATTAATAAAGTAGTAAATTTAATTTATTTGGTTAGTTCTCACCATCAAAATGCCCACCGATAGTGGCGGTGTGGCGCCAAATACTAAGAAGCGAAAAATTGACACCAAAATGACCAGTAATATGGATAAGTATAAACCATTCATTAAAGCAAACTATATCAGAGTTTATCCTGATAATTTAATACTGAATGAATATGCAGTGTTCGTGGCATCTGTTAACGATGACAAAATCGGTAATAGAGACCCCATTCAGATTCAGTCGCTATTTAGCAAATATATCAAAGGGCAATATGAAATGAACAGGATTAATGCTTACAAACTGAAAATTAATTTCAAACAATCAACTGCTGCCAATGATTTCTTAAACTACAGCGAACAATTGATAGAAAAGCATGGTATCAGGGCATTCATTCCAAGTAGTTTTGTCGAGAAAGTGGGAGTGGTACAGTTTGTGCCCGAAGAGATGGGTAATGAGGACCTTTTTAGATCCCTATCCTGCCAATATGAAATTATTTCTATAAGGAGATTCATGAAGAAGGATGAAGATGGTAATTTATTTCCATTAAAATCAATTTCTGTCACTTTTGTATCTAGTTCATTACCAGAGTTTATTTATTTGGACCGATGGAGGTCAAAAGTGTCTCCATACATTCCTCCTCTGCTTCAGTGTTTTAAATGTTTAAAGTTTAACCATTCAGCAAAAATTTGTAAAAATAATCAAATATGTTCCATATGTGCCGGTGCGCATTCCTACAAAGACTGTAATAAGGAAAATGAAATTAAATGCAGTAATTGTGGGGGGGCCCATTTGGCAATATCTAAAACATGTCCGATTAAACAAGCTAAAATTAATAAAAAGAAAACCCTAAGCTATGCAAACATAGTTAGTAACAATACAAGTGTTAAGTCTTTTCCACCATTGCCTAGAAAAATAACCGAAGCAGTCCAATGTACAAATAATAATGTAAAACACCATGACATAGTAAATAACATTGATATAATTAATGCCATAATTAAAACATTGGTAATAATAGGGAATAGCAATGATACACCAAGAAACACAGAGAAAATTAAAGAAATTTTATTAAATAATCTTAAAACCAAATAATGGATAACTTTATAAGAATAGTGCAGCATAACATACAGAGTATTAATAGTAAAAAAACCCTTTTAAAACAATTTTTACTTGAAAATAAAGTAGACATTTATCTAGCTAATGAAACATGGTTAAAGTCTTCAAACAGCCATGTTCATTTTCCAGGTTATAATTGTCTTTACAAAAACTCTAATACTGGCTTCGGAGGAGTAGGTATACTTATTAAAAATACTTTAAAATATACTGAACTAGATATTAACTTTTATGAAGATATACAGGCAGTAGCAGTTTCACTTATCACAGATCATGGTCCTTTGTCCATCATCACTTTTTATTGTCCTCCTAGGTATAAAAATATTAAAATTAATAAACTTAGAAATATAATCAATAGATTATCTAAACCTTGCATTATATCTGGAGATTTTAATGCTCATCATCTAGCCTTTGGATGCGCTGCATCAAATACTAGAGGTAATGATTTGTACAGTTTATTTGATGAGTTGGATTTATGTATTTTAAACACAGGTTCGCCAACAACTGTGCAATGCAAGCCCCAAATAAAAATCAATCTGCTATAGATGTCACCACAGTCAGCTCAGAAATAGCCCCGTTGTGTGAGTGGTATGTTGGAACTGATCCCTTGGGCAGTTACCATTATCCCACTTTTATTGATGTTATCATTAAGCCACACAGTTACTCTGTTAATGAAAATATGGAGAGATATTTGTTTCATAAAGTAGATTGGGATAAGTATTTATGCCAATCAGAAAATCTTATTTTAAATTATACTTTTAACAATAAAGATCCATTAGAAAATTATAATACTTTTTGCAAATTTTTGAATGAACTTAGAGATGTATGTATACCATTGATGTGTAAGAGGAAGTCCAATTTTAAATTAAAAGTTCCTGCCCCATGGTGGAATGATGAATGTCAAAATATGGTAGAGAAGTCTAGAGAGGCATTAAAAACATATAGACAAAAATATGACATTAATTCCTTTATTGAATATAAAAAGATAGATGCTCAGAAAAAAAAGATTATAAATGAGAACAAAAGAAATAGTTGGAAAAATCTTTGTGAGTCATTAAATAGAACCACTCCTATGACAAAAATATGGAACTATATACGCAGGTTTAAAAGAGTAGCTACTAATAGAAATTGTTTCAAGAATGATGAGTGGATCCCATCCTTTATTAATAAGTTAACTAAGACAGATAAGATTGACATGAATTCTTTAAATAAATTATTTTCACAAAATAATGATCTTAGTAATAGCCAGATACTAATTAAAGATTTTACCAGTACTGAATTAGAAATAGCACTAGGCTCTAGACGCAACACTACACCAGGTCTTGATAATTATTCTTATAGTATGATTCAGAAATTACATAATTCTAGTAAAAAAACATTTTTAAATATAATTAACAGTCTTTGGAACAATCAAATAGTTCCAAATGAATGGAAAACACAATGTATATTACCCATCTTGAAAAGTGACAAATCGCCATTGAACCCTGATTCCTATAGACCCATTTCTCTGGCTTCATGTATAGGAAAAATTACTGAACAAATAATCAAAATGAGATTAGACTACTACACTGAAAAACATAACCTATTACCTCCGAACCAGTTTGGTTTTCGTAAGGGCAAAAGTTGTGCAGAGAGTTTTGTTGCTTTAATTTCAGATGTTAAAAATAGTCAACTTTCCAAGTCTTCAACTATATGTACATTTCTTGATGTTCAGGGTGCATATGACAATACAGGATTAATGCAGCTTATTCAAGTTTTATCATCTATAGGCCTTCCTGGAATTTTATTAAAATGGATTTTTAATTTCTTGAATGACAGAACTCTGTATGTTAAGTATAATAATATTTTGCATGGCCCTAATGTTACAAATAAAGGTTTAATGCAAGGAGCTACTCTGTCTCCTATACTATACAATTTGTACACTTCCCAAATAAATAAATATGTAACAGCAGATGTTAAAATTTTACAATTCGCTGATGACATTCTTTTATATTGTTCTGATAAAAACCTCAAAACAGCTGAGCTTAAGATGAATACTGCATTAAAACAATTAAATGTCTATTATGAAAAAATCTTGAATCTTCAAATTAATGGGGATAAAAGTTGTGCATTAATTTTTGGCAAAGAAAGAATTGTAAATATTATATATAATAATAGTGATATTGTTGTAAATAGAGAAAAAAAGTTCTTAGGGATAATTATTGATGACAAATTAAAATTTGATAATTATATCAATTATATAATCAAAAAAGCATTAAAAGGGATAAACATCCTAAGATACTTAACTGGCACTTTCTGGGGTGCAGATCCAAAAATTTTATGTTTACTTTACAAAAGTATAGTACGGAGTCATTTTGATTACAGTTGTTTAGCTTACTTGAATGCAAGTCCCACATTACTTAAAAAAATGGATGTTGTTCAAAATAATGCACTTAGGATCATAGTTGGTGCCATGAAGTCTACCCCAATTAATGCTTTAGAAGTTGAAACAGGTATTGAACCATTACAAATTCGTAGATTACTTATAATAATAATAATAATAATAATAAAAGCATTTATTTGTCTCTTTTACACACATGACATGAAATGTAATAACGACAATGAATATTTACATAAGACAAAAAGGTTCGGAGCTCGGTCTATCCACAGCAAGTAGATAGCTTCGATTTTCAGCTCCGACCTACTATATACTAAAAAAAAACTTAAATCTAACTTATAACTAGCACACATAAAATATGTGTAATAACACATTGTATAAACAAGTTAAATATTCATATCTAAAATATATAACAAAAGCATAACAGCTAGCAAATATGAACAGTTTTACTTTAATTCAATAAAGGGTATAAATCAAACGAATGAGCATAGTATACATATTTACAATCAGCAATTAAAAATAAAATATGAAATGTGAAATATGAGGGAGAACTTCTATAAATAGTATAATATTTATATATAATATATATATAGATATTATATACATAAGTATGAAAAATAATATATAAACTAATTAATAACCTCATACAAGAAAATACTTACATAAAGTGCGTAGAATATGATATGATACTTACTTGAGATATACAGCAGAACTTAATGTAATTATTAATAATAAATAACAGGAAGTTAAAAAAATAAATAAAATAGTGTATTAGGGAGAAACACAACCATACATAATTCCTAATTCTTTTTTTTGCGAGACAATGAGCCATCTCCGCAACTTGTTTTTAAAAGTATGAATTGTTTGGGCGTCTCTTACTGGCGGTGGTATGTCGTTCCAACACTTGGATGCTGCCAGTTTAAAGCAGCCCTTTGTCTTGGTAAGGTTGTGTTTCGGTAGTAGCATATTGTTATGACGCTGTCGATTGGAAAATATAAGTTTATTATATAAATATTTCGGCATTTCTCTTTTAATAATATTATATATACAACAAGAGAGCCTGAGTTTTCTTGTGTATTTCATATTTAGAATGTCTTTCTCTATTAAATAAGGTGTTATATGTTTCCTTCTAGGTATATTATAGCAATAACGCATACAAGCATTTTGCACGCGTTGTATTTGCTTCTCGGTTTTTTTCTGTAAACACGGGCCATATACGGTATCACAGTAGCCTAGCTGCGACAACACTAAACTTTCACATAATCTGAATCGGATGGCAGGACTAATGAAAGATCGTATCTTATACAGACTACTAAGCGCTGCAAAACTTTTGGATATTTTTAAATCTATGTGCTTATTAAAGTTTAAACATTCATCCATATATAAACCTAGGTTTCTAACACAGTTCTGAAACGGAACATCAGTACCATCAACTATAATGGAAGGGTTAAGGTTTTTGATTTTTTCCACCTGATTAGCTGTGCCACAAATTAAAGCCACAGTTTTGTGGGGGTTAATGATGAGGTGATGTTGTTTGGACCAATTGACGATACATTCCAGGTCTCTATTCAACCTATTTAAACCGCTAATCAGTCCCTCACTATTTGTAGAAAGGTGAACGTATATTTGAGTATCATCAGCATACAAGTGGTATTGAGAGTTTTTAATCACCTTCGTTATGCTGGCCGTATAAACAGAAAAAAGAGTCGGACCAAGTATGGATCCCTGGACTACTCCACGTGATACAGGCAGTGGTTTTGAATATTTGGTATTGCCACTCGCATCCATGGTTTTAACTACTTGTGTTCTACAAGAGAAATACGAGGTAAACCAACCACAAGCTGCCTGTGAGAAACCAGAGGCTCGCAATTTCGAAACTAAGAGGGGGGGAAATATACTATCAAAAGCGCGCGAATTATCGAGTAGTACCAATATAGAAGCGTCACCTCCATCTGAAGCGGAGAGTACATCATCAACAATATTCAGAAGAGAAGTGGTAGTGCTATGTCCTGTACGGAAACCTGATTGCATTGACGGAATTACATTAAATAGTTCTAAGTGTTTCAAAATCTGCTTTAAAACTATCTTTTCCAGAATTTTTGAAATAGCCGGAAGTATACCAAATAGCCGGAAGTATACCACTATATACAGCTATACTTATAGCTCAAAGGTTTGCCCTTAAAGCAGTTTCTTGTAAAAATTCAATTCTATTAGATAAACTACAAATACCTGATTCAATTATAAGTTCATTGGGCCATTCAGCCCCACTTACTCCAACAGATATTATTTACTATAATACCCCTCAAATGTGCAGAATTTTTAATGATGTTAAAAACACATGTCTTAATAACATATATCAGTCAAATGTGTGGCCTCTCTATAATAATGACTATGAAGCATGCTATAATTATAATGTAACCATAAACAAAACACAAATCAATAATCAAGCAGACTTATCCAGATACTTTGAAATAAATAATTCATATTACAGAATTTATACAGATGGTTCTAAAACAGATGTTAAAGTCACTTCAGCTTTTTATGATCCACAGGAAAAACTTAGTAAAACCTTTTTATTGAATAACTTTTGTTCCATTTTTACAGCAGAATGTTATGCTATTTACTGCGCACTTTGTTATATTTATAATTTAAATAATGTACATAAATGTTTGATTCTGTCAGATTCATTAAGTGTTTTGCTAGGATTAGAGTCAAATAAAATTAGTTTTAATACTAATTACCTTGTGTATAAGATTAAGCAATTGTTACTAAGTTTAGATAGTAAAGGCACAGTGGTTGAATTTATGTGGGTTCCTTCCCACTCAGGCATTACTGGAAATGAGATTGCTGATGCAGCCACAAAAAGTGATGATTATGAAGACCACTCCCACAAATTGAAATGTCCATTCACTGATTATTATCCTATATTCAGGAAGAAAATGAGATCATTGTGGAATGACTATTGGTCTCGAGTTAATTCTGAAAAGGGCAGATGGTATGCCCAGATCCAGAAAGTCTTGCCCGCCCATCCATGGTACAACATACACAAAGACATTGATTGCAGAAGATTTATAACAACTATATCAAGATTAAGACTTGGTCATTGTTTAACCCGAAAACATTTGTACAAATTGAAGATTGTGAGTGATCCGAAATGTGAAACTTGCATTATTGATGAAGACTTAGAACATATTATTATGAAATGTAAAAAGTATACAATTCAAAGACTCATCTTAGCCAGTGACATAGAATCATTAACCGAAGAGGAAATACCTAAAGTACTAACTGAGTTATTAAGTGTTCCAAAATATTATACTGCTATTTTTAAGTTTATTTCAACAACTGTTGAAAAAATATAATTAATTGCATATGTGTAGAGTTTAAGTATAAATGTAAAAACAGACTGGCTGAAAGGACTAGTTTCCAGGGCCGTAAATAAATAAACTAATAATGCGTAAAAATAAAGTATTTTCATTTTCACAGCGGTTGCATAATATTAATCTAACCTCGGCGCTTCGTATTCAAAATTAAAAATGGGAAAACATTTCGGTGAATTAGCCAAACTTAGGGGTATTATTTCTTACAAACTCTCACCGCACGAACAACGCGCTTTTGCCGGAGCTATATCCCACGGTGTACCCAATATTATCCGCAGGTGTCGCGAAAACTTCTTTTATGTTGTTCCTCGTAAGTACCTGGCCATAATTCTTCCAAATTGCAAAAAATCAATGCCTTGATTTATATTTTTCTGACCTTTGTATGCTAGTGGAACTGTATCAGCTCTTTCAGTGATTGTTTATTCACATATATTTAGTATTTAGTACTTTATAGAATTATGTTACCTGCATTGCCTCTCATATGTTTGCCATTAGTTCAATAGTATACCCATCTCAGTGAGAACTAGTGGCTTGAGTATGCATATAATTTTCTGAAGTCTTATAACAAAGCGAGGCACCAAGAAAGTATGTTTATTTATATATAAATCCTGGGTTTCTGTATAAAATTTTATAATTAGTGCTATCTAGTATCATCTGAGATAAGTGGTCTATAACTATTTTACCCTAAAATATCTTAACATCCTATAAGAAAGAAACATTGGATGTAATTTAGGTAAAGCATAATTTTGTGCTTCAATTTAATTAGATAAACTAACTTGAAAAAAACAATCTGTCAGATTAAAAAAATGTATCCAATGGTGGTTTATTTGGGTGATGTAAATGGGTTACATAAAAAACAACTGTTTATTGGTTTGTTTGCATTTAAGTTCTTGCCTTAAATAAATGACACCACCCATCACTAAAATAAATGTAATATGTTCCAAAAGTGGCTGAAGAATTTTCTGATTCTGCAGCTCTGGCCACCCCTTTTAGGGATTTATAGTCGTGAGTATAGGTATGTTTGTAAATAAATGAATATGTTTGTGGTGTGATGGGATAGAAAATTGTGACCATCCCATACCATCCATTGTCTATCTAGCATTACATGATCACCTCAATCTAAGAGCAAATTATGCTATTTTAAATGATAAAATTTAAGTTATGATGCTGTAAGAAGAAAAATTTGACATATTGGACTCGCCTATTTGTCCAGTTTTCTTCTTACAGCATATAATATTTATTGTATTATCACATTCCATTAATTAATATGTTAATTTGTCATTGTAAAAGTGTCATCATGATAATTCTTTCCTTTGTTTGGTTTGATTTAGTTTTTATTCATGAAGTCTAGAAGGTAATTCCAATCAAACTCAAGGCAACATACAAAAATGAGCATTTTATAGACTAGAAACACGAATTGCACAAATCTAGGCTGCAGAAAAATCCATCCCAGACTAAGCCTAAAACACATGTTTAATTGATCACATGATCACTGTCAGTAAAAACTCCGTCCACATATGGTAATATTTTGTTTATCCTATTTTCTGTTTCTTTTTCTTTCAGCATTTGTACTCAGTTACATCATTTATGAAGGCGCAAATCGCGATCACCATCGTAGATCCAGAAAGAACCCTGCTGATTTTGCCAATGACGAATAAGAAAACTTCACTGTAAATTTATTGTTTTATCAAACATTAGGATACATGTATTAGAGAAATATGTTGTAATTTTATGATTTAATTAAAATTATTTAAACCAGCTGTATGTCTCATTTAATAACTCAATAATTGAGTATTACTAGAGCACCCCCCAGCTTAGCAAAGACATTTTTTTTTTTAAATATCTAAAGTTTTGTACATCACTTGCTCAACCTTATAAAATAATTTGTGATAATATACAGCCTAAACTATAGCACTCCTAAATAGAGCAGCTTTTAGATGTGAAAGATTTTGATTAGCCCAGAATTAAGTTTTTTACTTTACCTCTTTACAATATAAGCATAGAATTATAGATCACAACCATGTGCTGTGTGCAGGGGCAAAGGTGCAAGGGGACTTTGATTCAGGTTGGCCTGACTAAATTCGTGCTGTTTATTGACAAACTATACTAATATATTAAAAGGAGATTGACCATTTTGGACCAAATGCTGCCCAGGCGTGGGAATAGTTTTTTATTTTACCTTATATAAAAGGGTATTTAAGAAAAATAATAATAAAAAAAACATCCACGAAGTTGTGTACTACCCTATAATATACCTTATGGTTTTCGTAGCACTTTAACTTTTGATCTTTCATTTTTTTATAATATTTACGTTGTTTAATATTATTATCTTATTTATTCTTCCTAAACGTGGGTACTCTGAACACCAGGTGACAAAGTCACGTGATGTTCAGAATTATTGGTACCTCTGCCAACCCCTTCGGGGATATTCCGCGTGAACGTTTATGTTATGTTTATTCTTCCTCTAGTCAGGTCCCGACCTCGCTAGTATCGCAAATAAGTTTTTTGTACGTTGACAGCTTTGTATAGCGCTGTCTCTTTTTTCAATTCCAAGACAAGTTGATCGAACGGTACATCATGATCATGTAACGAATAAATGATTGATTTATTAAAGCACTATACTTAACAAGTGTTTTAATAGTAATAAATAATCCATTGTTCACAATATACCGTGTTTTATTTAAAAAAACAGCTGTTGGTTATGATTTTTCGTCAATGTAAATCCTATGAAAAATATTTTTTTTCTCAGTACTCCTCGGATAGATTCTAAAGCGCTTTGGGTTACAGTCTGATATTAGTCTAAGGAACATTATGTACCATCATTCAATGTTGGGCAGCACTTGGTCCAACGTTCATACAAAAATGGTCAATCTCCTTTTAAATTAAAACCAATAGATATACATTCAAACGCAACGAATTCTTAAGAATACCTACAATGCGTATTATCCTTGTTAAGAGCAAAAGATCTTGAAAAACCTTTTGCCAATTACCAAATTCATGGACTGGTGCGGGATCTCTCGGGGTGTCCCACATGGACGTGTAGCTTCGCAGTGGCTCTTTAATTTGTTAATGGATAACTGTTGGTCAGAGTTGCGAATAAGTGTTTTAGTATCGGCCGCTGCATTGCAAATGCAATGTAAACTACCGGACGTTCGATTCCCAAGAAGTAAACTCAAAAATTCATACATACATACATACATATACTCACGGCTATATTTCCCTAGAAGGGGTAGCCAGAGCTAAGGAATTATAAATTCCTCAGCCACTTTTGGAAGTTGAGTGGGGAAAAGATGGTAAAAATAAAGGTTTTTGGTGATGGGTCTCCAACCGCATCGCCCTAAAATCCAATAAAAAGCCCCAATACCCTTAGTCGCCTCTTACGACACCCGTGGGTAGAAAGGGGTAGCGACATTCTAAGCCGGCACTACACGGCAAATTATAAGATTCAATTTATAAGATTTTATAGATTAAGAAGATGATCCAAATATTCAGATGATTTTCGTGATTGATTATAAGGACTCAATATCAATAGTCCGAAACAAAACACGCTATTCAGCCCGGCAAGCACGAGCGCTATTTTATCGACACGGGCGTATACCCGAGGTCGCGGGTTCGATCCCCACCGGTGCCGGTGTCGAAATTTTTCTTTCCTTTATTTATCCTTTATTCATTAGTAATAATTCCCACATGAGGTTTTCACGAACAATATCATTCAAATTATGAAAAACTGACAGCTTATTTATACAAAATCTGCCAGCTTCTCACTGCTCACATGACATAACGCTCATATATGAGTCATGGTACGGGGGCTTTTTGAGTGTTTTGTGACTTTTAATTGATATTTGGGCAACATCTACCTTTCAATTTTAAACCGTATACTCACGCCCTAAGTTCCCATGGGAGTAGGCAGGACTATCGATCGCCACTTTGTACGATCCTGACAAACCTCTCGCTTCGTATACAGCCCTCAGTCTTTTTGTACATGCTCTTTTATTTTGGATACGTCAAGCACTAGCCTTTTTAAGTACATTCTCTATTTGATCTAAATGTGTCCTCCGTGGTCAACCTATACTAATACTATCCACATTGGCTCTATAAATATCTTTCACCGATTTCCAATTTTCAACCACGTAGTCTAAATAGTTGCGGAAATAATTGCTGTGACATACGGACAGACAGACTGACATGACGAAACTAATAGGTAGGATTATAACAAATAATATTTTATGTTTAAATTAAATCCGTTAAAGACATCGCTGGCTGACTTGACTATTTGAAGTTAAATTTCATTACAACGAAATCTGAACAGACTATTTCATATATTTATTTTGATAGAGCAAATAAAGAACTAATTTCGTATTGCATTGGATAATCCGTAAGGCACAGTTTAATTACTATGTACAATAATATGATCTCCTAATATGCCTTTAAGCGATTTATGTCATCGGCTGCATTCATGTATAAGTATCAAGTTCCCTGAGTGATGGAAACACTATCGACCTAATGGTAATCATAATCATCACATCACAATACATTTTTAATATTAATTTTGCTATATAAAAAACGCCTTGGATTCTCCACATCTTGAAATGCTCAGACTGAAGCAGCATGGGCTTTCCGGATCCGGAATAATGAGCGAGAATATTAAGCGAACCCAAAGCGGCCAGTACACAATGGCCAGTGATGGGCCACGATCCGCAATGCACAATTGTAGGCCACGATCACTTGGTGATCACACAATGGCCCATTGCTCATGCTCATTACTGCCTGGCAATCCACTTGCGATGGACGTCGAAGTAATTATGGCTGCAGCTATTTATTTATAATTAAGTATGTAATTTATTTTATTTATGGCGCTATTTATGTTTTTACGTCATATAGTGATTATAAATACATTTTGCAATAAAATATTCCAAAAAAGTATAAGTGTCTGAGCGGCCGGTGACGAACTAAACAATGGCCCACTGTGGAAACAACACCGGCCACGTTAAGCGGCCAGTACACAATGGCGGACGATGGCCCACTGCTCGCCATCGCCACTGTGTACAGGGGGCAATGGTGCATGATGGCGGACAATTGCCTATCGTGGCGTGCAATGGCGCGCAATGGCGAAGTTGTCGGTTTTTCGGGCACACTTCAAAGGAATCGTGGCGTAGCATGGCCGGTGGTGTTTCCACAATGGGCCATTGTTTAGTTCGTCACCGGCCGCTCATAGATACTTATACTTTTTTGGAATATTTTATTGCAAAATGTATTTATAATCACTATATGACGTAAAAATACCATAAATAGCGCCATATATAAAATAAATTCATACATAATAATAAATAAATAGCTGCAGCCATAATTACTTCGACGTCCATCGCAAGTGGATTGCCAGGCAGTAATGAGCAATGGGCCATTGTGTAAACACCAGTTGATCGTGGCCTACAATTGCCAATTGTGAAGCGTGGCCCATCGTCGGCCATTGTGTACTGGCCGCTTAATGAGCAATGGGCCATTGTGTGAACACCAATTGATCGTGGCCTACAATTGCCAATTGCGAAGCGTGGCCCATCACTGGCCATTGTGTACTGGCCGCTTTACGCCACGATTCCTTTGAAGTGTGCCCAAAAAACCGACAACTTCGCCATTGCGCGCCACGATCAACAATTGTCCGCCATCATGCACCATTGCCTCCTGTACACAGTGGCGATGGCGTGCAGTGGGCCATCGTCGGCCACTCTGTACTGGCCGCTTTAAGTTTAGTTATTAGACGTGACATTGAAATTAATGACAGCTGTTAAGTGCAGTTGCCAATACCAAAGGATTTTCCTCTATCTGGGGGTTTTAGTAGATCGTAAAGGTTTTTGGTGCTCTAAATATACCCAGGATTTTCAAATATAACCCTAGGAATTACCACTAATTTAGTAACACCAATTAATTTCGCGATGCCAAATTGGAGCGAAGTGACGAGTGACTGTCGAGTGAGTATACTCTCAACTCGCTAGACTAGGGCGAGTTAAAGTTCCTTCACATAGATTTACATGGGAAACTTTTAAGAGTGATTATTCCTCAATGGTAATATTTTATCGAAAAAAACTCTCACGACCTAGTACTCGATGCTTATTATGACCATGATGCAAAGTTTGGTAGATATCGGTCCAGCCGTTTCAAGCGAAATACAAAAGTCGGGGGAAAATGGAGCTTCGCTCTAGCGAGATATTCGATTTAATTTAAACTTGACTTTTAGAATCCGCTTCGAATGAAGTTAATGGTAAATGAAAATTTAAGATAACTTTTATTAAAATACATTAATTGCATAATCTTAGTCATAAAAAAAAACAAGTACCTTCACAAACACAAAACTATCAGAGATTTTTGGGAGAAAGAGGAATGTAGGAGTATTTAGACATTTTAGCAATTATCTAGGGGACACGGTGTAAACAATGTGGCAACACTGCAACATAGGTTTACAAACTTGTTTTTTAAAATTATACTTCGTGGTGACTTTTATATTGATATTGACACGTTTACTTTACTCTTTGTTGACTATCTCAATCTCAGCGAAGTGGCAAGGAGCCGGCATATAAACTCCACAATATTGTACCATGATACTCAAAGTGGATCCAATAGACTAGACGTGGCCAACAAGATGTGCATAAATCTTTAGATTAAGATAATAAAATTAATCTCGTGGATTAGGTTCTACTCAATACTAATCTGCGGTTATGATAAGATAGGCATCATAATACAATTCTTAACTTATAGTTTTCCTATGAATTCTGAAGAAGATAATGTCGTGTCATTAAAACAAAGGAGAAGTTCTGCTGGCGATGAAGAGATATCTGAAAACCCTTCGTTACTAGAACTTCAAGAACTATCACCTGATACCAAACCAGAAATTGTAAACATGGGTTCTTCAAAAAAAGGGGATAACTATGATGGCAATAAAAAAGTTAATGGTATGTTATACAGATTAAATAATAAAATTTACTTGGGATTTTATTAACATCATGATGTGGTTTATTACAGTTTTGTAAAATATCCAAAAATTTTTTCTGCTGGTCTGGTCTTCTAGTGGTTTATTTTTATTTGAGAATAGGGAGATAAAACTTTTTGATAAAAAAAAATGTTGAATACTATTTGTATGTGGGAGTAGTTTCCTGTATTATCAAGAATTATTGAGCACAGTATTCAGAATTATATTGTAGGGATATTTGTAGATAATGATAACTTTCAAGAATTAACTGGAAAACTATAGCACAGCAAGGTGCTTGTTTTTTAAATGAAAGTGCCTAAAAAAGCAAGCACCTGGAGTGGATTGATGAATGCAAATAAAGCTTGAGGGATTTAAATATAAATATTTGAGTTAACCATTTGGCTAGTACTTTTGCACACTTTGAAAAAATCCTGGTTAGGAATTTCATCAAAGTAATAGTCTTATGGGTATGAAATCCTGAATCTGGCCTATACATTTTTTATTAAGGTCATGTATTTAATTTTTGAATAGTTAATCCCGAGGGAGAACACTTCCAGGAAACCAACTTGACCCAATTATATTTAGCCAGTAAATTGAGTATCAATCCAAAACAGTGATGAGCTTCCTTGAGAGGGGATCAAGCTAGTATACTGCCCAAGCTAAAAGTGTGTACTTTTTACCCAAGTTGACAAATTTCATGTTATTTCCATAATAACTATGAGGCTTTATCATTCATTTCAGAATATGTTACTGATAAAAATGTTCAGAGATATATGAAATTAAACTCCAATTGTTTGTAATTTCTTATAGGATATGTCAAGTATGCAAGTTTACTGATATTAGCAGTACAAAATGCAGCTTTGGGACTAAGTATGCGCTATGCTCGAACTAGAGATATAGAGATGTTTTCTTCAGCAGCAGGTAAGAAACCTTTTATGTTATATTTTTTATTCTTCTATTAAATCCAGCTTATTAAACTCTGACTAGATAAATGTGTACCTTAATGGAAAACATAATATTGTAGTTATTTGTTAAAATGCGAAATGCTCTTCAGAATTATTCTCTGCCATTCCTTAGGGAATAATGGCGTTAGCATTAAAATTTAAACAAGCTAATTTTAAAGTTACTAATATTTGTAAGTTACTTCTCTTAACTCTGCTAAATACCTGCAGTCTTCATATTTGTGGCGCCTGTGGTTTTTGCTTGCGGGTGTGTGTGTGGTGCATTTTCTGCCTCTCAATTTCTTGTAAGTGGGAAGGCGGGCGGTGCACAGTGAATGTTGCATGAAGACTGCAGGTATTAAGCAGAATTAGCGAAGTAACTTATTAATATTAGTATTGTTATGGATTTCCGCAAAGTAACGCCTGAATCAATCCAATAATTTTAAAGTATAACAAATATTTGGTTTTTTAATCATTCATTAATATCTTATTCTTAAAATATATTCTTTATTCTAAAGCTTAACGTCCCGCATACATCTACTGCCTTTATTTTTGTACTAGAACCCCCGTCAAAACTTTTTATAATTCTCTTTATATTATATTTCGTCTATTTAATGGTGTTACTTGTAGTTAGTGGATGCGAAGTTTTAATTATTAGGTTCCATTTTACCTTTTGGTTACAGAGCCCTAAAAATAACGCTATTGACGAATTACTCTGTCAAATAATCTGACTTTTTTTTCTCGGTATCACACCATTCTTTAATAAAAATTTGATATGCACATAAACTTTTTATTTAATAAAACTTTGTCAAGCATATAGAATTGTGATATATATTATTTACGTGAACAGAAACTATAGAAGTAAACAAATTGATGAGACAAATGTCAAGGCTAATGTTGCCTAACAATTCAAAAAGTGAATGGTAATATCGAAGGTTAAACAAATTAATAGAAACATCTTTCGTTAAGAATAGATCGATAGTATTTCGACTAAAAGCATACAATTATTTTGAAACACGAATCTTTTTACGTTAATTAGTGAGTGCCTAATGCTCAGAGAATCAAAAATTCACGCTACGTTAAGTATCCTATAACACAATGAAGATTTTACTTTATGATACTTCTGTTACTATGTTGGTATTATTTTCTTCCACCATTCATCATTCTTAAAAATGGGTTAGAAAGTTTGTGAGTGTGTGATAATGATCACAGCTGGGTTGAAGATTCAATCGAAATTTCGTGTATGTCCGAACGATCGAGTTTCGAAGGATTATAGATGTTTAGAAACTGGTCCCCCGTATTTACAAACTAGTACATACATATGATCACGCTTCTAGATTGCATTGGGGAGTCCACATTATCCATTTAATCTATCTCCTGCCTACTTTTAGTCAGCACAAATGTATCGATCGCCAATTAGTACCATCCTGGAAAACCAGTCCAAAACCAACTACACGACATCAGTTCTTTATTCAGGCCCTCTATTCTTCACCCTTCTATAGCCTGCCTTCTTAAACACATTTTCTATTTGATATTAAGCTGTAGTCCTTGGGCGTTTTTGTGCCCAAACCTTCTTAACTTTACCTTTGTGTCGTATTTACACACACCGCATCGCTCACATGCCACACTGTTTCTCACTCTTTCTTCATTTTTTAGAAAGGACCAGGTTCTTATTGTTTTCATTCTGCTTTCATATTTCTTCTTTTACAACCAACTTTCGCTGCTATACATGAGTGTAAAACCTAGAACAGCAGCGTACACTTCCACTCGGGCCTGTACCGGCAACGACTGACCATCATTAAAATGTTCACAGCTCTATTTACCGCGTTACAATTTCCCCTCATTTCTATGTCTTCGTCACACTTCCCATCCACTGTACACGATTTACCCGGGTAAACGATCTGTTTCATGTGTTACACTTTCTTTCTTTCAATTTAGCATGCTAGCATATTTTTCTCTCTCAAAAAGTATGATTTTGCTTTCCCAAATGCAATATTTATCATCTTATGCAACTATTCCACCAGTCTTCCGAGATGATGAATCTCACCTATTCTTAGTCCATTATCACTTTACTTGGAGAGTTCCGTTGGGGTGTTCTTAAGAGGACATAAAATGGATACAAAAAGTAAAAAAAATTGGGCAAGTCATATACGACTACAATTCATAAATATGAACCGTGAAACATAAAGAAACATAAAGATAATAGCTCAATATTTATTTATTATCTATATGAGAAAACTCTGCCGACCCATTGAGATGTAAATTGTGTAGTTTGACAACATAACGATTATATAAATAAGAAAAACTTGCCTTATATGGTTTATTTATCGTATGTTATTGTTCTTTTCAGCTGTACTGATGGCCGAAGTTGTAAAACTACTTATTTGCATTTGCTTAGTAATGCAAGAGTCACATAGTATAAGAAAGGGAGTGCGTTCTATGTACACGACCGTAATTTTAAATATTAAGGATACAATAAGAGTCTGCATTCCTTCGTTTTTGTATGTGGTGCAGAACAACTTGCTGTATTTATCAGCATCTAATTTGGATGCCGCTACATATCAGGTATGTCACCATTTATATTTAAATACTTACAGTCACGCCTTTTGTTCCCATTGGGGTAGGCAGAGACTATTGATCGCCATTTTGTACGAACTTGACATATACTTCATTATTCTTCTCGTCCATGTTCTTTTAATCTTTTCACAAAAATTATCTCTGTTTGTGGTACGACTAAGAGTTGGATGTTAATTTAATATTTCTTGAATGATAAATATTCATCGCTTCTCACCTTAACTACATTAAACTTACGATGCGTAAGTCATCCATCCCACTGCTGAAAATGATAACAACAAGTTAATAACTATAATCCGACTACGACAAGTAGAAGGTAAAACATACATATACTCACGCCATTATTTCCCATTGGGGTAGGCAGAGACTATTGATCGCCACTTTGTACGATCCTGGCAAACCTCTCTAGCTTCGTTTACATTCATCAATATTTTCTTACATGCTCTTTTATTCTTCATACTTCGAACGCCGGCCTTTTTGAGCACACACTCCAGGTGTGTCCTCCGTGGTCGTCCTCTACTTACATTATCTTCCACATTGGCTCTATAGATCTCTTTCACCAATTTACTGTCATTCATCCTCTCTATGTGCCCAAAGCATCTCAACATTCGTTTTTTATCTTTTTTACAATATCATCTTTCACGCCGCACCTTTCACGAATCACGTCATTTCTCACACGATCACATGACCTTACATTACTAACTTTTCTGAGGATCCTCATCTCTACTGTATTCACTCTGCTCTTATGCTTCTTCTGCCACACCCAACATTTATTGCCATACATAAGCGAAGGAACCAGAACAGCATCATGCACTGCCATTCGGGCCTTTTCGGACACTGACTGACTAGACATGAGACTATTCAAAGCTCCATTAATCGCACTACCCCTTTTCACTCTTCTCTCGATATCTTCATCACACTTTCCATCCCTAGTAAACAAACTTCCCAGATATACAAACTCTTTCACTTGTTCCACTTTCTAACCTTTAATATCAATAACGCATTCGGTCATATTCTCCTCTCTCTCAAAAACCATGGTTTTGGTTTTCTCAACATTCACCCACATTCCCTTTCTTTCAAAAGATGCACATGCAATATTCATCATCTCTTGCAAATTTTCAACCGACGATGCAAGTATAGAAGGTATAACTTGTACAAAAATGGTAAAAGCAAAACTTTTTAACTGAACCTAGCATCTAGTGAATACCCGTGATCGTATGCATCGTAATATCAGCTCGAAACATGACATTCTTATAAGAAACGAAACGTTTTAAGAAATAATAATATAATAAAGAGAATAGAAAAATAAAATCTATAAATTTTCAGGTGACATACCAGCTAAAAATTTTAACAACAGCCTTTTTCGCGGTTGTTGTATTAAAAAGGAAGCTAAAGAAATGGCAGTGGGGTGCTCTAATATTATTAGCAGCTGGAGTAGCCTTAGTGCAACTAACTTCAACTACTGCTAAAGCCACTCCGAGTGAAAAGGCACAATCGAGACTTATTGGGTTTAGTGCTGCTTTGGCGGCATGCTTTATATCTGGTTTCGCTGGCATCTACTTTGAGAAAGTTCTCAAGGAGTGTGATATTTCGGTAAGTAACTTCAATTTCTGGATGACGACAGAGGTTAGAAATCTAGCTTTTGGAACCGGAGCTCGCGGGTTTCTCCCCACTCTGAGGGCAATGAGTTATATGACGAATAAATATGTTTGTATTTTTAATTTAGATTCATTTGTATTGATTATTATTAATCGTATCGTCTCGTGTTCTATGATACAGGTTTAGGGTTACATTGGTCTAATGTTTAATTATCATTTCAAATACTTATTAGACCCAGAACACATGGTGAAACGAAGCTGCTACTCATTTCCTTTACCGACCTACCTACCTTTGAGTTACATTTAAGTTTCTGACATGGAGTTCTTTGAAAATCCACACATGACATGACGCGACGAGTTTGAAACGCATCTCAACTCAAATCAGATGCATTGAAACCCGCGTGTGAAAAACTCGGGGTTTCGTTGCGTGAAAAATATTTCTTTTACGCACCTTTCTTTCCCAAAGACACACTAAATACACTAATAGTGTCTTTGGAAAAGAAAGGTTCATCAAAGTTTCATCCAAATAATTTCTTCATCACTGGAGCTAGAGATATTTCCGACGCTCATTGCCAATTCGGATTTCTCCCAGAAAACCGAATTGGCAATGAGAGGTTTGAAACTTATTTTAAACTAAAGCTTCACAAGGGTTTCGTTTCACTGTTTGTTCTGGGCCTAAGTATTAAAAAAGAGAGGCCGTAGAAACTATAACTCAATGATATAAGGGAATTATCATTTTTGAAATTTGTATTTCGATTTATTTTTTCGGCAACAAACTTAAATACAAAGTTTACTACTACATTTCTAAAATATAACTGTTTTTGTTTTAGGTGTGGATGAGGAATGTACAGCTAAGCTTGCTGTCATTACCATTTGGTGTTGGTACTTACTTAATAAATGAAGGTAGTTTGAGTACTTTATTCAAAGGGTTCGACTGGTTCGTCTGGTACCTTGTCATCTTGCAAGCGGCTGGAGGCCTCATTGTAGCTGTAGTCATTAAATATGCTGATAATATTCTTAAAGGGTTTGCAACTTCAGTTGCTATCATCATATCATGTGTAGCGTCTATTTATATCTTTGATTTTCATATAAGCGTACAATTCGCTTTTGGCACATTAATGGTTATAAGCTCAATATTCTTGTATGGATATGTACCGAAAAAACCAGAAAGTCGTACCGTAGTATGATAAAAGTACAAGTTTTTTTTACCTTTTATCACAATAATGTCTTAAACTTTTTTTACTTAATTAGATTATTGTACATTAAATATAAGAATAGTAAGCTAGATCTACAAATTTGCATAAGTTAAGTAATGAAATAGTATTTTATTAGTATTATTTTTTCTTATAAGTATGACATTGTATTTATTACGAAATTGTGGATCTTAGCTCATGAAGATTTATTATTATAACCGATTTATAATTTTGTAACACATAAACAGTTCATGAAAAAATAGATATCCGAATGATGAAAACAAAGTGTTATAGCATTACTATATTTGAAAAACATATATTGTTGATAAATTAAAAAATATTATTATCATACAACTGCACGCGGAAGCACAAGAACAGCCTACACACTATACATTCTTTTCCTATGAACAAATAGGCTATGGAAACTTCAAGGTTCCTGAATATTATGTTTTAAACATCATATTATATAATGTTTTCTATTTTCACTGTAACCATTTCATATTGATATTATATTTTTGTTACTCCCTAACAGTCTGAAGCAGAAAAAAACAAGCTCAGTTTTTAGGATTATTGATATATTTTGTTAGATGTTTATAGCAATTAATTGCAGATATATACTTATTTTTTATTTTGGAAGCGGATTATCTGCTAGGTTATAGATAATAAAGTTATTACATCAATACATTTTTTATGTAAGAATACTCCATTATACTACATGTTTAACAGGTATTTGAAATATGGACTTTTATTATTACCTAAATTAATATCGATATATATTTACAAATTTTGATTTTGTGGTGCCAAGTTTAAGTATACCTTTATGTCATTATATTGTCTGTGAAATGTTTGCGAATATAACACATTTGACACAATCAAATAATACGAATAAAAGCTTATTTATAGTACATAGTAGGTTTTTTATATAGATTTTTTATTAAATAGTGATCTATGTTAACGAGTCAACCTTAATTATTGACACACAAATTATAAAAAAAACTGTTGTTAAAATTCAAGGAAATTGTATAACAAATATTTACAATAATACTGAAAAAGTAAAACAAATTAAAAGTAAAATCTGTGTAATAAATGAATAAAATATATGATATTTGACAAAGTCTATTTTGTGAACCTTTTTAAAATAATTAAAATTAGCCCATTGCGAATCAGAGTAGTGCGTAGAGGGTTTTGTAGTAGGAAACATGGGTAATAGAAACACTATATCAAGAATACCACTGTACCTAGAAACTTGAAATTTTGTCTAGGGGTTTCTTTATTATTTAAGTGAGCACTAAGATGGGAAAATATATTAGTTATTTATTTTCAGTTATCAGTTTAAAATATAGTACTAGTATAGGGGTTCCTTATATAATATATATAAGCATTTGACAAGATTTTTTAGAAATTCATCCTCTTATGGGGTATTGTAGTTTATATGTATTATTCTTCAATTCCGTAAGAGAGACAAAATTCTTCCCTAAAGGGATAAACTCGGGGTATAAGATGTTCTTGGATATTAGATGTTCAAAACTCAATCACACCTTAACTACAGAAACTAATGGCATGCAGATGAAGTTGCGCAGGTCAACTAGTAATTTATAAATACAATTAAATTTTTGATCATTAGTAATATAATAATACAACACAGACAATATAATAGGTATCAATGAATACAGTTTGAATGTTTATTATTGAGGAGTAATATTGAAGTGCATTGTTTATTATTATTAGATATAATTTATGAGAGTTATGATTCTCGATCGTTCGATGATCATTAAGACCTAAATTGGTAAAGGATAATAATTTGGTCTTCCCATAATAGGACTTAAAGCGTTATTTAAAAAAACTCATAGCCACTAGCATGATTATTTGGGCTTTGTATATAAAAAACAACATGAAATTTCTAACAGTTTATATTTCTATATTAATACTTAACCTGAGCTTAATTGATATTAGAAAGAATTTATAATTTTCCTTGACCTCATTTCAGTTATCCATTTGTCTAATTGTTCATCTGGTGTCAAATCGTCTCGTTTGTAATAATCTTGTGGTGGTTTGCCTTCTTCTAGTCTCACAAAGTAGTGACAGTATTTATAACGCACTTCACCCATTCTTCCTCTTGCGTGTCTCCTCATTCCTTTTATGACGGGCCCTGATCCAGAGAAAGATTCAGCTGAAACATTATAATGATATTATTTATACCGTGTTAACTTAGAAATCATCAGTAAGAATCTTATCATACCTTACAACTATTTATACTACATATGCCAAATTTTTATGCACTTATTTTTCTGAACATCATGTGACATTTATTTGTTGTCTGGAATTCAGGATACTCACATTTTGCGTATACAAATATACTCCCACAGTATATACACAAAGTACAACTCAGACATGTAGGTGTACTCTCGTTTTTTTTAAAATACTGTTAACAACCTTAATAAATTAGGTACACATATGATTTATAAAAAGTCACATTTGTGTAGTGATAGTGATCACCTACTGAGGATTTGAACTTACATCCCCTGCATGATCCAATCCAGTAAAAAGTGGCAAAAATGTTCTGCCTCCTCTTCATTGTTTTACAGCATGAACACTTGATAATGACTTTACATATACCAATTTTTTAAGGAAATACAAGCACAGAGTGGAAAATGTGAATGGCGTAGAATATCAGAATTTTTGAGTAGTAGTTTCAAAAAATTATTCTCAGCTTGTTTTAAAGATAATTGGGACAATGGGATGGACAAATAAGAATAAAATTACTTGGAAAAGGTTGCCTTAAATTTGGTGGCTTTTGATTGGTCATATTGAATAAATAAAAACAAACAAATAAAAAAACAATTCAAGCTTTTTACACACATACATCACAGCAATATTTCCCAAAAAAAGGGTATTAAAATTTCAAATTCCTCAACCACTCTTGGAACTCTAGGGGAGTATAGATTCTAAAATAAAGGATAGATGGTGACACATGTCTCACATGACTTAAAAAAGGTTTTTACAGAAAAAAAATCTTAATATTATTATAGAAGTATTCTATTAATAATAAACCACCTGTGAAGTCAAATATAATACATACCTATCCACAAATTGCTCCTAAATTCTACATTATGATTTTTGACGGCAAGATCTTGGGCTTCTAGAATAGCTTCCTTCACAAACTTTGCACCTTTCTTGTTAACAAATGTTAATTGTTTCAGTGCTTCATCCACAGTCATTCCTCTAACAAATGATGCAATGTACCACAGCTTATCTGCACTATATTTCAGATTGGTTTTTTGATGACATACAAACTGAAAGAACAAAATATGGCTAATTTAAAGTTTAAGAAGACATATAATATTTGTAATGCAACTCAACTATTTAAGATATTATTAAAACTGTAGTAAAAATTCTGTCTATAGTAATTTATAAAGTGTCCAGTGTTGAAAGACATTACTGAGGTATTTACTAAAATAAGTTTGTCAAATAGTTGCATAGTAGGTTTAGCAAGGTGCTTGCCATGCGAAAGAGCATAACTGGGCTTTGCAAAGGTTAAACATTAGTCCTCCACTTTCCACTTGTAACACAGGAATTCACTGTCAATGGAGCATACAGTATAAAGTGGCAATGTCGCAGTAATTTTGATATATGGAAATAGGGATGCCAGGCAAGGGGGGTCATTTGGCCATATAACTTTGCACCCAATTTATTGATCCATGATTCTAGTTGACTAGGGCAATGGGTGGTACAAAATATATGATCTGAATATATGAGCAATAATATTAAATTTTGATTAGTTTATAACATTGAAGAATATGAATCTACATATAATCTACCAAATAAAGTAAACATAAAAACTGAAAAACCAACAGATGTCTCAATCTTTACTGGTGCTCACTGCAGCATTCAATTTGGATGTGGAATTGTTAATTTCAAAGCTCTGAGTACACATCAATGCCGCTGAGTGGTGTGTTGTTTTAGCTTAGTAGACAGGTAGATTTTACTCTCTATACTTATAGACTTTACAAGATCAAAATGAAAACTAGTAAAACCTTGCAAATTGAGACTGAATGAACCATGTTCATATGGTAGTGAAATTATGTTGCAATGGGAATTAATTGCATAAATAATAGTACTAAAGTTTATACAATTTATATGGGTAGGAAAATGACATTACACATTGTTGAGCCACATCATAAGACACCCACTGAAAGGAATGGGTTATTACTATTCTAAGCCGACACCACACGGCAAAGATCTCAAATAATTTACGGCTGCCTATTAGAAGTGTAGTTTAAACTTACAGCAGGTCTAGGTTCCTCATCAGGTGATTGTGGTGGATAAATTTTCTTGTTGTGTAGCAAAAATCTTCTAGGTAAGTTCGATTTAGTCCATGCTGTCGCAACAGGAGAGGTATGAATATTTCTGATAATTAGGGGTTTCTCTAATGCTAACCTACAAATGTTACCCAGAAGCTGGTTCATTATTGCAATTAGTTAAATATGTAACGATTTTTGTATTTTATTTTAAACATAGACTTTTAGACTTAAAAAAGACCTCATTTATTAATCTTTTCAGAGAATATCATATAATTTTGTCAATATTTTTGGTTATATATTTTTTTGTATTTTACCGCTTGTGCTTGCCACACACAATCGCAAAATTGAAATCTTTGCCAGTGTCAAGTCAGTGCCCAGAAAATATAAGTCGCATTTCCATATCTCCAACATACAAACATATACTCACGCCACCGTTAGTTCCCATTGGGGAGGCAGAGACTATCGATCGCCACTTTGTACGATACTGTAATCATTTAATACAGGACAATATTCCCTAAGGAGTCAGTGGATAGAATTTGCTACAAACTAAAATTATGACTACTAAAATATTTAACATACAAAAATATATTAACATTTACTTCGCAATATTAGTAAAAAGAAGTGATTATAAGTAATGCTGGTCATATTTATTTTATCCTATCCATATTCATTATAGTCTGTTCACAGTTATTTTACCTCTAGCCATAAGACAATATTTCTGGTGCTACTCTAAATCCTAATTGCCATGATATACCCTACACTAATATCGAAAGCAGTAAAAAAGCAAAGATCAACCCGGAGCACTAGACAACCTTCACAGCAAATAATGCTAACATTATTACATAAAATAAATGAAAATTAAATATCAGAGGTAAAATAAATGGGAGGGTCCTTTTTACTTCCTCCGAATGACTAGTTCATACAACGTGTCATGTTTCACAATATGTTTTTTAAAAATCTTCGTTTTTTAACTCCTTTAGTTTCTATCACATATTACAGGCACTGGCAAATAAAATTGGCTATAGCTAATACCTAGCCATTCATAAAATTAACAATTCGGTATGCAAAGTTTTTTTTTGGTATTTATTGAATATTTTTATTCGATAGTAAACACGAAAATAAAAGACCAATTTGAATATTTTCCATTTAAAATGAGTAATTGTAAAGTTATGATTTTTTAAAGATTGTTCAACTTTTGTACTTAATGACGTCATCCATCGATAAAATCACGTAGCGACATGCAAATCAAGCGAAATGTTTTAAAAAATGTTGCTGATTGCAAAACATATCACGAATTTGTGATGTCAAATGAAATTATTACGATATTATACTAAACAAACCTATGATTTTCGATATTTTATTAATAAACTGCAAAACCGTATGTCTTTGAAACAACATTGAAGGTCAAACACTGTTACAGTTTTTTGATAAAATAACAGTCATCTTAGCTTCAATTGATATAATTTCAAGAAAATATTGTTTATTACCATAATATCTCGAAATGGTTTTGTAATCAGCATCACTTTAGTAAAACTTTACATACCGAATTTGCACAAAAAAAAAGTTACTGTTACTGACGTTGACGTTATGAAATAAAATGTAATCAGTGTTGCCAACGTAGGCGATTTTTCGCCATTTAGGCTACTCAGATTGGAAAACGGCGACCAAAAAATCGTAAAGGCGACTGGTCGCCGTTTAGGCTACTCGAAAAAGATTAAATTTACTTTTATTTATAATCGAATTGCGACACAAATAAGCACAAAAAAATAATCTACATATACATAAGAAGATATACGACAATCAAGATAAAAAGATGGCAAAACCCTTCACCCATATTGAACGTTTCATCTCTAAATACCTCTGAGATCATGTTGGCAATACTGTGAAAATATCACAGGTGGAGTTGCAAAAATTTAAATTCGAATCAACCGAATATTCGAATCAGTATGTTTATTAGAACTATTCGAATCAGGAAGTTTTATCCGCTTAACCTTTAGGAGTTATAACAAAACAGGGCAAGAACAGAAATTGCTCGCAGCAGGTCAAGCAGAATAATGTTTTAGAGTCTGGCTAATGAGTCTTTGGACACGCCAATTTAAAATCTTTTCTTTCTTTAACTTTAAAACACTGTTTTGATACTTTTATTTTCTTTAAATAACTTCAAACTCTAGTTTAAAAGACTTGTTGTTTAAGTGTTAAGTACTGATTTTATTGTATGTACAGGAAGTTATAATATAAATACATAAGTAAATAGTTAAAAAGGTGGTTTTTATTTTAGTTTCGGGTTTGGGCTACTTTAGGCTACTCAAGCATTGAAAATTGGGCGACATACAGTCTTGACTTGTTGGCAACACTGAATGTAATGTAGTATCTCTTTATAGTCTGTGAATAAAAGAAAATAACCAAACCAGCTCTGCCACTTGTACGAAAATTTCGAATTATTTTTACGTTTAGTCGTAGCGAGTATTAAAACTACTTGTCCTAGCGAAAAAAATAGTATATAAGAGTTTGCTATTATATCAAAATGATTGGAAGATTGCTGTGCTGTTTAAACTCAAAATGATATCTACTTGATGAACCTCTATTATTTTCAATTTTATTTTGTTTACTCGGTTTAAGCGTTTATTATGGGTGATTTGTATATAGCTGTAGTATGCTCTTCAAATATGAACAGAAGCATGGAAGCACACGCTTTCTTAGTCAAAAAAGGATTCAAAGTAAAATCTTTTGGTACGGGTGAGAAAGTAAAGTTACCCGGAGCATCTGCTGACAGACCAAACTGCTATGAGTTTGGGGTACCTTACGACGATATATACAATGATTTATTAGAAAAAGACAAAAACTACTATACTCAAAATGGATTACTACATATGTTGGATAGAAACCGAAGAATAAAACCTAGTCCAGAAAGATTTCAAGCAAGCCCTGAGCGTTTTGATGTGATCATTACTTGTGAAGAGAGAGTTTATGATCAAGTAGTTGATTGGTTTGGATCTCGAAGATCTGTGCATAATCAACCTGTACATGTAATAAATATTGACATACTGGATAACCACGAAGAAGCTACAATAGGTGCCTTTCTTATAAGTGACATGGTGACCTCAATGGCACAAAGTGATGACCTTGATAATGATATTGATGAACTTCTGCATGAGTTTGAAGCAAAGTGTAACAGACCTCTTTTGAACTGCATTATGTTTTATTAATTCTAAGAGACAAATTTGATTTGCTGCCGATTTGTTACATAATGTATCGAACTGAATGATTTATACAATTGAAATTTAAATTATCCAATAAGTAAGATTATGAATTAAATGTGCATTGTGCCTATTAAAGTTACTATTTTATTGTAACACTTTCTTTTTTCCATATTTATAAATCAATATAACTGTAACATATTTTAGTAATAAGAACCGGTTTCCTATGTATCTGCAGTGTAGATTCTACACAACTCTATTTATCTTAATTATTATTATGGTAAGCTATTAGGTGAAAGACACAATTGCATGCAGAACTCATTTGCATAAAAATATCTTCTTAGGATTAAGCTGGTAGGTATGTGTCAGTTTGATAACATATTTGGTTTATATTATCAACTATTGATCTGCCCCAGCTTCGCATGGATGGTGTTAAATACTGCTTTTTACTGCTTACCCTCTATGATATTTAGCGTGATGATATATATCTAATGTCCTTCTAAGTTACTACAATTTTCAGCCAGATTAGTTCTTGAGTTATAAATAATGTAACTAAAACCACTTTCTTTTATATATATAGGATGACATTTTAGTTTCAGCTATTTCCATTTACATAATCTTGCAAGTAATTATTAAAAAACATGGGAAAAAAGACACGCACGGGTTTGCTCCTTTAGTTTGGTGTCATTTTGATGTCTTGAAATGTTGACATTGGATGAGTTGTCTGCTTTGTTTATCCCTCCCGGCTAGTACGAGCCGTGTTTAAACTAGTTATCGCGTGGGTGGAGCAGCCATCTCTTACGCACTTACTTAGTATTGTATACTGCCATCTCATTCTAACCGTTATTGTGTCGATAAAATAGCGCTCGTGCTTGCCCTTCTGAAATTGATTTAGCTAAGAACAACTAGATTTGCGTAATGTGTATCTATATATTTATTTACTAAACAATATTTTAAAAAACTTTTTCATAAATATTTTTGTGTGAATCTTAAACAATAATCAAATAACTTATTCTTTAAAGCTGTGTTGGTTCAGAATAGCACTACCCCATTTCTTCCCGTTGGGTGTTTGTAATGGGCGGCTAAGGGTATTGGGGCTTTTTAAGTGATTTTTGGGCGATACGGATTTTACCATTTTGTATTTATTTATTTATTTACGGAAAACAAACAGCTTTAACACAACAATAAAATAAAACAATAAAAATTAAAACATAGCCAAAAACAGTTTTGACATATTGGTAACGAACATGCGCTTAATTAAGTATTACTGTAAATTAACTAACAATATAAGAACTAGGAAAGATAGTAGATTAACAAATTTGACAATAAAAAAAAGAATTGCCATTGTAATAATGAACTGGATAGAAATAGAAAGATTTATGATCATCCTAAAAGAATAAATTTGCCATATTTCTTTTAAACAGTGAGGTATTGGTATTAAAAAAGTCTAAATCAACTTGACTACTCAGTGAATTAAAGCTTCGAGCCGCTCGAGTCATAAAAGTATTTCTGCGATAGTTCGTACTGTTATAAAGGACTTCGACGGGCTTCTTTTAAAAAACACTTTTTGAATAGACACTAGATTTAATAAATGAAATC
Source organism: Bedellia somnulentella (assembly GCA_963576735.1). NCBI lineage: Eukaryota > Metazoa > Arthropoda > Insecta > Lepidoptera > Bedelliidae > Bedellia > Bedellia somnulentella. Next base: position 10,845,621 of record OY755171.1, read on the forward strand.
AAATGAAATAGTAATTAACAAAATGAAATAGTAAAATGGAATTAGTAAAATGAGAAAAAAGGACTAGTGTTCTACTTGGATGTCAGATGTAAAGTGAAGTAAATCCCGGCTTCTCGATAGAGAAGGCGGACTGAATTATGATTACTGAATTATTGTATATGCTGACTAAACACTTTAGTATACAGATGCTCATACTATAACAGCCCCCCTGTTAAAAGGAAACTTATAGGAAAAATAAGTTTCGAAAAGAAAACAAATATTAATTAATTAATTCTTAATCGGGGTTGTGGTTCAAAGTCATTATCATTAGTTACTTCTTCAAGATTAATTTCTGTTTTAATTATACTTTTATTGCAAATGTTAGAAAACTTGTCCTTTTTCCAAAAATACAAAATAAAGAGAATAAGACATAAGATTATCGATAAAACACATAAAATAGGAAAACTAACATGATTAATCAAATTATTAGTTGTATTTACATTTTTTAGATCATTTACAATTTGATCGGTTACAAGTTTTTCATTTTTCAAATAATCTAAATTGATTGACTTTAAAGTAAAAGAAGGTAAATTTAATTTATTAAATTGCTCAAAGTTACAACAACTATCATTAATGATGTTAAAATTAGAAGTTATTAGCGGTACATTTAATTTTGGATTAGATTTTGACATTAATTTATTATTTCGGTGATAAGCGATACAATTCGCAGGTAAATTCAATATACCTGTACCTGAATTAATTATTTCTACAGATTGATAAGTTTCACATTCAAAAGAAATTTTGGATGGGTTTGATTGAACAAATACCCAGTTATTGTTATGCAGTCTATGCCAAATGTCTATGTCACCGTGAAGATATCTATACTGACAATATTTAGGTAATGAATACATAGCCTTTGTAACTAATTCCGTCTCACAAGACGGATTATTGGATGAAGTATAAATATCCGATATATCACACAAATATATTTCTTTAAATATTTTCTTACAATTATAAACAGAATTTAAAAGTGCATAAGAGGACTTATCTTTACTTAAAGCTAATATCTTATCACTAGGTAAAATCGTAATAAAAGAATTAGAACTTAAATTGCCGTAAGGAGTAGGCAGAGGAATGTTGTTATACATATCATATTCTAAAATATCTACTAAGGGTATTTAATAACGAAAACTAATCTATCATTCATATAATAGCATACTAAATCTGCAACATTAATTAATGTATGAATATTTCTTAATTCTAAATTAACAGGTAAATCTTTATTTTTCGGTATTAATTTAAAATTATTTACAATGTCATTATATAATTGTGTTGGGGATATAATAGAAGGATGAAGAGTGTTACTTTTTACAAAAAGCATCGAATTGAGGATGTCTTCAATTTTAAATGCTAAATTCAAAAGGTGAGATTCTAAAATATTTAAAACATGGTCAAGTTTAGTATTAAAATTATTTACATAGGTTTTTGTTGAAATATTATTTACAGTTTCTTTCAATATTTCAATGGCATAGTTCAATTTTTCTTGGTTAACATTAATGTCGATCAGAGTTTTATTTATATTAGATATAGCTGTATGAGATACTAAAATATTTTTAGTTACAGAATCTTTTAGTATTTTATCGTTATTGTACAATTGTTGAATAGCTTTTTCATAATTAATTGCATCATCTTCATCTAATGTTCCAAATATATGTTTAAAAATTACACCGATACCAGAAAACCAAGCAGATCTTTTAGAAATGTCTTTTGAGATAATATGAGAAATGGATTGAAAGTCACGGATGATATCTTTTTGAAGAGACTCTAAAGGTTGTAATAGGTTTTGACAATTAGTGACTTCTTGGTTTTCCCGACACTGACTACGGATATTAGTAAACGCATGATTAACATTGTCTATAGTTCCCTTAAAAGAAGACACATCTACAGGTATCACAACATGAAACTGGTCATTTATGATTTTCATCGTTCCGAAAGGGTCAAAAAGTATACCAGGACTCTTAGTGATGTACTGAATGAAATTATTGTTACTTGCAGCAGAATCATTGAAGATTAATCAGGAATATGAATTTATTTCTAACTATGGTATAAAAATATATGAACTATGAATTATGAACTTAAGACTAATAAACTATATTAATTAATAACTAAGTGACGTCATGTGCTGGTTTGATTTGGTCAAAGTGGTGTTTTACATGACGACGATTTATTAAAAGCGAAACAGTGTTATTAGGATGAACTTTAATTATCTTATAGGGACCTTTCCATAATGGAGATAAAGCTTTTCTTAATCTAACATGATTTTTTATATATACAAATTCGCCTACTTTATATTGAACTCCGCGAGTAAATCGATCATAATAAGCTTTTGATCTTTCTTTGGAAGCATTAGTATATTCTATAGCTTTATCACGGGATATTTTAAGACGATGGCAAAGCATCTTTATATATTCAGGATAAGTTGTACCACTACGTATTTCAAAAACGGAATCTGGAATAAAAGGCTTGTGACCGAATATAAGTTCATATGGTGAGAATCTAGTTGTAGTATGTATTGTTGTATTGTATGTAAGCATGGCTGTATAAACATATCGAGGCCAATTGTCTTGATGTTCGTTAGTGAATGATTTTAGGTATTCCTTCAGAGTGGAGTGACTTCGTTCTAGAGCTCCTTGCGTTTGCGGGTGATAGGGTGAAGACCATAACTGTTTTATTTTTAAGAATGAACATGTGGTTTTGAATAATTCAGCGGTAAAATTGGTTCCTTGATGAAAATGAACAAGGCATTCACTTGTTTCTTCTGCTGTTGCAGCGCGTATTGGATAGGCTATAGAATATTTGGTTAAATCGTCTTGCAAAGTTAGGATATATTTTAATTTAGCTTGCCCAGATTCGGGTAAGGGACCTACTATATCGAGAGAAATCCTTTCAAAAGGTGCGGTGGATGTGCTAGTTATTTGCATAGGGGCCCTATTAGTTTTACGGAAAGCTTTGTTAGTTTGACATAATTTGCAAGCCCTTACATAATTTTCTATATCAACACGCATACTTTTCCAATAGTAGCGTTCTTTTATCCGATCAAACATTCTGTTGTTACCTAAATGTCCGGCCATAGGGATGTCGTGATTTTCTTTTAAGATCTTTGTGATTTCGGTTGGAACTGGATAGATAATAGTATCATGGTAAATATTTATTTTAATATTAGTATTATTAAAAAGAAACAAGAGCATGCTATATATTTTAGTGAAGGAAATTTGATCAAATGGGTTACGGAAGTCGGATATAGATATTTCATTGACATCACCCATTAGAATAATTTCATCTCTAGTAGATTTCAGGGTTTTAAATATATCGGGGTAAGTAGAATTGTCAAAGTAATATAATTTAGTAAACATTAAATAATAGATTTTTCCTTGTAATGAGATAGATTTAAAAGTGTACAGTTCTCTTTCTTCATTTATGATATCAGCATTATCGTCTAATGAAGATAAAATTTGTTGTAAATAAGGGTTAGAGTCATCTAGATCGATAGACACAGGAATAAGTATATGTTTACACGAAGTTTTTAGTAGATTCTGATTGTGTTGAAATATTTGGACGTTAAAATTTTCTTTTGTATTAGATAAGCTTTTAAGATAATCAGAATATTCCTTATTGTTATTAGTATTTGCAACTGTGGGGACATTAGGAGCAGAACTAGTAGAGGGTTGAGGATTTGATTCAACAGAAGGTTGTATAATTACTTCATTATTTGGATTAAAAGGATTATCGGGTAATTCGATGTTATTAGGATCATCAGGACCAATATTGATTTCACTTGAATGAGGACTTGAAGGAGACAGATATGGTAGATCAGAAGTGAGATCTAAAGGGTCGGCTGGAATAATTCCTAGATCTTCAGGATTAATAAGATCTTCAGGATCAGGGCTTAGTTCTTTTGATTGTAAAGGATTCATTAAGGCAGAATTATTGACTGGATAACGTGATAGTGCATCAGCATTGCTGTTTACTTTCCCTTTTTTATATTCAACTTCGTAATCGAACTCTTCGAGTTTAAGCCTCCACCTAACTAATTTAGATCCAGGGTCTTTGCAATTAAAGAGCCATTTAAGCGGTCTATGGTCTGTTACGATTATGAAGCGCCGCCCATAAATATAGGGTCTAAAAACTTTGGTTCCGAATAGTATAGCTAAACACTCCTTTTCAGTCACGCTATAGTTGGACTCTGCCTTGTTTAAGGTTCTAGAGGCATAGGAAATGGGACGATCATTACCAACTGATCCTTGAGAGAGAATAGCAGAAATGGCGTAGTTGGAAGCATCGCAGGTTAAAATAAATGGTTTGGTGAAGTCAGGATAAGCTAGGATAGGAGCGGAAGTAAGAGCATTTTTTAAGTTTTCAAAAGCTAACTGTTGTTCATGGTGCCAATCAAATGCAACATTCTTTTTGAGTAGATTTGTAAGAGGTTTTGCAATTTTAGAGAGATCTGGAATGAAACGGCGATAATACGAGACTAATCCTAAGAAGGACTTAACATCTTTAGGACATTTGGGAATTGGAAAAGACTTAACTGCTTCGGTTTTCTGTGGATTAGGCTGAACACCCTTGTCTGTAATGACATGGCCTAAGTAAGAAACTTCTTTACGAAGGAACTCGCATTTATCGGGTTGGAGCTTTAGTTGGAAGTGCCTGAGTCTGTCAAAGATATTGGAAAGATTATTTATGTGAGTTTCTAAGTCATATGAGTATATTACTATGTCATCTAAATAGACAAAACATTGAACGCCTTGTAGACCAGAGAGAGCTGAATTCATTAATCTTTGAAAGGTTGCTGGGGCGTTTTTGAGACCAAATGGCATGCGTGTAAATTCGAAATGGCCCTGAGGGACTGAAAAAGCGGTTTTCGGAGCGTCTTTATCTGCCATCTTTATTTGGTGAAAGCCTGATGCTAGATCTAATGTGCTAAAGTATTTACATTTCCCCAGTTGATCGAGGATTTCGGAAATGTTTGGAATTGGATATGAATCTCCAATGGTTAAGTCATTTAATTTGCGGTAGTCTATGACTACACGCCACTTACGTTGTCCAGAGGCATCAATTTTCTTTGGGACTACCCAGATTGGGGACGACCAGGGTGAAATAGAAGGTCTAATGATACCATCCTTTAACATTTTATCTAATTGACGTTGAACTTCTTGTTTATGGATTTCTGGAAATCTATAGGTCTTGGTATTAATCGGAATAGAGGATGTTGTGGGAATCTCGTGTTGAATGGCATTAGTACAAGTCAATTTATCATTAGGAAGTTGAAAAATGACAGAATATGTGGAACAGAGGTCATAGAGAGCATTGCATTCCTCAGAATTTAGATGAGAAACACGTAGAAGATCTATTACTTCTCTAGTTCTATCAATAGCACTTAAAGATTTTTGATGAGAATAAGATGTATGAAATATTTCACAAGAAGAAGATTCTGGAAATGGAATGATATTTAATTTTAGGTCAGAGTTAATTTGTATCGGAGATTCGGAAGTATTTAAAACAGAAATATTTATTCGGGAATTAGGTTTTACTTTAACAATGCATTTTGCAATCAATAGAGAGTTGATAGGGTTTTGGTCTACGATTAATCCCTCTTTTATTTCAGGATTATCGATAGAACATTCAATAACCATTTCTGATCGAGGGGGAATAGTATAAGCTGGTTTAGTATATTGAAGAGTAATTCTATTGTTATTAATTAGAATAAGGTGTTCATTATAATCAATTTTACACTTTAAAGTGGAAAGGAAATCGTTACCTATAATGCCGTCGTAAGGAAAATTAAGAAACGGAGAGATATGGAAAGGATGATCAAAATATTCAGAACTCAGACTTATAATTCCTAGAGATTCTATAGGATTTTCTGATCCTAAACCACTAAAAGATATGATTTTATTTGATACATCTGGCATTTTTTCAATAGAAGTTATTTGAATGAGACTCACAGCTGCGCCACTGTCTATTAAGATTTTCAATGGTTTAGAAGCAATGTCAGTATTTATTTCTATAAAAGGTAAGTGCTTTTTAGATGGATTAGTAAAGATATTGTATGTTTCAAATGGGTTAATTTTGTTATCAAATTCAGAAATGGAAGTTTTATTGACCTTTTCAGGTGCGGATATAGTAGGTTGATTGACCTCTTCGGGTATCGAAATAGTAGAATTATCGACCTTAGTAGGTACGGAAATAGTAGATTGATTGACCTTTTCAGGTATCGAAATAGTAGAATTATTGACCTTAACAGGCACGGAAATAGTAGGTTGATTGACCTTTTCAGGTATCGAAATAGTAGAATTATCGACCTTAGTAGGTACGGAAATAGTAGGTTGATTGACCTTTTCAGGTATCGAAATAGTAGAATTATTGACCTTGGTAGGTACGGAAATAGTAGGTTGATTGACCTTTTCAGGTATCGAAATAGTAGAATGATTGACCTCAGCAGGTACGGAAATAGTATTTTTTTTACATTTTAATTTATCGAAACAATCATGAAGCGGATATTTTGGAATTTGGGTAACCGTATCGTTTTTCAATACTAATTTCCCGGCACGATACTTGAGGGGAAATCTTCCTCGTTTAAATTTGTTTGAGGTTGATTTGCCTCTGAATGGATATGGTTAATAGGTCTATTACCCCTATTAGATGAATTTGGGAATCTACGGTTATTATACTGTCGTTTCCTACAAACGTCAATGGTGTGACCAATGTTTTTGCAGTAGCGACAAACAGGAGTTGTAGATGTGTGATCTTGATTAGGTCGTACAGCAATATTCATCCGGCGTTCTTGTTGGAATAATTGACGTTGAGGATTTGGGTTTTGATTGTAACTATTAGAAGAAGATGAATTGCGTTTTATACAGTTAAGCATTATTTTTTCTTCCGACATAGCAAAATTGATCGCTTCATTTAAAGTGTCCGGGTCACGGCACCGAACTATAGTAGATAATTGGCTCTTAAGGCCACATACAAAAGTGTGCAATGCTAGGTCTTGCATTGCTGCGACGCGACCTGCCAATTCAGTTTTTTTCTTGGTAGGAATTGAAATATTTATTTCCGTTAAAAGTTTCGATAAGCAAGATTCCACCCGAAGTGCAAACTGGTTTACCGATTCACTGTTTAACTGTCTACATTCTTGTAAATCCAAGAGCAACGCGGCGTAATGTTTCTTTTCGCCGAATTGTAATTTTAAAAATTCCTCTAATTGAAACCAGGAGTCAAATTCTCGGATTGAGCACGCGCTTTCTGCACGTCCTTCTAATTGGCTCAATATGTATTTCAATAATATTTCTTGTTGTGAGGCTGAAGCAAGATTTATCGCGTTTCGGCAATTGTTTAGGAAAGCGGTTAGTTTTTCTCTATTGCCATCAAATTTGTTTATAAATTTAATTAAAATGTTTAGATCCATTTCGGACATAATTATAGTAGGACTTATAAGTTATGTAAAAATAAAATTAAAATTTTAACAGAATATGGACACTTGGTATTTAACAGAATAGGTGCGCGACGAGAGTTAGTGTAAACAAAGATAAGGTATGAGCGGATACGATTCTAGGAATAAGATACGGTTGTAGCGATGGTCTTGGATTGCGCCTAATAAAAATAGTTATGATAAATTGTTACGAAAATAATTACGACACGTATATGAAAAGGGTAAACAGTATGATAAAATTAGAACATGAAAATCGACACATATAAATTAAACATTTGAAGAAAACACTGCACTCAGCTACAATAATTCTGTAAAACACATATATCAGGAACACGGCGAATGGCGATAAAGTCAGATATTTATATAAATTGATTCGTAGAACTCGGCGATTGGCGATAGAGTCAGATTTCTATATGAACTGACATATAGGAACTCGGCGATTGGCGATTACACTGGATATTGAAATGAATTCACTTACAGGAACACGGCGATTGTAAATGCAGGAAAACGGCGATTGGCGATTGTCTTACTGGTCATTTCGCAACCAGCAGATGAGTTTCGAGTTTCTTCTAATTGGACCAGAGGCGATCCGAGGATTTTACAAATCCCTTTGAGCTGCCACCAATGTTATAAAGGACTTCGACGGGCTTCTTTTAAAAAACACTTTTTGAATAGACACTAGATTTAATAAATGAAATCAAATGAAATAGTAATTAACAAAATGAAATAGTAAAATGGAATTAGTAAAATGAGAAAAAAAAGGACTAGTGTTCTACTTGGATGTCAGATGTAAAGTGAAATAAATCCCGGCTTCTCGATAGAGAAGGCGGACTGAATTATGATTACTGAATTATTGTAGGTATATGCTGACTAAACACTTTAGTATACAGATGCTCATACTATAACAGTACGAGCAAGCGGAACAGCAAGAGTTTGTTGATACCGTGAAGTTGAGCGCGTTGAGTTTCCCCACTTAACTTCCAAAAGTGGCTGAGGAATTTCTTATTCTTTAGTTCTGGCTACCCCTTTTTGGAATTTATAGCCGTGAGTATAAGTATGTATGTACCCATCACCAAAAATTTTTGCTCTACACACTCTTATCCCCAAGAAATTTCTCAGCCACTTCCAAAAGTGGCTGAGAAATTTCTTGTTCCAAAGCTTTGGTCATCCTATCTAGGGATTTATAGCCGTGAGTATATGCATGTATGTTCTTCTATTAAATATGTTTTTAAATTCAAATTCGCTACCTCCAGCCTTTACAGTTATTTTATTGCATTATTTGTTTTATTACACAACAGTGAAACAGTGATAGCTCATTAAGAGAACCACCACTTTTCATACAGAAGACGCGAGTTCAAATCCTGAGCCAGACCTACACTAATCTTGTCTTAGTCTTGTAAAGTTATATTGATATACATATAATCACACTGTTAGTTCCCATTGGGGTCGGCAGAGACTATCGAAAGCCACTTTGTACAAACCTCAATAGCTCCGTTTACATCCATAAATTTTTTCATACATGTACTCTCATGTGTTGATAATTCATCAAGATTCTTAACGGTGAAAAAATGTGAGGAAATATTCATTGACATATTCCGAAGAGTTGCACAACTTAAATGGCAATAAGCAGGGCACATTGCACGCAGAACCCACGGCCGTTAGAACTCAAAAGTTCAGGAGTATAGGCCACGTACCAGACGACGCAGAGTAGGTAGGCCTCCGACAAGGTGAACCGACGACGACTTGGGCTCGAAGAGACGCGACCACGTACCGGACTGAGACTAAGTAGTGTAAGTAGGCCTTCGGCGGCTTTGTCAAGATCGCGGAAAGCCGATACGGATGAGGACATCATAGGACCGATCAGGTCGTTGCAGTGGCCTATATCATGGTATGCGGACAAATTGCACACAAAAAAAAGTTTTCTAATATTATTTTCATTACAAGTGTGTTTTGAAAATGGTCGTATGATGCAATTAGTCATTACAGCGCAAGTTTTCTTTATTACTACCTTGGATGTAATGTCTAACTACTCTAACTTTGCTTACTTGCATTATAAATTATAATGTACTCTTCACTTGACGATTTTCGACGCAAATTTTCGATCTATCGTACCGATACATACCACACAGGGTTGTAGTAAGACGGCATTGAATCCATCTCCCATCATACTACCAGCCCCCATAGCAGTTTTACCCGATATATATTAACTACCCGGATTACTACAAGTAGGAAGATCAGTAGTAAGACGAGCAATTACTTAAGGTTAAAATAAAATAACTACTTTTTATTTAGGGATTCATTTGCGTTTTCATGTGAGTGGATTTTTTTGTCAAGGTTAATACAATAGAACAACACTTTATTGCACATCAAAAAAGGAAACACAAATTCAATAACAAAAGTAAGTACAATATGGCGGTCTTATCACTAAAATCTCTTCCAGACAACATTTGAATGGAAAGATCACTAAATTACATTAATGTGAGATATATGTGCAACAATATGATGAAAACTAAGGAAGTAAATCCAAGAAATTCCGACGGGAACGGGAATTTTGAGAAATTGAAATTTGTATGAAACTTCAGCAATTTCGATTGTATCAGGTTGAAGTTTTGTTTAAAGACTCCTCAACATATATTAAGCTACATCACAAAAGGATTACCAGAAATTCTGATGGGAATAAAAGATGAATAAAGGAAAGAAATTTTTCTTTCCTTTTTTCATCTTTTATTTATTAGTAATAATCCCCACATGAGGTTTTCATGTCAAAAACATTCAAATTCTGACGGGAAATTGAAGGTACTATAAAACTTTCGCATATTCAATTCCGTCAGTTTGAAATTTGGTATAAAGACTCCTCAACAGATATAAATGTAAAGTGCAAAAGGATTACCAGAAATTCTTGCGGGAACAGAAATAACAGGAGAATAAAGAATACAAGAAACTTCTAAAACCTTCATTCCATCTATTTAACATATATGTATCAAATTGTTTATGTTATTGTAATTGCTAAATCACTCAGATAAAGGGTTATGTATTAGGTTGTTGGTGGTGGTTGCGTTGCTTAGGTTGTCAAATAACTATTCCATGCGGACGAAGTCGCGGGCGAAGGCGAGTCTACATATATAGTTTTCTTCCACAAACTTAGTATACTCTCTATTCTAGGTACTCTTTATTCTATGTTTTCTTCATACGAGTATATGCACTTATTCTTCTTACTTCGGACGCCTGCTTTTATTTAGCTCATTCTACATTTAATAAATATATACGGACATATTATACACGGATCAAGTAAGCCCGAAACTAATTAACACTTGTATTATGGGTTACGGTTACTAACTCAACGATATATTTAATACTAGCTGACCCGACAGACTTCGTTCTGTCAAATTTGCTTATGACAAAGCTTAAGGCGTTTTTTTAATTAATTTAATAAAACCTCAAAAATTGTAGCCTATGTGTGTTATTCTGATGTATAAGCTATAGCCTATGTGTTATTCTGATGTATAAGCTATATTGTGGTAAAGTTTCATTCAAATCCATACAGTAGTTTTTACGTGAAAGAGTAACAAAGATCCATACATCCATACTTACAAACTTTCGCCTTTATAATATTAATAGGATTGCATAACATAATACAAATAACACCCGAGGCTAAGAAACAATCATTTATACACTTTTTAAACTCTCGCGGTTTGTAGACATTATATATAATAATTATCGGGATTAACCAACGAACACTTTTAAAACCACTTACGTGAGTTACGTGAGTCAGCCCGTGACCACGGCACCAGTAGGTGTGCCGAAACGTCGGGCAAACATATCACGTATCTAAGTGGTTTTAAAAATGTTCGTTGGTTAATCCCGATTATTATTATATATAACAATCATTTCATCTGCTCATCACATAACGGCTGACGACAGCCGTGGCCGAGAGGAATCTTAATGTGTCCTTCTCGGCCATCATCCACGTTCTGACATTACATTACCATCCACTTTGGCTCTTCATATCTCTATCGCTTCTGCTATACTTTCATCCGTACTCTATATATACCCAAACCAACTTAATATTCGTTGTACTATATTTTAACCAATATCATTTAACATCGCATCTTTCATAAATGACCATATGCCTTACTCGATCACAGAACCTAACATTTAATTTTTTTGGAGGGATCTCATCTCTACTGCGTGATCACACTGCGCTCATGCTTCTTCCGCCACACTCACACCCATCATCATATTCAACATTATTATTGATGACTAGCTTTTTGCCCGCGACTACGTCCGCATGGACTATATTTTTTGCATCCGGTTTACATCCAAATACCAAAACACTTTCTTAAGTAATATTTATATTCCCGTGGGCTTTGTAATAGATATAAAGAACATTGAGGCTTTTTAAGTGATTGTTGGGCGATGCATTTGGAGACCCATTTGACTACCTTTTCCCATTAAACTTCCAAAAGTGGATAAAGCATTACTATCCCTGAAGCTGTGGCTACCCTGTTTTGGGGTTTATAGCCTTTAGTATATACTCATAAATGATTGATAGCTGAATTTCAAACATTCCTTTTTGTAGGGTCTTCTTGTCTTAGTCTTGCCTTATATCAGTCAATCGCATCAAGTTTTAAATTTCTAGATACAGAAATGTATAAAATCTGAGTGAGTGAGTTCCAAAAACCATTTTTAATTGTTCATAAGAATCATGAAACAAACCACGAAAAAACCCTAAATTTATCACGTTACGAGGGCGAAATAAATAATGCTTTTGCAATATTACCGCTTTCTCTGAGGAGGGTTCCAAAATATTTAAAGTTAGTTAGTAATATAAAAATTTAAAAACTGAATCTTTCAGATACCTAGCACGCTTCCTTTCCTCTTTTCTTACTCTTGCTTCCCTTAAATGTTAGCAGTACTACATTAACAAAAAAAATAAGATTGCCTGCCCAGCTAGCATGAGCGACCTTTTAACTAAATAACGCTTGGTATAAAACAGCTCTTTCGTACTAACATAGTGTCGTATATTTTTAAATGAGATGAAATAAAATATATATGCGATAACAAAGAAATCAACATTTGAAACTATGTGAACATCATATGCAAAATTGTACAGAAGTATAAATATAATATATTTTTGTCTATGTTTAATTATTCTAACGATAGTCAAACTGAGTTACTGGTTTATGGTTGACGTGGAGTCCATTTATTATAACTTTTGACTCAGGCCCAAAAAAGGCAAAAACATAATAATAAAGTAATATATTTGTTTACCTTTTTCTAAGTTAAGCATGACTCTACAAATGTACAATATTAGGTGAAGAGCCTTTTCTTGCAGCAACACTTATTGAATTTCAGTATTGTATGAAATTAATAAGAGATACTAGATTGAGGGTAAAAAAAAAAAATTCATGGTGGGTCTATCATTATTTATTATTTTGGATCATAAAGTTGTACTATACGATATATATACTATACAGTTATACAAGATATATGGATCTTAATTAATTTATGTTTATAACATGTTATTTAATAAACTTAACAAATTTGAGCTAACCTATATCATTAAATCTTTGAAGACTTTGTCTTTCAATTCGAAGTATCTCCCAAGTCTTATTTCCGCATACCTGAAACATTTTTAAATTGTTGTTAATTATCAATATAGTAGTTAATAATCTTCTTTGCTTCGCCATAGCCGCAAAAATGTCTACACAAAAAGATCGTTGGTGTGGTGACCAAATATGAGTTACAAATTTGAAAAAAGTTCTTGGTGAGATCGGAAGAGCCCTTGCGGCATGCTTAGCTCGAATTAGTGGGACGCCATCACCGAAATCTTGAATACCAAAGAAAACCAAGGTTCTAGAATATACTATGCTTTTTCACAACATTTTCAATAACATATCCACGAACAGTTGTTTTTTCGGTGAAGATATTTAATTAATGAAGATTTCATTGTTAATATAAAAGTAGAGCCAAAACAGTAAAAAATACACTTCTAGAAAATTTAACAAAAAAAAAGCAATACATATTTTATATGACCACTGGTTTTTAACAATAAACATATTAGTCCTCAATTTGATATGACTGATAACGATGACCTCTAATCTACAAAGGAGTTAAGTTGAATGTGTAAGAAACACTTAATTATAATTTCCCATTTACATGCATCTTGCGCGGCATTTATCCGAAAATAGAGTACAAATCTCATGCACTTCTTAGCTGCGTGACATATTGAAAGATTCCGTCTGTCTCCTACCAGAATCGACATAACGACATAATTGAGGATGGATTTAAAGTGTCGTCAAGGCCGGGTGAACAAACTTATCTATAAAAGAGACACGTGTAGATAAACAACTTTAATAATAAGGCCGTTGCAAAGTTAATGACATATCATAAGTCATCATAACTGATGTTTCTTTATATTTTTTGATATTCCATATGTGTAAGATGTGCAAAGTGAAATAACTTTGTTGTCCAAAACCGAAAACCATCGAAATCGTTTTAATTCCATGAAGCAGCTATTTAAACCGTAGGTAGTTGTGGTTGGAAACCAATCGCCAACCATCCTTTATATCCCAATCTATTCCTTACTCAACTTTCAAATAACATATATACATACATATATCACGACATTTGTTACCATTAGGGTAGACAGAGACTATTGATCGCCACTTTCTACGATCCTGACAAACCTCTCTAGCTTCGTTTACATCCATTAAATATTTTCCTACGTGCGCTTTTATTCTTCACTAGCGACCCGCCCCGGCTTCGCACGGGTGCAATGCAAAATATACCTACTACAGAATGTCCTTTTGGTTAGTGCTGGAGTAAAAAATATTTACTTACTATTCGTTCGACTAAAAACAAAAGATTATCAACAACAAAATATACCTATTCTATTCAGTTCTTCTATGAACTTAACTATAATTTCCAATAATTGAAAATGCTCGCCCTAATACTAAATTGTCTTAACTCTAAATTCAAATCAAAGTCTTAATGGAAGAAATACCAAGAAATATGGTTTTAAGCTAATCCTATCTAACCTAGTGTACTTACAATACTACTAATATAATAATAATAATAAAAATTAAAAGATAATCAACAACAAAAGATACTTATTCTATTCAGTTTAATTAATTCTTGATATTTTCCTCGCTAGAGAGCTCCGATAAACGCGTGCGATCGCTGCAAATCATAAAGTGCTGTAAGGCGAAGCGCGGCTATCGACGCGCTATTTATAGGCACGCGCCGCCCGGCGCAAACAACTACGACCCTGCATTTTAAATTTGTAATATCTTCGGTAATATTTACTTAAATTACATGCTGTAAAAATCATATTGATCTATAATAAATGCACAATTTATTTAAGGTACTTAATTGGATAAGGATTAATGCTGTATTGTTTAAAATCACTTCGTAAATAACCAATTTTTTAGTAAAGAATAAAAATGGTTATGCTGGGTTATCCCTAAGAGATAGACATATACCATCGCGGACTTTTTTCTTGAACTTTTTAAGGTGAACAATACTGTAGTACATTATTTTGGTCTATCTCGTAGGGTTCAGCCAGCGTTTGCAATATAAGCGCAAAAAAACGTGCTTATTTACGACATCACATTAGAAATCTTTAAATTTATCAGTGTTTCTCTACTATATTATGCATTTATTATACATACAAACCTTCCTCAAGAATCACTCTATCTATTAAAAAAAACCGCATTAAAATCCGTTGCGTAGTTTTAAAGATCTAAGCATACATACGGACATACAGCGAAAACGACTTTGTTTTATACTATGTATTGATACTTCGGACGCCTGTCTTTTTGAGCACACTCGCTATTTGGGCCAATAATGGTCCAAATTGGCTGAAGAATTTCTAATTCTGAAGTTCTGGCTACCCGTTTTGGGTTGTCTAGCCGTGCGTGTGTGTATTCATATAATAGGAATGCCAAAATAAAGTTCTGTGAAGTGGCAGCCCCGTACCGAATGACGCAGTGTGCGACATTTTGCTGAAGGTCGTGGGAAGTTTATCATGGACGTAAGTGGTTAATGATGATGATTTCAATTGATCTACTCATCCCTTAAGTGGATGCTGGCCAGAGAGTAAACTTGTTGACTGTAACGTACCTACATTTATACCTTCGACAATTGGCCTAGACTTCGCTTTTACAACGTACCCTTTTTATATTATAAATCGATAAAGGACATCAAACTTAACAACTTTGCCTATGGAACGCCTATCTAAAATATTGTTATAATCTAAATATTTAATAATGAAAAATATCATATACCTAGTTCAAACTGAGAAAGTATAGAATGAGATTCTTTGCTTCAGTGAAAATAAGAAATAAAATAAAAAAACATCTGATCTATGCTTTTCGCTCAGTAAACAAAAACATAACTTCTTTCTGTATTTTCCAGTTTTTTCCAATTGGCCTAGACCTCGCTTTTATAACATACCCTTTTTATATTATAAATCGATCAAACTAAACACCGAAAGATGTTATGTTTTTATTTACAGCGCAAAAAGCATAGATCAGATGTTTTTTTTTTATTTCTTTTTTTCACTGAAGCAAAGAATCTCATTCTATACTTTCTCAGTGTGAACTAGGTACGACAATTTTTAATTATTATTTTTTTTGAAAATTACAATATTTTAGATAGGCATTCCATGGGCAAAGTTGTTTAGTTTGATGTCCTTTATCGATTTATAATTTAAAAAGGGTATGTTATAAAAGCGAGGTCTAGGCCAATTCAAGTTTAATAGTTAAGGGCGTCCCCCGAAAAAGTAAGAACCTTGAAACGGCATTTGGGCTTGCCCCCTGCCGTCTCCTCACCTTTAATCAAACTCGTAAAATAAGCCATCTAGTGGCCTCACTAGTAACTATTTTTAACAAAATTAAGCGCCATCTACGGAAATAGTCTCGTACTACGTTGTAGAATTGCGACATTCGTATCGATATTATAATGATGTCTCGCTTGGATGAATATATTTTGTAATTAAAATAACTGAAAAAAAAACTTGAATCTCACAAAACTATTTTTTATGACACCTTCGGAATATAGGAGGGGAATGTCGAGAAGAAAACTCGTGATAGTAGGTTTCATGTGACACCAAGTAAAAGGGGATTATGTTATTCTTAGCCGGCACAAAAAAGTGATCGTGGATTGCAGTAGAAATAACGTAACGTGCTATTATCGCAACGTCCAAAAATCACACTTGAATAAAAAATCGGCCCAAATTATAAAACAGGAGAAAGCATTTAGTAAATACTACCAGTCGCCTCTTACGTACACCCACCGGCACCGGAAAAAATGGGGTAGTGCTATTCCAAGCCGACACTACACAGCAATAATATATAATTCATAATAATAAATTCATACATATATACTTGGTTATAGTTTCTTGTTAGAAGGAGACTATAAATATGCGTCTTTTGTATTTGTTTATTTACTTAATTAGAGGTTTGCTCTTTAAGGGATTTTTGGGCGATGCGGTTGGTGACCCATCACCCATCACCAACAACCTTTATTCTACCATCTTTTTCCCACTCAACTTCCAAAAGTGGCTGAAGAATTTTTAATTTCTCAGCTCTGATTACCCCTTTTAGGGATTTATAGCCGTTAGTATATGTATGTATGTTGCTCAAAAGTATTTTGTTCAATAAAGGGTATTTTAAAAGAAAAGCAAACAACTTACTGTTTTATCTAATTAAAAACACTAGCCATGTTATACAAAGATTTCTCCTTGTCGATATAGTGGGATGAGTATACGCAAAAATATAAATAATTATTTCATAAATTAGTATAAAGCTTATTTGATTGAGTTATTTTTTCACAGTTGTTTACAAAATGCAAAGTTCAATGAAAGTCTAAAAATTTATAAATATCAGCTTACTCTATCAATTCACCTTGACGAGACGGTTGAGTGGTTGCGAATTTATTTGAACCTACTCATCCCCTCGCAAAGCTATACATTTTCGAAGTATAAACTAGAATTATTAGCACATTAATAAAATAAAATGAATCAAGATAATTTATTCGAAGAACGGTTTGAATGCACATTTTTAATATATTCTATTTCATTTTAAAAAAAGTAGAAATATTACAAAAAAGATATGTAAAAATATCACATAAATTTAAAGCAAAACGATAATAATTGTCTCAGCTAGATTTACGGAACATTAGGGTAATACGAGCGTATTCAGAAAACAGAACAATTCGCAGTATTTTTAATAATGCATTTATCATCATTACCGAACGAAAATAAAGACAAAATTATTTTACCTGTAAAGAAATAAACAAAAAGCACATGCCGAGCCGAAGATTTGAACTCACGCCCTAACCTATGGCGCATAGCACATCACACGTTGGACCACTTCGTTCTTACGTAATAGGTTGAAATTAACGATAATTTTACGATTGAGACAAACTTATAATGTAAGGCGAAACAAGCGACTATGTTGCGCACAACCAAAATAAATTATCAAAAAAGCGCGGGAAGCGGCAAGCAGCCATATTACAGAAAAATCCGACACAAGCTCTGCGCATGAAGGCTAACAGCCATCTGCCACCCGTTCTCCGCGCAGGGACCCGCTCCAGATTGACATTGAAATTTAGGGAAAATGCTTTATAACTCCATAATTAGGATGAAAAGACTAAAAATTATTCATACAGATGATAGACTACTCAGTTGTCTACGCAAATATTACGTAATCGATAACATATATGCAGTATTCTGACAGCAATATCAGACTTTACGATAAAAAAGCCCCCCACAAATTATTTTTTTTCTTAGTCGATTATTATTGAAAACGAATGAGAACCGTCATTTTTGAAGATAAGATATTGAACTTGAACATATATTTTATTTAGAGTGTGATTGCTTTATTGAGCGGATTTTATTGAGTTTGAAAACTACCAAAATCAGTGAACTTTTCGAGGGAGGCCCTTAAACGTATTGAAAATTGGGCATAATAGAAGGAACATGTGAGCAAAGTGTATGCAGTACAGATGAGGTCTCGCAGTTAAATTTGTGATGTTCGCCTAATTAAGTTATGTAATGGAAATAGCGTAATTATTGAAAGGTGTGGTTGGGAAGATGACATTATAAGAAAAAGGAATGGTACGAAGGTTTGGGCACATAAGACGGGTGAATGAGAGTAAATTGGTGAAAGAGTTATTTAGAGCCAACTTTGATGGTATTTTCAGTATAGGATGATTACGGAGGATACATTTAGATGAAATAGAAAATGTTCTCAAAACGTCAGGCGTCCAAAGTGTTAAGAATTAAAGACCTGATATCAAAAAAATATGAATCATAATGAAGCTCGACAGGTTAACCAGGATTACAAACTGTACAAAGCGGTCCCAAAAAAGATCTATAGAGAGAGTAGAAGTATGTATACATGTGTTGAATGAGATCAAATTTACCTTCCGAAATCAAAATCAATGTTGGACAATTCGTATTGCACTAGTGACCACACTCCCCACATAAAGTGAGAGGCCAGGACCATTTGGTTAACTTCCGTATAAAGTTTTTCTTCATCCTCTTTTGACACTTCGGTTGTATCAGTATATTCCTTCAAATAAACTCGAATCCATTCCATTTGAAATTCTTTGCTAGGGTATCTTTCATAGTTCATATCTTCAAGAGACAAACCTGGAACAAGCGGCTGAATAAGATTACGAATAAAAAATTATAAGTAAAAAAACTTTTTAAGAAAAAGCTTTTATTTAAACGCTCTAAAAAGAAGAAAATAAAATATTCCTTTTGGATTATACTAACAACTCCTCATTATACACAATTTATATATAATAATAAAAGCTTGTCGCGAGGTTAACATACCTATCAACATTCCTTTATATCATAATAATTTGTGTTTTTGCAGCAGTCAAAGATAGTGACCTAGAATTGCGAAAACTGTCTCGTCAACTAAAAGACAAGTGGTGGCAGGACAAAGCTCGTCACATGCAGTGGCTCGCTGATACAAAGCAGCTTGGGGAGTTTTATAGTGAGGTACGGAGGCTGATTGGTACGTGCTTTCATGCTAAGGTGCCTCTATTTTCAGTTGACGGTGAGCGTCTCTTAACAAGTAGGGAGGACATACTGAACCGTTGGGCAGAACACTTTGATGTCCTGCTCAACGTAGATCGGTCAGCAGATCTACAGCGCATCAGTCTCATGCCTCAACTTCCTTTTGCCATCGAGCTGGATGAGCCTTTACGCCGCGACGAAGTTGTCACCGCCATAAGACAGCAGCAAAACAAGCGGGCGGTTGGCATAGATCTTATACCGGGGGAATTATTGAAGTATGGCGGCGAGGAGTTGCACACTACAATCTGGCAACTTTTTGTTCGCATGTGGGAGGAGGAGCGAGTACCCAATGTCTTTAAAGTGTCTCGTATTCAAGCCCTCTACAAGAACAAAGGTGACCGTTTTAGTTGTGACTCGTACCGCGGCATTTCACTCCTATCTGCCCCTGGAAAGACTTTTGCCAGAGTGTTACTAAACCGCCTTACGAATTTGTCTGAAAAGATCCTACCTGAAACACAGTTTGGCTTCCGACCTGACCGAGGCACTTGCGAAGCCATATTTTCTGTGCGTCAACTGCAAGAGAAAAGCAGAGAACAAGGTCGTCAGTTGTATCTCTGTTTTGTTGACCTAGAAAAGGCTTTTGATAGTGTTCCTCGTGAAGCCCTGTGGATGGTGCTAAGAAAATTGGGTTGCACGGAGAAGTTTGTTGGACTTCTTAGGCTCCTGCACGACGACATGCAGTGCTGCGTCGCTGTAGACGGTGAACAGTCAAGTTTCTTTCCCGTTACCTGTGGGGTAAAACAGGGGTGCGTATTAGCACCCACACTGTTTGCCTTATACTTTGCAGTAGTAGTCAGGGAGGTCTTGCAAGCAGTTTCCGAGGGAATCCGAATCCGTTTTCGCACCGATGGTAGTCTTTTCAATTTGGCCAGACTTAAAGCTCGCACAAAAGTGTCGCATGCAATGATCACAGAGATTATGTATGCTGACGGTTTGTGTTTTGCGGCAGAATCCCCAGGTGGCCTGCAACAGCTGATGTCAGTTTATCACCAAGTTTGCCAGGATTTCGGCCTGAAAGTTAGTGTCAAAAAAACAGAGGTGATGTCTTTGGACTCACACGGTCACGAGACACTGTCCATAAACCTTGGTGAAGACGTACTAAAGCAGGTGGATAAATTCCGTTACTTGGGGAGCACTATAACATCTAAGTGTGACCTTGATGCTGAGATAAACAGCAGAGTTGGTGCTGTAGCTGCAGCATTCGGCAAGCTGTGTTCCAAGGTCTTCTGCTCGCATGATTTAAGGCTGGCCACCAAAATCTCAGTATATATGGCTGTTGTGCTGCCAAACCTTTTGTACTCTTCGGAGGCGTGGTGCGTGTACCGTCACCACATTCGTACTTTAGATCGATTCCACCTCAAGTGCTTGCGCAAGATCTTAAAAATCAAATGGTCTGATCGAGTACGAAATACCGAAGTTCTGCGACGAGCCAATGTTGGTGGCATTGAGGCCTATTTGATGCGTCGGCAGCTTCGGTGGTGCGGACACGTATCACGTATGCCGGAGGAAAGAGTGGCGAAGCGCATCTTTTATTCTGAACTCGAGGAGGGCAAGCGAAAGCATGGCGGTCAACTCCTTCGATACAAAGATGTTCAGAAGCGACACATGAAAAGATGCAATATAGAGCCCTCTGATTGGGAAGTTTTGGCAACACAACGTCCCGAATGGCGCAGGCTTGTACAGAGGCGGGTTAGTGAGTTCGAGGAGCAGCGTAAAGCAGACCTCGACTCTAAGCGTGACGAGCTGAAATCCCGGCAGCCCTGTGCCATTCATTACAATTATGTCAACGGAATGCTCGCGTGTCCTCAATGTGCGCGAGTATTTGCCGCTAAGATCGGCTATATAAGCCATCTTCGGGCTCACAAACGGAGAGCCGATTAGGAGTCCTAAGTGGTCGCCATGACCGAAACCGGTCGGAAAGGTCAGTAGTAATAATTTGTGGTAATTCGAGCGACAAGCTTTTATTATTATATATAAATTGTGTATAATGAGGAGTTGTTAGTATAATCCAAAAGGAATATTTTATTTTCTTCTTTTTAGAGCGTTTAAATAAAAGCTTTTTCTTAAAAAGTTTTTTTACTTATAATTTTTATTTTTTACTTTTTAGTTATCAAGTTATTATTACTCTCAAAATGCCCTCTCATTTGATACCCATATTGTAGAAGTAGACTAAAGGTAACTATTCCGCCATCCTGCATGGTCCGCCATATTGGATTCAGAATGACGTCATATTCTTTTTCATGTCACTCTTAACACTTTAACAGCCGATCACGTGCAGAGTACGTGTCAGGTTCATTGCCTCAGGACGCTGATCACGTACTCCGTACGGCATTGACTTTCCTAGTGTTTATTTGAAAACGACGTCCGTGGTGCGTGTTTAGCGTGTATTGGTGCTGCAAACTGCACACAGGCTGAACTAGGACCCTCACGTGGCCCACACCATGTAGGTAGCAGTACCAGACTAGTGGGAAGGCACTTTCTCGAAAGGATACCGAGCACCGAAAAAAAGCAGAAAAGTGTGCAAAGTTTGTGCAGACATTTCTAAGACAAACGAGGACGCAAAGAAACGATATTTTACTGCCCAGACTGCAACGTGCCTTGTTGCTACCATCCTTGCTTTAAAGTGTTTCATACACGCAAGGATTATACAACATAATCACAAATTACAGGCAAACAAGATCATACATACATACATACATATACTCACGGTTATAAATCCCTTAACGGGGTAGCCAGAGCTTTGGAATGAGAAATTCCTCAGCCACTTTTGGAAGTTGATTGGGGAAAAGATGGTAATAATAAATGTTTTTGGTGACGGGTCTCCAACCACATCGTCCAAAAATCACTTAAAAAGCCCTTATACCCTTAGTCGCCTCTTACGATCACCCACGGGTAGAAATGGGGTAGTGTTATTCTAAGCCGACACTACACGGCTCATCATGTTCACGATCATGTTCGACTTTTATTTTTTTTCATAAACCCCCTTTTTTGTATTACATTTTTAAATTAAAAAAAAAAACAATTTAAATATGTTATTTATTTTTATCCTAAAAAAAAACAAATCGATAGTGTAAATAAAAAAAGAATTATAGATCCATCATTGATAGTTCTGATTTTATACATGTTGCAATATTGGCGAAAATCGCCGGCGAACCAGGGAACGCGCGTTTTAAACCCTTCGGCTGTCAAAGTGTTAACAAGCCCTTTCATTTGATACCCATATTGTAGAAGTAGACTAAAGGTAACTATTCCGCCATCCTGCATGGTCCGCCATATTGGATTCAGAATGACGTCATATTCTTTTTCTAGTCACTCTTAACAAGCCCTTTCATTTGATACCCATATAATTTTCAAATATAACTGTTCTGACATCTTGTATGATCCGCCATATTGAATTTAGAATGACGTCACATATCTTATCATATATTGTCATCCAAACAAAATGCGTCCACAAAATTTCAGCACAAACGGTTGAATATATCTACTTCAAAATTGAGTTCAAAGATTTCACCCGAACACACAAATATACATTGCAAGTTAAATAAAAGCTTTTAAAAAGTAAACATAGACACAGAATGTAAATTATTATTTTTTAATGTAAAGCTTAGATGTCAGTTTTTCATACCCGCGAGTACCCACCTCCCTACACTATATACGGTTGACCCATTTACATTGGTCAGTAAGATACAATATAAAAAAAAGTATGTATGCGGTGTTTTTATTGCTAAAATTGATAACACATGTTCCTAAAAAAGATATAGTAATAGTATGTATTCTATTTTGAGACTTTTCTATGCACCCAAATAAATCGGCATCCTGTATAATACTCCAAGAACTAGGTGTATTTGGTTTATTTTCTTTTATAATTCTTCGATATTTGAGCTTTCCCACGGGCGTCGTGCTAACTATGCATCGTGATGTGTAGTATAAAATTCGAATAGCACAACATATTTTTTGCTTTTCAGTAGTTTTAGGACGCTGCGGTTGGGGACCCATCAGCAACAACTTTATTTCTTCTAATCTTTTCACCACTCAACTCCTAAAAGTTGCTGAGGATGTTTTTAATCTGAATCCTAGCTACCCCTTCTAGAGATTTATAGCCGAGATTATATGTATGCATGTAATATGCCATGATAATTAAACTAATGCTTAGTTTGGGCCCCTTGTCATGTTTTACCACAGTGTTTAAACTCAGACAGTTGATTAATGATTAACTAAATGTCCGAGGAACGGTGCATGTCACTAGTAGCCCATCCCATAGTCCCCCATCTCACCAACCTTTTTCATTAAGTGCTAGTCAAGTGACAGAGTACCAAAAGATTGATTCTTAGCTTATAAGTTCTTATCCAGAACCAAAAAGTGTGCTAGGATCATACAAAGTTACGGTCGATAGTCCCTGCCTAACCTATGGATGGAATCCAATGGAAACTAATGGCGTGAGTAAATGTATGTGCGTATTCACCATATTTTTACGTCACACTCCCAAAATTGTTAGAGCAATCGTTATTCCTGCTTTATATTACGGCCAGAGTATGAATATGTTCCCCAATCAACTTCCAAAAGTGGCTGAGAAATTTTTCATTCCAAAGCTCTGGCTACCCTGTTACGGGATTTATAGCCGTGAGTATATGTATGTGTGTATGAATATGAATGACTCTAAAATATGCATTTGTAAGTATCATGCTCACAGGTGGTAACTAATCTTTGGCAAAATACATTTTAATTCTACTTATCGAATTCCTATTTAGGTTGAAGTTTTGATGTATCTTGCATTACGCAAATGGAACAGAATATATTATCGCCAGATAAAATGTAATTTTCCTTAACGTTTTTATTTAGCAAGAGACTGTATTGAAGGTTTGTTTCATTACACAAACAAAGTCAATGTAATAAGATAAAAGAAACACGTACGCGGTTTCTTTTGCTTACAATTTATTACTAAGTAACAATGGCGTCATACAATATTACTACATTATTGAAGACGTGTTTGACAAAACGATACTTAGTGAAACGTTTTAGAATAATAACACATATTTATATGAATGGTAATATTTTCTAGCATCTTGAGAAGGACTTTTAAGATTTTTCCTGTTTGTTGTTTTGTAGGTTTGAATATTTAAATATAGGCAAAAAAAACACTACGCCTGCTTTTGTTTATTTCTTAAAGTTAAATATTTATATGACTATTGACTACCGCTGAGCTTTTTCAGACGTATATATCTGCAGTGTAGGGAATCTAATATTAATATAAGCTTTTTAAATTAATAATTCACGTATACATAAAAACAGCCGCAGTGGCAGTATTTTGACTAACACAAAAGCACTACCCCATTTTATCGCGTCGGTGTTAGTAAGGGTATTGGGGCTAATCACCAACAACCTCTATTTTGCATTCTTTTCCCAAGTCAACTTGAAAAAGTGGCTGAGAAATTTCTTGTTTTGCATCTCTGGCTTCCTATTCTAGGGATTTATAGCCGTGAGTATATGTCAGTCAATAAAAGTATTCATACATATAATTCAACAGATCAAATGAGCACCATATCAAGTTAAGTCCAGTAAATTAATCACGACGATGTACGTACGAACTTAACGCATTAAATATTAAATTAGATTTTCATATATTTAAATATATACATACGTATACTTACGCCGTTAGTTCCCAATGGGGTAGGCAGAACCTATCGATGGTCACTTTGTACAATCCTGGCAAACCTCTCTAGCTTGGTTCACATCCATCAATCTTTTTATACATGCTCTTTAATTCTTCGTACTTCGGACGCCTGCCTTTTTGAGCACATTCACTATTTGGTACAAATGAGTCCCCCGAGGTCGTCCTCAACTAACATTATCTTCTACATTGGCTTTATAGATCTCTTTCACCAATATACGATCATCCATCCTCTCTATGTATCCAAACCATCTCAACATTCCTTTTTCAATCTCTTATACAATATCATATTTCACACCGCACTTTTCACAAATCAAGCAATTTCTCACTTGATCACATAACCTGGCATTACATTTTTTTCTGAGGGACCTCATCTCTACTGCGTTTACTCTCCTCTCATGCATCTTCTGCCGCAAACATTCGCTGCCATATGGGAATAAGAACAGCATCATGCACAGCCAATTAGGCTTTTCATTGCTTCATTTACCACTTTACCCTTTTTCACTCTTCTCTCTATGTCCTCATCGCACTCTCCATCCCTAATAAACAAACTTCCCAGGTATACAAACTCTTTCACTTGATCCACTTTCTTACCATTAATCTCAATCACCCATACTGTCATATTCTCTCTTTCAAAAACTATGGTTTAAGTTTTATCCACATTCACCCTCATTCCTTTTCTTTCAAAAAACGTACTTGCTATATTCAATATCTCTTGCAATTTCTCCACCTACGATACAAGTAGCACTTGAGCGTCAGCGCATTAGGGGCATTTAATGATGAATCCACCCATTTTCAGTCCATAATCACTTTCACGCAACTCTGTCAGACAGTAACGCATGAACAAATTGAAAAGCCACGGAGAATCTACACAACCTTATTTTATTTACCCCCTTTACTCTTACACATGCAGTGGAATTCTTATAGTGATACCAGTGCCCGTATAATTTGACTTCCCATACCGAGGTGAAACAACATATTACATATACATTACATATTACCAATACAACATAGGTGCATATATAGCTGTGTAGTGTCGGCTTAGAATAACACTACCCCATTTCTTCCGGTGGGTGTACGTAAGAGGCGACTAACGGTATTGGGGCTTTTAAGGGATTTTTGGGCGATGTGGTTGGAGACCCATCACCAACAACCTTTATTTTACCATCTTTATCCCACTAAACTTTCCAAAAGTGGCTGAGGAATATCTAATTCCTTAGCTCTGGCTACCCCTTCTAGGGATTTATAGCCGTGAGTATCTGTATGTAACATAGGTACATTAATTACATAGCATTGATTATAATACATTGTTAAACAGAAATGTTAAACAGAAGATCAGATGCTCTACAATATTTGATACTTACCCACAAACTCATTGAAATGATTAGCCACATCAAACGCCTGGTAATTGTAGGTAGCATATTCATAATCTATAAAATTCACTTTTCCTTCATCTTCGTTGTAGATCACATTCCCTAGAAGCAAATCATTGTGAGCAAATACAATTGGACTCGTAGTATTTGATAAAAATGATTTCAGCCGTTCATATTCTATCCTCAATTTTGTTAGTGATCCAAAATTATCGACAAATCTACAACAAATTAAGAAATATGTAGGTTATAATTTTATAGAAATATAATATCATGTTGTCTTATTCATTGAATAAAAATTTAATTTGAATGCTCTGGAAGCCATTGACACTGTAGCTCAATTGGCAGAGCTACGAGGACGTATACGAGGTCGCGGGTTCGATCCCCGCCGGTAACGAAATTTTTCTTTCCCTTATTTATCCTTTATTTATTAGAAATATTCTTTTATTAAGCTTGCGATTAATTACTTTAGTAAATTAAATTAGACGAACAATACAGAAAACTTTATACACAACATACATACTTATACTCACAGTTATAAATTGTTAGAATGGGTAGCCAGAGCTAAGGAATTAGAAATTTCTGAACCACTTTTGGAAGTCTAGTAGGGAAAAGAAAACCACATCGCCCAAATATTCTTGGTCCCAATACTCTTAGTCAAACCAAACTAAACTCAGTAACGAAAAAACTTATCTAAGTTGGTTTTGTTAGTCTTTATTCATAAGTCTGAAATAAAAGTCATCAAAATTGTAAAAAAATTACTTATATGTAAATGCAATTCCAAAACTTTTTATTACCTTGTCTGTTTCTTGGGATCTGTAAATGGGTCTGGAAGTAAACATAAAAATTGTTCAATTTTATCCCAGAGGACTGGTTCTTTTTTGACCTAAAAAAATAGAAATGTTACCGTTAAAAACGTTATTTAAAAAAATACAGAAATTATTACTTAAGAGTATTGTAAACTTACATCCAATCCCAACTGCACTTTGTGCATTTTGGCCATCTGTTTGGCTACTAATGGCCATATCTGAGGGTATAATACAGTTTCTAAATTTAAGGTGACACCAGGATAATATTGATATGACAAGCCATTTTCAAAAACACCATAAACTTTTGGGGCCAGCCCAAATTTATGTAATATTTTTATGTTTCTGAAATATAATCAACTTATTTTTTAAGAGTCACTTCAATTGCTATATTTTTACATACAATATTTTAAATAATGTTTGTTAACTGACCTTAGCTCTGCTTTTCGATCTATTAATAAGTCAGTTTTGTTGCCATATATTCTTACAAGTAATATATTATCATTATCATTAAAATTTTCATCAATATAACATGCTACCAATTTATTTGTGATTCCATCTGTAAAGAACTGTAAGAAAACAAATTTTTATTTATCTTTCATTATCATTTATTTTAACAGAAAAACAGCAAAATTTATGTTTGATTGAAAACTTTATACTTATTAATGAATATATTCATTATATTGTAAAGAGTCAAATCATAAGCTATAGAACATAATCCTAAATGCCATAGGGATGAGCAATGGTTTAAAATCGCTAGTCTAATTATATTGATGCTCTTGAAAGTAAAATGGAAGGGACATAAAAACATAGTGCAGGGTAGGGTGTTTCATTTTGACCAAGTTTTAATTTTCACAAATTTTTGCTCGCCCCCTGGGTCTATGTCTAACAAAAACTATATATGCCAAATATTATTGAGATTGGTCAATAATTAAGGGTTGCACAAATTTGTCAATTTCATTAAACTATCCATTATATGGAGATTATTTATTTTCTTAATTCTGGAAAAGTGACCAAAGTGTGGATCCTCTAAATATGATCCTATCTTCTATCGTAGGTTTATATAGTTTTTGTAAGACATAGACCCCGTAGATAAGTGAAAACTGGAGAAATTAATCAAAAAAAATATATACAAAAATGAAAACACCCTAGTGCAAGTGCATTAATTTATAAATTTAAAAAGACTCAAATTAATGTCACCATTACTTTATCAGTAAAGTGATTTATATAAAACGAATATATTAAAGAGATTAAAATTTAAAGTTTACTCACCTTGAACTGAATATTATCAGCTTTCCAAGAGGGTCTAATGACCTCTAAAATTTTTACAATACCCCCTATTATATCATTTTCTTCCACCTTAACGGGAACGTACACATCATCTTTATCATGAAGTGCAGTCATCTTTAAACGAGTGTACGAGATTTAAATATAACTGATTCACATTACAGGTTAAACCAGTAGGTACTGATTCGATCGAGCCACTTCTATTCATAAAAACATTAGTAATTAAGACCAGTTTATAAATTATACTTGATTATTTAAAACTTATTAGAATTATTTAACCTTGCGAACATGCAATATGACATGTATAAAAATTATCAAGAACTTATATTTTATATTCGAAAGACGTCGAGTCGCCTCCACTAACAAATACAGACAGATTTTAATTTGTTATTTATGATGATTTCGTACAGTACATGATAGTTATCAATCTTATCAACATCAATAAAATTGAACAGAACAGCTGCCACTAGGGATGGGCAAAAAAACGCTAGTTAAATCAACCGTCTATATCTATAGGACGTTTTGATGGTTATGCGTGTATCGTGTTGTTGAATTTATAGACGCTAAAAACTGTTGAAGAAAGAGGTTTATTATCATATGAGTATAATCAAAAAGTATATTATCATATTTTATAGAAAATATCATTTTTTTTAAGTTCAACATAATACATTTCAAAATTTAATTTTTGACTTTATTTTACTATTTTCTTATCATTCATTCAATAAGTTATTTAATCTCAAATTTATTTTACTACTACTATCATTTACTAATCCACTGTGTATACAATTCTTATAATCAGAGTTAAATTATATGAAGAACAAAGTTGTCGAGATATTTTATCGAGTTACGATGCGATCAGTATAGTTATAAATAATAATTTAATCATTAGATTTATATTTTGCTTCTATCCATATTTAATCGAGCGATTTCAAAAAAAGGAGGAATGTTCAGCTATTCCTCCGTTACATATATATAAGTCAATTGATTACTAATGTTTGAGTTTTGGTTTTGAGCGGGGTACTTACCTCTAGACGGCGGACCCACTCTTACACTAGCAGCGTCATAAAAAATTCCTACATCCTACATCGCGGTGTCTGAATGATTTTTAAGTATAAATACTAATTATAAGTTGGAACACAACCGGGTGTACTGGCCAGTATATCTTTGCTGTTCCCACACGCTGTATGAAAACTATTCTGATAAAACAAGACAAGTGGGGAAAGGTAAATTTTTGGTGATGATTTGGATCTCCAACAGCAACTGTCTCAATTACTACAGCAAAAACTCAATTAAAAAGCCAGACGCCCTTAGTTGCCTCTTATGAACACCTACACAGCATTCTTTCAAATTACCCTAGGTTTTTTCTTATCTTGATTTTATGCAGCAAAATACTTTTCCATATACCTTGTTGACACAAGTTACTTTAAAAAATCGATTTGAATAACATTAAGGATATAAAAATCCATAGAATATTAATTACAGAGATTATATTTTAAAGCAATTCTTATGAATAGTCGATGATTGTGAGAGTATTACCACAAATATATTATAAACAATTTGTAACATCACGTAACGTAATTAAACGTTCTTATAGACGTTGCAGAAGTTGCCGACAACCGTTTTTTGTAGAGATGGGTAACGCCTCAAACTTCAATGAGTGAATAGTAATTTTAGCACTTTATTTAATGAGATTAAAGAACAATAAAAAATGAACTTTCTTAATTGTTAAAATATAATGATATTACCACTCACCACTAAGACAGTGCAGTCCACTTGTGCTTTATATTTATTCGGGATTATAATTATCTTTATTATAATATAATATATTATATTATTTCTGTAAGCCTCTTTCTTGCCTGGAAGCCTGTGACGCGATGAGTTAAGCTAGAAATTTGGTTCAGGTATCGTTTTGTACAGTTCGCGGCCGTGGTGTGCACAAAATTCAGACATCTGATGTAACTGGATTAAGTTAATTGTAACAGAATTTCAAAGTTTCGATTTTGGCCCATAGACTGCTCGAGTGTCATAATCATAAGCGCGCGCGCAAACTTTAGTCGATCAGAGATGCGCTGTGATTGGTCGGATTTTTTTCAAACCGGCCAATCAGAAAAATTCAAAAGAGCTGCGCTGTGATTGGTCAGAAAATTTCAAAATAAACTCATTTTATTGGACGCGACGTAGTCGCGCCAGGGTTACCCACTAGTTTTATTTTATGAAAGGATTGGCCTCGACCTCGTTTTAAAACATACCCTAATATAAATATATCTTGTGATTTGACCATTGACCAGATGTTTTTATTTTTATTTTAGCTGAGGCCTCACTATACTTTCTCAGTTTGATCTAGTTACGACACTTCTTAATTAATAAATATTTTGAAAATGACAATATTTTAGATAAGCATTCTGGCAAAGTTGTTTAGTTTGATGTCTTTTATCGATTTAAAATATAATAAATCGATAAAAGACATCAAACCCTCGTTTTTAAAACAAAATATGTTTTAAAAACGAGGTCTAGGCCAATTGGCTGCTGCTGGCCTTGTGGCCTGTGCGGCTTCACAAGGTGACCAATCGGGATATTAATGTTATACAATGCGAACCTGTGTACCAGTGGCAGGCAAGGAAGGTTCTAAATTGGGGTTCTTCGACCACGCCGGCGCGAGCGGAGTGTCTGAATTACTAAGTACAACTTAGCCATGTGGGTTTCCTCAAGATGTTTTCCCTCACCGTTAACAACCGTGATAAATTAACCACACATGACTTTAGAAAAGACGAATTGGTGTAGGTCCGACCCGGGATTTGAACGCACGCTTTTTTGTATGGACAGGCGGTCGTTCTATCCATTGTACTACCACGGATGTCCAAATAGCCATCTTAAATACTGGTTCCAATTGGCTAATTGGGATGACGTAATCCAAGTCCATGCAAAAAGGTATCAGCATTTACCTATTTCTTACCGTGGGTATCGTAAGCGACAACTTAGGGGTTTGTTGCGCGGTTGGTCCATATGATCTCTATGACCAATAAATGGGTAAACCTTCATAATATTATAACTATACAAAAGGATAAGCACGAGCGCTATTTTTACGACACGATAACGGTTAGAATGAGATGGCAGCATACGATACTAAGTAAGTGCGTAAGAGATGGCTGCTTAATCCCACGCGAAAACTAGTTTAAACACCGCTCGTACTGGCCGGGCAGGTGTATGTAGAAGGTAGTTTGGGATATCATTCTTAAATACTTTTTTTTGGGATAAACTTTATTCATCTGATCTTAATACATCTTGTGACGCGAGCCCAGCTGATTTGTATGGAAAAGAAAAAGTAAAGTTGCTCTAATCAAGTTAGTCCCATAGTAAAAGTTGTTCAGAACAATATTTTTAATAACCACCTTTTTTAAATCTGTATATCCTTTCGTATGCTACTCATTCAGCTTAAAGCAGCCTCAAATACCATCAACTGACTTTTTTCATATCATAGACGAGACTGCGACACCATAAATGCTTTAAAAATAAAAATTAGTTGATTCAGGTCCACACTAATAGTTGTCCATTCACTTCAACGTCTCACGATATACACCACTAGGTCACGCTATCATACTTGATCTTGTACATACAATCACCCCATGTTAGTATCAGCATAATGCATTTATGAGAAACCAAAAAGGTTTTAGAACGCCCATTCATGCAGATGTGTCTTGACGCAGGGAAAGTTTAATTTCCAGATTTTTGCATTTTTAGGGGCTAATTTTAAGAATTAATACAAAGATTTTACATGGTTACAATATTATGTAAGGAACTATGTATCTACGGATATATTTGATATAATAAAATCACTTTCAAGGACTTAAAATTATTAAATGATAAACTTAATTGTTATTAAATAGTAATTTATTTACTAAGCTTTTAACATTCAAAATGCACAATTAACACAGTTAATGGTTCAACCATAAAAAATATGAATACAACAAAAGTTTCGTGAATCAGCATGTACATATGTGATAAGAGACAAAGTAATAGTTGTTTTTGTGTTTAAAAAGGACTGGAACAATGTGACATGTCTGATTAATATATCTTAAATCCCCTTGACATTGCTTGTCTGTTCAACAGGATATTTCGGATATAAACAGAGGTTACATAATATAACCAGAACTTTCACACATTAAACTAAGGTAATTTCTAGAAACAGTAGAATACTGTTAAGTAGGTATATAATTATACCAACTGTGTATTTTTACCTAGATATGTTTTTTCACTATCAACACTCAGGTGTTTTTTAATGAACACTATTTGCTATCAACATTGAGCCCATATATTACTTTGTATGCCCCAATAACAAAACTTAAGAAGGTCCGCATTTCTTAGAGAATATTTTAGTAGCAAATGTATGACATATGTTATGCATAATTTTTTGGTCTTGGATGGCTTATTGAAAGCATACAGCAACCGCTTGCTTGTATTAAGTACTATCTATGTACACTGTTGTGTTTTGTAAAACATACATAAAATGTAAGGAAAAGTTTGTGAGTTAGTATATGTCATATTTAATTACACTCAGTATATATTTGAACCGACTTTTAGGCGTACGTACAAAACTTAGTAATTATAAGATAAAACGTCAGGGGATTGTGGTTTTTTATTATTAATAGTGAACAAAAAAGCTGTCCCACACAAACACATACGATAGCAAAATAGAACTTGAACGAAAGTATAATATAATTAGGCATTTCATTTCTATTGTTGAGAGTATATTTGAGATAATAAAGGAAAAGATCGGTGGTTATAGGATTTATAAACATTTCTAAACGAATTTTGAAGTGACCAAAATTTTCAAGGAACTAATATAAGATTAAGTTCATGCTAGACCAAACCAAATTTTGGTTACAGAATTGAAATTGGAGTGGAATGGAATGTTACTCACGAAAATCAAGTTGTTAAAAAAACGTTGTAGGTGCCAGCACCCGAAAAGTGAGAAAATAAATGTTTTAAAACCTTCAACCTCATTCTTCTATTTCAATATTAGGCAATAGTTAAGACTAAGGAAGCTTAATATCCTTAAGCTGCAAGATGACAGTGCATATTGACATCTAATCATTTCGCCTAAGCTACTTCCACTGTTGATCTATACCAGATTTAATTAGTATGTTCCAAAATTAAACGAGCTACCAAGGTTTTTATTACATTTCCAATACTTCGCCTAAGTTAGCGATAATCTTTTATAAAATGCTATATATTATCTTAGTGCGATTTATAATTTTTATTTTAGTTAAAAGTTTGACAAAAAAAATTTTGTTTTCAAAACAAACAAATAATCAGTCTGTCCTAGATCCTGTATTATTAATTATTATTTTTATATTGCATTTAAATAAAAGATTAGGTATTTAAAACCAATTGTCGGTAAACAAAGCAGTTAATATTATTTCATATCTCCACCACATTCACATTTGCTTATAAATTTTATTAGGATATCTCATTTTCATGTAGTAAATTTAAGTTAAATTATAAACTATTAATGAACAGTGATCAATTAAAAGTTATCCTCCAGGGTTACGAACACAAAATATCTGGATCATCAATAGTAAAAATGCATTAAAATGTTATGAACAAAATCAAATCACAGTTGAGGCAGCATACTGTGGACCAGACCAAATTGATTTTTACTTTCAAACTGGTCTCCTGATAACGTATCATCAGCGACCGTCCATTTTGTTACAAGTTTCAAAGTTGTGAAACAATTGCAAAGTGCGATAGCATAGCAATCGCAAAACACATGTAATTCAGAGATGAAATAGCAATTGCATTACAAAAGAATAATACAAAACGACCTTAAAGAGTAACTTATCTGAAAAGTAAATAAAGAAAGTAAAAACGTTTAGCCTGGTCCAAGTGAGGAGGACAGCAGTAGATCACAGTCGGGACGCAACGGCGACGAGACGTTTCATTCGACGTCCATCTGTTCGGTCGCCGGTTTGGACGCGTCCTTGTCCGCGGGGTGGCCATCACCAGTTTGGTTGGCGGCCGGCGGCGGCGTCTTCTCTTTGGGCTTCGGCTTGTTTATGATCGGGTTCACGATGTTCTCGAAGTTCTGGAACAATAATGGTGTGGGATTGTGTAATTTGGGAGATGTTATTGTAACCATAGTCTAACAAAATGCAAACTTTTAAACAACAGCAGCAGACAATAAGTTACAACCAACGATTCTGAAGAAAGTAAATTTATTTATGTTTATGTTTATATTACAAAGACGAATCAGTCAATTAGGGGAATACACCCCGGGAATATTTTGATATCCAAAAAACCTTCTCCTTATATTATTTATTACTTTAAAAAAAAAGCCAAGTAGGTCCATCCGTTTTCGATTTTAGCGCTTAGCAACAATTTGCAATCTGCAATCATACATATACTCACGGCTACATTTCCCTAGAAGAGGTAGCCAGAGCTAAGGAATTATAAATTCCTCAGCCACTTTTGATTTGAGTGGGGAAAAGATGGTAAAATAAAGGTTTTTGGTGATGGGTCTCCAACTGCATCGCCCAAAAATCCAATAAAAAGCCCCAATACCCTTAGTCGCCTCTTACGTCACCCGTGGGTAGAAAGGGGTAGCGACATTTTGAGCCGGCAATACACGGCAAAAATATAAAGATTAATAGATACAAATAAATATAATCCCCCATACCTGTCTCTCGCCGCGTATCTGGTGCGTGGTGTATGCGGGCGGCAGGTGCGGCGGCGCGGCGGCCACGCTCTGGCGCGCGCGTTCTAACCACGCCAGCGCGGCCGTGGCAGCCTCTCGCACGCGCTCGACGTCCGCCTCCGCGAGGTGCGAGTATTTCGCGTCGCCGGCCCTATGCGTACATAAATTTTAATATAATGTTAAACACTATGAAGCGCTCTACGTCCACCTCCGCTAATCATAAAAATGCTAATATAATGTTAAACACGCTCGCACGCGCATAGCGCAGCGGTGGCAGCCTCGCGCACGCGCTCTTCGTCCGCCTCCGCGAGGTGCGAGTATTTCGCGTCGCCGAACCTATGCGTACATAAATTTTACACACATACATACATATACTCACGGCTATAAATTCCTTGAAGGGGTAGCCAGAGCTAGGGAATTAGAAATTCCTAAGCCACTTTTGGAAGTTGCGTGGGGTTAAGATGGTGAAATAGAGGTTCTAGGTGATGGGTCCCAACCGCATAGCCCAAAATCCCTTAAAAGCCCCTATACCGTTTGTCGCCTCTTACGTACACCCACCGGAAGAAATGGGGTAGTGCTATTCTACACTACACAGCATTCTAAGCCGACACTACACAGCATAAATACATAAATTTTAATATAACATATTAAACATGCAATGAAGCACGCGCTCTAAACTCAATATCTTGTTTATTAAATTTTACTAATACAATTATAACTATGATCAATACATACTTGTAAGCGTCGACAGCTTTATTAGCAAGTTGTATAGCCAAAGCAAAATCTTCCATAGCACCAGGGCGCAATTCAAACTCCAGCCTTCTTTGTTTGATTGGTTCACCTTCTTGCTTTAATGCTACCAATTTGTCGCTGTAAACCTATAAACATAAATAAAAAATAGTCTACCTAATATATTTACATGAAACATGAAATTGTATTATTAGATGGTATGTGAGATATAAGGCCCAAAGATATATTTACCTGTCGGTTCTGATCTTCTCCTTCATCATACAGCCATTGCTCAAGAGAGTCGAGATTGCTGACCAGTTTCTCTCGCTGGTCCTCAGCAATAAAGTTATGCAGAGTTTCTCCTTCACTCAATTTACCACGTAACTCATAAACATACTCTTCCAATGCATTTCTAGCATCTGCACGCTCCTTTTCTTGACGGTCTTGAGCCTGCATTTTACCCTGGAAAAAATTTAAATAAGCTTATTATAAGATTTCGGAATAAGCTGATTTTGTTTAAGGAATACTATACTTATACTTTTGATGTATAATTAAATTATTATCAAGAGAGATTAATATAAAACAATGAAAATTACCTCATGTTCCATGTAGGAGTTGATATCTTGTTGAGTGAAACCATGAGTGTGAGCCTCGATTGGAAGATCAACTGTCTTCACTATTACCTTCTTTTTGCCTTTGTCCTTCTTGTCATCGCTTCCATCCTGCAACCAGAATATCACTATTTACAAATTCATTCAACCCCAAACTGCTTAACACAAAACAAGCAGCAACCCATTTGCAACCTTTAATAGTTAAGCATAAGAAAAAAAAAGGTTCATCTTACTAGAAATGTCCATCTTCTTAGGTATATCCACTTGTTGTTAATGTTTGTTTATTTATAATAAAAAAACATGCGTGGACACAGAGACTTGTTTCAAAGGATATCAAACTATAAAAACAAGGCAAAATAAAAGTGACGCGAGTGACAGCATCAGTATCATGCAAATGGGACCTCGACAAGTTTGGGGATACAAACATGGTGTCTGTTACCAGAAGGTTCTTTTACTTTCATCTGGCAAAAGGCTGTTCTTTTTGCAAGTTTCTGTATGAAGTAAATTGTTTCATTACTGTTTCTATAAGTGCAATGAAATAAGAAGAGACATGACACAAATTCTCGTAAAGTCATGACACGTACCCCACTGAACCACTGGCCTACTCTCTGTGTCCACGATTGTTTTTGAGGCTCCTTCATATCCTCGTCCCTCACCTCTTCGTTTTGGTTCTCTGCACCATTTTGTGGGGCCTCTGGTTGAGTCCCGTTGGTTTCCATGGGTGTTTCTTGGGTGTTAGGTGCATTCTCATTGGCATTTTCCATTTCAACGTTTTCACTTGGCGCCGCATCTTTCTTTTCGACGAGAGAAGCAGACGCCACAGTGACGATTCCATTGATGTTCACCCTAACCTTCAACTTCACTTTCTGGGATTCACCTTCAGCAGTTGGTTGGACGTCTTTGATTTGCCACTGACCTGATAGGATAAATTAAGTTTCTTTCAGAATAATACTACTGCACCAACCAATTGTAAAATTAGCTGGAAATTATTTTTCCCAAGACCAAAAGGATTGTAACTTACCAATGAATGTATCAGGGTATGGAACTTGGTCTGAGTAGTAGGCACTGACGGTGAATGGCTCTTTTCTGTAGAAAGTCAACATTTTCGAGAATGGAGCTGCATGGAAAGCTGGGAATACCTAAAAAATACATTTAAAATTAATTAATATAGGTTAAATTACCAGGAAAAAAAAATGCCCAAGTGAGAGTCAGCTCTTTCTTAAAGAATAATGTTGTAGCAGGCATAGGTAAGGAAAAAGTTATATAGATAGAGTGAAGCATGTAAAAGTTTAAAGCAGAGATCATAACAAAAACTTCTAATTGTATCTAACTAAACAAGATTTATTTCATCTTGCTGACCAAGAAGGCAATCTTTGAATGGTCAGACACATTAAACATTAATATAGTGGTCGAAATTCGTCAGCTGATGAAGTCTACGCCACCACCAGTTCAATTCCAAGAATGTGAGACCTTTCAACTCGAAATTCGAAACAATTTTAAATGCGTCGAATTTTCCGTTCATTTGGATGATTTCAGTAGTAAAATTCTATACATATTATTTTAATTCAAATAGAGATAGAAACGATTTCGAACGGATTCTTGCGTACTTTAATGGTTTATAATTTGAATGTTTCGTTTTTTACATAAACATAAACGTTCACGCCGAATATCCCCGAAGGGGTTGGCAGAGGTACTCATACTTCTGAACATCACGTGACTTTGTCACCTGGTGCTCAGAGTACCCACGTTTTGCATGGACAGTGTACTCACGTGATAGGGGGCAGGCCTATCGCCGTTTTGTACGAATACACTGTCACATGACTAAGTACAACTCAGCCATGTGGGTTTCCTCACGATGTTTTCCCTCACCGTTAACAACCATGATAAATTAACCACACATATGTCTTTAGAAAAGACAAATTGGTGTAGGCCCGACCCAGGATTTGAACACTAGTCGTTTGCACGATAACCGAGTGTTCTACCCACTGGGCTATCACGGTTGTTTCGTTTTTTATTTGATATTATACATACATACACATACTCATTGCTGTGTAGCGCCGGCTTAGAATAGCGCTACCCCGTTTCTACCGGTGGGTGTACGTAAGAGGCGACTAACGGTATTGGGGCTTTTAAGGGATTTTTGGGCGATGCGGTTGGAGACCCATCACCAACAACCTTTATTATACCAACTTTTCCCCACTCAACTTTCCAAAAGTGGCTGAGGGATTTCTAATTCCTTGGCTCTGGCTACCCCTTCTAGGGAATTATAGCCGTGAGTATATGTATGTATGTATGTATACACATACTCACGGCTATAATTCCCTAAACGGGGTACCCAGAGCTTTGGATTGAGAAATTCCTCAGCCACTTTTGGATGTTGCGTGGGGAAAAGATGGTGAAATAAAGGTGGTTGATGATGGGTCTCCAACCGCATCGCCCAGAAATCCGTTGAAAGCCCCAATACCGTTAGTCTTCTCTTACATACACCCAACAAATTTCTTGTTATTATAGTCATTAAGGGCCTCCCCGCATTTTGCAGCTATTGCGCTCACTCTTACGTCAAATTTACTGAGAGTGACAGGGACGGAAAAAACGCGCGCGCAGGATAAATGTAGTTTATTTAGTTTTATTGAATAACTATAATGTTTAAATGAAAAGTTAAACATCAAAGTTACAGATCTTAAAGCTACGCGTATATAGACACATAATGAGTTCACATGTATGTTATGCCAGTGGAGCCTATACGGTTTTTATGAAAACAAAGCATGTTCCAATTCAATTTTTTTCATCATATTTTTCAACAAATTATTAAAATGTTAAACATCAAATTTTAACACCATGAACTAATCACCAACATATATTTTATTCATGTCATATAAATATCATCAATCAGGCTTTATAGAATTTCCAAACAATCAATATCAACCTTTTTTTCCGGGGACGCCCTTAAATAAAACAAAATTATAAATGATTGAATTCACATTTGAGTGAGTGCAAAACCTATTTAGCAAGGAAATGATAATATAACAGAATACAAAAAAAAATA
The DNA here is from genome assembly GCA_963576735.1 of Bedellia somnulentella. NCBI lineage: Eukaryota > Metazoa > Arthropoda > Insecta > Lepidoptera > Bedelliidae > Bedellia > Bedellia somnulentella. The sequence goes on from OY755171.1 coordinate 10,885,391, forward strand.
CCTCCATATCTCCATCCTCTCCTCTAGTGGCGTCCCACGATAGTCTCACTCCATAGGGCTGGACATCCGTGACACTGAAATCTCTAACGCGAACCGCCGGACTCAAGATGGCACATTGCAATGCGCAGCCACGGGATACAGCTTCGTCCTGTATAGGAACAAAAACGAAAAGATTGAAGAATTAAATAGGTATATTCAAGGCTATAATGGAAGTTGGGGGGGGGGAGGATGAGTAAATATAGGATGGTTGGTTAGCGATGCGTCTTCATCGGCCAAAAAATACTTAAAATGTCTCACTGGTCACTGCAGTGCGAGACTTTAATAAAGGATATAGTTAGTAGGATATATAAAATCATTTCATAATTTTCCATTATTTATTACTTATGTTGTTTTTATGTTGTGCTTATTATGTTAAAATCTAGCCCCTTTCCCTTTCCCTTTGTAAATAGTCTTCATTTTATTTGTAAGTTAAATTAATGTTGTTAAATTAATGAATAATAATAATAAAAAAAAAACTATACTAATATATTTCTTAAGTTGTCATCTCAACTGATTATTTAATATCATGCTGTGTACACAGTTTTTTGGTATTATGTCCGAATATGTATTATTTTTTTAAATTTTGTATACCAATGCTATGTCATAATATTGTTTGTGTGCCAAATAAATAAATAAATAAAAGCACTCAATCCTTAAGTTGCCTCTAACGAAACCCAAAGAAATGGGTTAGAGCTATTCTAAGCTGACAGTATCGAGCTTTAAATGGTAAGATTATTTAAAATTATGCTACAAATAGGAAAACTAGGAATAGTTTTGCCTTAGAATTTTAAAAGCTTAGAGACTGTTCTCAAATTTAAATAGAATTTAATGTATCATGGTTCAAAAACCACTAAAATCAAGATAAATTGACATAATTTTACAGGTGAAAGTATTGTGAGTGGGGTACATGCAAGGACAATGGAATGTGTAATAAATTAATTTTACCTGATTGAGAGTGGTAGATGGAACTTTGCCAAATGTTTGTTCAATAAGGGCCTTAACGGCAGGTATTCTGGATGAACCTCCTACAATCTCAATGGAATGGATATCTTCAGGTCTAAGTTCTGAAATAATGAGAATTCAAGTTATTCATACATTAATACTTCCAATGATAAAAATTCATTCCTTTTGCCCAATTGATGTTTTATCAAATTTTAGGTTATGTGATATATTGTGTATTTAGCTACGCAAGCAAAATTAATGAAATTGTATACCATGCTGAAAATGCTGTTTTAGAATTTCAATTTAAGCCAAGGCATTAGCAAACAAACTGTCAATTTGGCAGTAAGCTACCAAAAATTAAAGCTATAGTTCTTTAATTCGAATTGGATGAGCGCACATGAGTGCTAAGTTAGAAATTATAAAAATACGTGCAAAAATGTAGTAATGGCTTCATTTTCAATTGATCTGACGGTGAAAGTCCAGACTTATAAAAATATGAATATTACTTACTAGAGTTATGAAGCAAAGCTCTAAGAGTCCTCTCAACTCGTGTGAAAGTATCCGCACAGAGTTGCTCCATCTGAGGTCTTTGCATATCGCCAGAGACATCTCGCTCTTCCAAGAAACACTCAATGTTGAGAGGTAGTCGAGTGCTGTTAGCTGACATTTGCTTCTTCAACTTTTCTACTTCCTGCAGTAGTCTCATGAAAGCCCTAGTGACAATTGTGTATTATAGTGAATGGAAATATAAAATGGACTAACTACATTAAGATCCACTTATATAATATATATCTCAAATTCAAACGTTCACTTTGAATATCCCCGAAGGGGTTGGCAGATGTACTAATACTTCTGAACATCACGTGATATTGTCACCAGCACTAGTAGCATAAGGCTTCGGAGAGTGTGTATGTCACATGAGAAATGAGAAACTGACAGATTTTGTATGGATAATCTGTCAGTTTGTCATTTCTCATGTGACATACACACTCTCAGAAGCCTCATGCTACGGGGGCTGGTGTTCAGAGTATCCACGTTTTGCTTGGACAGTGTACTCATGTGATAGGGGGCAGGCCTATCTCCGATTTGTACGAATACACTGTCACATGACTAAGTACAACCAAGCCATGTGGGTTTCCTCACGATGTTTTCCCTCAACGTTAACAACCATGATAAATTATCCACACATATGTCTTTACAAAAGACAAATTGGTGTAGGCTCAACCTGGGATTAGAACACTAGTCATCTGCACGATAAGTGGTGTTCTACCCACTGAACTATCACATTGTCATACATACATACACTCACGGCTATTAATCCCTAGAAGGAAGCTAAGGAATTAGAAATTTCTCAGCCACTTTTGGAAAATTGAGTGGGGAAAAGATGGTAAAGTAAAGGTTGTTTGGTGATGGGTCTCCAACCGCATTGCCAAAAAAATGCCTTAAAAGCTCCAATATCGTTAGTCGCCTCTTACCCATCGGTAGAAATGGGGTAGTGCTATTCTAAGCAGACACTACACGGCTACATAATATATATGTATTAATATTTTTATATTGGTCCATCTTATAATAAGATATGCATTGTTTTGTTAGTTCTACCAAAATTGAAGTGGCAACACAATAATCACTCAGCAATATTATTTTAATTGAATTACATATTTGGATGTTTGTACCATACCTTTGATTGCTCTTAGTATCCAACTTGTAGCGAGTTTGGAAGTCCTGACAGAAATACTCAGCTAAAGCCATGTCAATGTCCCGACCTCCACACTGAGGATCAGCAGCTGTGGCTAATACTCGCAACTTGCCTTTGTTGAAAGCGCACGCTGCTACCTATATTACAGAGAAAATTAGTGATTAGCTATATATTTTCGATAGAGACAGGTCAATAGCAGGAACAAAGATTGTTTATAACATAGTATATGATGATGATTAATTCATCACCTAGCAGGGTCCATTGAAAAATGACATTCAATATGCCCTATAATCTATTCATTTTTTTAATTATAATTTATTAACTTTACAAGTTTGTTAAATGTAGTTGATGACTCAAATTGAAATTCAAATATTCTTTCCAAAATAGTTAACCAAAGCATTAAATTATACAATATAAATTAATTTTACATTTGTGGGTATCCGCGTTTTTGCTTTGTGTCAAGCATTCTAACATGACACACATGAGTAATAAGTCATTACAGGGTTGTTCCTTACTGCCACCCTCTGCTTGGGTTTAGCATCCACTACAGTTGTATCGACTAACTTTGCTTGTATCACAACATACTGTTACTGGCAATTCTGGTACTTCATTGTACCAGAATGGCCTAGTTAAGTAATGAATAAACTAAAAAAAAACTATAGATGATATAAATAAAAACCACATACCTGTAAAGAGCTGTGACCAAAATCAACAAAGACTACATTTCTGGGTTTTTCTTCCACAGCTGGTAAATCCTGTTTGTATATACCATATGCCAATGCTGTGGCAGTGGTTTCATTCATTAAACGCAACACATTCACGCCTGAAATAATAAAGTTATTATTTTTAAAATTTACAAGAATACTCATAGGTTTTTGTTAGGTGCAGATGGCAAAAATGTTGAGTTTTGTAATATACAAAAAAGTTCTTTAAATGAAAAAGATGACAGTGTGCCCTCACTTAATTCAATGATCTCAATTTGTACAAACTCAAACGTTCACGTCAAATATCCCCAAAGGGGTTGTCAGAGGTACTAATATTTCTGAACATAACGTGAGATTATCACCTGAGGTTCGGAGTATCCACATTTTGCTTGGATAGTGTACTCATGTGATAATCTGAATTTGTAACATAATATTTTTCTTCATATCATGTTTTTGTAGTATTAATCATTCTATGTTAAACATACAAACACAGCTATACATCCTAAAAAGGGGTAGACAGTGTATCATAATTATTAAACACTGTCTACCCCGTGAGGAGTTTAATTATTGCTGATTTATTATAATCAGAAACTCCTCAGCCACTTTTGAAATTTGAGTGACGAATAATACTTATACATAAGCCAAAGTTTTACCAACTCACCACAATGTTTATGGCTAGTTTCCTACTAGTCTAGTCAAAGAGATTTCATACTTAATACATACATGCCTTAGCCAGAACATGTAACAAAACATTTTATTTAGTACTTGTTACCTGCAATAGCAGCAGCATCAAGCAGAGCATTTCTCTCAGCGTTGGTGAAGTAGCTGGGCACGGAGATGACACAATCATTCACTTGAGTTTGTAATGCAGTTGCAGCTATTTCTTTCAGTTTGGTGAAAAGCATTGCTGTTATCTGAAACGGACATAAAAATTCTATATCCATCAAATAATTATCTCCTTTGATATAAGATTTTTATGGGGGTGTTAAAAACTAGTATTGAATGGTTAATCATTCACATATGGATAGCATTGAAGTCAGCTTTGAATAGTTTTTTGTCACAACCACACAGGTTGAACCCAAACATAACCCAAAAACCCAGAAGCACTTACAGTGCTGACACTGAAATTTTATCAACTAAATTATCATACTAAAAGTGATACCAGTAATAGAGCTTCAAATGTTAACAGCTTAATAATAATATGTGAACAATTGATGGTATTTCAGCTTTTTTTAAGAGAAGGCTGAGGATATATATCACTAGTATAAATAACAATTTGTGATACTTTTACTGCAACATTAAAATGATTAGTTTTGGAGCCAATTGGATAGGTGTCTAGCTTCTTGGATAGGAAGTTGCAGGTTTGATCCCCACCGAGAGAAACATGTGATGATCATAAATGTTTTTTTCTTAGTCTTGGATGTTATTTTTATGTGTATTATTTAATATTAAATATATCATAAGTTAGTATCCCACAATAAGGGTTAAACTAAGTTTGGGGCTAACATGATCTGTGTATAATAAGTCCTTACATTTATTTATACTTAAATTGTTGACCCAACATTTTAATAATTCATATATTAAATAAAAATTACTATGATAAAACTATATGGAAGGGACCTATATTTTAGTCTTTGCTTTTATACTCTCTCAATCAATTGTCCACCAGTATTGCAATCTTACCTGTTCAGGACTAAACACATGATCTTCTCCAAGGTAGGCTACTCTTATACCGATTCCTCCATCAGCTCTTTGTTCAACTTTGAAAGGGAAATGTTTCAACTCTTTTTGAACATATGGGTCATTATATTTTCGCCCGAGTAATCTCTTGAATCCAAAGACTGTATTTTTCATGTTGGTGACCAGCTGGTTCTTGGCTGCAACTCCAAGTATACGGTTCTTGGAAGAGAATGCCACACATGATCTGAAATAATTATTTACTTGGAATGCTGATTGCAAACTATAGTCGTATTTTTAAACAAAGATAGTAAACTGACAGATTGGATGTTGCCAACTTTTCGTGCTAAAAAAATAGTGCTGAGGTAAGAAATCGTGAAATAATCGAAATTATTCGTTCAGTTAGTGAACTTATGAATTCCTATACAATATGTTATTGAATAAGTTGCTTATATTATACTTACTTGTTGCAGCCTATTTTGATAATTTATATAATTCAAAATTACAGAACAAATAAAACCGATAATAATTCTTTATTCGGAGTCAGATTCCACAAAATCAGATGTACTGTCTTCATCATCACACACATTAATTAAAAATCTATCTCCGATATCATCTATCCGCCAGTCGAGATGGCTCATTTTTCTACTTCTTTCATAATATGTGCAACGCACTTTCTCCATTTTTCCGGAGTCACCTCAAGCAGACCTACTTCAAAGAGGTTTTTACATCTTTTAATTTAATAATAATTCTTTATTCAGATAACTAGGATCCATTGTGTTAGTAGACATATTAAAATACAGTGGGTTAGTAAGTACTTACAGATAATTATAACTTAACACTAATATTTAGAATAAACCTATTTATTTATTTAGGCTGACATGTTTGACTACCCAATGTTTATACATTGGGCAGTCAAACCGGTCAACTATTGTACCAAGGATGGTGTTGGCGCTCTCGCGTGTCCTGCGGTAAATTGAAGATTTAAAAGATTTATTATTCTTTGCTACATAGCCCTTCACTTGCGCCCAAACCAACTCAATAGGGTTGAACTCACAAAATGGTAGGGCGGCAGGCGAAGAACGGTGATTCTGTGCGCCGCCGCCATCTCATCGACGGCATATTTTTCTGGGAAATTTATTTTATTTTGGTTTACAAACTCCATCAGATATGCTTTGATCATTTCCGGGTGAAATGAAATTTCTTTGTTTCGCAGCCACTCCTGGATTCTGAGTTTTGTCCACGACATTTTCGGAACCACTTTTACCTTTCTTGAGTGGTAGGGGGCGTTATCCATGACAACAATTGAGTTTGGTTTTAATTTTGACAAAATACTCCTAAACCAATTTTCAAAGCACTTCGCATTCATTTCTTGATGGTAATCTTCTTTACCCGTTTTCGCTTCGAACACGAGTAGACCGTCTTGTATAAATCCATGTACCCCGCCTATATGGCTAATGATAAGACTTTTACCTTTGCCAGAAGGAGTTTTGAGACCTGTGCTTAATCCATCCAAGAAAGCTTGACGGGATGATTGAATAGTGCAATCTACCCAAGCTGACCCATATTAAAGAATAAATAATTGTTTTTACCTTCATTTTTTACCATTTACCCTGGTCTCATTTTGGTAATAAATTCCCCTTCCCTCTTTTCTATATTCTCCGATTTTTTGTAGGTAACTGTGACGCCATAACACGATTTCCGGCTTGTCGATGAATATACTCTTCCTTCTCTTAGAGATGAGGTGTTTTAAAATTTTCCTCATTGTTGACCAATATATATTAAGAAATAAGGAATAATATTTACTAAAACTTAGGGATATTTTCAAAATGACAAGTAATAAGTACCTACTATACATGGTAAGTGATGATGAGGTAAAACAAAAAGAAATTTGTCATCGACGGTAATATATCTATCACTCATATCACCTTACAATACACCTACCTTAACATAGGTACATACCTTATCAACTGTAGGTGGTTCATTATTGTAAAAAAACATATGCACTTTTCTTCGAATGACCGAAAACGTGAAGTCGTCCAAATTCTCTTTAAATGATCGTTTCGGTCCAGGTTTCTCAGGAGATTTCAAATCTACATTTTCTTTGTTTTGTTTTATTCTGTATACGGAGACCTTGCTGATTCCCAAGATTTCAGCAGTCTTTTTTACACAATTTTTGACGTCAGGCGATTCAGTTGGGACGAGCAACTTCAATTCATCATTAAATACATATTTGTATGTATTTCGTATCATCAATTTTTCAGTTACACTGAAAGATGTACGTGGTCTCTTCTTTTGTGGAGATAAAAACCCATCTTTTGATGTGCTTGGTTGTTCATTAGGATCCATCGCGCACAGGTGTTATAAAAATAACACTAACAACAAAAAACGTAAAAGGATTATAACTAAATACTGGTAAGAGAAATAATGAACTTATTTCTATCTAAGAAATAAAAAGGCGCGACTTTACTTGCTTGGTTGTATTAACGAGAATATATAAAAATAATTTATTTATATTTGACATTACATTGCCATCGACAAATTGTAATAATATAGCTCAGTTTATTCGTTCGATTATTCGATTACATAATTTTCTCACTACGGTTGATAAGTCGGCAACATTATTTTAGGATTTGACATATCGACCTGTCAGTTTACTATCTTTGTTTAAAAATACTATTATAACCTAACGTAATGCGTGAATGACACTATGTATATATATATAACTCCATAAACTATTTGAGTGTATCATCATAACCTATAAATATATGGAACGTCAAATAATTATTTCCAGAAATATTACGAAACAAGATTCCGCAAATGTAAAGCTATGACCGTTTTTTAATTCTAGCATCAATTAATTATGATATAATTCTAACTAAAATAAAGCAGAACATAAAATTATCAGAGTAACAAACATGTGCAATTATATTAAATTCTTACAAAAGTACTTACGGTGTACCACGCAAGCTGTAATCATTAGCGATGGTTTCAATACCACCTGCTTTTGCTACTGCAATGTAGCAGGATTCATTTCCGAAATCAATACCGATCACAGACATAGCAGCCATAGTTACTCCTTAGCCACAAAATATAGTTGCCAACTTTGACTCAAACTTTTTCACTTCAGACTGATTATGGTATTAGATAATTTGTCAGACACAATGTAATCAGCAATTATTAACACTTCCGCGTAAACAAGAAGTCCTAACTCAGAATAAATTTTAAAACAGTGTGTTCTTGTCGATTATTTCGTCACTCGTTGCTCGGTCTTGCCGGAATTTTCTAGAATGACAGTATTCAAATTAATGGGCGATGACAATGCCAAAAAGTGACAAGCGGACCAAGCGGTGAGTGTCTGTGACAGTGACAGATTACATAGCTCATAAGGTAGCACGTTAATACCGTGTTTACGTGTGTTCGGGGTGCAAGGTGAGGGATTTCGGTCCAGTGTATGTTCAGACAGCGGGTGAACTATCCAGCACACTCACCAAACGTCCTACTGCAAACGTCCACGTTCGTGCACCCTGGTAATGCCTAGCCAATAACGGGACCCGTTCGATTGCACCACTTACTCCTGTGGCGAAGGTAGCCAATTGCGGAGGGCTTTTATTATGTTTAAGTATATATTCCACTTCTTATAAATATTGTCTATTTATTTTATGCTATTACATATTTATTTTTGTAGTATATCTCTACACTATATCTTTTTCTCTTCCGACCTTTTCCCTGTGGTAGGAACTGGGTAGGGCGCCTATTCACAGCTTCCCGTCAGCCCCTCATCCAAACCCTTCCCCCTAATGAGTTTTAAAGAGAATTGTAGACTACCCCAGGAGGGTATCGACACGGGTCGAGAATCCCTCCCTGTCGCGTCAGCGACAGGCTGCCCCTTGTATTCTGGGGGGGGCAAGAACTCAAATCCCCAAACGACCCTAGCTACGAATACGGACTCACTGACGGACGCGCAACGGACGGACTTGACGAATAGGGCTGAGGCTGGGCCTAGCGGGAGTGACTCCGTCGGGAAATCTTCCGACGTATGGATGCTCCCCTCGGAGCCAGCCTCAGCAAAAGGGCTATCTACTCCGGACTGTCCTCCTAAGGGTTTACCCAAAGGAGTGATGACTGGACCCTCCACTGCCCCAACTAAATCTGGCACTGGTAAGCCTAAGGTGCCGGTACGCGGTAAGGACTCGTCCAACCCAACTACTGGTGCCTTGGCCAATCCAGTGCCAACCAAAACTTCTTCTTCTTCTGACAATGCTGTCACCCTAGAGAATCAATTTGATCCCTCTTGGGAGATAGTTAGTCAGAAGAAACAATCTAAAAAAAGGAAAAGACTGAGCGGCTACGAAAGGAAGAAGAGGGCTCAGGCAAATAAAGCCAGCGCATCGGCCAAAAAGGACGCGGCTGGATCGCCAAAAGTGGAGAAATCTGCTGACAGCGATCTGACTGCCCCTGTGACCAAAGCTGGCTCCGGCCCGCGGGGCACCAGTGGGGGGAAGACAGCAACGGCCAAAAGGGTGCACCTCGATGTGAGCATGTCTCCAGTCGAGGAGGCACCCAAGAAGCCGAAGCTTGACAACTCTCACAGGCGCACTGCGTGTCGGAGCTACGCGGAGGTCACACAGACCGACTTGCTGGTAGCAATTACAGGGGTAGATACCGCGTATCTATCCCTGAGCGACTCGGATTTCATTCTCGACCAAATCCTTAAGGAATTTTTCTCTTTGGTTTTGGGCGAGGGTGAAACTCCAGCGCCTGAACATGTCCCTCAAGAGGCGCTCGAATTTAAAGGGAAGCCTATTAAGGGGCAAGGTTATCTTGGCCTGTGGTGCAAGAATGTGAATACCTATAATTGGCTTTGCCAATTTATAGGTCGCACGGTCTTGCCATCCGGCGAACGCCTTCAAGTAGGGAAACATAGGGACCTACCTCGCCGCATTCGCTGCGGGATAGCCATCCCTGGAAAGTGGGAGGACAGCAGCAGGGTGGGGAAGTTGCTGGACTGGCAGAATAAGTGGGCTGAGGTCCGGAAGTGGCGTGTTCTCAAGAACGACGTTCAAGAGAACACGACCTTCCTGATCTTCAGTGTGCCGGAAAGCCTGATCCCTGCGATCATGGCGAGGGGTCGTAGGCTGTCCTTCACTGTAGGGACAATCTACGTACTGTTCCGGCACAACAATGGTCGCTTCCTAAGAGACCCACCGGGGCGCGATCCCTTACCGAGGGGGGAGCCTTCAAGCAGCACTAGTGTTGCTGAAGAACTCTGCCCTCCAACGATGCAAGCGGAGACTCCGACAGAGGTTTCCTCCGGCCGGCCTGACCAAGAGGTTATGGAACTGACGGAGGAGGCTCTGCTGGCAGACCCTCCAGAAGAGTATACCGAGTGTGCGGAGAAGATGCAAGCACTCGACATTGAGGAGGAGGAACGCGCGGTTTCTGATGGCGCCTCACCCGTCGATGTTACCCTCCAGTAATATCAACTGCCTGCAAATCAACACCCAACACAGTGAAACCGCGATGGCTCAAGTGCGGCGTTGGGTGTTGTCGCAGGATACTTCGATAACGCTGATCCAAGAGCCCTGGATCAGTGGAGAACGTATCCGCGGTCTCTCCAATCTTGGAGGTAAGCTTATACATTGTACTATGCAAGATAAACCACGAACCTGTATTTATATTTCGCGTAACATAACTGCACATCCACTTGTGGAATTTTGTTCCAGAGATTTATGCACAATCAAACTAACAATTCCCGAAGACCCAAAAGAGCTGGTCATTGCATCAGTCTACATGCCAGATGATGAGGAGATACCATCCGAAAATCTAGCAAGACTGATAGACTACTGCGAAGATGAAAACCTTGAGATCATCGTCGCTACCGACTCGAACGCCCATCATCCGCTGTGGGGAATGAAGATAAGCAACAACAGAGGTAAGAATCTTGTTGAATACTTACTCACAACTAAACTTAATATTATTAATATTGGTGCTGAACCCACGTTTGTAACTAGGAGATCGAGAACCATCATTGATCTAACACTTGCCACTGCACGAGCTCAGGCCATTATCGATGGCTGGCACGTCTCAGGGGAGGCGTCTTGTTCGGACCATAGATGGTTACGATTTAACCTACAGGCTACATCAAATACTCCAGAACCACGGAGAAATCCAAGAAAAACTGACCGGACTCTGTTTGTTAACTCACTCAGTAACAAAATCAAAGAAGAGGGCACACAAGGCAGACTAGAAGGCACCAGCCAAATAGAAGAAACGACAGAGCAGCTCACCAATGCTCTAATCAGCTGCTATGAAGAGGCATGTCACTTAACCACACCCCCTGCTAACCAATCCACAAAAGACCAATGGTGGGGTCGGGAGTTGGAAAAGCTACGGGCAAAGGTCAGGAAATGTCTGAACAGAGCAATGAACACCAAAGCACCAGATGACTGGGACCGATATAAAACAGCAAAATCTGAATACAAGAAACGCATTCGCTTCAGAAAATCGACTACATGGAGGAAATACAGTGAAAACATTGAAAGCCTCCAGCAAGCTAACCGGGTAAGAAAGATACTTTCTAATCAACCTAATAATGGAATAGGATCTTTAAAAAAACCGGATAACACCTATACTAGTTCACTCGAAGAATCCCATCGAATACTCATCGACACTCATTTCCCGGACAGTGCAATCACATCTAGGAACGACTGGAGACACTTAACAGTTAATCCAACGGAGTCTGATTGGAAACTCGCGAAAGAGATAGTGACTTTTGACAAAGTCAAGTGGGCTATCACCAGCTTCCAAACATTTAAAGCCCCAGGAATAGACAAAGTCTTTCCAGGGTTACTGCAATGGGGAATTGAAGCCATCCTACACTTGATCGCAGAAATTTTCCGAGCATGCTTAGCCTTTAGATACATACCCAGTAGATGGCGAGAAGTAAAAGTGCAGTTTATACCCAAATACGGAAAAACTGATTATACTAACCCAAAGTCCTTCAGACCAATAAGCCTCTCATCCTTTTTACTGAAAACACTCGAAAGGTTGTGTGATAGAGAACTACGAGATAACGCTCTCAAAACGATACCGCTCCATCCCAACCAGCACGCCTACAGCGCTGGTAAAGGCACGGAATCCGCCTTACATGCAGTAACATGTGTTGCAGAGGAAGCCATTAAAGATAAAAACATCTGTCTAGGAAGCTTCCTAGACATCGAAGGAGCCTTTGATAAAACAAATTTTGATAGCATTCACGAAGCCTTAAACAGGCACCAAGTCCCACCAATGCTATCAACCTGGATAGGAAACATGCTTGAAAGCCGAGTGATAGTGTCGGAAGACCAGACTAAGGTTCAAGTAGTGAAAGGTTGTCCGCAGGGTGGCGTACTCTCTCCGCTGCTCTGGAACCTGGTGGCGAACGACCTTATCTCAGAACTCAACAGTAGACATTTCTACACGATAGGATATGCTGATGATATTACTATTCTGATAACTGGTAAATATGCAAGTATAGTCTGTGACGTAACGCAATCAGCCTTGCGAATAGTAGAGAGGTGGTGCATAAGGCACGGGCTGACAGTGAATCCGGACAAAACCGAGCTTGTAATGTTCACCAATAAGCGAAAAATAGAAAACTACAACTTACCTAAGCTTTTCAACAAGAGACTGACGCTCTCACCGACTGTAAAATACCTGGGAGTAATCCTTGATAGCAAATTAAACTGGAGCTGCCACATTGAGAGCAAACTCAAGAAGGCCAGCATAGCATTCTGGCAATGCAGAAGCATGATAGGAAAACGATGGGGTCTAAACCCAAAAATAATCATATGGTTGTATACAGCTGTGATACGACCAATACTCTGCTACGGCGCTGTTGCCTGGTGGCAACGAACAGAGCTAAGTACAGTGCAAAGCAAACTACAAAGCTTTCAGAGACTGGTGTGCAGAGCGGCTACGGGATGTATGAGAACCGCCCCTACCGCCGCCCTTGAAATAATGCTAAATTTAACTCCACTGCACCTGTTCATCAAGCAAGAAGCTACTGCTTCAGCTGTGAGACTAAATGCAAACAAACTATGGAAATCCAACAAAGTCCCTCACGCCGAAATCCTTACCAGGATGGTAAAAGAGACACCTAGAATATCAGCTGTGAACGACAGGATACCCAAACTATACCTCTTTGACAAGAAGTACAAAATACAGCTGACAGAAAATCCGAACGAAGGCCTCAATGAAAGGGAAGTGAGGATATTTACAGACGGCTCTAAAACTAAATCTGGCACAGGAGCGGGGGTATTCTCCGAAGACTTGCAGATAAAAATAGCTAGACCAATGGGCACCTGGAATTCGATATTTCAGGCAGAATGCTTCGCAATCATACTCGCCGCCCAAGCAGTAACAGCGAGGAAAATCAGAGAACTTCCAATTCGTATTCTCTCGGACAGCAAATCAGTCCTACAAGCCCTAATGAGCTACGAGTGCAAATCAGGGCTCATATATGAATGTCACAAAGCCCTAACGGTGATAGGGCAAACCAATGAAACTACCATACAATGGATCAAAGGACACAGCGGATCACGCGGCAATGATGCAGCAGACGAATTGGCCAGAAGAGGATCAGATACCCCGTTTACAGGCCCAGAACCATGTCTGCCTCTACCAAACGATCAGTTAAAAACTATAGTCCGTAAGGCCATACGAGGTAAGTGGGACGCATGTTGGTCCTCGGAAAGCGGCTGCAGTCAAGCCAAAACAGCTTTACCCAGGTTCAACAAGAAACTTACTAACAAACTATTTAAACTTAACAAAAAACAAATTAGTTGGATCACAGCCACCCTCACGGGGCATGGCCCTTTTAACAAACACTTGTTTACTTTAGGTGTTACAGATAGCCCTTTGTGCAGAGCATGCATGGAGAAGGAGGAAACAGCTGCGCACGTGCTCCTCGAGTGTACAGGCGTAGCGGATTACAGGGTAACACACCTGGGTGACGCCAGGTCGCTCCCTGAGGTGTTCAAGGATATTAGGGGGATCCTGAACTTCCTTGGTGAGCTGGGATGGCTAGAGTAGTGCCATCCCTTCATCACGCAAAACAGGCGCACAAAAGACGTCGACTTGCGGAAAATTACCCGTTCAAATACAATACCGTGTTTACATTTATAACGGGATTGCATTATCCAAGTAAAAAAAATCCACGTGCCTGCCGTGCTAGTGAAGTTTTACTCGTAAGCTACTCTGATAGTATTAAATACAGACTTTTGAACCTGACTTCTATGCTATTTTGTAAGGAAAAGATTTATTTTTTTATTTGGTACATCTACAGCAAGAACATACATACTCACGCCATTAGTTCCCATTGGGGTAGGCAGAGACTATTTATCGCCACTTCGCACGATCCTGACAAACCTCTCTAGCTTCGTTTACATCCATCAATCTTTTCATACATGCTCTTTTATTCTTCATACTTCGGACGCCAGCCTTTTTGAGCACACTCTCAATTTGGTCCAAGTGTGTTCTCCGTGGTCGTCCTCTACTAACATTACCATCCACACTAGCTCTATAGATCCCTTTTACCAATTTTCTATCATCCATCCTCTCTATGTGCCCAAACCATCTCAACATTCCTTTTTCTATCTTTCTTACAATATCATTTTTCACACCACACTTTTCACGAATAACACTATTTCTCACTCGGTCACATAATCTAACATTACTAATTTTTCTGAGGGACCTCATCTCTACTGCATTCACTCTGCTCTCATGCTTCTTCTGCCACACCCAACATTCGCTTCCATACATAAGCGTAGGAACAAGAACAGCATCATGCACAGCCATTCGGGCCTTTTCAGACACCGATTGACAGGTCATTAGGCTATTCATTGCTCTATTTACCGCATTACCCTTTTTCACTCTTCTTTCAATATCTTCATCACATTTTCCATCCCTTGTAAACAAACTTCCCAGATATACAAACTTCTTCACCTGTTCCACATCCTTACCATCAATCGCAATCACGCATTCTGAAGAAACATAAAATATTATGGAGATACATACATCACATTAATCACAGTAAAAGGTATAAAAGCCACCGTTATTGAATTGGCCTAGACCTCGCTTTTATAACATACCCTTTTTATATTATAAATCGATAAAGGACATCAAACTAAACAACTATGCCCATGGAATGCCTATCTAAAATATTGTAATTTTCAAAAAATAATAATAATTAAAAATGGTCGTACCTAGTTCAAACTGAGAATGTATAGAATGAGATTCTTTGCTTCAGTGAAAATAAGAAATTAAAAAAAACATTTGATCTATGCTTTTCGCTCTGTAAACAAAAATATTACTTCTTTCGGTATTTTTCAGTTCTATTGATCGTCGTTGAAAAATAATATCATGAAAATAAACCGGTAAGCGAGCGGTTGAACTGGAAACTGGTTTTTTTCCTTTGAGTAGTGAAATATATGGAGATCACATAATGTTCTATATAAACTTTTCTGTTTTTTTTTTTTTACCGGTGGGGAAATCCTCTCTCGAGCGACGGGGGTATGTCGGACTTTTACCGACTAAAACCCCACCGGTTCGGTGCTGCTGGCCCTGCGGCCTGTGCGGCGTCACCATAACTTTGTGTGCCGGGCGGCTGAAGGCCGCCCTGGCGAGGCAAAGGAGTGCACCTAAGCTAAGTCGGATAGGGTGAGTATAAAAATAAATTAGACTCTAGTTGAGTCTGGTGTGACTCTAAAGTTAGTGTTAGGTTCTACGACCTCGCCGGCGGGGTCGGTGTCGGGAGGAACTTTTCTGTCAAAATTGTGTTTGACGAAATGTTTAGCTATTGTTGTCTCTGTCTGATGATAGTATTTTTGTGGGTGTCATTAAGACCAACACCATTTTAATAATGCTGGCCACAAGAATCTTATACATAACTATATATAGAATTCGTGGATGAATCCGCCATTTAAGTTTCAAAGTTTTTTTGTTGTCTATGGTTTGATTTGTTTGTAAACATTCAAATTTTGTAGAAAAATTACAATTAATTGTGAAATAAACAGTGGTATAGTGCTGAAATTCTGTTAAAAATGGTGAAGTGTTCTATTCTGACCTGTGGATCATACTTAAGCAGGAATTGACCTAATTTAACAATTCACCGGTAAGAAATGGGAAAAGTAATAAATCGACTATTATTATTGTTATTTTATTCTTTATAGCATCATATAGCAGGCTCATAAAGCATTTATAGCTAATCCTACTTTAATGGTATACTGAATTTTATAGAGTGAAGTGTATTTACAGAGTTTTCAATACTTTTTGATATAGATTTATTGAATTTAAGTTTAAGGTTATGTTCAAGATAGGGATGTTTTTTTTTTACTATCGTCGATGTATTATATCGATATTATATGAAAAAAACCTACTTATTTCAGACTCCCCAAAAATGAATCCAAAAGACGAAAATGGCTAGAAGCAATCGGAAAGGAAAATATTAGACCAAACATAATAAAATTATTAAGAGTTAATTATTAATATTTCTATTATAATAATTAATAATGAAAAATAAAAATATTTTATTTCTTGAAATGGCCATTTCTGTTACCACTGCTGTTCATTCTGGTTTTTGACAAGCCAACAATTGGCGCAATAAATGAAGGTTAATAGAATAAAAAAACAGTAAACCCACTATTTACAAACCAAGCGCTCGTTTTTTTTTAATTAGTTACTGGCTTTACGCCCTCAACGTCACATGTACGGATTGCATAATTTAGGCTGTATCAGATTTAACATGAGAAAGACACTTTTTCTTTATAAAAAATACGTGTACTAGCCATAGCTACTATGTTTCAGCAAATCCTTTAAGTTTTTTCGAAGCACGAATCGTAATCACCATTTTTATGTTAATGGACCACCCAATGCAGAAATCTAAATATCTATTATTTTTTTCTAGATCCTAGGGTTGGCACGACCAAATTCTTCAGCTGTAATACCAGCTATAATATTATCGATAAAAAGTATCGATTACTGGCCAACACTAGTCGGCCATTTTGGTTTCAAAAATAGGCACGATTTTATGTACTTTATGTTATCTCCATATACTTCACTACTCAAAGGTTTTTTCCAATTGGCCTAGACCTCGCTTTTATAACACACCCTTTTTATATCATAAATCGATCAAACTAAACACCGAAAGAAGTTATGTTTTTGTTTACAGAGCGAAAAGCATAGATCAGATGTTTTTTTATTTTATTTATTATTTTCACTGAAGCAAAGAACCTCATTCTATACTTTCTCAGTTTGAACTAGGTATATGATATTTTTCATTATTAATTATTTAGATAATAACAATATTTTAGATAGGCATTCCATAGGCAAAGTTGTTAAGTTTGATGTCCTTTATCGATTTATAATATAAAAAGGGTATGTTATAAAAGCGAGGTCTAGGCCAATTGATTGAGTCAAGTATACCTCAAATGAAATTTTGTTATATGAAGGAATTCAGTGAAATATCATTGGGAAGGGACGAGAAGAAAGCTTACATCTATAGTCATTTTTCTTAAAAACTTAGCCTAGTTACATTATAAAGGTTACAAAAAAAGCAAATGACCAATAAATAAAGAATAAATAAAGGAAAGAAAGATATGAGAAAAAGGCGGGAAACTTCAAAAGAAGCGGGAGCAACTTTTTTCCAATTTATTTAAATTTAATTTTAAATATTAGTTTCAGTAACTTTTAACGGATAAGATTTGTTAATTTTTGTAAATATTTGTGTATTACATATTTATAGTAGTGTAGCTGAATAGTTGGTAAGTTTTTAATACATTTTTGATATGGAACCCCCAGAAGATCCTGGGGGAACGTCCTGCTCTCAGGATGTGGCTTATAATGTCATTATTACAAACACAAATAATGATGAATCTGGTATGGACACAGATGGGTCCATAAATTCAATAAATTTAAATAGATCTCGTAAACGAGCCCATGGTAGCCGTGTATGTCGTCATTGTAATAAAAAAAGGCGAAGTAAAAACTCAGCCAACATTAAAGAATCTGATTGCAAATGCATTTCTGAAACAGATCCTACCCCAATTAATGACACTAAATTAATAGCTCCCACTGATTCAATTCAATCAACAGTAACTAAGCCAAGGTTAGGTCGAAATACATATGACAAGGATGATGTGGGCCCTTTTATTGTGCATGTTCAAAGGGAAGGTAGTCCAGATCAAAATACATTTCTTCATCCAATGACATTTGGAAAATTTTTAAGAGCACAAAATATTAAAAGTATCATAAATGGAAGTTTAAAAAGAATAGGTCGCAATAAAATATCTGTTGCATTTGAGTCTGGTGATGGTGCCAATTCTTTCATTACAAGCGAGGTAATTAAATCATCATTATATAAAGCATACATTCCCACTTTCCATGTTACTCGTCTAGGAATTGTTAGAGGCATACCACAGGAGTGGTCTGATGATGAAATTCTAGAAAGTATAAAAGTCCCAATAGGTTGTGGTAAAATTATAAAACTAAGAAGAATTAGGCGTAAAAGCTTAATTGAAGGTGAAACTAAATTTATAAATACAGGTTCTGTTGTGTTGACGTTTGATGGGCAGGTACTACCTAAACGCATTTATATCTGTTATAATGCATTACCAGTAGAATTATATATTTACCCTACTATTCAATGCTACAACTGTTGTCGGTATGGTCACGTTAGAATGCAATGTAGATCAAAACCTCATTGTTTTAAATGTGGTGGAGAACATTTAGGTTATACTTGTGAGGTAGATGAAGATGAAGCAAAGTGCTTCATATGTAAAGGCTCTCATTTTGCCACCAACAGAAAGTGTCCAGAATTTGAGCGACAAAAAGCAATTAAAGTTTCTATGGCAAATAGTTGCATTTCCTATGCTGAAGCACAGAAACTACATCCGCAAGTAAACAAATCTTATGCTGATGTTCTCTCTGCTGCACCTGCAAGTAAAATATATAATTTAGGTCATGATTCACATCATACATCACATCAATCATTAAATAATAATTCTTCTTTACCAATTTCATACAAAAAGACAGTATTTTTGAAACCTCGCACTCCCCCTAAATCATATAGTGGGTATGATAAGGCTGCTCATGAAGCTATACTAAAAGAAAACCAAATACCATATTTATCCAATGGTTGTGGATTTAATACACAAAATGAAAAAGTTTCACATAATAAAACAGATAAAACAACTATTGAGATAATTATAACTCTTATAACCACTCAAACGTCCACAGCGCTCGGCCATGTATAGCCTCAAACGTCCGCGCGCGCGATTGACAGATTTGCGCGCCGAGCAACGGGTACCATTGTTAGAAAAAATATAATAACCATAGAACTACTGCAGCTACCATAAAATAAAAAACACTTCCAAATAGCGTATGATATGCACTATCAGATAAGGTGGAAATTAAATTAGAATTATCAGTCTGAAGTACTGAAAAAAAATGGTTATCTCGATATTTTATGTAAAATTTCTATAAACTTTAGTTTCAACTGAGTTCTTCTTCATTCTTCTTTCTTCTTCTTTCTTCTATAATTTTCGTATATAATCAGAAAGCGGAAATCCTCACGATTATTTCGATGTATAACACATAGAGAAATAATAAATACTTATATTGTAAAAGTAGATTGAATGCAGCTCCAACACACTTCCCTCAGTACAGCAAGCAACTCACCAGTTTGTTTTAATTGTTTTTATTTATTTTATTTTTTTTACCAAGAGCATTGCTTGAAGTGATGTACAGATCCACAATCTTTTCTTGGCCGGTAAGGGCTGTCGCTGTCATCGATATTAGTATTGCCAGTAAATAAAAAATAACCATTATAAAGGAAATAACTTTACATCATACAGGCTAATTTATTTATGTATTGAAATGTCTTAATAAAACAATTTATATAATATTCATTTAATTAATAACTAGTTGCTGTGTAGTGTCGGCTTAAAATAGCACTACCCCATTTCTGCCGGTGGGTGTACGTAAGAGGCGACTAACGGTATTGGGGCTTTTAAGAGATTTTTGGGCGATTCGGTTGGAGACCCATCACCAATAACCTTTATTTTACCATCTTTACCCCACTCAACTTTCCGAAAGTGGCTGAGGAGTTTCTAGTTCCTTAGCTCGGGCTACCCCTTCTAGGGATTTACAGCCTTTAGTATATGTATGTATGTATGTAATAACTATTATTGTAAGTAAACAAGTTCGTTTTAATGTAAGCTAATTATATTTATTTATTTTTGCTCTTGTCTGGTATGTCTACCCGAATGACTGTGTATCCTAAATTTGATGATCTTACCTCCCAAATGTTGTCTGGAAGCTTTTAGCGATAACACTGCCAATTGTACTTTTCTGCAAGCTGTTTCATTATTTTATACTCAAGGATTTGTTATTTGTGACACTCAGAGTTAATAAGTGCGTTACTACTTAAAATCATTTTTTTAATCCTGTAAATTAGAGGCTTACCTTGTTGTGTACTGTCTTTTACATTTCATATTTACACATAGATCCCCTAAAAAGGTGGCACAGAAAAAATAATTCTAAACATCAGATATCGTTTGGGTCATTCATTTTGCTGGGTCAGTGAATTTATTGGCACTTTTTTATTGCTGTTAACAGCCTTGTAACATATAACATAACATAAACGTTCTCGCCGAATACCCCCGAAGGGGTTTGGCAGAGGTACTAATACTTCTGAACATCACGTGACTTTGTCACCTGGTGTTCAGAGTACGATCACGTGATAGGGGGCAGGCCTATCGCCGTTTTGTACGAATACACTGTCACACCACTAAGTACAACTCAGCCATGTGGGTTTCCTCACAATGTTTTCCCTCACAGTTAAAAACCGTGATAAATTACTCACATATGTCTTTAGAAAAGACAAATTTGTGTAGGCCCGATCCGGGATTTGTACACTAGTCGCTTGCACGGTCCATTAGGTACAATACAGGTTATCACGTCGTATTTGCCTTGTATTTTTATATATATGTCAGACAGTTATGACTTAAGAAATGACACATTGGTACATCCCCGCATTAGGATTAGAACCCACGCATCAGTGTATACGAAGTGAAATCTTATTCGGGATTATTTCCCCACTTCCCGTAACCCGCACCGCTATAGTCATGCGCGCACAACTTTTCGGACGGTGTTAGCCTACTTAGATAAAATTTAACAAAATAAATAATAATTTTCATAATTTTTTATATTGAATATTGGAAATAAAAGCGTTTATTAATAAGCAAAGATACATCATAAAAATACTTGTCTTTAAAAAAAAGTTTCCACTACAAAAAATATTAATGAAAGTGATATTTTTTTATATACGTAGGTCACCCTATAATTTTTATTTAGTTGAGAACTAACTGACAATGACAGGCCGAAATTTCAAAATGGCGACAGTAGTGCAAGTAGTCGCCACCGGCCAAGTTAAGATTGTGGATCTTTACCAGTAGAGGAATAATTTATCACAGATTAATGTTTAAACCGATTCAAGAAGCTATTCGAAAGTTGTCATTCATAAAAATCGAGTTGACTGAGAACATTCAGCCAAGTAACTATAGTTACGTGGACGTACAACGGTACTTTTTTTGGAGTAGCTGTAGTTACGTGGACGTTTGAGTGGATAAAAACACTTCTGACACAGAATACACACTTTTCACCGTCCAACGCTGCTTCTATTTTACAAGAATTAATTCTTTTATTAAATCCGACCATTAATGGATCCACATCTTCCTCCGAACGTGATACAGTGGAACTGCCGCAGCGCAAGTTCTAAAAAATCTGACATTATATATATTATAAATAAGTATAAACCATTTATTTTTGCTTTACAAGAAACATGGTTAAAACCAGATAGTCTATTTAAAATTTCAGGTTATGCCTGTATATCTGAAAACAAATATAATGGTCATTGTGGTGTTGCCATTCTTGTTAAACACCAGGTGCCATTTATTCACATTCCAATTTCAAATCATAGTAGTGAATTTTCTATTATTGCTGTACAAGTGAACAAAATTTGTTTCGTGTCAATATATATTCCCCGTCCAACTTCTATTATATTTAATGAAATAGAATCAATTTTATCTTCAATACCAAAACCTTTTTTAATTTTAGGTGATTTTAATTGCCAACATGCTGCATGGGGAAGCAATCTAGCAAGTAGTCCAACTCCTTGTGCTTCCGATATTTTAAGAATTTGTGATTCACTTAATATATGCATTTTGAATAATGGATCAGCAACGCGCCGTACGAAAATTGGCGAAGGAAAAAGTGTTCCCGATCTTTCAATTTCGTCCCCTAAATTAGCTGCGTCATTGGAATGGTTAACGCTACCTTTGACGTATGGTAGTGATCATTTCCCAATCCAAATTAATTTTCCTTCAAATTTTATTAGACCTTCTCAAAAACGTCATCCTAGGCTAAAGTATAACTTAAGTAATGCTGATTGGCAAACATTTAGCGAGAAGGTTGAGCAAAAAATATCCACTCTTCCTATAATAGAGACTGGTTCTGAAAGTGAGTGTTCTAAAGCAATAACTGAAGTGTTATTAAATGTAGCAAACTCATGCTTTCCAATTAAAATTGTATCTGACGATAAAATACCATCTCCTCCTTGGTGGGATAGGGAATGTACAGAATCAGTCAATAAAAGAAAAACAGCTGAAATACAATATTTACTAGATTCAACTGACGAAAATTTCGATGCTCTATCACTTCAAATGAATGAAACAAGAAAATTATTAAAACAAAAGAAATTTCATGGTTGGCGTAGTTTTTGTTCCTCTATATCTCCAAATGCAAGACCTTCTTTTGTATGGCAAAACATAAGAAGATTCAGAGGTGCTTTTAAAAACAAGCAATCGAATACTATTCAATTATCTAAAGCTGAAGATCTTTTAGATAAGTTAGCACCTGCTTTTGTTCCCTCGGACCATACCTATTTGTCTTTTGATCCTTCTGTTTACTATGACAGAAATGATTCAAATTCTCCCTTTAGCATTGATGAAATGAATTGTGTATTAGTCAATTTAAAAGATTCAACACCTGGCGTAGATGACATACCTTATTCCTTTTTCGTCCATTTAAAAGAATATTCTATCTTGTATTTTCTAAACCTCATAAATACTATTGCTTTTTCGGGTAATATACCGGAACAGTGGAGAACACAAGAAATTGTTCCTATTCCAAAAGATACCCAAAATACATTATCTGCTTCTTCATTCAGGCCGGTAGCATTGTCGTCGGTTCTTCTTAAAATTTCTGAAAATTTAATTAAAAACAGGCTAGAATGGTTTGTGGAAAACCATAAGCTGCTATCAGAGTCGCAATATGGCTTCAGGAGAGGCAAAAGTACAATTGATGCAATTAGTTTATTAATTACAGATATTCGTATAGCATTCTCCAACGATCATTCAGTACTCGCTTCATTTCTTGATGTCACCTCTGCCTATGATAATGTAGATATTAATATTTTGAAACAAAAACTTAGGGATATGAAAGTTCCTCTCATGTTGGTAAACTTTATTGTAAATATTTTATGTCAAAGACGCATATTTATAACTACTGGGGAGGATAACTCAAAAATAACTCGAACTGTTTGGAGAGGTCTTCCTCAAGGTTCAGTTCTTAGTCCGATGCTCTACAATTTATATACTTCTGACTTGGAAAATTCTGTTCAAACTAACAATTCTATCTATATCATTCAATATGCTGACGACTTATTAATATATACCATTAATAAATCTCCTACTGATGCTTCATTAGATATGTCTGTAGCTTTAGAAAACCTCAGCGTATGGTTGTCTAATAACGGATTACAACTATCACCATCTAAAAGTGAAGTTGTTTTGTTTTCTAGAATGCGTGTTATCCCACCTATATCTGTTGAATACAACCATGTTCAAATACCTATAAAAGACAAAGTTAAGTTCTTAGGTGTAATTCTAGACAGTAAATTAACGGGAATCCCTCACTGTGATTTCATTGTTACTAAAGCTGAACGTATTTTAAATATGTTAAGATGTTTATCCGGGGTATGGTGGGGTGCTCACCCATTCTCAATGAAAATATTGTACGATGCGTTCATCAGAAGTTTGTTAGATTATGGATCATTTTTATTGGAACCTGGTAGCAAACCAGCATTTAAAAGAATAGACCTTATACAGTATAAAGCTTTGCGACTTATTTGTGGAGCTATGAAATCTAGTCCTATTAACGCTTTACAGTTAGAATGTTGTGAATCTCCATTGCATTTAAGAAGACAATACCTTTCGGATAGATTTTTAATACGAATTTCACAGTTTTCTGAGCATCCTTTATTACACAAACTCCACAGCTTAACACAATTAACAACTACGTCTAAATATTGGAAATTTAAAAACGTTCCTTGTCTTGTTAAAAGCTTCCACAAAATTTCAGAAATCTCTGCTCCTATTTATTCATCGCCTATTCTTCCTATTTTTTCTATTCCTTTCGAAGCTTTGTTTGTAGTACCTGACATTAAACTAGACATGGGTATAAGCAGAGACCAAAATACATCAAACATAGAATTTATTAGCATTTTAGAGAATGAATTCAAAAATTGGCACCATATTTATACAGACGCATCAAAAATAGTTGAACCTTCAAGTATTGTTGGAGTCGGAACGTACCATCATCAGTTTAATATTGTACAGAAAATAAAGTTACCTTGTGAATCATCATCTTTTACAGGAGAATGTATGGCGATATTTAAAGCTCTGGAATATATTTTGGTCATGGGACTACTAAAAACCACAATTTTCAGTGACAGTTTGAGTGCTCTTCAATCATTATTAACTTATCCTCTATCAACTAATCATTGCTATGAGTTAATTATCCTTATAAGAAACAAACTTCTTATATGCTATAATAAAGGTTTGAAGGTTAGATTTGCTTGGGTTCCTGGTCATTGCGGTATCCGTGGCAATGAAAAAGCTGATTTTATTGCTAAGGATGCTGTTAGTGAGGGTGACGTTTGTCATTTTAAGAATTACTTTCACGATGTTCTTGGAATGGCAAAATCATCGTTACAGCGGTCATGGAGCTTAGGTTGGTCTGAGACTTCAAAAGTTAAAGGTTGTTTTTATGCAAGGATTCAACCTGAAATTCCGTCAAAACCTTGGTTTAGGACTGGATCATTTAACAAAATAATAACTTCTATTATCATTCGGATGCGATTGGGACATGTTACTACCCCAGCTCATCTTTATAAATTAGGCATTGTAAATAGTAACTTATGTAGTTGTCGATTAGATGTAGGTAATTTAAATCACATATTCTTTTCTTGCCCTTTGTACGATCGCATTTTATTTCTATCCAACTTGTTATCTTATGGTGTAAATTTTCCGACATGTATTGAAACTCTTTTATGTACTTTGAATTTGAATATTTATTTGATAATTAGTTTGTTTATTTTAGATAATAGAATCAAATTGTAATTAACGTTTCTTATCTTGTCTGAATTTCTTTAAATGTTTCGTGTTAGGATACATAATAAATATACATTGCAAGTTTCCCTTCCTTAAATAGAAAGTGGCAAATCACTAGCCGTGGATGCCAAAGATAAGAAAAAAAAAAAAAAAGGAAAGAAAAATTTCGACACAGGCGGGATTCTTTATTTATTAGTAATAATCCCCACATGAGGTTTTCATGAACAAAAAGATTTAAAGCAAATGACCAGTTGGCCACTGTTTCACGGAAATGTATTTCGAAGTAGATAGTAGTTTTTTGAAACAATCTATTTGCTTGATACTGGAGAACACAAACGGGTCAAAATATATTTTTATAATAAGTTTTTATTTCACGTCAATACATGCAGTATTTCCGATGCTACGACCTCAAGAAGTTCAACCCCGTTTTCAAATCTTCAGATTACGCGCGCTTTTTAATCTTACATCACAACCCGTGAGCCAGTCGGTCATTGCTACTGCGCGAAGTCATTCTGTTGGGAATGGTGCGATTTTTCTTTGATTTTTCTTTCTTTATTTTATATCCTTGGGTACTATAAAGTAACATAAATAATAGCTACTTCTGCCGGCCCCTACGGCGGAAACTGCGTGAAAGTTTGAGTTTTGGGAGTTGAATTGTTACACATACTTACTGCCCGATAGCTGAAGTAACAACTTTAAACCACTTATAGAAATTGAGAATAACTAAATGGCATAGAGGCTCAGGCCAACCTACCTATAGACAAATAACGCGCGTGGCACCCTATATGTCTCTCCTTCGCTAAATCGGTGTTGACACAAAAACAATTTTGCCTCGTTTGTAGTAATTTGGTACGGCTTTTCTCATGCTTTCAATAACAACAAACTTATAATGTGTTCGGTAACATTATAAGTTTGTCGTTATTGAAAGCATGAGAAAAGCCTTGTTTTGGGAGTTGAATTGTTACACATACTTCCTGCCCGATAGCTGAAGTAACAACTTTAAACCACTTATAGAAATTGAGAATAACTAAATGGCATAGAGGCTCAGACCAACTACCTATAGCCAGATAACGCGCGTGGCACCCTATATGTCTCTCCTTCGCACAATCGGTGTTGTGTTGACACCAAAACAATTTTGCCTCGCTTGTGGTAATTTGGTAAGGCTTTTCTCATGCCTTCAATAACGGCAAACTTATAATGTTACCGAACATATATGGCAAATATCCTCAAATAATAAGTTCACCAATAGATAAATTATGAGCAAACAATAAACTAAAATACAACATATACCTACTTACAATGACTAATAAATAAATAGGCAACAATCACCAGACTTTTGTGTTTTCTTCCTAACGAGTACCACCAAAATCTGTACCACGGCTACTCGGTGGGAATAAAAACGTAGTTTAAAAATCATTCTAATAGGATAATAGATCAATAATATTTTTGATAAAATAAAACAACTCTTTAGATCAAATATTCATTATAATTTAATACACGTTACCTTAGTCAAATTCAACATATTTTAAATCAACAATCAAATGTACTGTCTTTTAAACAATATTTTTTTTAATTAGTTCCGAATACTTTCCTTGTTCATAGTAATTATCTTATTCACATGATGAATTCTTACTTCTATAGGATTATTGAGATTTTGAAGTGGGCAACACCGGTGTTTTTTGTTGTTGAAGGTTATGTTCAGAATTAAATCAAAAACACAGGTAAAACGTATAAATAACAGCATATCTTCAATTGTAAATCTAATAAGGTTCTTAAAACTGTAAATATATTCTGAGTTTTCTTTGATACGCCACTGTGAAGTGATTCATCTGGGGCTTTTTACTCGCTTTGATAACTGCAGCTCAAAACTTTTTATTTACCTATTTTTAAAGCACGATCACATAAACAAGGTCTCTGCCCTAAACAAGCTTACTTCCTACGAGTCCAAAATATATTTGTTTCACGTATTTGCACAATATTACCTAAAATCGATGGAGTAAACAAAGCGTTTGTTATTTCTCTAACAAAATAGTGGCAAACTGTCACTTTGCACAGTTTGCCACTATCGTAAAACAGGTTACACCGTAACGTAAGGGACAGAAAATCACAGTACTAGCTCTTTCTATCTTTAAGAGTTTTATAATTAGCTATCCTTTTCTTGCTCGTCGTGACGTATTCTTTATCTCTGTAGTTGTGTATGCTTAGAGTCTAAGCATAGAGGAATAATGTTGTTGGTGATTGTTTTATATTATCTGTGTACTATTGGCACAGAAATAGTACTACCTCGTTTTTTCACAAGGGTAATAAAATTTGAATGTTTTTGTCCATGAAAACATTCATGTACATTTCATACTAATAAAATTATATATTACATATTACTAATAAATAGAGGTTTGTTTTCTTTTGTATTTTTTCCCCGCTGGTCTCGAAATTTTTCTTTCGATTATTTATTAGTAAGGGAACAGTTTAGTATTATATTATCTGTGGTAAGGGAAATAAAAGGTGACTTGGAAAATTTGGAGCTTTTTTCTGGGAGATTATTAGACGATGCGGTTGGAGACTCATCACCAATCACCAACAACCTTTATTATTCAATCTTTTCCCCACTCAAGTTGCAAAAGTAGCTAACGAATTCATAAGCCTGAAGCTTTGGCAACCGTTTTTTAGTTTTATAACCGTGATTATTGGAGCGTAGCGAGCGTAGTATACCATTTACCCCCGACTTCTGCATTTCGTTGTGATCGTACTCCTCCTAAACGGCTTAACTCAGACCCCTGATTTTGCACGGTGGTAAAGGACCATGTATAGATGGTTTATGTCAATTTTGATAAAAATCGGATGTAAATACTAGGTTGGCATGGGACCGTCGGATGCCAATAAAAGGAGCGAAGCGAGCAATTGCCTGACTCTCAGATATTACTTATCGTTGAATAAGCAATTTGTTATGATTCTTTGAATATACTTGCTGGTTTACCTTAACGCGTGATTAATTCTACACAAAACTGCAAAGGAGTTAGAGTCCTGATTTTGGAAAACTTAAATTGTTAACAATTTAAAAAAAAACATATACATATGCGTTTATGGATCGGATCAATTTTGGAGGCGAGCCATTTCTCCACGTCGCAACCCGTCAATCCTGAATGCTTGTTGATTGCCAAAATTCGAGTAAATTCTGTACTAAACCTGCTTGAATATTTACGTTTCTTCGGTCTGCCAGTCATTTCCTATGTTTTCTTCCTCCTCTTCTCCTAAGGAAACAAAATCACTGCCGACTGACAGCATTGATTCTTGTTTTTTTTTTGTTGTCTGGAGAAACATCATCAGTCACCAGTGACTCTTCCATTAGCGTCAACTCTTCGTTATCGACCTTGAAGGAGAAAATATATCAGAAAAATATTCAAATAATAATAAGTAACGTGTAATATGTTTTATTTTTCATTTTACTGTAATCGATGACCTGCACCATTAACTTACCAGAAAGTCATCAAATAAATCTTGTGATTGGTCAGGTTGCACAGGAGCAGTTAGATTTTTTTGAAAAAGGTTCGAAAGTGCCCTAGCCTTGGATATTCTTGAATGCCTAACTGTTTCTAGGCCACAACACTCGCAATAATTGAAATTATCTGAAAAAATATATTACAACTAGCTTTTTGCCCGCGACTACGTCCGCGTCGACTACATTTTTTGCATCCAGTTTATATATTAAAAAAAGTGGTATAAAAGATATAAAGGACATTGAGGCTTTTTAAGTGATTGTTCAGCGATGCAGTTGGAGACCCATCACTAAAATCCTTTATATGACTACCTTTTCCCCATTCAACTTCCAAAAGTGGATGGAGAATTACTATCTCCGAAGCTATGGCTACTCTTTTTGGAATTTATGGCCGTTAGTGTATATATACTCATGAAAGATTGGTTATATCAGTCAATCGCACAAAGTTTCAAGTTTCTAAATGCAGAAATGTCAAAAATCTCTATACTCACTTTCATTTGCTATTTCAACCCCTTAGTGCCATAAAATATATGATAACAGGATAACAATCATGAAACAAACCATTTTGTACCAAGTTTCTATGTTCGAGTTATAATAGTCGTATTAGTACGGACGGATAGTAACTATTGATTTTCGGGTCTTTAATCGCGTGTTGTAACATGGGTTTACATACATACATACATATACTCACGGCTATAAATCCCTTAACGGGGTAGCCAGAGCTTTGGAATGAAAAATACCTCAGCCACTTTTGGAAGTTGATTGGGAAAAGATGGTTATAATAAATGTTTTTGGTGACGGGTCTCCAACCACATCGCCCAAAAATCACTTAAAAAGCCCCCTATACCCTTAGTCGCCTCTTACGATCACCCACGGGTAAAAATGGGGTAGTGTTATTCTAAGCCGACACTACACGGCAAACATGGGTTTAGTTTTATAATAGTGGTTTTGCTGCGGGGCGGAGGCCCGGTGGGTGCTGCTCCCTACACTGACCGTTGGTGATGGTGGGTGAGTTTGCAGCAGAGATTGCTCGGGAATATGGGGATTGTCCGAGATGAATGATATCCTATGTCATGTTGCGATAGTTCTTGCTTATTATTCTTACCTAACACATACGCATACCATACCTAACGACACACGGCGCCATCTCCAATCCATCCAGCAAGCAAACAATATTTTAGTATTCCCTCGGGAACATCATTTTTTTCCGGGATAAAAAGTACCCTATTATTTAATTTGGACTTCTAACTATACGTCTGCAAAATTTCAAAGCAATCGGTTCAGTAGTTACGGCGTGAAAGCGACACAAATAAACAAACAAACAAACTCACTTTCCAATTTATAATATTAGTATGGATTTATAATATCTACTTAATTGTATAAAAAGAACCAACAAAGTTCAAGTTGAATTTGCTCATGAAGGGGTCTATTCAATTATCATGAAAAACGCAAAAAAAACGTGTGTTTCTGTATGTGTTCATGAAACCTGAACATGTATGTGGGCAATGCATGCATAATATTATTTGTCGGTGTAAAGAGAAAAAATATTAAGCCGCTTACCGAGTAAAAGAATGAACCTCCTTTGAAAAAAGTCTCCTTTGCGAAACGATTGATTAAAAATATTATGAAACGGAACGTTTATGTCACCGGGTGTCAGTCAATATGGCGTCTGAGATATGTCTATCAGCAGTCAGTACCATTAGAATTTAGCAAAATACTCGGCAATCCGAATTTTGCGGTCGACTCAAAATCATTATTTTTTTATGTTTTATTATTCAGGTAAGGTTTCGATCGAGTCTACCGTACCCCCTGACGAAATTATTAATATAGATATACTATATTTTTAATGGTGATCATTCCTCCGTGGTCTTTGACTATGAACACTATAGACAAAGCGATGTTAAGTCATCCATTTTAAAAAGAGAAGCCCTTATTTAAGTTCTTATATGTTAAAAAGAGACACAAAACTTTATTGTCATCTTGTAATGTACATTTTGTATTATTGTATTATGTATGTAAGATGTGGAACAGTTCATGATGTTTGACTTACCTTTTTATCAGAGACTTATTCTGAAAAGGATTTAGGGAATTTAATGTAAACCACGTTTTACACACATATTTTTGTTATTATTTCACACTATGTAATATACATTTATATTGCACGACACATTTTGAACATACACACCATTTTCACTACACTGCCGTTATTTCTATTCGCAATATAGATATTAGTAGAGTATTCTCAATACATTTATCTTTGAGCCTATGTCCAATCACTTCCAGATTTTTCTCGAAAATAATCATTTTGACAATATTGTTTATTGTCAGATATTAATTTTTATTCTTCTAAATTTCCTCTCAACCATTAAATTTGTAACGTTACTTCTCACTCCTGGGATGCTATAGCTACCCAGAAGCCAGAAGTAACTAAAAGAAGAAAGAAAGAAAAAGGATAAGGAATAATAGAAGATATATATATCACAACAATGTTTATTATAAATAGTAGAAATAGTAAAACAATCCTAATAAAACCTATCAAAAACACTTAACCTATCAATATAATATAATACTAGCAGCCCGTCCCGGCTTCGCTCGGGCATGAATTATCATTAAAATTTTGTTTTTTATTTTATTACATGTATTATTATTTTAATATATTTTTTTTAAGTTTTAAGCTATGTTATATTTTTTTGCTGAGTAGTGTCGGCTTAGAATAGCACTACCCTATTTCTTCCGGTGGGTGTACGTAAGAGGCGACTAACGGTTTTGGGGCTTTTGAGGGATTTTTGGGCGATGCGGTTGGTGACCCATCACCAACAACCTTTATTTCACCATCTTTTCACACAACTTCCAAAAGTGGCTGAGGAATTTCTGATTCCTTAGCTCTGGCTACCCCTTCTAGGGATTTATAGCCGTGAGTAATGTATGTATGTATGTTATATTTTTTTGTATTTATATTTAGATATATTTTTTTATTTTTTTTTTATTTTTCATAATGAGTAATTACATCAAAAGCCATTCAATTTATAGAGTTAGAGCTTCCCTGTAAACAATATTTGACGTTGTTGTATTTTGGGGCAGCAAAATAAATTGATGTTCAGGAGCTCCCACCCGCGACAGGCCAACGTACAGTTGACCGTGAGTAAAACAATTCTTTCGCAGGTCAATCCCTACTAATTTGAAGGTTTGGCCTTGGGACTTACTAATTGTTAAAGCAAAAGATGTTTTAACCGGAAATTGTAGCCGTTTAAATGGAATTGGCAGATCAGTTGGGATCATCGGTATCCTCGGTATATGAGCTAATTGACCGGCTGCTGGGCCAGTGATAATAGTCACTACAATTAAATTTTGCTTTAACTCTTTGATAAGCAGCCTCCCGTACCCCTTCGTGACGCCTGCAACAACTTACTATGCATAGCTAATCTACCGGAGTTTTATCTATTTTTTTAATTCGAGATAACTTTCGAATGGAATGTTCGAATTGAATAATTCAAAAAGTAATATAAGGGTATTGAAGTAGTCTGAAATAATATATACGTTTTATATAAGGATTAGATAGGTACAAATAAAGAGCCTTTTCTAAAGCAGGATTTTAATTTAATTTTTAAATAATTTTATATAATGACGCTTGTTGTGAGATAACTATAATAGTTAGAGACATGCTGTCGAGGCATTTTTTTTAGATAATGATGTGTTCTATAAAATTGTAGTACATAATTTTATTCTATTGTCAATAGTTTTCGCAGCGCACGCGATGTAAGGATTTTTTTTGGTATTTCTTTAACACCTTGGGTTACATTTTTGAAGTTTACGTAAGGATCCCTAATTTTTTTGAAAATGAAATATAGCCTATGTCACTCGGGAATAGTGTAGCATTAAAACAGTGAAAGAATTTTTCAAATCCGTCCAGTAGTTTTGGAGCCTATTCAATTCAAACAAACAAACAAACAAACAAACAAAAAATCAAACCTTTCCTCTTTATAATATTAGTATAGATATAGATAAAAAACTCAGCTTTAGCATCAGCTCCTGCTGCGATGGGAGGCGCTTGTCATTTACCTATGGTACAAGCCGCTTTAAATAACACTGTTAATTCTGTAACTGGTTATAGCCCTTCATTTTTAGTCTATGGTCGTGAAATAGTTACATGTGGTTCTTCTTATACTCACTTTAATAATTTAGATGAGTTAGTTTTTCTGCCTAGGGATATATATGCTCAAAACATTGGTTACCTTTCCTCTTGTTTTGATAAAGTTCAATGGGCTCTTCATATTGCTCATGAAAAGAATTCAACTCATTACAACCGTCGTCGATCTCCTAAGGAATTTAATGTAGGTGATACTGTTTGGCGTAGGAATTACGTTCAGAGTAATGCTGGCAATTACTTTAGCTCCAAACTTGCTCCCAAATACCTGAAATGTAAAGTAATTGAAAAGTTTTCCCCTTTGGTATACCTCTTAGAAGACCCAAATGGTTCTAGAGGTAAATGGCATATCAAAGACATAAAAGTTTAAGATTTTTAATTTTCTTTTTGCATATAGTATTTCTTTATTTTATTTAATGATTATCAATATGTCATCATCTTTAATTTATTCTTTATTTTGGTTGTGTCAAGATGTTTAATTTAATTATTTTTCGTTATATTATGCTAATGTGTTAACAATTTCGTGTAAGGTTTATTTATCACCTTACTCTACTTAATGTACAATTAAGTAATTTCAATGCTCTTTAAGGTTTTTTACACCACTCTTAAGGTGTTACCTTTTTATGTAACAATTCTATAATTTCAATGTTACTTGACATTGTTGTTTTAAGGTTTTAACACCACTTCAAAGGTGTTATTTTTTTTCTTAAGCTTTGAAGCTTAGTGTTGTACATAAGTTATGTTACTTAGGGATTTATTAGAATGAGCGGCTGACAACTCTTTAAAAAAGCCTAATCGTCATTAATAGGTTGAGTCCTATGAAGAGTACTTGTCATTGAATGTGAACAGTACTCACGTTTGTGAGAATGAAGTATGAAAGTTTTTCTATTTGAATGTGTGGATTTCAAACTAATTAAAAAAAAAATCTTTAAAATTTTTTTTTTCCGGGGGAAAGGGGAATGTATGTAATGTACATTTTGTATTATGTATGTAAGATGTGGAACAGTTCATGATGTTTGACTTACCTTTTTATCAGAGACTTATTCTGAAAAGGATTTAGGGAATTTAATGTAAACCACGTTTTACACACATATTTTTGTTATTATTTCACACTATGTAATATACATTTATATTGCACGACACATTTTGAACATACACACCATTTTCACTACACTGCCGTTATTTCTATTCGCAATATAGATATTAGTAGAGTATTCTCAATACATTTATCTTTGAGCCTATGTCCAATCACTTCCAGATTTTTCTCGAAAATAATCATTTTGACAATATTGTTTATTGTCAGATATTAATTTTTATTCTTCTAAATTTCCTCTCAACCATTAAATTTGTAACGTTACTTCTCACTCCTGGGATGCTATAGCTACCCAGAAGCCAGAAGTAACTAAAAGAAGAAAGAAAGAAAAAGGATAAGGAATAATAGAAGATATATATATCACAACAATGTTTATTATAAATAGTAGAAATAGTAAAACAATCCTAATAAAACCTATCAAAAACACTTAACCTATCAATATAATATAATATAAAAAACTCAGCTTTAGCGTCAGCTCCTGCTGCGATGGGTGGCGAACTGAACCAAGCGCCTCCATATATCTTCTATTATTCCTTATCCTTTTTCTTTCTTTCTTCTCTTAGTTACTTCTGGCTTCTGGGAAGCTATAGCATCCCAGGAGTGAGAAGTAACGTTACAATCTCTATCGCGTAACCCGTTTTGTTGATGTCACACTTTTAAATTGTGACAAACAAAGCGTCGACTTGTGAGCGATTTTAGTTTTCTTTTGATTTTGAGAAAGATTTTATTCATTTGTATATTGTTATTGTGACAAAAGAGACTCCATTAATTAAGTTATTGTTTAGTGAGGTATGGTTGGGTGTAGCGTGCTTGGCTGCGGAAGCCACAGCGAAAAACACATCGAAGGATTGACTTTCCACAAGTGAGTGAGTTTTTTAATGTTTTTCTACAGATAAATACATAATAAATACATTGCGCGATCAGAAAAAAAGTGATTCAAATGTTAATTACGTTGAACTAGATTACTAGCATTTTCTTTAGTTATTTTGAGCAATTTTTTAATAGCATAACCTATAAATATGCAGTATCTCAGTGTTCCCATAATTCACGTTTTCATCCTACCCTGTCGTTAGGGTAAAATTTTCAAATTAGTAAACTGATGTTAATGAGTGAGTATATTATGAATTTCGTCGCGCTATAGCGACGCTGAATGATTTTCAATTGTTATCTACGGAATTAGTAAGTAATAAATTTGTTATATTTATTTAATTTCTTCGTATTCATTACAGTTTTCCTAAAGACCCGAATCTACGAGAAAAATGGATTGCGGCCACTGGAAGATGCAATTGGAAATCAACCAAATATAAAATACTTAGATGTACGAATACACCATCTTTTGAAAAATGTGACGGAAATAGACGAATGAATTCGAAATTTTCACACGAAACTGATTTTGATTTTTTAAAGGTCAATAGTAAATAATGCAATAAAACTCATGTACAAAATAGTGCTGTCTTTTATTTTTCAAAATACAAACATAGACCCCACTATACCCATGATGACCCGTATGATATTTACATAACTTGCACTTATGGAACAGCTGTTTTTTTTTGTCCAGTAACAAAGTTAGTCCCGTACAAAAATTTATTCGTAATCATGGGAAGATTCATCCCTGATAGTTAGTACAATGCTTTAGATTTCACGGTGTATTAAACATCAGTATAAATGGTAAAATTAAACAAAAAAGATTGTATAATACAAGGAGCAAGTATGTATAATTATATGATTGCAGGAAATAATATAGTAAACAGTAAACCTTTAATTAAACAATAAATTGTGTAATCAATTTTAAATTAAAAAGTAGCTTTTAGAATGGTGATTATGGTATTTTGGTGTAATTGTTTTCTAGTGATCGCAACATTACAGGGAAAAATATTGCTATCTAAAAGAGGTACTCTCCCGTTGCATTATGACTCTGTCTATAGTGTTCATAGTCAAAGTCCGTGGTACATCCGATTTTTATCAAAATTGACATAAACCATCTATACATGGTCCTTTACCACCGTGCAAAATTTCAGGGGTCTGAGTTGAGCCGTTTAGGAGGAGTACGATCACAACGAAATGCAGAAGTCGGGGGTAAATGGTATACTACGCTCGCTACGCTCCAATAAATAATAAAAAATAGTTTATCTGGTGTTTTAACTGTAGAACGACATGATAGTCCAATGGGTAGAACACCCGCCCGAAAACAGAAGGGCGTGAGTTCAAATCCTGGGTCGGGCCTACACCAATCTGCCTTTTCTAAAGTCATATGTGTGGTTAATCTATCATGGTTGTTAACGGTGAGGGAAAACATCGTGAGGAAATCCACATAGCTAAGTTGTACTTAGTCATGTGACAGTGTATGCGTACAAAACGGCGATAGACCTGCCCCCAATCACGTGAGTACACTGTCCAAGCCAAACGTGGGTACATTCTCTGGACACTAGATGGCGCTGTCATGTGAGTTCAGAAGTATTGGTACCTCTGCCAATCCCTTCGGGGATAAACGGCGTGAACGTTTATTTTTGAACGTTTATGTTTAACTGTAGAGTTGTATAGTGTCGGCTTAGAATAGCACTTACCCGTTTCATACCGCGGGTGAATGTTAGAGGCGACTAAGGGTATTGGGGCTTTTAAATGGATTTTTGGACGATGCGGTTGGAGACCCATCACCTATATCCTTTATTTTACCATCTTTTCCCCACTCAACTTCCAAAATGGCTGAGTAATTTCTAATTCCTTAGCTCTGGCTACCCCTTCTAGGGATTAATAGCCGTGAGTAAATGTATGTATGTATGTAGTTAAAACACTGCGGCACACTACGGTATTTAATTTCTATTTTGTATCACAAAACTACATAAACTCGATGCGTACGTAGGCGTGAGCGACGAATGGCTGGGGTTGTGACGTCACAACGCCAATTTCCCTCGCCTACCACATTTAAATCCGTCGGCCGAAAATGCGCACTTTGAACCTAAATATTTCAGCCATTTTTAAAGTATTGAAAAAAGTAAAAACACAGTTTTTCTCGTATATTTTTGTAGATTTATTTGGCGTATGAAATAAAAAAAACGTTTGTCAGGTCCATTATCTATACTTATAATAAATCTGTAGAGAGGTCAATTCTGTACATGAAATATATTTTCAAAATAACTATCAGGTGGTGATTAGGGATCGATACTGATGCCAAAAATGCAATCAGTAAAATTTTTGTCTGTCTGTCTGTCTGTCTGTCTGTCTGTCTGTCTGTCTGTCGGTTTGTATGTTCCTTATGGAAACAAAAACTACTCGACGGATTTTAACGAAACTTGGTACAATTATTCTTCATACTCCTGCGCAGGTTTTTGTATACTTTCCAGCAGAGAAGTAAAGGGGAATTTTGGGAAATTTGGGGAAAACGGGAGAAGTTACTCTATTTTTGAGCTTCCGTCGCGTGTGCAGCCTTAGTGGTTAAACTTACATAGAAATCATGTGTGGCGGAAATATTCTTCATAAAATTATCTAAAAAAAAATCCTCAACAGTATATGTCTATCTTTTACGGTTGACTCACAATAACATGTGTAATTCCTGATAGCTTAGCAGTTCGGAACATCCTGATTGTATTTGTTTACTCTTACGTTTGTAAACCTCTCACTCATCCCTTATTTAAAAAAGGTAACATTATTACCTATTCAATAAAAAAAGAATCATAGAAATCGGTAGACAAACACCGAAATTATACATAAAATAAGCCATCGCGCCCGTGATCGAAACCAAATCTTTACTAATTTACATATAACATACTAGATGGCGCCAGTAGTTGCATCCTACATAACGTAATGATTTATTTTTTAGATTGTTATAAATACTTCATGGTGTTTTATTCCAAAATTTGCTATTAAACGGAAATACTGAACCGTTCATTAAAGCGCATTCAAAATCACCAAACTAAACTGTTAAGGGAGTGC
This sequence comes from Bedellia somnulentella, assembly GCA_963576735.1. Taxonomy (NCBI): domain Eukaryota; kingdom Metazoa; phylum Arthropoda; class Insecta; order Lepidoptera; family Bedelliidae; genus Bedellia; species Bedellia somnulentella. Next base: position 10,923,601 of record OY755171.1, read on the forward strand.
TATAATCAAGCATATTTCAGTAAAAATCTGCTAAATCAATGTGAATATTACCAGCTTCCATATCTGTTAAAAATTTCATGTACTCTGCAAAGATATATACCATACTATATAGATATAAATATAAAAACGACGTTATAGCTCAATGGGTAGAACACCGGTTAACGTGCAAGCGACTAGTGTTCAAATCCCGGGTCGGGCCTACACCAATTTGTCTTTTCTAAAGACATATGTGTGGTTAATTTATCATGGATGTTAACGGTGAGGGAAAACATCGTGAGGAAACCCACATGACTGAGTTGTAATTAGTCATGTGACAGAGTATTCGTACAAAACGGCGATAGGCCTGCCCCCTATCACGTGAGTACACTATCAACGCAAAACGTGGGTACTCTGAACACCAGGTGACAAAGTCACATAAAGTACCTCTGCCAACCCCTTCGGGGATATTCGGCGTGAACGTTATGTTATGTTATATATACTCCCTCCCTTGCAAACCCCCGTATTACATTTTGCCATTTTGTATATGTCGTAGGATGATTTGATGTTTAGGTTTTTTGCAAAAAACCTAGGGATTTTGCAAAAATCCGGATAATTAGACAACGTTTATAATATTTTCTAATCTTACTAGGTTTTTTGCAAAAAAACTAGTTGGTTTAGTATGACTCCGAAACGAAATGTCAGTTTTTATGAATACTGTACACTGATTTGTCGATTGCAGTGCCCCATAAACACGTCATCTCTGATTGGTTGTTAATAAAGACGTACTTACTTCATTGTTCCTTCCTACATTTAATTTGATTGTTATTTTAATTTTAGTAACAAAAAGTTCTCTAAGTATAAAAATAGTATTGTCATTTCCCTTTATAACTCTAACTATAATACCTCAATACTACAATTTAATTTAATACGTTCTTACTTTATTGTTCCTACCTATATTGAAGACGTCCGTGGCCGAGTGGATAGGTGACCAGCTTTTCGGTCTGGAGGTTGCGGGTTTGATTCCCGCTGAGAGCAACATTTATGTGATGAGCATATGTGTATAATATTATATTAACTACTTGTGGATCGGCCCAGCTTCGCACGGGTAGCGATGTTTTTTTAAATATCTGAGGTTTCTTTCTTCACTCACTGCTCAAGCATTGTGAAATTTAGCGTAATGTTTTCAATTTATTAAATTTATAACGCACTCCCTGAACAGTGTAGTTTGGTGATTTTGAATGCGCTTTTATGAACGGTTCAGTATTTCCGTTTATTAGAAAATTTTGGAATAAAAAGCTATGAAGTATTTATAAAAATCTAAAAAAGAAATAATTACGTGATGTATGATGCAATTACTGGCGCCATCAAGTATGTAATATGTAAATTATTAACGATTTGGTTTTGGTCACGGGCGCGATGGCCAATTTCATGTATGATTTCGATGTTTCTCTACCGATTTCTTTGATTCTTTTTTTATTGAATAGGTAATAATGTTATCTTTTTAAAATTAGGGATGAATGGGAATATTATAAACGTAAGAATAAACAAATATAATCAGAATGCTTCGAACTGCTAAGCTATCAGGAGTTACACGTGTTATTGTGAGTCAACCATAAAAGATAGACATATACTGTTGAAGGATAATTTTTAGATAATTTTATGTCAAATATTTCCGTGATACATGATTTCTATGTAACTTTAACCATTAAGGCTGCACACGCGATGGAAGCTTTAAAAATGGAGTACCGTCCCCCGTTTTTAAATGTCCCAAAATTTCCCGTCACTACTCTGCTGAAAAGTACACTTTAACCTGCATAGGAGTATGAAGAATAATTGTGCCAAGTTTCGTTAAAATCCGTCGAGTAGTTTTGGTTTCCATAAGGAACATACAAACCGACAGACAGACAGACAAAAATATTACTGATTGCATTTTTGGCATCAGTATCGATCATTAATCACCCCCTGATAGTTATTTTGAAAATATATTTCATGTACAGAATTGACCTCTCTACAGATTTATTATAAGTATAGATAGATATCGCTGAGTTAGTATCCCATACTACAAGTGTTACTTAGTTTGGGGTAACTTGATCTGTGTATAATATGTCGTGATTGTAATTTTACTCCAACAAAAGAGTAAAGAAAAATATTTAATTCCTAGTATCAAATAAGTATTGTCATTTCTTACCCTTTATAACTCTAGCTATAATATCTCAATACCACAATGACGAACCGAGCGAACGAACGAGTAGGCGAGCAATCATAAATCAGCCAATCAGCATTAAAGAAGTACAATCTTACTAAACCAACTAGTTTTTTTTGCAAAAAACCTAGTAAGATTAGAAAATATTATAACCGTTGTCTAATTATCCGGATCTTTGCAAAATCCCTAGGTTTTTTGCAAAAAACCTAAACATCAAATCATCCTACGACATATATAAGAAATGATAAAAGTAAACATAAATCCACTCTTGAACCAACATTAACTTTACATAGTACAATAGAAAAACAAAACAAATGTATTGAGTTCAATAAAAAAGTTCCGCGTCATGTGTTTTGTGTTAAGCTAATGAGTACCAGCTTTATCTGTATACCTATGTATTTCATATCTGAAGCTCTCTGGCCTACTCCTTACAGGGACTTATAGCCGTGAGTATATGTATGTATGCATGTTTCACTCTAATGTATGGAGCTAGATCATTCGATATACTGTGTCGAATCGAAACATTAGGCGGTTTGCGACTTTTATCAAATTGTATACTCTACGTCGTAGTAAAGTAATGCTATCCTGTGAGTAAAAGAGACACATCACACAGTTATGCATGGAACTCGATCATTCTGATCAAAAACGAAATTTGATTGATACTCGCCATCCGCCTACAGATAGCAGCTTATCAATTCGATTTAGTGATATGTTACAAAGTAATAAGTTCACAATCGAGTATAAAAGAAATTTGCCTTTTACAAAAAATGAAGTTTTACAATTTTGTATAGATATTTGATTTGCCATTGAGAGGTAGTGTGGTTTGCTGTGCAGTGTTGGCTTAGTATATTGCTCCGAATTTCATCCCGAGGGTAGCGTCAAAAACTCCTCCAGACTCCCCTTCCAAATGAAATACGAAAAAAAACTGAAAGTTTTTATATCTAAAGCTCTAGCTATCCTTTTCGTGGTGTAAAGTCGTGCGTGAGTATATGTGTTAGTAGTTAGTTAGTACTTTGCCGTGGTTGCATTGCTTTTTATCGGTAAAGCATAGTATCTTAGAGCATACACAACTAGAGAGATAAAGAATACGTCACGACGAGCCTGGCCTAGACCTCGCTTTTATAATATACCCTTTTTATATTATAAATCGATAAAGGACATCAAACTAAACAACTTTGCCCATCGAATGCCTATCTAAAATATTGTAATTTTCAAAAAAAAAAAAATATTAAAAATTGTCGTACCTAGTTCAAACTGTTAGGATGGCGCTCCGTAGGTCCTTTTTAAAAAAAAATACAAAGTACTGCTGAAAGGTTTAATAGAACACAAAGAGAACAATACAAAATTAAGATAAAATTTACAAGTGAACTGTATGACGGTTGATGGCTGACTGACTGAAAGATGGTGGAGACAATGCTTTTATTAACTATATGAAATACTAGGTCAGCATTAGTTTAGTACTGGGGATATTCATAACACCTCCCCCTATAAAACGGAGCTTATCTTTTAGGGATGAGCGAAGTTAAAAACAGTGAAAAATTAGAACATTAAAAGATAAACTCTGCTAACATTAAAACTTATACTAAATTATAATAAAACGAAACATAAAACATTTCCCTTAAAAGTTACTTAAATTACGTTTAGAATTATAAGGGATATTCGGTAAAGATTTAATAGAAATATCTTCACTTTGAGATGATTCTGAAACATCATTAAGTTCAACAGAATTACTAATATTATTTCTTAAGTGTCGCTTTTTATTGTTATAACATTGATTGTATATTTGGACACAACAGCTAGAAGATTTATTACATTTATACAAATATTTAATTGTCTTAAAAATTATGAAACTTAAAATTGATGTAATAAGAAAATAAGTAAATCCTGAATAATATGAACCGTATTTTACAATATGGGACTGCTCCTCGGCTTTGTTAATTTTATTCTCTAAGTTATTTAATTGGTGAGAGGCATAATTAAAAGACTCTAGGTCAATATTACTTAAACTTATAGGTGAGAGCAGTGGTACAGTATGATTAATAACATCCTTTTTACAACAATCATCATTTGTAATGTCGAAGTCTATATGAATTTGGTTTTGAATTAACATTGTTTTAGAGGTAGAAGGAACAAGTTGAATAGTATTACAATAACCAATACAATTTTCATCGAGTTTTACTATACCTGTGCCGGTGACAATATAATCCTTTATAATATTTGAACATTTAACAGTTAGTTTCTTTTTGGAAGATTGAACATAAATCCATTTGTTATTATTAAGCTTTTGCCAAATATCAATTTGACCATACAACAACTTATAATCGCATTCCACTGGAATGGACAGAACTACTTCGGTAAGCAATTTCGTCTCGCAGGACGGATTGTTTATAGAAGATAAGATTGAAACAGATGGACAGATTGAATAAAAGTTATTTATAATGTTACAATCATTTATACTTTTTAATAGTGCATAGTTTAATTTATCGTCTGTCATTGCAATAAACCTTGTGGTTGGATGAATCATAGCGAATGTATTAGGCAAGTTTTCATTGTGCGGTGTAGGCAGAGGTATACTTTTATATAAGGTATATTTAATAGGAGTTATCATAGGAATTTTTAAAATAAAAACTAATTTATTATTATAATAGTATGAAGTAAGTTTTGATACGTCTATAATTATATGAATATTTTCTAAATTTAAGGGTACTGGAAAATCAATACGTTTATTCATAGAACTACTAATGTTCATTAATTCTCTTAATAAGCTATTAGGGGTTATTATAGACGGGTGTAAAATGTTAGACTTAGAAAATAATATTCCATTTAATAAAGTATCGAGTAAATTAGATATACTTAGGGCGGGGGGGTTTTCAGATCTTTAGTTTAGTTTTATGTATATTAAGGCCCTATGCCAACCGAGACTGAGGACCTCCCTAGCTTTGGAGGGTTAAACTTATTTTAATTATCCAAGCTGGCGAATGGTCCTGGAGGGGTCGGTTTTGAACCTCCAGGGCAAGGCTATGGTTACCGTTCACGTCGTTGCCGCCTGTTACGCGCTGTGCATCACTCTGATGCAAGCGTCAACCAAAACCTATGCCGAAAACCCCCCAACTTTCCAAAAATGGCGCAACGCAAAAAAGAAATACTACCCCAGGAGGGTACGTGTCCCAACCGGGACCGGGAATCCCTCCCTGAAACCTGCTTGCAGGGTTCAGGCTGCCCCTCGTATTCTGGGGGGGGCAAAGTTTCGCTGGAGGAGGAAGGTAGAAGAGAAGAGGAGAGGAAGACCGAAGAGGCGATGACGTCTTCCGCAGGGTCCCCACCGTGCAACCGGGACCAATTCTATGGCACGTGGGAAACCGTGCCCCTAAGGCAGGCTAGAAAGCCTCACCCCAAATCGCCGTTGACCGACCCACGCGGGCGCTTTGCGCACGCGCAGGGACGAGACAACGGAAATTCCAAAAGCGGCCCCGACCAGGGGAGAACCCGCCATCGAAACCGTAAGAGCGGCGCTTACCGCCGCTCAACCAAAGCCCGTAAAGCTGCGGAGCTCGCGGGGGGTGTCGCGCGGCCGTCACAGAGCCAGGTGGGTTGTGGCGGAGGAGATGGATCTCGCCCCCAAGCTTTGCGAGGGGACGGGAGCCAGCTCACCCGCGGGCGGACTCCGAATGCGGGACCGGCAAAGCCTAGCGCGCCGAGCTCTCGCCCCCGATCACCCCAGAGCGCGGGCTTACCTCCGCGAGCTGGGGGGTCGGGGGCGGGATCCGGCGGCAATAACCCCGCACAGGAGCCCGAAGACAACCGCCACCGGCGCGACACACCCCATGGGAGCCGCGGCAAACGTGCCGGCAAATCCGATCGCCCCTTAGCTGAATCGGGACCCCCCAAGGTTCACGAGGCATCTAAGAGAGGCCGACCGGATGACAGTAGGTCCCCCGCCCAGATGGTTGAGCCCAAACGGGCAAAAACCACCAAGGGAGGGAAAACATATGCCCAAGCCACTAAAGATCGCTCCAGGTTCGAAGTGGCACTCACCTCAACTTCCCTGAGAGACTTGACCTCGTTAGAGGCCGAATATCTCGGGAACCTTATAGAAGAGAAGGTCTTCGATACCGTGGACACTGACGTCACGGTAGCGCCGAGCTTCCGAGGATGCCCAAAATTGTCCGGGGGCACGCTTCACATATTGTGCGAAGACGAGTTTGCGCTGACCTGGATACAGGAATTCGCATCCGCCGTCAAGCTCCCCTCGGGCGATAAGATCCGGGTTGTCAGCCAGGCTGATATCCCCACCAGCACCCGAATAGCCCTCTTCATCCCCAGGTATACGGGGCCACTGAAACGGCTGCAGACTCTGCTTTGCAAGCAGAATGGCCGTTGGTATAACATACCACAGTGGCACCTATACAAGGCGACCACCGTCGATGGGGAAAAGAAGGGTACCCTCCTAACGTTGGGACTACCACCGGACGAGGTGGAGAAACTGATGGGTAGAGACCGCCGAATCGCCTTTGGATTTGGGCCGGTGTACGCGAAGTTTATAGTTGGGAGGAAGAAGCTAAGCGATACACCGCCCAACACCAAAGAATCCGCTGAGCCCTCTGGCAACCAGCCAGCCACCACGATCCCAAGGCCGGATGAGCCGAAACCCTCCACCAGCAGGCCTGTGGAGGAACCGGAAGCTCTCCAAGAGACCGTGGACAAGCTCGGCCGGCTAGCTTGCGGTGAATCCGTCCCGGAACCCTGGGACGAGGCCATGCTAACGTCATCACCCGGGGCTCTATCCGAACTAGACCTGGAGGAGGAACTAGAGGGGGAGGTTCTTAGCGATGCTCTCCCCTCCTAAAGTTCTTTCCATCCTCCAAACCAATATCCAGCACAGTCAAGCGGCAACGGCTACCCTACGCACAGTGCTGGATACATCACCCAACAGCATTGCACTGATCCAGGAGCCGTGGATCAGGGCAAACCGCATATGTGGTCTCAGCAACATCGGAGGTAAGTTGTTATACGACACCACATGTACTAACCCCAGAGCATGCATCTATCTTCCTAAATGTGTTCAAAGCATGCCACTAATCCAATACTGTTCTAGAGACCTGATAGCTACCAAGATCACCACAGCTAGCAAGGAGACCCAGGATGTTGTCCTAGCGTCCTGCTACATGCCTGGTGACGACGACTGCCCACCCAAAGAAATGACCGAGCTGGTGCAGTACTGTGAGCAGTCCGGTACTGAGCTCATCATCGGAGCTGATGCGAATGCGCATCACCCGCTGTGGGGCTGCCACGCGGCCAACCAAAGAGGAAAGGTACTATCAACCTATTTATTCTCTACTAACCTTAACATAGCGAATATCGGATCAGAACCCACCTGGGTCACATCCAGAGGCCAAACTATAGTCGATATCACTCTAGTTAGCACTGGAGCCTCACATTAAGTCTCCAATTGGCATGTGTCAAAGGAGCTAAGTTGCGCTGACCATCGGCGGATCTGCTTCAACCTAGCTAGCGACTACACACTACCCCCCCCAATACGTAACCCACGAGTCACAAACGTATTCTCTTACAGATCTCTCTTAAAGATTAAACTTAACACACTCACCAATGAAAACATGGATGGCCCAACACATATCGAAAGTAACCTTAAAATGGTCACCGCAGCTATAATGGACTCTTTTGAATCCACCTGCCCGCTTAAACAACCAACAATTCCAGGGAAAGAAACCAGTAGGTGGTGGAGCCCTGAGTTGGAAAAAATGCGCGGTGAACTACGCAGACTCTTTAACAAAGCAAAAAATTCCAGGCTACCTATAGACTGGGACAACTATAAATGCATGTTAGCCACCTACAAAAAACGTATTCGATCTCGCAAAAGGCAAGCCTGGCGAAAGTTTTGTGGATCAATTGAATCTAACAATAAAGCGGCGAGGGTACGGAAAATTCTGTCTACCGATAGTAACCCCGCTGTAGGCCCGCTTAAAAAACCTGATAACACATATACTACGACAGATACAGAAACACATAAAATGCTCCTAGACTGCCACTTCCCAGATTGTCATCATACAGATGATGCAAACTGGAATGAGGAGCAGAACATCTACCCCAATGAAGCGGACTGGCTCTTCGCACAAGAGCTTGTCACTAAAGACCAGATTGAATGGGCGATAAAGTCTTTCAACCCCTTCAAATCACCAGGCCTAGATGGGATCTTCCCTGCTTTACTACAGTGGGCGAGAGACATCCTGTCTCCCTGGCTGGTCAAAATCTACCAATCATGCATCGCATACAGATATGTACCGATAGCATGGCGCGAAGTTAAAGTAACTTTCATACCTAAACCTGGTAAGTCGGACTATACCGACCCGAAATCCTTTAGACCCATTAGCCTTACATCCTTTCTCTTAAAAACTCTGGAAAGACTCTGTGACAGATGTATAAGAGAAAAATCACTTACGAAAAAACCCCTCCATACAAATCAACATGCCTATACCAAAGATAAATCAACTGAGACTGCGTTGCACAATGTAATATCTAAAATAGAATGTGCACTCAACTCAAAGTTGTCCACACTAGGCACCTTCATAGACATTGAAGGTGCCTTCGATAAAACCAGCATACCTTGTATCGACAAAACTCTGAAAGATTTCCGTGTCAACTCCACACTCAGGGGTTGGATTGTTAACATGTTGAGACTTAGAGCGGTGCAAGTAACTGTAAATGAGACCACCAGAGCCATTGTGACGAGAGGCTGCCCGCAAGGGGGGGTCCTCTCCCCACTCCTATGGAACATGGTGGTCGACTCCCTACTTAAGAGACTCAATGACTTATCCTACCTAACGGTAGGCTACGCTGACGATCTCACAATTCTCTTAAATGGAAACCATGTAAACATGCTCTGCAAAAAAATGGGTCAAGCATTGAGAGTTGTGGAGACATGGTGCAACGAATACGACCTAAAAGTAAATCCCAAAAAGACTGAACTTATACTTTTCACTCACAAAAGAAAACTCCCCCCTTTTGAACTTCCAAAACTTTTTGGAACTGAACTCACTCTCTCAAAAACAGTTAAGTATCTAGGAATAACCCTAGATGATAAGCTTAGCTGGAAACCTCACCTAGATAACATAATTAAGAAAGCCAGCGCTATGCTATGGCAGTGCAATAGGGTACTAGGTAAAAACTGGGGACTCAAACCTAAGATCGTACACTGGCTTTATACCATCATTATCAGACCAGTAATAACCTACGGCTCACTGGTCTGGTGGCCGAGAACAAAATTAATAACAGCCCAAAATGACCTGGAAAAGATGCAACGGCTTGCCTGCCTGGCCATTACAGGCTGTATGAGAACCGCACCTACTGCAGCTCTTCAGGTGTTACTGAACCTGCCACCCTTACACCTATACATACAGCAAGAGGCGGCGATGTCCTCACTCAGGCTGAAAAATGCAGGGCACCTTAGAAATGACTCCAGAATCCTACACACCAGTATACACACAACGGCGATCCAATATCAGCCCTTGCTTGCTGCGCCCTGTAATAGGATAACTAAAACTATAATTACCAAACACAACTATACTGTTATACTCGAAGAGGAACAGCATGACTACTCCAATATTAAAGAGGTGCGTGTATACACAGACGGCTCCAAGACCAACCAAGGGACTGGAGCCGGGGTTTATTCACAAGACCTCAATATTAAAATTTCCAAAAGCCTAGGTCGGCACAACACGGTATTCCAAGCGGAGTGTCTTGGAATAACCGAGGCGGCCATGGCAATCAAAGCCCGAGATGTGTCCGATATGCGTATCAGAATCATCTCGGACAGTGCATCTGTGCTGCAGGCTCTGGATCACTGTGAATTCACCTCAGGGCTAGTCTTGGAGTGCCACAGAGCTCTTGAGGAAGCAGCTCGGAATAACACTATAACCCTACAATGGATAAGGGGCCACAGCGGCTCCTTGGGTAACGACGCTGCTGACGAATTGGCTAGGGGGGGTTCGGCAAGGGATCTATATGGTCCTGAACCGATCATACCCCTACCCTATGGTCAGCTTCGCGCATGGCTAAAAGAACGCACTTACTCCCTCTCCAAGATACACTGGCAGGAGGAGCCCGGTTGCAGACAGTCGAAGGAAATCATGCCAACCCTTGACAGGAAGCTGACCGGGCGCGCCCTGCGACTAAGCAGGAAAGATCAGCGGACAGTGACTGGAGTACTCACAGGACATACCACACTAAATAAACACTTATACACTATAGGCATTACCGACAGCCCCATGTGCCGAGCGTGCATGGAAGCTGACGAAACGGTTGCTCACGTGCTCCAGGAATGCACGGGGGTAGCCGATATCCGCAATAACACGATAGGATCCATAAAGTCGCTCCCAGAGGCAGCAGCTGACCTGGATAAGCTACTCGCCTTCTGGACAGAATTAGGTTGGGAGAATTAAATGCCCACTTGGTCCACGTACAATGGCTTGCCATGCCGGGCTCAGTGCGGAAACCCGTGGCGCTTATCGCCCATCTAATATAATAATAATAATAATATATAATATATAATATATAATAATAATAGGCATGTTATTTCCGGTTGTTCGGCTCTTGCTAACACTGAGTACTTGCACAGACACAACCAAGCAGCCAAAATCCTGCATCAGGAGCTCGCTCTGAAATACGGACTCTTGCAACAGAGGCTGCCGTATTACAAGTATCTGCCGGAGCCAATCCTAGAAAACGACCGTGCCAAAATCTATTGGGACCGATCCGTTATCACGGACAGGACTATTCTAGCGAATAAGCCTGATATCGTGGTATGGGATCGGTCGCAGTCGAGGGTATTTCTAGTGGATGTCACTATCCCTCATGACGAGGGTCTCGTGAAAGCCGACACCGAGAAGCGTCGGAAATATCTCGATCTGGCCCACGAGATCACCGACATGTGGGGTGTGACTTCGACAGAAATAATCCCAATTGTTTTGTCTGCGAACGGGTTAATTCCAACCAGCCTCGCGACCAACTTGAGGCGGTTGGATTTCTGTGGCGTGTCGGTTCCAGCACAAATGCAGAAAGCGGTGCTGCTCGATACGGCTCGGATCGTCCGTCGGTTCTTGAACCTGACTCCCTGACCCCGACCGACTGTGCTTTTGTTGGGGAGTACCGCCTCTCCCATTTAAAATTTATATTTTCATTTTCGGCCATGGGAGAGGCGAGGAACTAAAAATCATGCCTAAAATAATCTATACTTATAATAAATCTGTAGAGAGGTCAATTCTGTACATGGAATATATTTTCAAAATAACTATCAGGGGGTGATTAGGGATCGATACTGATGCCAAAAATGCAATCAGTAAAATTTTTGTCTGTCTGTCTGTCTGTCTGTCTGTCTGTCTGTCTGTCTGTCGGTTTGTATGTTCCTTATGGAAACAAAAACTACTCGACGGATTTTAACGAAACTTGGTACAATTATTCTTCATACTCCTGGGCAGGTTTTTGTATACTTTCCAGCAGAATAGTAAAGGGGAATTTTGGGAAATTTTGGGAAAACGGGAGAAGTTACTCCATTTTTTAAGCTTCCGTCGCGTGTGCAGCCTTAATGGTCAAAGTTACATAGAAATCACGTATGACGGAAATATTCTACATAAAATTATCTAAAAAATATTTCGCATTAGTATATGTCTATCTTTTATGGTTGACTCACAACAACACGTGTAACTCCTGATAGCTTAGCAGTTCGGCGCATTCTGATTATATTTGTTTTCTCTTACGTTTATAATACTCTCAATCACCCTTATTTCAAAAGTTAACATTATTACCTACTCAATAAAAAAAGAATAATAGAAATCGGTATAGAAACACCAAAATTAATAGTCCCAACATAATAGTCGCACGCGATCTAAACCAAATCCTTAGTAATTTACATATTACGTACTAGATGGCGCCAGTAGTTGCATCAATTAAAACCTAAAAATTAGCTTAATTTCGGAGATATTGATCTGAACCGATCATAAAAGCGCTTTCAAAATCACAAAGTAACACTATATTCAGACATGAGTGCTGTAAGTTGTAATAAAGGCGCTAATTTCATAACGCTTGAGCAGTGATTGAAGAAACCTCCAATATTTTTAAAACTACGCTACCCGTGCGAAGCGGGGCCGATCCACTAGTAATATAATAATAGATATACTTAATAAAGAACTTTCAATTACACTGCTAAAAGTATTAGTCCTAGTAATTATGAATAATTGATCATCTAATTTTTGAATACCTTTTACAATATCATTAAATTGGTTAATTTGAGAATTTAAAATTTTTTCGTTTTGATCTAAACGAGAAATAGTTGTATTGAATGAAGTTAATGTGGATTTTACCACGTGAACATTATCTTTTAATAATTTAAAAATTTCAGTTTCACTGTGTTTACATGATTCAATGGCAGCATCATATTTACGCGCATCGTCTGCGTCCAAAGTGCCAAAAAAGAACTTAAGAATTTCACCGCCGAATTCTAAAGATCGTTTAATCTTATTCGGTTTATTATTAGAAATAATATGAGATAATGATTCTAGCTTAATGAAATTAGATTCTAATAGTATCCTAATAGGGTTTAAAATATCGTTACAGTTAGTAATATTATAGGTATCTATTTTAGAACAAAACTCGATTATTTTCTTATACATATGTTCAATACGAGACATAAACGGATTTAGGTTTACAACATCGATATGTGTTATTATTTTCACGTAATCGTTATAAAAATATATGTTCGATGTTTCATCGAAGTATATTCCTGGGCTATGACTTATAGTATTTATCTCTGATTCGGAGAAAACCATAGACGGGAATGACAGTAATCTGAAAATACAATAACTAACTAAATATCGGTAAACTTAAAATATAACATTATGAAACTAATTACTACTAGCCGGTTTGATTTCATTAACATGGTACTTAACATATTTCCTATTAATACATAAACTAACATTATTCTTCCCGTGGACTTTAACTATTTTATACGGGCCTTTCCATACGGGAGACAACGCTTTTCTTAAGCGGTGATGGTGTTTTAAATATACCATGTCGCCTGTTTTATAAGAAACTTCACGACTCGATTTATCATAATAACGTTTAGAATCAGATTTACTTTTTAATATATTTTGAATGGCTTTATCGCGACTGAACTTCATTCTATATTGTAATGCGCGAATATATTCTTGACTAGTGGATCGGCCCCGCTTCGCACGGGTAGCGTAGTTTTAAAAATATTGGAGGTTTCTTCAATCACTGCTCAAGCGTTATGAAATTATCGCCTTTATTACAACTTACAGCACTCATGTCTGAATATAGTGTTACTTTGTGATTTTGAAAGCGCTTTTATGATCGGTTGAGATCAATATCTCCGAAATTAAGCTAATTTTTAGGTTTTAATTGATGCAACTACTGACGCCATCTAGTACGTAATATGTAAATTACTAAGGATTTGGTTTTGATCGCGTGCGACTATTATGTTGGGACTATTAATTTTGGTGTTTCTATACCGATTTCTATGATTATTTTTTTATTGAGTAGGTAATAATGTTAACTTTTGAAATAAGGGTGATTGAGAGTATTATAAACGTAAGAGAAAACAAATATAATCAGAATGTGCCGAACTGCTAAGCTATCAGGAGTTGCACGTGTTGTTGTGAGTCAACCATAAAAGATAGACATATACTGTTGCGGAATATTTTTTAGATAATTTTATGTAGAATATTTCCGTCATACGTGATTTCTATGTAACTTTGACCATTAAGGCTGCACACGCGAGGGAAGCTGAAAAAATGGAGTAACTTCTCCCGTTTTCCCAAAATTTCCCGAAATTCCCCTTTACTATTCTGCTGGAAAGTATACAAAAACCTGCCCAGGAGTATGAAGAATAATTGTACCAAGTTTCGTTAAAATCTGTCGAGTAGTTTTTGTTTCCATAAGGAACATACAAACCGACAGACAGACAGACAGACAGACAGACAAAAATTTTACTGATTGCATTTTTGGCATCAGTATCGATCCCTAATCACCCCCTGATAGTTATTTTGAAAATATATTCCATGTACAGAATTGACCTCTCTACAGATTTATTATAAGTATAGATAAGTAGTGTTGTCATCATTACTGTATAAAGAACTAGGAATAGTGGGTTTATAACCATATAACAATTCGAATGGGGTAAACTGAGTGGTACAGTGCGGAGTAGTATTGTATGAAAGAATAGCTGTGGCTAAATAACAATGCCAGTCATTTTGATTTTCATTTACAAAAGACTTTAAATATTCCTTAAGAGTCGCATGGCTACGTTCAAGGGCACCATTGGTTTGCGGATGATATGGAGTCGAGTAAAGACTTTTAATCTTAAGAATTTGGGTTAGCTGTTTGAACAGCTCGGAAGTGAAACAAGTACCTTGATCATTTTAGGAAATCCAAATAGGGATATGAAATGAATAAGGTTTCTTGCTACTTCGTCAGTGGTAGAGGTGATCATTGGGTAAACACAAGAGAATTTGGTAAGATCATCCTGCAGAGTGAGAATAAATTTAAACTTTTGAAGACCCGCTTCGGGTAGGGTACCAACTATATCTAAGGCAAGCCTTTCAAATGGCTTGGTTGAAGTAGAAGTAATCACCATTGGAGCTTTGTTGCAAGAACGAAGTGGTTTATTAATTTTGCATAACTGACAGTCTTTTACATAATTCTCGATGTCAGCTCTCATACTTTTCCAATAGTATGTTTCTCTAATCCTACTATACATTTTCTTCATTCCGGGGTGACCGGCAATAGTCGTGCCGTGGTTTTCCCTTAATATATTAGGCACTTCAGCGGGAGTAGGATAAATTAACTTATTTTTATAAACATGTATTTTAATATTCGTATTATCGAAAACAAAAGATAACATATTATAAATTTTAGAGTAAGATAACTTAGTAAATGGTTCAGTGAAATCTGATATAGACAATTCTCTTTCGTCTGGATACTCCTTTAAAATAAAATTGCGTAAAGATACTAATAGATTATATATAGACCTATAACTAGTTTCGTCGTAATGATTAACTTTAGTAAACATGAAAATTATTATTTTATTATTAGAAGTGTTCACTGCTTTAACAGTGAGAAGTTCGCGTTCAGCTGATAAGAAGTCAGCAGAATTATCGATCAGTGAGAGTAGTTGCTCACAATAAGGCATAGAGTTATCAAAGTCAATAGACATGGCACACGCAATTAATTTATTATTAGTTAAATGAAGACTTTCGGTATGCTCTTCAATTAAAGTATTAAAAGTAGAAGATTTAGTAAACTGGGACTTGAAGTACTGTTCATAAGATACATTTTTAAGATGTTTCCTAACAATTGCATTAACGGGACAACGAGATAACGCATCAGCGTTAGAATTGAGACAACCTTGTTTATATATTATCTCGTAGTCATACTCTTCGAGTTTGAGGCGCCAACGGATGAGTCTACTGCCTGGGTCTTTGACATTAAATAACCATACTAAGGGACGGTGATCGGTTACTATTTTAAAAGTTCGACCAAAGAGATACGGGCGGAATGTTTTAACCGCGAAAATAATGGCAAGAAGTTCTTTTTCTGTAGTAGAATAGTTTCCTTCGGATTTATTTAAAGTGCGTGAAGCGTATGCTATTGGTTTGTCTTTTCCAATCTCGCCCTGAGAGAGAACTGCGCCAATAGCGTAGTTGGAAGCATCAGTAGTAATAATAAATGGACGAGAGAAATCGGGGTATTGGAGTAATGGGGCAGACGTCAATTGGTTTTTAAGGAAAAGGAAGGCTGAATCTTGATCAGATGTCCAATTAAATGGTACATCTTTCTTTAATAAAGAAGTCAAGGGTTTAGTTATTTTAGCTAAGTTCTCAATAAAACGACGATAATAACCAACTAAACCAAGAAATGATTTAATTTGTTTAACATTTGTTGGAACAGGGAATTCAGTGACAGCCTTGACCTTGTCTGGGTTTGGAGAAACACCTTTGTCTGTAATAATATGCCCAAGATAAGCTACTTCACGACGTAAAAGCTCGCATTTGTCAGGTTGAAGTTTGAGGTTAAATTGGCGGAATTTATCGAAGACTAATTTTAACTTAGAAATATGGGATTCCAGGTCGTGGGAGTATATTATGCAATCATCCAAATACACGTAACAATGAAGACCTTGGAGTCCAGAAAGAGCCGTATTCATTAGGCGTTGAAACGTAGTAGGGGCATTTTTAAGCCCAAAAGGCATTCTAGTAAATTCGTAATGCCCAGAAGTACTCGAATTGGTGCTAACTGTAAAACCTGTTTTTGCAGCGTCAGCAGGATCCATCAGGATTTGGTGGAACCCACTAGCGAGATCCAGGGTAGAAAAATACTTGGAATGACCCAACTGATCTAATATATCAGTGATGAGAGGCAATGGATAGCTCTCAGAAACTGTTACATCATTTAAACGGCGATAATCAATTACAATCCTCCATTTTTTCTTGCCGGAGGCGTCTAGCTTTTTCGGAACCACCCAAACTGGTGCGCTCCAGGGGGAACAAGAAGGTTGGATAATTTTCTGACTTAACATTTTCTTAATTTGAGAGTCAACTTCATCTTTATGACATTCAGGGAAACGATAGGATTTGACATGAATAGGGGCAGAATTGCCTGTGTTAATAGAGTGTTGAATTGCATTAGTGTAAGAAAGAGATTCACCTTCAAGGTGGAAGATATCTGTGTAATTAGAAAGCAAGTCCATTAACGAACTTCTTTCTTGGGAATTAAGATGTGAACATCGAATTTGATCAAGCACTCTTTTATATCTATCACTTGAAAAAGATTAAATATTATGTAAGTTACTTAAATTTAGAGAATTGGACATAGAAATGTCAAAAGGAATAACTTTAACACAAAAGTCATTGACAGAAACTTCAGATTCAGTGGTATTTAAAACGGAGACGTTGACCCTATTATTGGGTTAATAGAGACAATACAATTAGCTATATGTACACCTTGAGAGATTGATTGATCAAGGACTAGAGCTTCTCTAATATCGAAGAACTGATCTAGTCTTTCCGAGTCGATTGGACATTCTATTATTGTCTCGGAACGCGGAGGTAAAACATAAGCAGATTTGCTAAAACAAAAAGGTATAATAGTCAACTTATTAAAAATTAAAGTATTATTGGAATATTGAATATCTATGTTAAAGTTTTGTATAAAATCACTTCCTATTATTCCATCATAATTTAAGTTAACGGAGTCATTAATTGTATGGAATATAAATCTAAATTCTACATTATCGTAATTAAAATATAACTCAATAGAGCCTAGAGATTCGCAAAATGAATCATTATCACTTAATCCTTGTAATTTTACTTTTTCGGAAGATAAAATAGGATTATTTAAACAAGAATACTTAATAATAGAAATGGAAGAACCCGTGTCGATGAGAAAACAGAGGGGTTTTTCATTATAATTAGTTTTTAAATAAACGTGGGGTAGTGATATTTTACTATGTATTTTATTAACTTTATAACTCTTCACACAAGAGTCTACACTATTAAAACATTGAGGTAATAAAAACTTAGAATAATTATGTTGTCCTGTCTGAACTTTTTCTTCGCTCTGTGGTTTACAAGGTGTAACTTGATCCACATGCGATGCGGTAGAGCCTGGTGCTACATTCGAATAAATGCAAGTTGCATTATGGGAAGCTTGCGCAGATAAGGATTCAGAGACGCAAGTTGAAGAATCAGATGTGTTATTGTTTAAAACTCGTGCATTAGATAACTCAGGGACACGAGGGGCAGACAGAGGCACAACCTTAGGAAAAACTTGCGCATTCAATAAGTCAGGGACGCAAGGTGAAGGTTGGGACGCAGTATTTTTGAGAACTCGTGCATTAGAAAAAGCAGGGACACGAGGGGTAGACAGTGGTACAATACTGTCGGAAACTTGCGCATTTAATAATTCAGGGACGCAAGGTGAAGATTTAGACATACTATTTTTGGGAACTCGTGCATTAGAAAAAGCAGGGACACGAGGGGTAGACAGTGGTACAATACTGTCGGAAACTTGCGCATTTAATAATTCAGGGACGCAAGGTTGTTTAATAATCGTGTCATTCACCAAGTTAATTGGTTCCGGCAGACACGGAACCGAAACCCTATTTAGTTTAAATTATTAGAATCATGTTCAATAGTATTAACGCTAGCCTTAGTATTATTGGAAGAGTGCGCTTGTTGTTGCGTTTTATTTTTGTATTGCAACTTACGGCATTCACCAATTGAATGACCTTTATTTTTACAATAGGCGCAACTAATAATTTGATTAAAATTAGGAGGTTTAGAGGTGTTGGCTGGGGCACCATTAGAAATATTAGAGACATTATTAAAATTAACAGGTCGGAAATAATTTTTCCGTTTATAACAAGAAGAGCTTGTATGCCCTGGTTTATTACATATGTTACAACGCAGAGAATTCGGAGGTTTATAAGAGATTCGGGTTAGGTTATATAACTTTTCCTCCTCAATGGCATGAGTGATTGCTTCTGATAAGGAATTGGGATTCCTACACCGAACAATGTGTGAGTAACTATGGTTCATGCCTAATTAGAATGTATTTAGAGCTTGGTCTTCCATAGCAGCTAAACGACCAGCTAATTGATTTTTATCTTCACAGGAAAATTGAATGTCAGACTGTAACCTAGTTAAGCAACTTTCAATTCTAAGTGAATATTGGGTTACGTCTTCGTTACTAAGTTGCTTACAATTTTGTAAGTCCACTAACAGATGTGTGGAGTGTTTCTTTTCTCCAAAAGTGGTTTTAAGAAACGTTTTAATCTCACTCCACGAATTAAATGTTTTTAAACTGCATGCTAATTGAGCTTTCCCTTCTAATTGGGAAAGTATAAATTTACACATAAAATTCTGCTGTTCCGTTGTCGCTAGAGAGATTGCATTTTCGCAATTTGTTAAAAAGGCTGGCAGAGATTCACGGTCACCACTATAAGGTTTTATGAATTTGGTGAGAACGCTTAGGGTTATTTTCTCTGCCATCTTAGAATTAATTCTAGTCTGTGATGAAGAACCCAACAACGGTGATGAGGGAACACTAACACAAAGGTTTTCCTCTGATTTTTCTGATTTAGCAGGTAACATTTAAATTAAAACGATATCGGAACTTCAGAAATAAAATAGTAAGAAACGAATAAAATAGAAAACACGTAGAAAATCCTGTAAAACACTTAGCACAATCTTGAAAAAAGTTAAAAACTCACAGTAGACTGGATACCAGGAACATCTTCATTAAAAATTGGAAACTCGTGGTGGATGAATGTATATATATATATTTACATTAACTCGGCGCCTCGAAGACGCGACGAGAAGAGAGCCTTATCTGCACGGCGACTCAGCAAGTCGTATGGCGACAGATAGCTCATAGAAATATGACCACCGCGGGAGAATGAAGATGGAGTCAGCCTGGGAATCTGGTAGAACTCTGGTGATGCGGGCTCACACTAGAAAAGTGGAGTCTGACCGTCGACCACTTTGCAGCTCTTTGAATTGGACCTGGACCTTCCAGATCTTGCAGCTTCTCAAAGCGCGGGCTTGGCTTCTAACAGCGGCACAAGACTTACCGTCGGCTTTGAACACACACTACACTGCACTACACTTAAGGACACTGAGTTACGGAGCCCTATGTCAGGCGGGAAGATTTTTCGCGACGCGCCTAACACGATGAATGATCCAGGGATTCTGTCAAAAATACCCTTAGATCATCCCACTTCTGACACCAAATTTGTTAGGATGGCGCTCCGTAGGTCCTTTTTAAAAAAAATTACAAAGTACTGCTGAAAGGTTTAATAGAACACAAAGAGAACAATACAAAATTAAGATAAAATTTACAAGTGAACTGTATGACGGTTGATGGCTGACTGACTGAAAGATGGTGGAGACAATGCTTTTATTAACTATATGAAATACTAGGTCAGCATTAGTTTAGTACTGGGGATATTCATAACAAAACGTTCAAACTGAGAATGTATAGAATGAGATTCTTTGCTTCAGTGAAAATAAGAAATAAAAAAAAACATCTGATCCATGCTTTTCGCGCTGTAAATAAAAACATAACATCTTTCGGTGTTTAGTTTGATCGATTTATAATATAAAAAGGGCATGTTTTAAAAGCGAGGTCTAGGCCAATTGGAAAAAACTGGAAAATCCCGAAAGAAGTTATTTATGTTTTTGTTTACAGATCGAAAAGCATAGATCAGATGTTTTTTTATTTTATTTCTTATTTTCACTGAAGCAAAGAATCTCATTCTATACTTTCTCAGTTTAAACTAGGTATATGATATTTTTCATTATTAAATATTTAGATATTAACAATATTTTAGATAGGCATTCCATAGGCAAAGTTATTAAGTTTGATGTCCTTTATCGATTTATAATATAAAAAGGGTATGTTATAAAAGCGAGGTCTAGGCCAATTATAAAACTCTTAAAGATAGAAAGAGTTGTTACTGTGATTTTTTGTCCCTTACGGTGTAACCTGTTTTTTGTTGGATCAAACTGTCACTCTTGACAGTTTGCAGAAAATTCAGTGTCAGAATAATAAGCTCTTTGTTTACCTTTGATGATTTAAGATTATTTGGTTCAAATACGTGCAACAAATCTTATTTTCGACTCGTAAGTTGTAATTTTGTTTAGGACAGAGACCTTGTTTATGTGATCGTGCTTTAAAAATAGGTAAATTAAACGTTTTAGGCTGCAGTTATCGAAGCGAGTAAAAAGCCTCTGATGAATCACTTCGCAGTTGCGTATCAAAGAAAACTCGGAATTAATTTACAGTTTATGAACCTTATTAGATTCACAACAGAAGATATGCTGTTATTTATACGTTTTACCTGTGTTTTTCATTTGATTCTAGACATAACCTACAACAACAAAAAACAATGGTGTTGCCCACTTCAAAATCTCCATAATCTTAAAGAAGTGAGAATGCATCATGTGAATAAGATAATTACTATGAACAAGGAAAGTTCGGAACTAATTAAAAAAATATTGTTTAAAAGACAGTACAATTGATTGTTGATTTAAACTATGTTGAATTTGACTAAGGTAACGTGTATTAAATTATAATGAATTTTTTTTTAAAGAGTTGTTTTGTTTTAACAAAATATTATTGATCTATTACCCTATTAGAATGATTTTTAAACTACATTTTTATTCCCACCGAGTAGCCATGTTACAGATTTTGGTGGTACTCGTTGGGAAGAAAACACAAAAATCTGGTGATTGTTGTCTATTTATTGATTAGTCATTGTTAGTAGGTATGTGTTGTATTTTAGTTTATTGTTTGCTCATAATATATCTATTTATAAACTTATTATTTGAGGATATTTGCCGTATATGTTCGGGTACATTACATGTTTATCGTTATTGAAAGCATGAGAAAAGCCTTACCAAATTACAACAAGCGAGGCAAAATTGTTTTTGTGTCAACACTGATTACACGGAGAGACAATAGGGTGCCACGCGCGTTATCTGTCTATAGGTATAACTCCCGCGAGTTAACATGACACCTGGCTCGACAAACAACCCTCCCCCCGCTATCCCGCGCAGCGCCCCGCTCTCGCCAGTAGCGTTAGCATCTCTGGACGTGCGCAAAATGTGTCACTTCAGTGAAAAGAAAGATATATATCAATTGGGGGTACTGAAGTATATCTTTCATTTAGTTTACAAGTTCATTTAGTTCAGTTCACAAAGAGTCGAAGAGTCACTGAAGCGAGATATATGAACTATCACTGAAGTATGATATTGATGAATTGATAAGATTCCATTCAAAAACTACAATAACGATAATAATACATACAATATTTAGAATTTCTTTAAAATTGATATTTATTAATAAGTAGCCTTGTCTATCAACCGAAATGAATAAAAAATGCTATTAAGTTCTAAAATAACATATGGGTCAAAATCAAAAGGCCAAGTTTTTTTTTGAAAAAAAAAAAAGAATCGTGTAAATATTTTTTCTTAAATTTTTATTGTTTGAAAGACATAAAAACATTCAGAAAATGAGATCAGAACAGATGAACACATGAAAAATTGTTGCCGAACTTGCCTCCAAGTGGCATAGTTGTGATTGATAATGCTCCGTACCACTCAACGCAATCCGAAAAAAATCCGCGCCAGTCATCATTGAAGAGTGACATGCAAAGCTGGTTAACAAATAATAATGTAAGTTATGCTGCAAATATGACAAAACCAGAGCTATATCAAATTATAAGATTGAATAAGCCAGAAAAAAAATATGTGGTAGACGAATTATTAAGGGAGCACGGCCACGAGGTCGTACGTCTGCCACCCTACCACTGTGATCTTAATCCGATCGAATATATCTGGAATTTGATCAAACAAAGGGTGGCAGACAAAAATATCGATCAGTCGGAGAAACACATTGAAAAATTAACTAAAGAAGCGATTGTTTCCATAATTGCTGCTGACTGGAAAAAGAAGGTAAACCATGTACAGAGACTTGAAAAAGAATATTTGGTGCAAGATCGACTGCAGGGAACAAGAGAAAGGGAGTTTATTATTTCACTTGGGGGTGAAGAAAGTGGCTGAGGAATTTCTAGTTCCTTAGCTCTGGCTACCCCTTCTAGGGATTTATAGCTGTGAGTATATGCATGTAATTATACTATTTATTTAACGTACTAGCTTTTTGCCCGCGACTTTGTCCGCGTGGACTACATTTTTTGCATCCGCTTTACATCCAAAACACCTAAACACTATCACAACTTCTGTTTTTTTATATTTATATTCCCGCGGGCGATGTAAAGAATATAAAGGACATTGAGGCTTTTTAAGTGATTGTTGGGCGATGCAGTTGGTAACCTATCACTAACAACCCTTATTTAACTATCTTTTCCCTAATCTATTTCCAAAAGTGGATGAAGAATTACTATCTCTGAAGCTATGGCTACCCTTTTATGAGATTTATGCCCGTTAATATATACTCATTAATGATGGATAGATGAATTTCATAAATTCAATCGCACCATGTATTATGTTTCTAGATAAATAAATTACAAAAATCTCTATATTAACTTTCATTTGCTATTTCACAAAATCCTTTTTAATTGTTTAGAAAAATCATGAAACAAACCATTTTGTACCAAGTTTCTATGTTCAGAAATAAGAATATCTTCGGTAAGTATGAATACTATCCAGTAGTATATAGATAGATAAAACTTATACCACTATCGCTTGAACATAAATACAATAAATCAATGTACAGCGCCATCTAGTTGAATCAGTAGAAAACTCCAACATACTTCGTCAATACTTCCACAAATATTTTTCATGTAAATGAAGAAATGAAGAGGTAAAGTATTAAAAGTTTATACATACATAATATGTGAGTATATTACCATAAATAAAATAAAAAGGAAAGACATATTTTTAAGTGATTGTTGGGCGATGCAGTTGGAGACCCATTTGACTAGGTACCTTTTCCCCATTCAACTTCCAAAAGTGGATAGAGAATTACTATCTCTGAAGCTGTGGCTACCCTTTTTTGGGATTTATAGCCGTTAGTAAATAGTCATGATTGATTGATGGATGAATTTTATAAATTCTTTTTTGTAGTGGTTATATCAGTCAATCAGATCAAGTTTCAAATTTATAATACAGTATATTTATAGATCAAAAAACACAAAAGCAAAAAAGTCTCAAAAAGACTTTAATCACCCGGGATTCGAACCTGGGTCATCAATTAGTTTAGTTTTAACCAATCGGTACACAGCTATGCCACAAAAACATTAGTAATGATGTCAAATTTGTGATATCGTATATATCTAGTAGCCATACTATTGACAAACAATTAAATTTATACATACATACATACATATACTCACGGCTATAAATCCCTAGAAGGGGTAGCCTGAGCTAAGGAACTTGAAGTTCCTCAGCCATTTTTGGAAGTTGCGTCGGGAAAAGATAGTGAAGTAAAGGTTGTTGGTGATAGGTCTCCAACCACATCGCCCAAAAATCCCTTAAAAGCCCCAATACCGTTAGTCGCCTCTTACGTACACCCACCGGAAGAAATGGGGTAGTATTATTCTAAGCCGACACTACACAGCAATTCATTAAATGGATATTTATTTTGATGAAAATGGATAGAATACTTATTTTTTTCAAAAACACTATTATTGAAGAGTCTGATAAAGTCGGTCGATGAAAAAATTAATCGTGTAAATATGGGGAGCAATAAGTCTGCATTGCGATGCATTCTGAGGCTTAAACAGAATATTAATTTATGCGTAAGTAAAGTATAATATATCTATGAGAATATTAGTTAAAAATAGTTAAATAAACAAAAGTTATAAACATATTCTCAAACCTACCAAATGAATACGCAAAATTCATACAATATGCTTTCAATTATCTTTCTTTTTCATACATATTCGCATAGTTGAATGTGAAAAAGAAGGATTAGTGCATCCTATTATTCTAACCTAACACAAAAGCAAAAAAAATACGCAAAAAGACTTAGACCACCCGGGATTCGAACCTGGGTCTTTTGTACTTAGTGTTTACCAAACGGTATACCGCTACGCCACGCAGTCATTTGTGTAAGTCTCAAATTTGTGATATCCTATATATCTAGTAGTCATACTATTGACAAACAATTAAATGGACAATTATTTTGATGAAAATGAATGAAACCCTTATTTTTTCCAAAAAGACTATTAATGAAGAGTCCGATAAAGTCGGTCGATGAAAAAATTAATCGTGCAAATATGGCGAACCATATAAAAGTTATGTTTTTTAATGCTCCTGTGGGAACCCTTGCGAAATCCGGGATAAATTATATCCTATATGTTGGCCAGGTGTATAACCTACATTCATGCCAAATTTGATCAAGATCGGTCCGGTAGAATTAACGTGATGAACGGACATACAGACAGACAGACAGACAGACAGACAGACATTTTTTTCAAAAATAGCAAATTTGGCTTCAGTGTGGAAAATAAAACATATTCCACCGGTTTATATTTTTTTTTCTTCAATGTACAGTTTTGACCTCGTTACAGTCTTATTATAGTATAGATAGATAGATAGATAGAAGAAGATAAGTCTTACTATTAACCAACAAATTTGTCATTTAAACGTACACTTATTTTTATGAAAATGGATGAAACCCCTTAATTAATCTTAATCTTTCCAAAATGACCATTAACGCAGAGTCTGATGTTAAATTTGAGTGGGGGAAAGATGGTAAAATAAAGGTTGTTGGTGATGGGTCTCCAACCGCATCGCCCTAAAATCTCTTAATATCCCCAATACCGTTAGTCGCCTCTTACGTACACCCGTCGGCAGAAATGGGGTAGTGTCGGCTTAGAATAGCACTACCCCATTTCTTCCGGTGGGTGTACGTAAGAGGCGACTAACGGTATTGGGGATATTAAGAGATTTTAGGGCGATGCGGTTGGAGACCCATCACCAACAACCTTTATTTTACCATCTTTTCCCCACGAAACATCCAAAAGTGGCTGAGGAATTTTTAATTCCTTAGCTCTAGCTACCCCTTCTAAGGATTTATAGCCGTGAGTATATGTATGTAAAAAAAATATTCGCTGCAATATGTTGAGTATTGTTGAGCCAGATATGAGTTAAGGTTTTTTGATGCTCCTGTGGGAACCCATGCGTATTTCTCATTTTCGTGGATTCATCATCGTATCATTTAGCTTCTAAATTTACATGTTTATATTAGTTTGCAATATATTACTTTGTTTTAAACGACACACAGCGCCATCTCCAATACATCCAGCAAGCATACAATATTTTTGTTTTCCCTCGGGAACATAAATTTTTCCGGGATAAAAAGTATTCTATTATTTAATCCAGGCTTCTAACTATACGTCTGCAAAATTTCAAGGGTATCGGTTCCGTAGTTATGGCGTGAAAGCGGAACAAATAAACAAACAAACTCACTTTCCCATTTATAATATTAGTATTGATTCTGATAAGTTATTACGATAGATGTAATTTGATAACTATTAATCACAAATAAATATATACAGAGTATAAAGTAATCAGTGCTACAGCCAAAGGCTTTGTACCCATTGCGAAGGCAATGTACCCAACATACTGAACAATATCTGATATAAAAATAAATTTGCAACTCAATAAAAAAATAATTGTACCCCATTTAAAAAAGGTCAGCTGACTTTTATGCACTCAGTACTTTCAACAAACGTCAATCGAGCCAGGTGTCATGTTAACTCGCGGGAGTTATAGTTGGTCTGAGTCGCATAGTATCAATTTACCTCAATCCAACCTTGATAGATTGATCCATCCATCCATGTTACCAACCAACTTTCTTGATTTCTCAATTTGATTTGATTCCGATCCGATATTTCCGACCGATCTGATTACCGATTAGTTGTCCAATATTTTACTATACTAAATAGTTTCCGTTTCATCGTATATTCTTTCAGTCAGGTACTTAATAGTTATTTACTTAGTTTTGATGCAAACTTTGAAAATAGTTTTAACAAATCAATATTATTTCATAAAGTTTTGTTAGGTTAAGTTCCACTTACTGAAAATGCTTAAAACTTATATGTCTAGCGGGGTCACCTTCAAACTTTAACTTAAGCAAGTTATGTATCAAGTGGTATCACCAATTGAATAACCTTAGTAATCGTCACAAAAGAGTCAAAGGTGAATGTAAAAGATTGTATTTAAGTATTTCTCTTCCTCAGTATGAGCGGCGAACCTGAAGTTAAACGTACAAAAATGAATGTCTTGGATCAGCTTAAACAATTCTCAACGGTGGTTGCAGACACTGGTGATTTTGAAGGTATGGTTCTGTGAATTTATGTGTATCTTTAACTTATCTTTTATGTAGTGTTTATAACCAATCAAATTCACATTGATTTGTACCAAATAGTTGTTCACCATATACAAATATCTTTTTAGCTATGAAAGCTTACAAGCCCACCGATGCTACCACCAATCCAAGTCTTATATTGTCTGCTGCTGCTATGGACCAGTACCAGCACATTTTAGACAAGGCAATTAAATATGGTAAAGATAATGGAAGGTAATTTATATTTTCTAAGATTAATCACATTTACATACATATACTCACAGCTTTTAATCTCTGTTAATGTGTAGTTAGAGCTTCGGAATGAGAAATTCATCAGCCACTTTTTGAAGTGGAACTGCAACAACCAAAAATCTGTATAAAATCACAGTACCCTTAGTTGCCTCTTACAAACTCCCATGAGAAAAAATGAAGTAGCACTTTTCTAAGCCAACACAACTCAGAGAATAAAAGCTCAGAAAGTAATCTAATTATGGAAACGTAAATCACACATTTTGTAGCTGAGTGGCATATGAATAAATTATAGGATTTATTATATCTATCTGTCCATGTGTAACAGCTATTCATTATGGATGTAATAAAGAGTCAAAAACTCAAAACTAACTAACTTAAAGTATTTAAAAAACTAATGATGAATACATAATTTGTTCATAATAATATCATGATGACCCATATATGTCACCATTGATGGGCTCAAACCTACCCTGAATAGGATGGTTTGGCTATAGTCCACCACACTGCTTAACATTGGTTGATAGTCTACCATCTACATTGTGATAGTAACCAGGATCCATTGGCCATTCTTAGCATGCTCTTTAAAGCATAAACTGGGTTTGATCTGACTATTTGAATTTGTAAGTTTCTCTCCAGTAATTCTTGTATATGCTCCCTTTTCTGAATATAGTTTTAGGCCACCAACACTAACTAATTCTTCCATTGTCTTTATTTTTTTACTTTTAAATACTTTTAAATAGTAGCTATAATTTACACTCACACAGGTCTGAGCCATACTTATCTGTGAAGTTAATATTCCACACTGGCATTAAGAGTTCTGTATAAATGCCATGCATAATATTGAAGTTATTTTTGTTTTGCAACAAAATGTTCCTCATTTAACATTTTTTTGCCTTTTCAGTAACATTGATGAGCAGGTGTCTGAAACACTGGACATGTTAAGTGTGTTGTTTGGGTGTGAAATACTCAAAATCATACCTGGCCGAGTTTCTGTAGAAGTTGATGCTAGGTGAGTTCAGAAATTGACTATTCAATTGTTGATTTAGTAACCACAATCATATTTGCTAAAATTATTTTAGCTATATATGATTATTAAAATATTACCGGTTTTTAATAAATATAGGAAAGAAAAAATTTGACACCAGTGGGGATCTAACCCATAACCTCAGGGTATACACCCCCGTCTTTCCTTTATTTATTAGTAATAATCCACACATGAGGTTTTCAAGAACAAAAAACATTCTGATTATTGCTGGTTTTTAATTAAGTCACAAGAACACTAGATCTCTCAATTCTTAACAACCTGTAGTTAGAGATGCAGCAAATAGTGATGTGGCCAAATGCCAAATACCTAATATTTGGTGGGGCTTGAGGTTCAATAATGAATATTTTGGAAGATCTTATTACATTTGCAAAGAGTATATGTGAGGAGCTGGCGAACAAAACCGGAGAAGTCCACTATAATAAAAAAAACTTTTTTTTTTAAATCGCCATATCTTAGACTGGATGCGTCAATCCCTGTTAATATTTTCAATCAAAACCTACTCTAAGTAGGCCATATGAGGCTTTAAAAAGTGCATTTTCAAACGTTATATTATATGTTGATAATAGTTTTTTAGCCACTGTGTAAAATTTATTTTTGTGGACTAATCCGGTTTTGTTCGCCAGCTCCTCATGTTATGTATGATTGTATTTCTGTTACTGACAAATTACATTATCATATGGCTGATGCTCATGACTGGAGATCAACCAATTCAAAACTAATGAGAACTAAAAAAATAAGTATCTTGTAAATGGTGTCAAGATTTGTTTCAAATTCTGGTTCAAAATGGTACTAGATAGTTAACAACATTAATCTTTATTATTGCATTTTAAAATAATGCATGCATCTATTCCACAGACTTTCATTTGACAAAGATGCTAGTATTGCTAAAGCAAATAAATTAATTAATATGTTTGCTGAGTTTGGAATCAAGAAGGAGAGAATATTAATTAAACTTGCATCAACCTGGGAAGGCATACAGGCAGCTAGGTAAGAAATTTACAGTACTTACAAAAACTAACAAATCAGTAGTATATTCCAAGCAATGCTTTTAAAGTGTGGTTTATTTGCATGGTTCAGTACGAGAACATCTGAAGCTCTTATTAAGAAATAGAAAACAGGACTCTTATGCCCGATTTCTGAATTGAGTATTCTAGCTGAGAACAACTTAAGTATTGTTCTGTCGCATTGAAATCTTAACAACTGAATGAGACAAAACAATACTTAAGTTGTTCTCAGCTTGGATACTCAATTCAGAAATCGGGCGTTATACTTATAAAAATAAATGGATTCATGAGAATGAAAGTAAAATGTGTTCACTCCAAACATTTACAAAAATTATATTATATTTCCGATAACAATAATGCACTGTCATCTGTACATTTGTCATCAAAAAATTTACTGCTTAAAAACTACACAATCAACATCCATTTTTTTGCATTAATATGCTGAGTTCAAGGTCTGAAAAAGTATGAATTAAGTTTTTTTTATTTTATTTAAATCAATAACATTGTTCTTAAGCACAAATTTTCATATATCTTAGTTTTAGACTTCTCCATCCTGGACCATTTCAATTGGCCACCATGTATACTATTGTATAAGTTTATCTAGATATATAACCCCACTATAATATAACAGTTGTCAAAAAGAGTGTGCTTGGAATAATATTATTTGAAACAACTACTGACTGATGATTAACCGAAAAAACGTGAATGTTGATTATCATTTTTAGTTTTCTTCGTTCGACAATCCGAGACACTAAACCAATATACCCATAAAGTGAAATGCTTTACAAACATTTTTTATTTATACTCGTCTCACTAGTTCTGTTGGGGTAGGTAGACACTACCGATCGCCACTCTCGATCCTGGCAAACCTCTCGAGCTTCATCTACATTCATCAAACTATTCATAAACTTAGTTCTCACAATTAAATAAGCAGAGAACTACCTTATTTTTTTTATCTATTTGCAGAGAACTTGAAAAGAAACATGGCATCCACTGCAACCTGACATTGCTGTTTTCATTATACCAAGCCATTGCCTGCGCTGAAGCCAACGTTACTCTGATTTCTCCATTCGTGGGTCGCATTCTTGACTGGTATGTGTGTAGAAATATTTGGTGGATATATATGGATTACTACAGTTTAATTTGTTATGAACTGATAAGCTCCAATTTAGGTATTGTGTATTACGCACGCGTATAGTTAATTATATTTTATAGTGTTCCGCGCGGCGGTTTTTTTTAATTGTATAAATGATAAAGGTATAATGTTCATTTAATCTGTTGATTTCCAAGATCTTGGATACAATAAAAACATAAATTCGAATCAGAATAATCAATAAAATTAGTTTGAGTATATTACTAGTATAAAATTCCATTTCGGCAGATTTAACATAAATAAGGTTATCTAAAAACTACAAACTATTCTCACAAAATATTTCTAAAACGTATGTCTGCGTATCGTCACCAAGATACTACCGCAAAAAGTACATTAACCAACTTTCCCAAACCAGGTACAAAGCCCACACAAAGAAGGACTACACTGCCAAGGAGGACCCCGGAGTATTGTCCGTCACCCGCGTGTACAACTACTACAAGAAGTTCGGATACAAGACGCAAGTGATGGGCGCGTCGTTCCGCAACACTGGCGAAATTGTCGAGTTGGCGGGATGCGATCTGCTCACCATCAGCCCGGCTTTGCTGAAAGAACTTGCCGATGCCAATGAGCCTTTGAAACGGGTAAGAAAGATTTTACCATAGTATATACCATTCTTATCATGTTATAGTTCAGAGGGTCAATTCTGCACATCGAGAACGATAATAGGCATACTTATTTCTTCTGACCCATGTTAAAATTTATTTTTGTCTCGCTCACACGATCGTATATTCGTATTTTGACATTTCTGATATATGAGTATACATGGTGATATTTGACGAATCCAACGATACCTTCGTACTTGTCGTTGGTTTCATCGAATATAAATCGCCAATATATACATATCATACATAGATATACTCACGGCTATATTTCCCTAGAAGGGGTAACCAGAGCTAAGGAATTATAAATTCCTCAGCCACTTTTGGAAGTTGAGTGGGGAAAAGATGGTAAAAATAAAGGTTTTTGGTGATGGGTCTCCAACCGCATCGCCCAAAAATCCAATAAAAAGCCCCAATACCCTTAGTCGCCTCTTACGACACCCGTGGGTAGAGAGGGGTAGCGACATTCTAAGCCGGCACTACACGGCATTCTAAGCCGGCACTACACGAATATCAAAAATGTCAAAATTCGAATATTCGATTGTGCGAGGGAGAAAGAAATAAACTTTAATATGGGTAGAAGAGATAAGTATACCTATTATCGTTCTCGATGTGCAAAGTTGACTCTCAGTTTTCGTTAGCGTCATTGTTTCACACGGCAAGTAATAGAAACAGTGTATCAGACGATCACCCAGCTATATGGACCGGGCGAGCGTTTAAACCTCGAAACCCTTAAAACAAAACATAGTTATGGGAAAGTCAATTCAAACACCTTCTTAGTTATCTTTTCGATTTATACGGGCAACCCTATTGAAGGGGAAACCAAAAATCATTTTTCATCCATAAACAAGCCGCTTAAGCCCTAAAATATTTTACCATATGTATTCAAGTAAAGTACCGACCTGAATCAAATATCGTATCCAGCTAAACTCTTTATTTTGTTTTAGGCGCTTGAACCTAAATCTGCAGCCAAGAGTGACATCGAAAAAGTGAGTTTAAATGAGTCCCAATTCCGTTGGCATATGAACGAAGACCAAATGGCTACGGACAAACTGTCCGAAGGTATCAGGAAGTTCGCCGCAGATACTCGAAAACTGGAGTCACTCATCAAAGGAATGATGGCTGGCAAATAGATACTTACAGGCATAGACCGACAGTATATATACAAATATATACTGATGGTGCACTTTACATGGGATCAATTACTTTTTCCATTTGTTTTGAATCATTTGTTTTCGTATGTAAGGATAGATGTGTTACTATTTATATTTCTTTGAGAAATACTGTACTATTTAAAATCGAACATTCCTATTGTTATTTGATATTTTTTCTATTTTGGTGTAACTGGTGCTTCCATTAATAAAACATGGAATTATTTTTGTTTGTTTTATTTGTATCCTCTCTTGTGCTATTCCTGCTATGCAGTCAATTGTTTGCTATGCAGTCAATAGTTTAAACCTGAAAATCCTCCACTCATAAACTGATACGTCCATGCATATATTTTTTATATAGATAAATCTAACAAGAGTTTATTTCAATAAGAGGCTAAGGAATTTTGATAGTTAGGACCTAATTAAGATATTTTAATTTAAGCTCAAATGTTCACACCCTCATATTTCCAAAGGCGTGACAGAGGTACTACTTCTTCTGGACATCACTTGATATTGTCACCTGCTGTCTGAGTAGCCACATTTTGATTGAACAGTGTACTCAATACTCATGTGATAGGGGGCATGCCTATCTCCCTTTGTAGGAATACACTGTCACATGACTAAGTATAATTTAGCGATGTGGGTTACCTCATAATGCTTTTCTTCACTGTTAGAATCATGATAAATTAAACACACAAATGACTGATTTATTCACATTTATCAATCTTTTACATTGATGTTTAGAATGGGTTATTCCAATTCTACTTGGTAAAATCATCATTTTTCATAATTTGCTATGTAGTGTCGGTTTTGAATGGCACTAAACCATTTCTTACCGCGGGTGTCGTAAAAAGCGACTATGGGTATTGAGAATTTTAAGTGATTGATTGTTGGGCGATGTGGTTATGTTATGACCCTTTACCACTCATACTATTTAGCAAAAAAAAAACATATTTAAGTTCCTAAAGTGGCTGCGGAATTTCTAATTCTGAAGCTGTGGCTACCCCTTTTTAGGGTTTCGTACCAAAAGGTAAAACGGGACTCTATTTCTAAGACTTCGCTGTCTGTCTCCAGGCTGTATCTCATAAACCGTGATAACTATAAAGCTGAAATTTTTACAAATAATGTATTTCTGTTGCCGCTATAACAACAAATACTAAAAAATAATAATATTAAGGTGGGTCCCCACCCCATGCAATAAACGTGTTTTTTTCGTAACTTTTTGCTCAATATTAAAAACGGTAATAAGTAGACGCTTAAAATTTTCACAGAATATTTACTTGTATATCACACTTTAAAACAAATAATTATATAACAGTAAAGTAAATATCAAAGGGGGGCTCCCATACAAAAACGTAATTTTCAATTATTGATAGTACGGAGCCCTAACCAGGATCGAACAAAGTGGCGATCGATAGTCTCTGCTTACCCCAATGAGAAGTAATAGCGTGAATATATGTAGCTATGTATGCTTTTAAAATTTTACTCAAATTTTATTCATTACCCTAGGAAGACACTGAGTAAATTTTTAATGAGGGACAGATTTTATGGGACAACTAGTTCCATACATACATATGGTTGAAATAATGAATACGCACATTTTTGGTTTGTCGTATTGGTTTAAAAATTTAGGTTGAAACCAATACAAATGTGGTTGAATGAGCCACAACATCAGTCTAAGTAGCATGAGGTGTAGTGTGTGAGAGCTGGTATGTCAAGTGAGACACTGATAGATCATCCATACAAAATCTGTCCGTATCTCACTTCTCACGTGACAATCTCAGGCAAGATAAACGGGTTGAGTTGAGTCTGTTTTGAATTAACTTTGTTGTTTTTGTAACACTGTGACTTTTCTGCTTTTCTGTTTGTTAACCTAGTTCTAAGTTGTTCGTTTTTCGTAGCAGCGAATAAACATATTCTTTTCTTTTTTTCTTTAGTTTTCCCTTTTTTTAACAATATTATATGTACATACAACATGTTAACTAACAGGCTACCCCTTGAAGGGATTTATAGCCATGAGTATAAGTATATATGTAAATCTCGAAAAGAGTAGTTTTGTATTAGCGTATTTGTAGCCGTGAATATATGTAACGGAGTTTTAATAGTTCAGCCACTTTTGGAAGTTTAGTGATGATGAAGATGACATAATAAAGGATAATAATTTTCCAGCTACATCACCCAATAATCACATTAAAGAACCCCAAAACTCTGATGCACCTCTGATAACGCCTACAGGCATTAATATTTTAATTAAACCAATACTTAAGTTCTTCTTACTTAAATTATTAATGTTATACTCTCTATGCGGTATGCAAATGCGGTTGGAGACCCATCACCAACGATACTTTATTTCTACCATCTTGTCACCTATCAACTTTCAAATGTGGCTGAGGATGACCTAACTCTGAAGCTCTGGCTACCTCTTTTCGGGATTTATGGCCGTGAGTATATACATAATATGAATAAACTCTACTACTACTCTACTACGATTCGATATTAAAAACGTGTCTATTTACGATACATTTAATTCTTTTTTTATTAAATCTAACTTGTCAGTATTTTTTTAAAATAAATCTCGGGTTTGATGTAGTTAATTTCTTTATATTTTTTTTCTCAAACGAGATATACTAAAATACATAACTGATACTAAAATACGAGTACTACACTAGACTAAATATAGCAGAATGATTTTGGTCCAACAGACGAATGAAGTGTTTCTGTATTAAGTTTATTCCGAAATCTATAAATTTCTTATTCCTACTTTTTTAACTCATATCTGAAAGGAGTTAAATTAAAACATACATACATACTCCCGGTTATAGATCCCTTAAAAGGGTAGCCAGGACTTCAGATTAAGAGATTCCTCAGCCACTATTGAAATTGAGTGGGGAAAAGGTTGGAAAATAAAGGTTCTTGGTGATGGGTCTCTAACCGGAACGCACAAAAATCACTTAAAAAGCCCAAATACACTTTGTCGCTTCTTACGTACACCCACGGGCAGAAATGGGGTAGTGCTATTCTTAGCCGTTCAATACAGCCGTTCATCATTCTTCGAAAACTTATCAATTCTCACGGCCGTAAATCCCATAAAAGAGTCACTAGAGCATTAGAATCAGCAATTCCTCAATGAATTTTCAATCTTAAAATAAGGGATTATTTAATATGTTAGATGTTAGTCACCATCGACACCTACGGAAAATAATGGAGTAGTGCTATTCTAATTACTACACGGCATATATATCTCTAATTATATGTTCAACATTCACAGCAATCCAATATTCGTTACCAAAGTTAGTATACAGAGTTACGTACATAATGTTAAGATAGCTGTGAAATACGTGGGTGGAATATCTTGCTACGCAGCGGAGCCGCCCTAATCAATACGAACGCTCAAGCGCCCAACCTACGTCAGGCGACCTTCCGCACTGTGCCTGTCCGGGAGTAAGGATCTGGGAATATGAGAGCACTCTCGACTGCCATGCTGTCTGCTTGCAGGCTAGAATCGCCTTCACTATTCAACTTTACTGTCAGATGTCGTTGTATATATTTTGAAAATTTTATTATTTGTAGTTCTTGTCTTGGGTCAGCACTTACCAATTTTATTAACGTGAGTGTTAATAATCCCGATAGGGTGGATGCTCATAAAAAATCTTTATTATTGTATTTTTTCCTCATTCTACTTTCAAGTGACTGACGAATTTCCTTTTTTGAATCTTAGATTACCCTTTTCTGAGGTTTATAGCCGTGAGGATAAGAAGCTAGGTAGGTAAATTCTTAATGTATTCCAAATAATGGAGTGCTTATATGTGCTCTGTGCGTGATTTTGTTAAAACAATATCATCATCGGTCCTCATTTCACCGTATATCCCCTGTATCGACTTGTATACGAGCTGAGAAATTGTTCATTTAAATCTCAGATTTCCCCTAATTGGAAGGTCGGGAGTAATTGTTGATATGTTCTTTATCTACCCAATACTGAGACCTATTAAAGTAATATATATTTGTAATTAGAATTCTGCTCAGATCTGAAAGAGACCATAATTTTGCGGCCACAAAAAACATATTCTGAAAAAAATATCCTTATTCAATATTCATACATTACATTTTATTAGAATGGGTTAGAGAAATGAAGATTGCGTTTCGAACAGAAGCCAAGAAACTCATATGTAGAAATAAGGTAAAGGACAGGTATATATGTACATATATACTCATTTATCAAACATGGAAAAGACTAGGTCTAAGACTGACACAGGATTTGACTCCACACCTCCCTGCATAAGTATAGCCTCAACTTCTCTTTCTCACTAAGCTACAAAGGTTGTTCTATCAAGAAGAGTGGCCCTTCCAAAAAATATATTATATAATTATAAGGGCAAACCTGTGCCATTAATTTAAAACGCTATTTAATTTATTATTGCATTATTAATATTGTTCATTTATATTAATAGTTCGGTATTATTTTCGGGCAATGTAGATCTTATTCTGTTTATACGACCAAATACGCTTTAAGCCAACGATATAATATATAAACGGGAGATGAACGGTTTTTTACGTGATTTCATAACATAACATAAACGTTCACGCCGAATATCCCCGAAGGGGTTAGCAGAGATACTAATACTTCTGAACATCACGTGACTTTGTCACGTTTTGCATGGACAGTGTACTCACGTGATAGGGATACGTGATTTCGTTTATAACAATAAGTAATTTACGGGTAGGATCACATAAATTACCATTTACCTAAACAAAAATATGGAAATATGGAACACACTATAAATACATCGGAACACATTACTAATAAACTTGTCCTAAAATCCATTTTCGCTCTAGGAAACTCTAAGTCACCTTATATGACATCCGCGGAAGAAATGGGCTAGTGCTATTGTAAGCCGACAATGCACAGCAAAAATATTGTATATCAGTTGACAAAGCATGTCTTCAGGAATTCAGAAATGGGTTAGTGCTATTGTAAACCGACACTGTGTGTGTTATCAATGGAATCTTTAATTTTCTTATTTGTTTTCCAAATTCTCAGTATCAGAAATTTTCGTTAGATTACAATCAAGAAATAACAATTAGAACACTTATAACATAAAACTTTCCTTAAATGGTATTTTTCCAAAAATCTGTTTGATAAATTTGAATAGGGGGTTGAGGGATGCGGAGAGAGGGCGCGGAGGCTTGGTATTGACCTAGATGTTCATTCAGAGTTCGGTCGATGCGAAACTTGACATCTGCGCGTTCTGCGTTTTATAATTTTCGCTTCAAGTCTCTTTGTACAGCACGTCTGCTTTTCAATTTTTTCAGTTAATTTACTAATAATAGTTACCGTGTTCCGAATTACGCTTCATTATATAACACAGCTTAACGTTTGAGATGATAATGCAGGTCGTTCGGTGTGGTGTGTCGTGAGAAATATAAGTGTCCGTTATATCAATCTAAAGATTTGTATGATGGTCCGATTAGAAGCAGTGTTGAGTTCTTGTGATTGAAATTTCTTTGCTACAACATGGATAAATCAAAAACGCAAATTCCGTCGGTTACAAAATCTGTGCCGCTGAAGGATTTGTACCCAGATGTAAGTCATACAATATTCATTTTACGTCAAATCGATATATTAAAAAAAGATTCGAAGGTTTCGAGTGTGTAATGTTTTTGTCTAATTTCATATAGATATTTATTATTGTTGTGGGTTGGTTTATAAATTCGATTAAGATAGAATATATCATCGGGTGATACCGATTCAGAAGGAGGGTTATATTTTTTTTACGTATGTATGGTTTTTGAGATGGAATTTTGTCATCGGTAGGAGAAAGAAGAAGAAGAGGAGGTGGAAATCCCGAATGATGAGACAGAACCCGCTCGAGGAAACTGGACTGGTCGATTCGACTTTCTGTTGTCATTGCTCGGGTACAGTGTCGGCCTCGGCAATGTGTGGCGCTTCCCATATCTATGCTACAATAACGGAGGAGGTAATTTCTTAACAATGTTTCTAATGTAGCTTACCTTAGTTATTTAATACGCTGGTTAATGTTTTCTTTAATCTTAATTGACTTCCCGTGGTCATGGGCGTCGAAGGAGTGACTGAGCGTAATGGGACTTTTAAAGTGATTGATGTATAAGTGAATTATTCATAATAGTAGAAAGTTTCGTATATGGGTATATCCACTAACAGCTATTTGTTAAAATACGCGCCTTTCAATGAATGGAGCAAAGTAAAAAATAAAATCCACTGTAAACATAATAAATATTTAACTCACTTTCAACGAAATTAAAATTGTCAGCTCAACCGTATGATGAATTCATATTAAAATGCATAATCAATCCCTAGAAATTTATTACCGATTCGATAAATATCTAGAACCATATTACGTAACAGTTTCAGCGGCATGTTTCTGAATAGGGACGTGATTAATAGTGCACGTACGGATTTGCTGGCTCATTTCCTATTTTCAATTGAAGTTTCAGAGTATGAATCAGTACAACTGGTACCAATAATACATGCAGATTAATTTCTTAGATTATAGAGCTGTTTCATTAATATAAAAGAAAGTCACTTAATTACTTAATTGTGAATACCGAGTGCGAGTTAGATCGGCCCCGATGGGTCCCGCATCTTTTTTAAATAATAAGGAAAAATATATCTGTTTTATAGAGGCTCCCTTAATTATTAATTTCATTTAATTTTAATCATACATTTTTAGAGAAAATAGTATAACTTAATGTTATGTAGTTATTTCAAGCATGGATCTGTTACAGCTATCAATATTGAGCCAAAAATAGCATAAACATTTTTGGTTGTATGGGGACCCCCTTAAATATTATATTTTGGTATTTTAAAGTGGTCTTTGGGCTAAGTGGCTATAGAGTTGCGAAACATAAGGGTCTAGCTAGGGCTTTTAAGGATTTAGAGCCGTAAGTATGTGTATGTATGTAGGTTCTGATGATGAAGTTGGAGATGTAAGTGTTAATGTGGTAAAGGATTATCGTAGTATAAGGCGTTACGCAAGCAATTAGGATGTATTAGAACACGATGCTAACAGATACTAATGCCAAAGAGATATGAATGTACATTGGCTAGTAAATATAGTTTACTTGCATATAGTGCTGTGTAGTGTCGGCTTAGAATAGCACTAAACCCATTTTTTCCGGTGGGTGTACGTAAGAGGCGACTAACGGTATTGGGGCTTTAAAGGGATTTTTGGGCGATGCGGTTGGAGACCCATCACCAACAACCTTTATTTTACCATCGTTTCCCCACTTAACTTTCCAAAAGTGGCTGAGAAATTTCGAATACCTTAGCTCTGGCTACCCCTTCTAGGGATTTG
This sequence comes from Bedellia somnulentella, assembly GCA_963576735.1. Lineage (NCBI taxonomy): Eukaryota > Metazoa > Arthropoda > Insecta > Lepidoptera > Bedelliidae > Bedellia > Bedellia somnulentella. The sequence continues at coordinate 10,963,221 of OY755171.1, forward strand.
TAGCCGTGAGTATATGTATCTACGTATGTATGTTGCATATATATAGACTTGATGACTTCCAACAAAAGATTGATTTTAAAAATTAATTAAACTTTTATTTCAAGCAAATTAAAGATATAGTAGGCAAATTGAGACAATTCTCCAAAAGCAATGAGATGGGATGGGATATATTTCGCTGTTTGTTCGAACTTTCAATAATGGGATCTCGTTCTACCCTTCCTTTTTCATGTTCTGTACCTCGTTGGAACGAATTCTAAAAATATTTTTGTTAAATATAAGCGCGCTATAAACCATTTCTTTCTTTTCCACACATTTTCTTGGAAAGAAAAGGTTGAAATAGTAAAAGTCGACAGCAAAATGAATTCGATTCCAGGAAGCCTCCAAATAGATGCAATTGAAAGCAATAGATGCAACAGCCGCGGGGAAAATAATTTCAGTTACCTGATTTTATGGTTTCTATATTTTATCGCAGTATCAATACGTAGTAATCTACTACATACATACATATACTCACAGCCATAAATCCAAAAAAAGGGTAGCCAGAGCTTCAGAGCTAGAAACAACAGAGCCACTTATGGAAGTTGATAGGGGACAAGATGGTAGAAATAAAGTATCGTTGGTGATGGGTCTCCAACCGCATCCCCTAAAAACCATTAAAAAATCCCCATACCCTTAGTTGCCTCTTACGACAACCCTGAATAGAAAGGAGTAAGTGACATTAATACACAGACGTAATCTACTAATGTGAATGAAAGAAAATTTGACTACACATGCCTTGCTTCATTTTAATTCTTAATGCACTTACACAAAAATAACACTCGTGTATAAACGACTCGGTTTTCGCTCGGCGCAACAATCTACTATTGTTATGAGAGTGTTATTGTCAGAGTAGTTTGTTCACAGATATAAATAGGAATTGTTAGTTTGAAGGAAGAATGTTTTTTAGGAAAGTGTTATTGCGATACTACCTTGTTAGCTTAGCGATAATATATGCACTACGTCCGATGTAGAGAGGCATAGGTTCAATTCTTTGACCGAGCCTATAGATGTTTGTATTTTTAGAGTCATAATGTGGATTTTATATTATTAATATACATTAAGGGTAGACTATTCAAATAAATAAATAGGCAGAGTATGATATGAGGATGCCTTGTCACTTCGCAAAATTACCTCGGTTTGCTCATCAAGAAAGAAAAGAAAGTAAAAAGAAACCTACCATATTTATCAAATAAAAATTCCTAATTAAATGAGCAAAGACATAAACGGGGGTGATTAAGAATAGCCGAGGTCCGAAAATCAGTTATGTATTTTTTATAACTATAACGTATAAAGACTATTTACTATCGTACTTTTTAGATATTACCTTACTTTCATTATACTTACGCTATTTCTTCCTCCATTCATTTGTCATTCCTATTGGGTATGAACGGAGTATTGATTGCGACTAGTATTGTTACGGTTTTCTCACTTTAATAATATTTCCAATTTATGCTCTTTTAATGTGTTCTCTTCGGTTTTTTGCTTTTCTTAGAACTGTGTTATTTGGGTTTGAACCGTCGTCCAATATAGCTACTACTTTTCCAAAAATACCACATCGGCTCTATTCACAAACTATTCTCGAATTTGCCTTCTGAATTTGTCTCTTATTCGGATATAAATCGAAAGAATTTATGACAGTAGAAATGAACAAGCCATAGAGTTAATGTTATATACACCTGAAAGAGTAGCAGAGTTACTCTATACTATATATCTTAACATTTTGTTAAAATGTGTCACCCAGTAATCGCAACCTTTTTATGGAAAGTATACAGTCATATACGTCATAGGGGGTTAGTCTATCGCCCCACTTGGAAACATTGTATAATCGTCACGTGTTTGTGTCATAGTAATTAAATAAATCACACTTATGAATTTAGAAAACACAGAGTTGTAGGTAGCTTTAAAGCCTTTGCATCTATAAAAATGGCTAACCAAAGAAGCTTCCTAGACAAGAATAAAAATAAGTTTATCTAAATAGCAGGCTGCTTAGTGCATATGTGTTTGAAGAGGACGGTTTGTCAAATTAAGTTGCTGTATTATGGTCTAAATTGGGCATCCGTGGATGAGTTGTAAATATCGGGTATAAGTTTTCATGGCTTTAAAGTAATTGGAGTATTATATGTTCCCATTGGGGTAGGCAGAGACTATCGATCGCCACTTCATACGATCCTGAAAAACCTCTCTAGCTTCGGTTACATTAATCAATCTTTTCATACATGCTCTTTTATTCTTCATACTACGGACGCCAGCCTTTTTGAGCACACTCTCAATTTGGTCCAAGTGTGTTCTCCGTGGTCGTCCTCTACTAACATTACCATCCACACTAGCTCTATGTGCCCAAACCATCTCAACATTCCTTTTTAGGGTTCCGTAGCCAAATGGCAAAAACGGGACCCTTATAGATTCGTCATGTCTGTCTGTCTGTCCGTCCGTCCGTATGTCACAGCCAGTTTATTCCGAAACTATAAGAACTACATTATTGGAAATTGGTGCGTAGATGTATTCTGTAAACCGCATTAAGATTTTAAAATAAAATCTGAAAAAAAAACCAAAATTTTTAGGGTTCCCCATACATAGAACTGAAACTCAAAATTTTTTTTTTCATCAAACCTATACGTGTGGGGTATTTATCAAAAGGTATTTGAAAATGATGTTGAGGTTTCTTATATCATTTTTTTCAAAACTGAATAGTTTGCGCGAGAGACTTTTTCAAAGTGCTAAAATGTGTATCCCCCCCCCGTAACTTCTAAAATATGGGCATGATAATACTGAAAAAAATATATGATGTGTATTACTATACAAACTACTAACGAAAATTGGTTTGAATGAGATCTAGCTCGTAGTTCTATTTTTAAACGTCATAAATCAAATTACTTACCTAATTTGGCTCCCATGATTTTCACACAAACGGGATTTTCTATATATATGATAGTACGGAACCCTTAGTGCGCGTACCGACTCGCACTTGGCCGGTTTTTCTATCTTTCTTACAATACTTTTTTTCAGGTGCTTTCCTGATACCCTTTACAGTGATGTTGGTGATAGCTGGTTTACCTCTAATGTTTATGGAGTTATCATTTGGTCAATATGCGGCGCTGGGCCCAGTGGCTGTTTACAACCGATTCTGTCCATTATTCCGGGGACTTGGCTACGGGATGGTGATAGTCTCGTGCATAGTCATGTTGTATTACAACCTTATTATTGCATGGACTATTTACTACATGGCTGTTTCATTCAAGAGCATTTTTTATCAGTTGCCTTGGCAGAATTGTGATCCAGAATGGAGTACTAAATGTAAGTGATATTGATTTTATTTGAATTCATTTGTTTTTTTAGCCTAATTTTGATTTATTACTACGATAAAAAAACGTGTTCATACAAAAACAAAACTTTAGATTAACATCATTCTTTCCAAACTAGTAATCAAAATTAAATTTTACATTATTTATAATGACAACCGTGATAGCCCAGTGGGTAGAACACTCGGTTATCGTGCAAACGACTAGTGTTCAAATCCTGGGTCGGGCCTACACCAATTTGTCTTTTCTAAAGACATATGTGTGGTTAATTTATCATGGTTGTTAACGGTGAGGGAAAACATCGTGAGGAAACCCACATGGCTGAGTTGTACTTAGTCATGTGACAGTGTATTCGTACAAAAAAGGCGATAGGCCTGCCCCCTATCACGTGAGTACACTGTCCATACAAAACGTGGGTACTCTGAACACCAGGTGACAAAGTCACCTGATGTTCAGAAGTATTAGTACCTCTGCCCACCCCTTCGGGGATATTCGGCGTGAACGTTTATGTTATGTTATGTTATAATGACAACAAAGCAAACTTCATAAACTGAACATGAAATTTCATTAACTCGTAGACACTGCTTAATTTTACACTAATTCATAAGTCATCTGATAAAATAATTAACCTTATTCTTTGGCGATATCATAGGCGCTCCAAATAAGCATACCTTAAATTTTATTTTTATCATACCATATTATGCTACGTGAGAAATGTTATAATATATTTTTTTACTTGCCTGTAAAATGAACTCACATTCATTGATAAACTCTTTTTCAGATTGTTACTCTTACGAAGCAGCAGACGACTGTGAGAGTAAAAATGGTACCTATTACTTGAGCGAGTGTTACAATGCATCATATTCGGCATCATACAATATTGCGGCTTTGGCATTTAATCAAATACGGAAACCTCCGGCGGAAGAATACTTCACGTAAGTTATATAAAATAATATTCTTCTAGTTGCTTTTTAGCCGTGTAGTGCCGGCGTAGAATGTCACTCCTTTCCTTTCATTACTCCTCCTTTCCAGAGCGAAAACCGAGTCGTTTATACATGAGTCTTATTTTTGTGTAAGTGCATTAAGAATTAAAATGAAGCAAGGCATGTGTAGTCAAATTTTCTTTCATTCAAATTAGTAGATTACGTCTGTGTATTAATGTCACTTATTCCTTTCTACCCAGGGGTGTCGTAAGAAGCGACTAAGGGTATGGGGCTTTATAAGAGGTTTTTGGGCGATGCGGTTGTAAACCCATCACCAACGATACTTTATTTTTACAATACTGTCCTTTATCAACATCCAAATGTGGCTGAGGAGTTTTTAGCTCTAAAGCTCTGGCTACCCCCTTTTATGATTTATGGCCGTGAATATATGTATATATGTTGCTTTATACTTATTAATAGTACTAAAACAGATCCCTACAACACCAAGCAGATTTTTGTAATTTTGCTAATACTAGTTGTCAGCTTATTGGAACAGAATTTATACCCTTGCGTTTTATAATAGGTGTAATAAACAAGCGATACCCGTTTAGACTGTGATTATAAATTTAATAACTTTAACAGGAACCAAGTCCTCGGTTTGTCAGCTGGAATTGAAGAGACTGGCTACATTAGACCTGACATGGCTGTTTGCTTGTTTGCAGCTTGGCTTATTGTTTTCCTTTGTTTGTGCAAAGGAGTACAATCCTCTGGAAAAGTAAGTTTTTTTACACAATTCCCTATCTATATTAGTTGTTTGTTGTTATGTATGATGTTGATTGGCCTGTAAAAATATTTATAAATATTAGATTTCTGTGTCTTTTGGAATATGAACTAGAAGGGTTATGTTATTGTTTTTTCTTAATTTCGTTTTTGATACGTTCTTTTCGCCGTGGCTGGTATCAGCGTACATCATAGCAACAACAGTCTAGTTTCTTGTTATTCAAATTCAAATATGTATGTCACTGTTTTCATTTACCTGTATTGACCTATGTCTGAACTGATTCAAGTAAATGATGTATAATGTCTTTTAAAATGATCTATACTTATAATAAATCTGTAGAGAGGTCAATTCTGTACATGCAATATATTTTCAAAATAACTATCAGGGGGTGATTAGTGATCAATACTGATGCCAAAAATGCAATCAGTAAATTTTTTGTCTGTCTGTCGGTTTGTATGTTCCTTATGGAATCAAAAACTACTCGACGGATTTTAACGAAACTTAGTAGGATTATTCTTTATAGTCCTGGGCAGGTTATAGTATATTTTTCAGCAGAGTGAGAGTGAGAGTGAGAAAACGATAGGTTTTGCTCAAATTTTTAAGTTTCCATTGCGTGTGCAGCCTTAATGGTTACATAGAAATCATGTATGACGGAAATATTCTACATGAAATTGTCTAAAATATATGCCGCAACAGCATATATATATATCCGAGCTCTGTACCATTTTGTCTTTTATTTTGCTGTTATATGCTATTGTTCGCTTTGTTAATACTTCTTTCTTATTGTTTGTTGTCATGTCACCATTTTTTGTATGTTTTAAAGACGTTAACATTATTACCTATTCAATAAAAAAAGAATTATAGAAATCAGTACAGAAACACTAAACTTATACATGAAATAAGCCAACGCGCCGTCGTAGGACGGGCACTTTGCGCGGGCAAAAGATAGCCGTGAGTATTTGTATAATGTGTGCAAAGTTCACAAACTTTACAAACTCTGATTGTTTGTTTGCAAGGGCTTATTTTCAGAGATACTGAACCGTTCATAAAAGCGCTTTCACAATAACAAAGCTACAGTAGAGCAGTGATTGAAGACACCTCAGATATTTTTCAAACTACGCTACCCGTGCGAAGCTGGGCCGATCCACTAGTCTAACATATTTTATTACAAAACGTTGACGATAATTTATTATTGAAGAACGTAAAACTAAAACTAATAATTGTTTTCAGGTCGTGTATTTTACAGCTCTTTTTCCCTATGTGGTATTGGTGATTCTGTTCTTCCGAGGAGTCACGTTGCCTGGCGCTTCTACGGGGATTTTATTCTATCTGACTCCAGATTTTAGTCAGCTACTCAATGCACAGGTAAAGTTTGTTTCTATGATAGGTAACCCCTTACTTAAGTTACTAGATTCTAATATAATATCTTCATATTGGCAGGTATGGGGTGACGCAGCCGTACAAATATTCTTTGCATTAAGCCCAGCTTGGGGAGGGCTGATTACATTATCGTCATACAATAAATTCACCAACAATTGCTACATGTAAGTATTAAATTATGCCTGTAAGAGATTATCTGTTTTATATACTATTAATTGTCCAATCATAGCTGTCTTAAACTTCTGCGAAGCACGTAGTGCTATATCTTTTTTGTACTTAGTTGGTCATCAGCTTTCTAACACCTTTGGCCTTATAGAGTTACAGTAGTCTTTTCAGATATAATGCAATTTTATCCTTTTTGAAATATACACTATTGCAACAAAAATTTGATGCACATAACTGGTAATGCACGTGTCGCCTCGTACATCGTCCACACGAACAGATATGTCAGTGGTATTCCAAAACTACTCGACAAAGAATACAAGATCTTAATACGAATACAATGTTGCAGTGACTCCTTAATCGTGGCAGCTTCAAACATTGGGACATCATTCTTCGCTGGTCTGGTGATCTTCTCCGTGATCGGGTTCCTCGCTCATGAGCTGAATGTTAGTGTGGACCGGGTCGTAGACCAGGGGGCAGGCCTGGCTTTCATTGTCTACCCGGAGGTGGTCACCCGGCTGCCCGTCGCACCGCTTTGGTCTATCTTGTTCTTCGTCATGCTTCTTACACTGGGACTGGATTCACAGGTATTATAATTGGTAGTGCTTGCAAGATTCTAGCATAAAGTTGGAACTTGAAAATTACTTATATATTTTGCTTTTTTTACATATTTCTTTTAAATTTTAGGTTACTATACAAGATGCAATAGACACAACGCGTGTGGTACTATTCAGAACATGTATTTAACTACCCTCTGGGCTAGACATGAGGATTATTTACTGTGATATTTGGGCATAGTGATTAGAAACTATAGCAACGATCTTTAATTGCACCATCTTTTCATTCAACTTTTACAATGGTTGAATTGGCATGATCATGCATAGTTTTTATATCATCATACTGCCTCCGTAACGGAAAAAAAAGATCAATAAATAGTATGCAGATCAAATTAGTGTCAAAGTGTTAGTTAGCTACCAACTATATCACAAACATTATTTGTCGTCTGTTATGCATGTTTGGTCATTAATTTATCTATATATTTTAATTATGCTTAAGCCCCTAAATATTTAAATTAATCTTGTTTATGTTGTTTTAGTTTGCCCTGATGGAAACCGTAACAACTGCTATTCTGGATCGGTTCCCAAACTTCAGGCAGAAGAAAGTTTGGGTCGTATTGACTGTAGCCATTTTTGGTTATCTTGGAGGACTTATATTTACAACAAATGTAAGCATTTCCTTTCGTGATAACTATGTGTTTACAATTTGATAAGATTTAAATTTTATTGGTGAAAACTATTAGGCTAATGTGTGTTAAAAGTGTATCCTAATTTTAAGTATCACAGCTGTTTGTTTTCCTTATGTAAATAAATAAATAAATGTTATAATGTTGAACATTTAGTATTTCAGTCTAATTTTGAGTAGAATGGTGTTGCAATACTACTTTTTGTTGGTGCCTAGCTGGGGTTTATAAGTGGGTGATGTGTTCGTTTACAATTTAAAATAAGCTAATAAGCGGGAGGGTTAAAATTATTCTCGGAGGAGGTAAAATAGGGGTAAATTCTTTGGATGTATATATGTTTTTACTCAATCATGCCTGTTTTTTTTAAATATTAAATCAAATTAAGCATTTGATTGATATTTAAAATTATATGACTAATGGTTATTAAGATATGTTCCAAAATTTTGGTGAACATAATTTTCAATAATTAGCTTGTTGTACCCGTCAAATTCTGTTGGCAGAGTGGAATGTACTGGTTGCAATTGATGGACAAATACGCGGCAAACTGGTCAGTGCTGATAATCGCCATCGGCGAGTGCATCCTGATCGCCTGGATCTACGGGGCGGAGAAGTTCTGTCGGGACATCCAGCGGATGATCGGCAAGCAGTCCAAACTTTGGGTCTTCTTCTGGAGCTCAATGTGGCGAGTCATCACCCCTTCGGCGCTAGTTGTACGTATATAACGTTTAATCTGCACTATTAAACGCTTTTGTGAGATCGTAGAGGACACTTATTGCTTAATTTTTATGTTGCAAAATACAAAACAGAAAATAATAATTAGAGCAACGCCTGCGTGAGAACTAGAGCGGCCCTTTGTAAAAATACTGAGAGCGATTTTAAATAAACATATTTTTTTTTATAATTTTTTGAAGATTTTATAAAGACAACTTACTTTGAGTTTTTTTTCATATTTATATTAATCATATTTAGTTGCTATACCTTGCTTAAAGGATATGCTCTATTTATTAATTGTTTTATTCTGCGCACATATGAATATAAGTTTAAATCTCTGTTGGAGCTAAAGTCAGTTTCTCAATCAGACAATATTTTTATTTATATTACTATAAACATCCATAAAAAAGGCCGTTATAAAATAAATATGTTTATAAAACACAATCCATCTTAAAAAAAAAATGGTGATCTTTCAGTTCATCCTGGTGTTCAATTGGATAGAATACAAGCCGGCATCGTACGGGCATTACGTGTATCCGATGTGGGCAGACGCAGTTGGGTGGACTTTGGGCGTGCTGCCCGTTGTTGTCGTCGTGCTTATGGCCGTAGATCAGATTTGCAGTGGACCTGATGATCTAACTATAATGGAGGTAGCGACTGATGGAATTTTATTTATGTTTAAGTGGTTTATTTAGACGAGAAAATGTGGTTATGTATAAATTACAATTAATAAGTATATGCTACTTTATTAAAATGCTTTTGCTCTAATTGCTACTCTATGTTAACAGTAAATGATAAATAATATTTTAAGAAAAAATAAGGTTATGATAATGTTTCATAATTCTAGAAAATAAGTTATAATAAGATTATATGCTACTTTATTAAAATGCTTTTGCTCTAATTGCTACTCTATGTTAACAGTAAATGATAAATAATATTTTAAGAAAAAATAAGGTTATGATAATGTTTCATAATTCTAGAAAAAAAGTTATACTTCTAAATTAGCGCCTGAATGTATATATATTTAATTCCCACTATAAAAGTAAGAAAAAGACAACATTCCTAACACAAACATTCTTTCAACGGCAAGTTTTATACCATTATTTCCTATCTACTCAGTATCCAGATTTTGAAATAATTCCTAAGACCTCATCTAGTCTAGCCTCCACTCAACCTACTTATAATACAGGATACATATTCCAGAAAGCGAGAGTCCTCGCCCGTCCCACCGACAAGTGGGACCGACCGGTGCCGCCACGCTGACCGAGTTTGTTTTTTTAATACATATTGCATTTTTCCAGAAAGCGCGAGTCCTCGCCCGTCCCACGGACGAGTGGGGCCCGCAGGGCGCCGCCATGCGGCCCTCGCTGCGCCGCGAGCTCGAGCTGTCCCCGCCCGTGCTGCTGCTGCACGGCCGGCCCGTGTTGCGCGAGCGCGGCATCGGCGCCTGACCATCGCATGCACATCCGCTCATCGCTATGCGCAAAGTTTGTAGCAACACATTATATTATTTATTATAAGTATAGATTAGTAGATCGGCCCAGCTTCGCACGGGTAGCGTAGATTTAAATAATTCCGAGGTTTCTTTAATCACTGCTTAAGCTTTACGACAGGCTTTTAGACTTTGATAAAATCGCAGTATTTATAACAATCTAAAAAAGAAACCATATCGCGATGTAGGATGCAACTACTGGCGCCATCTAGTATGTAATATGTAAATTAATAAGGATTTCGTTTTGGTCACGATGTATAATTTTGGTGTTCTTTGCAGATTTCTATGATTCTTTTTTTAATGAATGGGTACTAATGTTAACTTTTTTAAATTAGGGTTGAGTGGGAGTATTATAAACATTAGAGTAAACAAATATAATCAGAATGATCCGAACTGATAAGCTATCAGGAGCTACACGTGTTATTGTGAGTCAACCATAAAAGATAGACATATGCTGTTGCCGGATATTTTTTAGACAATTTTATGTAGAATATTTTCGTGATACATGATTACTATGTAACTGTAACCATTAAGGCTGCACCTGCGTCGGAAACTTAAAACTTACACTATATCCAGGATTATGAAGAATAATTGCACCAAGTTTCATTAAAATCCGTCGAGTAGTTTTTGTTTCTATAATGAACATACAAACCGACAGCCAAACAAACAGACGAAAATTTTACTGATTGCATTTTCGGCAACAGTATCGATCACTAATCACCCCCTGATAGCCATTCAAGAGCCATTCAACAGCAACAGCGCTGTTAGATGTTGTTGATAATGTTTTAAAAGATCGTGATAGTGGGTTTAGCACGTTATTGGCATTATTAGACTTTTAGAGTGAATCCGAATGAGTGCACTTACATCGTAATTTACATTTAACGAGCAATATATCTACCATAGAGTTAGGAATCTTCGCAGCCGCTCTCTTAGGTCAGCAGGCGCGTACCGTGTCTTCCTTAACCTTTATTTTACCATCTTTTCCCCAAAAAAATTTCAAAAGTGGCTGAGGAATTTTTAATTCCTTAGCTCTGGCTACCCCTTCTAGGGATTTATAGCCGTAAGTATATGTATGTATGTATTAGACTTTTCTAGGGCTTTCGATTGTTTGTTTTCTACCCTGGCTCTATCCAAGATGTCCCATTATGGATTTGATGTAGCTACAGGTCGTTGGTTCGAAAGTTATTTGTCTGACCGTAAGCAATTTGTCGAATTACGTAAGAGAAATGGTGTAGTCTTCACATCCTCCAAAAGAACACTAGAGCGAGAAGTTCCCCAGGGTTCGATATTGGGTCCACTCTTGTTTATTCTCTACACTGCAGATCTTGTAAATAGTATAAAAAAATTCAAGTTTCTGGTTATCCCAAAAATATAGTAAACACAGTAGGTAAATTAAATAATGATCTAGATCAAATTGCTGCTTGGACAGAAAATAATTGCCTTGTTTTGAATATGACGAAATCTAAGTTCATGGTTCTTGGTACTAAGACTCAGATCTCTAATACGTTGGAGGCCTTAACAACTTGTGATGTAGCTATCATGGATCAACCATTAGAAAGAGTCGATGAAGCACAAAATCTAGGCATACTGATGGACGGGAAACTGCGGTTCAAAAACCCTGTTCTGTCAGTAGTTAGCAACTGCTTTTATCGACTCAAAATTCTATACAATACTCGCGATTACCTAAGTGAGAATTTGCATGTTCATCTTTGCGAATCGTTGTTATTGTCTAGGATAAACTATTGTGACGTGGTCTATGGTGGTTGCATACTGAGTCGTACACAGAGGCTTATACAACGTGTGCAAAACGCATGCACACGTTTTTTCTATCGTATTCCTACTCGCTCCCACATCACCCCGTATTTGAACGAATCAAAACTTTTAAATATCTTGTTTGGTGTAGTTAGGTTGGAATCACCGGCTTATTTGCATAAAAAACTGCAATTTTCTAAAAGTTACTATCAGTTCAAAGTCAGGGCGATCTTGCCTCTGCACCGATCAGTGGTAGTTTAAGGTTTGCTGCGTCCAAATGTTAGAACGATATTCCCCCACATAAACGTGCTGTTACTGGTAGAACCACTTTAAACCGCAAGCTTAAAGAATTCCTACTAGCCCAGCAAAACCCGTCCAGCAAGGCTCCATAGATCAATCTAATTTTTTCCTTTCATGAAACCTATCCTATCCAATCCTGTTCTCATTATTTTAATTATATTTTTCTAGTATATACTATCTGTATCTCGTAGTTGCGTATCTTTAGGTATAAGTAAAATTATTTTTTAATATTTATTTTTTTAGAAAATACTAAGCAATAGATATGTTACTCTGATGTATTCGTTACGATGTATGTTTTTTTGTTATTTTTATTGATTCTCTTAATATGACTTATGGAGCTATATACGAGTATCTATATCGACTATTTGTTTTTACATAAGTAATGTATTATATTCCGCTTGAATGATTCCGTGCTGTCACTGGAGAGCGCTGAAACTGAAAATCAGTGCAGTGAAACTCCTCACAGTTTTTGCTGAGTCATCGCCTTTTCGTTTAATTTGTTAATAATTTCCTCTTTTTAATTTTTCTGTTTCTTTGTAAACATTTATGGTATTATTTTTATTGATTTTTTTTATTTATCATTGTTTTTTTGTAGTTGTAAATATTTTGTTTAACTTTTGTTTTTTTTTTGGTTTGGTTATTATTATTTTTGTGTTGCATATCTGTTGTGCCATATTTACGGCGAATAAATATATTTCTTGTTCTTTTTTTTCTTGATAGTTATTTTATTAGTATATTTTAAAATATATATCATGTACAGAATTGACCTCTCTACAGATTTATTATAAGTATTTTAATTTTAATTTTAGTATCTGTGTATCCCAAATGGAGTCTCTGCTTAACCGAATGGGAACTAATGTCGAGAGTATATATATATGTATGTGTGTGCTCAAAAATGCAGGAAATATAAACAATTAAAGGGCATATATATATTTAGAGAAAAATTGTGAAATGACTAAATGAAGATGTAGGGAAGTATTTTAGCTGAAACACCATAGCATGAATTTTTAACATAACATATACTCAGGCCGTTAATTCCTATTGAGGTGGGCAGAGACTATCGATCGCCACTTCGTCCGATCCTGGCAAAGGCCCTCTAGCTTCGTTTACATCCATCAATCTTTTCATACATGCTCTTTTATTTTTTATACTTCCGACGCTTGCCTTTTTGAGCACACTCTCAATTTGGTCAATTTCAATTTCACCCTCAATCGTCATGAATTCTTAGAAAAAAATATTTAGGTTTTAGTAGCTTTGCTTGCTTTTTATAGTTTTGTAACTTAAAAAAAAACATATATAACATCCAAGACACCATAGAATACTTCCGTATATTATGGTGCGCTTTTTGGCAGGATTGGAAGTAAGTAGAAAGGTAGAGAGTAACTACAAAAGACACATTAAGATGAAATAGGGCATATGCTCAAAACACAAAGGCAGGCGTTCAAAGTATGAGAAAATGAAGCTCGAGAGCACTAGAGAGGTTTGCCTGGATTGTACGAATTGGCGATGTATAGTCTTTACCTGCCCAAATGGGAACTAATAGCGTCAGTCTGTATGAACAATATGAGAAAGTCGAATAAAATAAATAAAATCACTTTTAAATTACATTATATACTGACCTCTCTTTAACTTTTTCAGGCATCACAAGATGGCGTGGATTCATCATCAATCACAAGTGGTATTGATGCAGACTATAGAAAGATTTCTGCGGGAATTATTAAAAGCACAAGAAATTCTCTCAAAAAAAGAGTGCAAAATTTTAGTAACGATTCAGATGATGCAATTATTGAACCGTTATTACAAAAAGATAAGTCTGAAACTAATAATCAGAGTGCCAAGCTTTCATTATCGAAAACAAAGACTGTCAAGTCAATCGAAGAAGGTGGTGATCAGATGAATTTAATCATCAGCAACAAATATATCGATACTTCAAGCAAATCAACTTCGTTTATTACACAAATGGGTGAAGTCGTAAAAAGCAATATGAACGAGCAATCATCTTCCAAACTAACCGAAAAATTAGTCAGCCATGCAAGTGATTCCATGAGTTATATTGATGAATCTAATAAAAACTTGTCAAATTCTGGAACAGAAACTGAAAATGTAAGCGATAATAAAGATGAAACTATTCTGTTAATACTCACAACTGCTAAAATACATGCAGACGGATCATCTCAATGCAAAAAACAAGACTCAGATTGTAATAAAGTATCGATTAAAGAAGAAAAAAGCGAAGTTAGTTTAACGACTCATCAAATGCCAAAAACATTTGCCAATAGTATTTTAAAGCAAAATCAGCCAACGGCATATTCTTCGGAAAATAAAGCTCCTTGTAGGAATCCGCAGACAATTCCAACTGAAAACAGTAAAAATAACACCGATAGTTGCCAATCAGGAACAAAATCATTGAAATTTAATGATATTCACATTAAAGAAACAAAAATTAATCCTACAACAATGGAGTTTGATTCATCATCGGGTACAAAAATGAATAATCCAGTTAGTCAATCGAAAGACAAAAACCTCGTAAGTGCAGAATTTGTTGATAATATATATAGTAAAGGCACAGGAAAAGAAAAGACAATAATTTTAGAAAATAAAAATGTTGAAAATAATATTCCTTCTACTAGTGATATTAAGAATAATAAAAGTGTGACACTTATAAAGAATATTCAATCATTAGATGATATTGAAACCATTCCTAAAACTTCGGAGAAATCCATTAATAACGTTAAATCAATGGTAAATGACCCATCCAGAATATTTGTTCCGATGGGAAAGTCATTGCATCGCCAAATATCAACAACAAAAGAAGAAATAAAGCCAATAGAGGTCAGGAAAGATAGGACTTACAACGAAAGTTCCTCAAAACTTAAAAGTTTGTCAAAAACTGATTTGGAAATCGAGAAAAACCTTGGAACCAATGAAAAACATGCTGGAACAACAAGCAAGGATGTAATCAACATAGACAAGAAATCTCCGGAAAGATCGAATACAAAAACAATTTGTGTATCAGATAGTTCTAAATCTACATCTATAAAATCCGGAGTTTCAAACTTTAAGTCCGCTTCGGTAATACCGACTTCTAGTTCTAGTATAGCTCCAGTAACTACAAGTGCAAATAACATATCTACGAGTAAAAACAAAAGTAGTAAATTAGCACCAACAAAATCTAACTCAACTAATCATAATAAGAATCAAGCGCCCCATTAAAACATTTCCTGACTTCTCTGTCCATTTCTGCTCAATCAGATTGATAGTCTTTGTAACTTAGATATTATCTAATATTAAAAATAGATGTGTAATATTTATAAGAGTATGAATGTACATGGTGTTATCCTTTGAATGTTGTTGTTTTATAGAGCTTATATTTTACAAAATGTGAAGTATGACATTCACAATATATTAGATACGTTAAACGTGTTATTTGTATAGAATATATTGTCAGTATCTTCTTTAAATCTCATTAATTACTTTTGGAGTTAGTCAGGGTGAAAAACTCTTTATAATTACTGTTTTTAGACTGCAGTTTACTTAGGGATAATAAATGTTTCCATAGTTTAAATTAATTACAATAATCTGAGATGTCCCAATAAATGTATTTATAAAGTGTTTAAGATGTCGCTAAATGTTACTACAGGTAGATTTTATTATGTTAAAACATTTTGTCACTATGGTAGCGTGTTAAAAATATTGTTCAACGATATAAAACCATTATTAACAAGCCTATATGTGTTTTGTAATGCTGATTATATTTGTTTTTGAAAGGCTTGAAAAGAATTCGTATATACTCGTTCAAGAGTTAGTGAAAATCAAAGTATGTTTTTGTTATTTATTTCTTACATAATGTCAAATATCAAATCATGAACAATATATAATCAAAAGGTGAACACAGCACAGTAAAGGAAAAAAGAGTTCTTAACATACGATAAGAAAGTTTTTTACAGATATATTTTTTATTTTACCATGTGGTCACTCAGCCTTAAAAAAAGATACTGAGTTTCATAAGTGAAAATGGTTTAAAAGATGAAAAAAGATTCTCACTCATAAAAAAAAATGATTTTCTTATAGGATCGTAACAGTGTAGTATTAGTATATTGCGTGAAAGTTCAGCAGCATGTAATTTTTTTAGCGGTTTATTTTTTGGAAGGAGATACGGAGTGGTGCTAAGTATAAAAAACAATATTTTTCATAGACATTATGTACCTCCAAGTAAATCTTTGATTTGTCTCACAAAATGTCAATTTCTGTACTTGGTATATAGAAACAAAAATGATATTTACAATCTTCTATTGGAAGTGCTTATTCTTTAGTAATAGGAATATTTTAAATTAACTCTCCGAACTTCACCATCAAATGTTGGCAGCATTGCTTTATGTTAATATATAACCAGTATCTCTTTTATTTGAGGTAATATGGCATGGAAAAAATATGGTTTATACCTCTGTAGAGTATCCTAGTGAATGTTGTTCATAAAATGAATAATCACTAGACTAAAATTATAGGTAAAACCAAATTTGAAAATGAAGCTAACTCTCAAATCAATCGGGAAACTGGACATTGTCAAATCGACAAAATTGGCATTGATTGGCAACCAAAGTAAAAAAAAAAAAAAAAAGGCATTTATTTCACAAAATTAAGTAGTTTACAATGGATTGGTTTCGGTCAAAGTCAAGCTGAAAAAGTTGTAAAACTTATTGGGTCAGCAAATTTACGCGATCGGGGGTTTAATATTATAGTGCTAGATTATGCTTGTGCACTTTGGAAAAGTGTTTATAAATGGCTCAAATATGTCATAAGCAACTCTATTTTATTAAAAAATAAATAAAGTCATCATTTTCTAAATCAATCAAACAGCTATAACTCATAGACCCTATAACCTCTATGCAAAACTAATAATATAAGTCTAAAAAGATGTTCATTCAGCAGTATTTATGTATTATGTGCAAGTATCTAGTTATCAAGTAGCTCAATTCCTTCTTATCCGTCTGTGTTGCACAATAAACATTTGCAAGGTAAATCTAAGATACAATAAAAATATCTTCTTACATGACGTTTGAGCGTATGTTTTTATATATTTGCGATCTAGAAAAAATACTCTCTTATAGGTTAAAAAGAAGACTCCGGAAGAAAATATCTATTTTAAATCTATTGGCGAATTGATTAAGATTATTATAATGCACTGAAACTATCATTTACTTAGAAAGTGACTCCTAAAGATGGTTCAATATTTTAAAATAAGGAATTTTAAAAAAGGAAATGAGGTAAACAATATATTTAAAGAAACTTTCTTTGTAATAAAATGTCCATCAAACAAATTAAATGCATAAAGCGGTAATGATGAAGATAAGTTTAGTGTTTTAGATACCGATTGAAATATTAGCTAAATAAGAGATGAACGTTTTTGAATTTATGGTCATCATTTTTAGATATATTTATTTTGATAAATGTAATGATATACGATCTTCTGTATAAGAAATATATGTGTTGTAGGTAATATAGATGTGTCCTAAAATATTTACACCTGTTAATTTTAGATGGAAATTGATTTTATTGCCAAAGAAATATTTTGGATAGTGTGCGTAACGTAATGTAGTACTGAGAGTTTGGTGAAGTAGGTGAATAGACGCGATCGCTAAAGTCGAAGATAATTATTATCATATGAGTTGCATAGTATAGATCTACGATTTTAGGAGAGAATTTAATGGAGGACGAACTTTTACACGGTTATTATAATATATATGCACACACACAATACATCAGTACTATGCAATGCGTCTACGTATATTAAATATTCCAAAAAACCTTGAGTACTTTACTAAGTGAAAACAATCCGTGTATTGTTCATACCTATTTATTTACAGAAAAAATCATTGTGCAACTACACATCTACAGGGCAATAGTATAGTAGAGCTTTGTATAGAATTCCCGAGAAATAAGTATATTTATATGTGACAATTAAATGAAGCCTAATAGCTATATTGTAACTGTTGTTAAATTAAAATGATGTATTTTAGACAATTATTGATTTAATCGATGTTATATAGATGTTTATTGTAAATATTAGGAAATAATGAATTTCAACCACAAATTAATTCTATGTTAGTGCATTATAGCGGACTGTTTTCTTGGGTGATATATATAGATTGGAAATTAGCGGTGGAACTACGAGGAAAAAAAAAGATTATGAATGCAATCAATTCCAAGGTGGGATACTTGTTTGTGATAAAGCGGGTGTTAGATTTAGAGTTGTTGTGTCATTAATAAAAATATGTGGTTATTCAATATTTAGTTTTATTTGTGTGCCGTGTGTGGATTTTTCCCACAGGAGTCGTAAGAGGCGACTTAGGGTTCATAGTATGTTTTGGGCGATGTGGCAAAATAGCCATCGTCAGGCATTATTTATTTTACTATATTCTCCCGAATTCCAAATGTGGCTGAAGAATTCGTGATTCCGAAATTTTGGCTACCCCTTTTTTAGTTACATATTGGTGAGTATAGGTACAGTCAGATACTCATCCTACACGCCCTTGCCAGGTTTTATATTTATCATGGTTCTTACTCGACGAAATCATTGAGTATTAATTATCATAAAACGAGTATGAAACTGTATATTGCCATGGGGGATGAAAAATAAAATAACGAGAACAAATAACGTATTTCATACAAAATACTATCTAGCATAGGCTACATCAATAGGTGATTTTAAGATGTTATGAAAATACAGCTGTTATCATGTAACCAGTAGAGCCTCTGGTGCATCAACTTATCATCTAATTCAGCCACGGTCACTGAACTGGTGATGTGTGTGTTTTAGATTAATTACATACATAAAAAGATTGCCAGAGCTTCGGTAAAAGAAATTCCTTAGCAACTCATGGAAGTTGAGTAAGGAAAGATTTGAAAATAAAGGTTTTTGGTGATGGGTCTCCAACCGCATCGCCCAAAAAATACCTCGTCGTCTCTTACAAACACCTATGTGAAGAAATGGAGCGGTGCTATTCTGAACCGAAACCACATATTATTCTATTCTATTATTTCCCAATACTCGAATCTGTCATTCTAAGAAAGGGTAGCCACTTTTGGAAGTAGAAGGGGAAAAGAGGACCAAATAAAGCATTTTGCTTGATGTAGTTAGTTGAAGATAGGCCTTGTGAGACTACCACAGTAAGAGTGCTATATTAATCCGAAAAATTAGATCATGATTTGCAATTCTCTGCAGAGATTCGCAGCTCATAATCTGGTAGAGTTACTCGTACAATAATGTAGAGCGCAACAGAGGCTTTTTTCAATAGGTTTTGTTTTAAAGGACTGAATAAGCAGCTGACTGTGCTCGTTGGCAATAGTTGAGTTGCTCGACTGGCTTGGCTGCCCCCTCGCTCGCACTCAGCCGCTCAGCCGTGCTACACTCACACCACTCAGTCACTCAGTGTTCGGAATTGTGTGAGCGCGCACGCGATGTGGCGCTTTCACCAGCTCCGATATTATCGCAGACAAACCCAGTGAGACTGTTGTTTAATTTTTTTAAGTTTCAAAACAATTAATGAGTTCATTGTGAAAGGAATTTTCTTCGGCAAATGTGCAGTGATCTGGAATTCAGACATTTGTGAATGTGAACGTTTATGTTAATTTATTATTTTGAAGTTTGTGAAACACAACGGAAAACTGATTTGCATAAAATTTGGCGGAAGCATAATGTAAGTATTTTAGAATAGTGAGAGTTTATTTATGGTTTGTTGTTCGAGCTAACAAAATATTTTTCATTTATTTCAATAGCTTGATCGCTAGGTGTTGTGTTACGACTGAGGGAGCTATTTGATATTACTAAGGATTCCCAATAACTTTTTATTACTAACTCACCAGCTAACTAGTAACTAGTAAACAAGGCACCAAAGCGCATTATTTAGGATTTACCATTTATAGGGTAATATTCTTATACTTATCTATACTCTCGACAATATATCTCAAAAAGAGTTGGCCAGAGCCACTCTAAAATATGAATAGAATAAGATGTTTAATTAGAGGATTTCTAAGTATTCGGTTCCTGCCGAACTCACAACAATCACATGATAAAGTCCCAAAATCATTTATCACCATCCAGGACCCCAGGAAGAACTGATTTCCTAATCCGACACTACACGGCATCGTTGCTGTTTAGTGTCGGCTTAGAACAACACAACCCCATTTCTTTCGGTGGGTGTACGTAAGAGGCGACTAACGGTATTAGGGCTTTTAAGGAATTTTTGGGCGATGCGGTTGGAGACCCATCACCAACAACCTTTATTCCACCATCTTTTACCCAAGGAACTTCCAAAAGTGGCTGAGGAATTTCTGATTCCCTAGGTCTGGCTACCCCTTCAAGTGATTCATAGCCGTGAGTATTATGTATGTATGTATGTACGGCATCGTGAAAAACATTCTTCATTTTACTTCATTTTTATATGATTTACCATCCCGTTATTGCCGACATAACTTTGAAAAGTAGCTGAGAATTGCTAATGACGAAATTCTAGCCTTTTTTCAATAATATAGAACGAATAGATAGGTATCCCGTTTGCAGGCCAGTAATGAACTTATAATAAAAATAAATATGTATTTATACATTTTGAGATCTAGCAGGGACTAGGTGGACAAAACAATCGCTAGGCCGTAATCAGAATGTTCAGTGGGTAAGGCGGGCTTGTATTTACTACACATGCTAAAGATAGCTACAAGCTTTTTAAACTGAATTACGGATAGTTAGTTTTGAGGGGCATTGATTTTATTAAATGCATACCTGCTATAGAATAGAATAGAAAATACTTTATTGCACATCAAAAATAAAATATGTACAAACTTTCAGTACAAAAGCAAAAGTACAATTGGTGGTCTTATCAATAAAAGCGATTTTTTCCATATAATACATACATATAAGAATGCTTAATCAGTAACAATTCAAATATATTATTTTAGATGCTTAGATGTAAAGCCTTCGCAGTTGGGAGGATAAGAGCACGACCTCAAATGAAGGAGGCATGCGCTCAAATCCTGAAACAGGTTTTCACCTCTATCTTTTTAGTTTTATGTGTGGTTACTAACGTTATGGAAAAATATACTCTTGAACACCATGTGTTGTTGAAGGTATATTGAATGATTTGATATATATTCGAATTTTAGCTTTAGAGCTTAGGACCTGTATCGCGACATCACTATGTCAATGATCCAAGCAAAAGTGGGTAACTCTGAACGATCAATAAGATTTCAAATATAGAGCCCCATCACCTTTAGTAGCTTCTCACGTAACCCGCGGCAATAAATTGGTTAGTGCTATTCTGAGCCGTAACTAAACAGTTATTATTTTGTGTAAATTTAAATTGCAAAATTTTAATCTTACGGCCCTTTGACATCTATTGCAAAGCTTACGGTGTTGATTTCTGAACATATTAGTCTGTACTACTACTTTCATCTCGGTTTACACATTTAGTATCTTTGCCATACAAAAATAGTTAAAAGGGATCCTATTACTTGAGACATCAAGTGTCTGTTGCCGGTTTGTCCCTCTGTCAGTCTGTCACAAACTACTGCCTATTAAACCGCAATAGTTAGACAGCTAAAATTTCACTCATATTTCTAATGGTGCTATTTCTACAAAAACCAGAACAAAACTATAGTGTGCAGTGTACCTACACTACACACCTGTAGAATAGCACTACTCCATTTCTCCCATCGAGTGGTTGTAAGAGGAGACTACGGAAATTTTAAGCGGTTTTTGGGGGATGCGGTTGGAGACACATCCACATAAACATTTATTTTACAATATTTTGGCTACTCCACTTCCATAGGAGGCTAAAAAATCTTCCTCCAAGCTCTAGCTTTTTGGCCGTGAGTATATGTTTGTATGCAGAACAAAACGAATATTAAAAGGCGCTCGCATACAACAAACGTTATTTTATTGTTCATTTTCGATGGATATAAAATTAATTTTCATTAATTAATGAATGCTGAAAATGTATGATTTCAAAAATTTACAATGAAATAAAAATAATGTTTTTAATAGATTATGCTGCGGAAATCTTCATGCACAAAACTAAATCTAACTTAGCGTTCTGTTTAAAAAAGAAAGTTTACCTTTAAAGCCTGAATGATAAGATGATACGCAAAATCTTTCAGTATTGCAAGAAATAGTCAGATAATAGTAATTAAATGAACTATTTATCGTACAGTATGTCACCATTATTCTACCTGCTCTACAATGCCACGCAGACAGATGGCTTATCAGAGTAACTAGTGCGAAAGCATAACCATTTGATAACACATCCATGTTTGCCGAGCAATTATTGGCTGCACTCAATATTTCCATCTACTTTTTATTACTATTTTCATTACAACTCTATGACTCACCGAATAAACGACCTAGCTCGTGCGTTCATTCAACATGAAAATGAACTTTTGTAAAGGCAATGTGTTTAAGTAAGGTTCTAATTAACCAAATACACTATGTCCAAGTTACTTTAAATTTTCACTTGTGAGCTGCTTAACAAATGGATCTACTTAATTAGGCTTTTTTTGTATGTAAACCTCTTGTCGGGATTATTACTAATTAGTTAAGCAAATAAAATATTTTTCCTGCTAATGTTGAAAATTCGTATTTGCTTAATTGATTAGAAATGGATCCACTGTGAGACAAGTTAAATAGAAAACGGTCGACTGGTTTCGTCCGATCCAATATAGTCCTGTTTTTATTAATATATATAAAAATAATTTAAATGAAATATCCTTACTATAATAAATTATTTTGTCGTATGATGTAAACTTTCATGGACCTTTTTTCCCCATGTATACTAAAGAAGGGTGACTACAGATATACTCGTACATGACTTATATATTAGTAAGTCAGCAAGTCGATATACGTCACAATAATAGTGAATTGTCACAGCTAAAATTTGTTATAGAATAGAATGTAATAATATTTAAAACTTAACTGTTAATATGTACTTACCCAGCTAAATTTTATCTACAATCAAATATTAGTAGTATGACTTTAATGACAAGTCCTTATGGAAGTATATATCGATTGAACAAAATGTTTTGCGAAACATATTATTATTTGAAAGTACAGCTCTATTCCGTGAGAACCCAAGTTTAGAAACGTAATCAACAAAAAAGAATATGTAAATTTAAAAGAAAATCGATACTTTCTAAACGATGGCACTATTGGAACCAATATGCATTCAATACGTATTGTCGCCATAGGAAACCAGAGATGTAACAAAAGCATAGTAGCTACAAGTAGTATAGCACCGTGGTTAATAAGCATGTGAAAGAGTGTGAGAGTTGTTAATAACAAGTGTAATGAGAATACCTTAGAGAAATTAAAAGGTGTGTCGGTTAGCGTGCGAACCTTCGAGAAACCGCGAGTACGGAGTTGCACTCGTCAGTACTTTCCAGCCATTCATAGCTGAACTTCTTCGTCTTGTTTTTATCGATCTTTTACTCTCTTCATTATTTGAGAAATGATTACTTAATTGTTAAGAGCTTTCTTTATCTCTCAGGAGTTGAATAAGTTTACAGTTAATCTTCGCATATGGTTTTGTGAGATATGATTTCGGGTTCATAGAATTGATATTTCAAACCAAGATTTATTAAAATGTTGGGTTGCTTAAACCATGTTCTGTGATGTTAGGTGTAATGTGCAATAGACTAAAAACTAGAAGGTTTGAGATGTTAATGTGGCTCCAATTTATACCTTTAAAACCGATTCCAATATTACTTGTATTTAAATGGTATTCATATAGTTGATTTTGTTACTAATCACGCAATAGTCACATTAAAAGCCCAATACCCTTAGTCATATCGTATGCCGTAGCCCAATACCCTTAGTCACCATGGGGAGAAACGGGCTGAATTTATTCTGAGCGGACATTACAAATTTGAACAGATGCCCCCAAACATACTAGATGATATGAAGACGATATTGAGGGCCCTTTAATGTATATCGCATTATGTCAGAGTTTTCAAAATTTAAGTTATTACATTAAGAGTACACTTTGCACTTACACAACCATTGAAGATCAAAAGAATGAACATCCCAATTTTGGAGTTTTAGAAAAAATACTCTAGGATAAATACGATTCAATATTCATTGCCGTTTGAGAGATTGAAGAGATTGAATGTATTATATAATATAAATGTAAAATTTTCACCACAAATACACATTTCATGTTAAAAGGATGTGCACCTCACTCGTTTCGCAAATCCAATTAAACTTGTCTCCTATTTCTGCTTGAGCGCAAGATTTGTAATTCAAATACACCGTGTGAAAAGTACCGGCGCTACTTGTATCGATAATGTACATAAAAATGCGTTGTGTAAGTCCGCAATGTTTGTATTCATACAGATGTACACTTAACAATCGGCCAAGTAGATTCGAACAGGTGTACGGTGATCGTAAAGTCATGATGCACGTTGGATTGCGAAACAGTTTGAGGCTGATCTTCCCATAGCACCGCCATTAAACAAGTGCCGGCTACCTCGGCTCACCTCACGATTTCTGTTAACATTCTAAACAATGCGAACTACATAATTGAGCTTTGCAACAAAAGTGTAAAGGTGTCATTGTGTTCTTTCATTAGCAGCAGCTGAGCTCATACCACGTTTATTGATTCAAACAAATTTTATGATATGACCAAACGTAATGACCAAATTAATAATGCTGCTAATTAAACAATACCCGCTGCAATTTCATAAACATTTTATCAAATAATGGATCGTTGAGAATGTCGGTCTACGTAATTGCAAACTATTTTAACTACTTCTGTCCAATCGCAATCAGATTTATTTTAATGTGTGGTTATGACACAACCCTATATAAAAATCTGCGATAAATACAAAATACCCAAGTAGGTCTTGAAACAGTAACCACGTGGTATCAACTACTATTTGAAATTCTGTGCATAGGAGGTATGCTATAAAGTTACGAACAGTTCACTGTCTGAATCCACTAAGTTAAAACCACGATAGAGCCAAATTTGACAAACACATCCACCTCTCCTACGCCCGATTTCTGAATTGAGTATTCAAGTTGAGAACGACTTAAGTATCGTTTTGTCTCATTCAGTTGTTCAGATTTCAATGCGACAGAACGATACTTAAGTTGTTCTCAGCTGGAATACTCAATTCAGAAATCGGTCGCTAATCTTTTAACCAATTGATAGTAAATCTTGAGGCCGCCTAAGAGACAAAGAAGAGATGATAAACTAATGTTTATCATCTCTTCTTAATCGACATGCTGTGTAGTGTCGCCTTAGAATAGCACTACCCCATTTCTTCCGGTGGGTGTACGTAAGAGGCGACTAACGGTATTGGGGCTATTAAGGGATTTTTGGGCGATGCGGTTGGAGATCCCACTCAACTTTCCAAAAGTGGCTGGGGAATTTCTAATTCCTTAGCTCTGGCTACCCCTTTTAGAGATTTATAGCCGTGAGTATATGTATGTATGTACGTATGTATGTATATCGACATATATGCGGGCGCGACGATGCGGGCAGACCAAATGAGAGTCGAGGCTCAAAGGAGCTGGAGTGGCAATCACGTACCGAACGGCCTGGTTCGGATAGGCCTTAAAACACTTGGTCAAGGTTACAGGAAGCTGATGGATGCGGGCAGCGCTACAACGGCATTGGCATAAAACTATCAAAATTTGCAAAGGTTGCTATACTGATAGATTAATTCGAATTGATTTAATGGCCATAATTTATATTTCCCTTCGCATCGACACCTTATTATATCATAGTAGAAGATTCTGATACTAACCAAATCTATAAAATTTTAATTTTAATTTTACTTTACAAAAGCTATGAAAATTGCGACTTGATCAGCAAAGGGATTCTTAGGATTCGCTTCGCTAACAATCGAAATATTCACCTAAAATTATTCTTTAATGGACTGCCTCCTTCGTCTAGTATAGCCCTTAGTTTCAGATTTAAGAAAGTTAGAGAAACTAACGAGTAACTCTACTGTCATACAAAAAAATACTCGAGATTTCTCCAGCCACATTGCCTAACAATCACTTAAAAATCTCAAAACTCCAAGTCGCCTCTTATGAAACCCACTGGCTGGAGAAGGTTAGTACTATTCTAAGCCGATAATAAACAGATAAAAGGTAAAGTAAAAAAGATAAATATTGTACGTGTCCAACAATTCCTTGATAAAATACTATGATATTTCCGAGGTATATTTATTCTGTAATTAAAATAATGGCAATCGTGCGAAGCCGTGGCGGATTACAATATTAAAGCTTTGAATGAGCGATAATTCTAAAATCACTCTTACTTCTCATTGCCTTTAAAATATGTGGCTACTTTCTTCATAAACAATTAAATCGTAATTCGTTGGTTTTATTTGAAAAGAAGTCTTTTTAGTTGAGTAATTTAGATTTGATCAAATATGTTTATTATGCATTGATAATACATTATATATATGCATTAATAAATAAATGGCGTGTAGTGCCGGCTTAGACTGTCACGTGTGTTAGAATGTCACCATCCCTTTATAGTCCCGGGTGTCTTAAGAGGCGACTAAGGGAGCCTTTTAAGTTGTTTTGAGCGATGCGGTTAAAAGGCCCCATCACCAACGATTCTTTATTTCTGCCACTTGTCCCCTATCAACTTCCAAATATGGCTTAAGAGTTTCTAGCTCTAACTCTAGCTAACCCTTAATGGGATTTATTGCCGTGAGTATATGTATTGTATGTATTTAATAACAATAACTGTTTAAACGTACCAAAGGCAAAATCGATCAGCAACAGGATCACCAAATTTTACCCGTTATCATGTATAATAGGGTTAGGTTATGTAAAATACGTGATAGTTGAAGTAGTCGTAAGTAAGTAGACGTAGAAAATCACACGGGTAAGTTATACTTAGTCCTGTAACAGTGTTTTCTATTTATAAAAAAATCGGTGTTAAGCCCTCGACGTGACGTGAGTGCACTGTCCATCAAAACGTAGGTAATCTGAATACCAGATGACGTTAATATTACGTATGCCCAGAAGAATTAGTACCTCTGCTACCCTTTCGCGGATATACCGCGAGAAAGTTTAAATTAACTGGAGTAAAAAAAATACACAAAATCTAACGTGGACAGTTAAAGTTCAGAATACAATTTATTATATTCAACACATCACGTTTTTCAGATTACTAGAAATCAAATTGATTTACCATTTAACGCTAAAATAATCATAAGATTTCATGGTTTTCCTTCCAATACATTTTAAGCGTAGTTTCGTCAAGTCTCTGATTTATAGCTGTGAGTATACAGCTGCATGCGATTTTTTTTGCAGGCTAATGTAACAGCTTTAGAATAATGCTCTATGGTAACAGCTATCCGCTTGGTGGCTCAAACTTCGTCGCATCCTTTACCTCTTAGTTCATTAATGTAGCAAGGCTATACATCTATAAAGCTAGAAATAGAAATGTAAATATAATCTTTGTTATCGGAAAAGATTAAATTGTTTAATGGTTATGACTCATCGAGGCTCGTATCAGTCGGTGCAATGTAACTCACACTGCAAGTTAGCTTCAAAAGAAAATACGTTATTTAGTCGTATCAGGCTTCAGTGGTACGCAACCCCTAATACATATTATCCTTAGTTGCTTTCCCCTATTGTATCCTAGCAATATTGATCGGCTGAGGAAGTATATCCTATCCACCGCTACAATAATAGCTGTACAGACTTCAAACTATAATTTGTTCTTGCTATGCGTATTTAATTACATTGACCCATTATTTAATTAAATTCTAATATCTTATTTATTCGTACACACACTGAGTTTCAGAATTGGCAATTCCCCTGCCACTTTTGGAAGTTTAATGAGGAAAGGATGTTAAAATAAAGGATGGTGGCCTCCAGTCATATTGCCCAACATTTACTCAAAAGCCGAAGTGTCCTTTTAATTATAAAAGTAAATATAAATATATTTCTTCCCACGGGCTAATACCCATAGTAAATAGGTAATTAGGTATTGTTCTGCTAATACAGTTATCTTAATTAGACATTGAATTTTACAGTAATACCTAGTTAGGTACATTTAAACTTTCCTCCGTCTAACTAGACACTAAAGAAAAAAGGAAGGATGTGAGGTTTTACTTAGTTATTAATAGCTCGAACTGGTTCTGATATATCTATAATTATGATCGTTCCCAGTCTCAGTGGATGTAGGTAATTACTAAAATCCTAGGTTGTAATTGTAAATGGAAAGTAGAGGACGTTGCTCTGTTATTTAAAAAACTAGTTAAACAGTTGCCAGTCGTCGGACGCGAGGATTCACGGTTGAGCGCCCTTGCCACCTGCTCGTTGCCCAACAAATGTGCTTCAATTTATACCCTTAATTTTAAGGCAATTAAGGCTATAATTGTGTGGTATAAGTATAACTGATATAGTTCGGCCGTACAGAAGGCACCGACACAGACACAACGCCCGCACCATGGTTAATCATATCGCACTAAACTTAGGTAATGCATGTGAAATATGGTTATGTGGTTATTCGTGCGTAGCTTTTGTTCTGTGTTTTGTAATTTAACAAAACTTTACGTGAGATGGAAACTTTAAGAACAGCATTATTTTATTACGCACAATTTATTGTGTTACATTATAGATTGTTTTAATATTGGGAAATTTGCGTGTATACACCCAAAAAATATTTTTTATGTAAAACCCTCTCAAAGATATAATAAGTACTTATTTATATTATAGATTAGAACGTTTAAATAAGCAGTATGAAATATTATATATGTTACAAATTGAAGATTTGCTTTTTGAAAATAATACGACCAAAGACGCCAACATGTACGTAGATCCTAATATGTCAAATACCTCATTCGTGTTATTTTACAGATATATCTCATAAAAACTCACACTGAAAGACGATTTCAATAAATTCCTCTTATTGTTTATTCCTTAGTACATTAACTTAAAGTAGTAAAGATGATGACATGAATATTATTCGACACAAAAGGCAAGGTAAGCGATTAGTAGCGCTTAGCGACCAAGTTGTATGCGATTGTGCCAGCTCAATATTACATTAGACCTAGAATTATATTATCTGTGATTAGACGCAATGAGTCTTCATAGCACTTGATCAAAAATAAATTCAAAGCCAAGTTCAAGAAAAGTTCAATACTATCCCAGTAGCATCCAAACATTATATTACTCTGTCTTTGTGTACTTCGTTCGATACTGTCCCAGGGTGAAATCGATAGCCGTGAGTATAGGAGATGTTGGGTTAGCTAAAAAGGGACTACATGTACTAGTAATACCGCGTAGTTATTTGGATCTTTAATTTGAAATAAGCTTTATACCAATGTATAACTGCCACGCACTATACAAACAGTATACATTGAATAGACTTGCAGACATTGACGTTTAGTAAAAATAACGCAATATGGAGGGAGGTTATAGTATATGGCTGCCAGACTAGCGTTTTGTTATATAGGTGTATAACTTTAAATAATGTTTTATAATGAAATATACATTTACCACAGATTATGCCCACTATTTTATGACATGGAATGAATGGTGATTTGTAAGATGTGTCAAGTCGTTGGGACATCATCTTGATGAGGATTTAATTTATGTGAATGTGTGGCTCAATAAAGAAGACCCGAATATCCCCGAAGGGGTTGGCAGAGGTACTAATACTTCTGAATATCACGTGATATTGTCACCTGGTGTTCAGAGTACCCACGTTTTGCATGGACAGTGTACTCACGTGATAGGGGGCAGGCCTCTCGCCGTTTTGTACGAATACACTGTCACATGACTAAGTACAACTCAGCCATGTGGGTTTCCTCACGATTAACCCTCACCGTTAACAACCATGATAAATTAACCACACATAATATGTACCTACATATTATGTCTTTAGAAAAGACAAATTGGTGTAGGCCCGACCCGGGATTTGAACACTAGTCGTTATTATTTATATGTTTATATTTTTATTTATTTTATTTCCCATTATATACATACATACATACATACATATTCTCACGCCGTTAGTTCCCATTGGGGTAGGCAGAGACTATCGATCGCCACTTTGTACGATCCTGGCAAACCTCTCTGGCTTCGTTTACATCCATCAATCTTTTCATACATGCTCTTTTATTCTTCATACTGCGGACACCTGCCTTTTGAGTACATTTTCTATTTGATCCAAATGTGTCCTCCGAGGTCGTCCTCTACTAACATTACCTTCCACATTGGCTGTATATATCTCTTTCACCAATTTACTGTCATACATCCTCTCATTATATATTTCCATGAAATACTGGAATATATAATAATAGTTTATCCTGCGGTGAATCTATAAATTTTAAAGGCAAACTTAAATAAGTAAAATTCGATTCAGTTATTTTAAGAAAAGCTCTTGTAACATACATCTATTGTAACAACACATTAGTGATTTTTTAGATAGTTTTTAAATTAAAATGTACGTGAGTGAGTGATTAGTTTTGCAGATTTAAACTATTTTCTCAACAATGGTAAAAAATATGAATTGTAAATTTTATAAGCGCGGTTCACTAAGCAGTATTGGAAGTTTGCGGTTTAGTTTAAGCAAAACGATTTGTGGCGAACTTAACGCATCCATAGTAATATTAGCTTTCACTTCAACAATTTTGTAATTTCACGTTATGATGAAAGAAATGTGATAGAAAATGACAATTGACTTATTTGTCTCCCAGCTTTACCGAGAAGTTCAATCAGTAGTGTCCCATTATTGTTATGCAAAAGTGTGTTTCTAAGGAAAATACGTGTCTTGTCTTTGTGTTGGGTTGTAAGGCGAAGAGGATTTCTGAAATGAACATGTATGTTTAAAAGAAGGCTGGCTCGCAGGTGCGCTGACCGATCCGGGATAATAATACAACCTAGAAGTTGGGAATAGCGGGGTTATTGCACTAGCTGTGTCCAGTGACTGCGGACGGCCTTTCCCGGCCTCGCGCTTCATGCAACTCTTTAGTCTTGATCACTGCATCCTGCCGCCCGCTGGCACTTAGATAAATAATTATTGACGATTGATTATTAATTAATTACTATTACTCTGGATACTAAGTTTGTAAAATAAAGAAGTATTTAATTTATTACCTGGTTAAATTATCTTTCTGTAGAGGTGGCAAATGTGTACCTGATTTCAAAGATGGTGACAAAGAAATATCTCAGTGAAACACCGTAACACAATTGAAAATTAAATTGTATATATAATTGTATTTTTTTAAGGTCTCTTTTTACAAATTTTATTCAATTTCCAATTAAAAATAGAAATTAGTTTGTACCGATTAAGTAGATGGGAGCAACACAATTGGTTTCACCATGTTTTTGGACATCTACCTAACATCAACATATTAAGTGATATTACTAATAAATAAAGGATAAATAAAGGAAAGAAAAATGTCGACACAGGCGGGAATCGAACCCGCGACCTCGGGTATACGCCCCCGTCGCTCTGCCAATTGAGCTATTGTGTCAATGGCTGCCAGTGCGAAATTTTTCTACCCTTTGTTTCTTTTACACTTTTAAGTAGTGTTTGCGTTCCCTAATTTTTCTTTCCTTTATTCATCCTTTATTTATTAGTAATAATCCCCACATGAGGTTTTCATGAACAAAAACATTCAAATTAAGTGATATTAAAAAAAAATATGCAGAACGTGGGTACTCTGAAGACCAGGTGACAATGTCACGTGATATCCAGATGTATTGGTACCTCTGCCAGTTCCTTCAGGGATCTCGTTGAGATTTCCAAAAAAAGGTTAGGAAGAGATTGATTTTAGTTATAATAAAAAATTTAACACCAAAAGTTAGTTCTCAACATTACCCTACAAAATAATCTGAACAGCACAACCGAAGAACCTTTATTGTAAAGCGAGAATGTCAAGGAAATACTCTCCTCTGAACATCCAACTAACATTAAAACATTACTCAATCCGTGCTGGCGGCGATGGCGTATTGTGCGAGTAGCGAGTGCCAAGTAACTCGACCGAATATCGTCTTGTGGAATGCACTTCTTGCGCTCAGACTCGAGATGCCGTTATTCGCGACTCGCTATGCAACAAGCCGAACGAACATTATCGCGGGATCATCTAACCTCGCATCGGCGATACTCTGCCTATTAGACGCTGCATCTACTGACACTTGAAAGGCTTCTTAATGACTTAATTCTGACCTGTTTTACGCGACGTTGTCAATTCCGACCATGTACGACATCGAGTATCGAGGTGACAGACCTACATTTTGTTGACAAATTGGATCTACTATTTTATACGTAAACCTATTATAATCGCACTATTCGTTCCGCTTAGGTTAATCACCTGGTTGCATACTCAACCATATTATTTTCCGTTTGTTTATGTTTTTTTCAAATAGCTGCCTCACATACTACTTTCTCACTACATCGTTCGTGTATAAAAATATTTTTATAAAAAGCGGGAACAAATATACATCATCTGTGATTTCTTATTAATTTCAAAAACCTCTCACGGTTCATAAAGGCATATATAGCCTTTGAAATACAGACAGAATCTTGGCAATAGGCTCCCATTTCATCCTAACAAAAATTCCTCATCTGCACAACTTGGATCTTCCAGCCCGTACATTGATAGCTTACTTTTCTTCCCAGCTAAGCAATGTACGCCCCGTCGACGACGTCCACAACGTCCGAGTCTCGTCGCTGCTCGTCCAACGACCGTCGAGTGCGCGTTGTGAGGTTGGTCCGTCCGCGCCGACCGTCGCCCGCCTTCGGGTTCTGGCTGCGCGGGGGGCGGGAGCACGCCACTGGGTTCTTTATATCCAGGATTGAACCGAGCTCTGTGGCGCAGGCCAATGGATTGAAGGTCAGTAGTGTAAATAATAATGTGACATGGTCAAACTGCCGATACGCAATGTTATTTCAAGAATTGTCAAAGAGCTTCGGAATACATAGCCTACAATAATGAAATTTATGTTGATTTGTTTTTTTTTTGTTTTCAAAGCCGACACTACACAGTATAATATTGTATACTAAGAAATGTTATAATCTATATGCAAGCCGACTAATACATAACATTACGAATTATGAAGAGCCTTTAGCAAAATAAAGCAAGAGCCTTGTCAATCTGTAAAATGGTAAATCTAAACTTAAATAAATATAGACAAGTGGAGAACTCCATATGTACATTGTACAACCCAATTTGAACAATTGATTGAAAATTTAACTATTACAAATCTCTACAAAGTCTGTTAAATGATAAAGTTGGTGGTTGGACGTATTAATGGTACTTCAGTTTTAAAATTCGTAACGATGACTAAGTAGAAAATTAGCACAAAATCCTTGATTTCAGGAATAAAAGTAAATATACAACATTATTATTTGTTTCGTAAATAACAATCCTGTTAATTATTCATGTTTCATTCATATTACTTTTTTATGATTTTATGTGTTCCATAATAAAATAAAATCAAGGTTCAAAGACCGTATCCGACTGTAGGATATAGGTTGTTTAAATAAAATGTAGATGAGGCTCTGTTCTCCGACAAGTGCCTATAATCAAATCAAATTTAATACTACGTAATTAAATTATGACAATTAGTGTCAATTATTATTGATAATCAGCCAACCCTCACTAGGCTAGCGTGGTGCACTATGGTCTGAACATCCTATCCAGGTTCGGTTCGAGCTCCTCGGTGGGGACATACATGGGATGGGGACCAATTATTAATAAGACTAACTGCTAACGCTAAAACTTACTTAGATGCTTTATGGTGGTGATCTGATTGGAAATATATAATTATACACTATAACCAAGATCTTCTAGTTACCGGTATTCTTACCTCAGATCGTCACATGTACATTAAAATGTCTGATTGCCATTGCACAAGGAGGCACAAAGGTCTATTCTAGTGTACTTCGGGCACCAGGTGAGACAATTTCACATGATGATTAGATGAACTTTGTCAGTTATTTGGAAATACTTCATCTAGTCTATTATTACGGTAAGATTTAGTTAAGCCGTGTAGTTTTGGCTTAGAATAGCACTACCCCGTTTCAACCGATGGGTGTACGTAAGTATTGGGGCTTTTAAGGGATTTTTGGGCGATGCGGTTGGAGACCCTTCACCAACAACCTTTACTTTACCATCTTTTCCCCACTCAACCTTCCAAAAGTGGCTGAGGAGTTTCTAATTCCTTAGCGCTGGCTTCCCCTTCTAGGGATTAATAGCCGTGAGTATATGTATATGTATGTATGTGATTTAGTTAAAGGTCTATCGTCAACAGCCCTCTGTAATCGATTTCCACTAGGTCAGCTCTTTTCTCAAGATATGTTCAATAGGTCCATGTGTGAGAACTACACGTGCGAACCGAACACGCTTAGTTCGCCATAATTAACTCGGTGGATTTTAGATTAGCAACTACATTGTCTAGTCGAGGTTGTTTTGTCGTAAGAAACATTCCTTTCATTTGGAATGTGACGTAACCGTTTCCTTCAGCTATGCATTCGGATGATGATGATGGGTTGTGCTCGTGTTGATGTTGATCAATCTGGGTTAAATACTTGTTCGATCGTTTAATTTCTGTGTTGCGTTGTGCGTCGCCATTTAATGCTGACACACAATCGTTTAATACGCTCTGACATACATCAGTTACGTTTCCATGAGAGTAGTTCAAACAAAAGCTAAGTATTGTTGCAATATGTTTAGGTTTTTATCCTTAAGTATGTGATACTGTTTAAGTTCAAGATTCCTCAAGGTGGTTTTTAAAGCACCTATAAAAGCGACTTATTATTTATATAAAATACAGAATAGGTTAGAGAAATGAGAAGCAAAATAGATGATATATTGTTTGGTATGTCAAACTATAGAGTCATTTTTTTCTTCTCCCAGTGATTATCTGGCTTTAGGGAAAAGACACACGCACACACGAACTATCTTGTCTTACATTAGTTGCCTATAACATCAAGCTGATTTGGTCAACAACTGTCACAGCTGGCAGTGGCGTAACTATACCGTTCGAGGCCCGTGGCAAATTCATCGGATGGGCCCATCCCCCCAATATAAAAAAAATAAACCAACAATAATAATATTTTTTTATTAACCGACTTCAAAAAAGGAGGTTCTCAGTTTGATTGTTTGTATGTATGTATGTATGTATGTATGTATAATTGTCCGCGATTATCTCGAGTTTGGCTTAAGCTATTTGGATGCGGTTTTCAGTACAGTATTCGTTACATTTAGGAGAAGGTTTTAATGCCTTAACCGACCAAAAAAAGAAAGGAGGTTCTGTGTTTGACCTGTATGTATGTCTGTTGGTCCGCGATTATCTCACGTTTGGCTTAAGCTATTTGGATGCGGTTTTCAGAAAAGTATTCGTTACATTTAGAAGATGGGTTAAGTGATTTAACCGACTCTAAAAGAAAGGAGGTTCTGTGTTTGACCTGCATGTATGTATGTTGGTCGGTGATTATCTCGCGTTTCGCTTAAGCTATTTAGATGCGATTTTCAGAAAAGTAGTTGTTACTTTCAGGACAAGGTTTTAGTGATCTAACCGTCTCAAAAAAGGAGTTTCTGAGTTTCACCTATAAGTATATATGTAAGTTTGAAGGTTCTTAGATATTATTAGACAAAGTGTTATCAGTTTATGTTATAAAATTCAGGAGAAGGTTTAAGTTCTTTAACCAACTCGAAAAAAAAGGAGGTTTCTTAGTTTGAAATATAAGTATGTATGTAAAGTTATCAATACTAGACAGAGATTTATCAATATAATGTTAATAAAGTTTTTTATTAGTAATAAACAGAGTTACTAAATTATTAAACAAAAAAGTATATAAAAACAAGAATAAATTACTCTTAATTATATTGAAGAAAAAAATATATATTGCAACATCATGTTTCTCATTCTGGTCATTTCAATCTAGGCTCTTTCGTCATGGGGATGGTTAAGTAATTTCTTTCAATCTATATCACTTAAAGCCATCTCATCAAGGGATTTTACACGACTCAACGCTACATATATATAAGAGTGTTTCTTCGCATTTGTGATAGGTGAACTTCTCTTTGCTCATCTGTTTCGGCAGCACGAGCAGCACGCTGACGATCTCTCTCATTCTGAAGGGCAAGCACGAGTTATCGACACGATATCGGTTAGAATGAGATGGCAGTATACGATACTAAGTAAGTGCCTAAAAGATGGCTGCTTTATCCCACGCGATAACTAGTTTAAATACGGCTCGTGCTTGCCCTGCTGAAGTCTTTGTTTTTTTTCGATGGGTGTTTCGTTCTCCCTTACGCGACTTTTCCTTAAAGCATCCTTTGATTTTCTATCTAGGCCCGGAGGTAAACAAAATAGTAACAAGTAAGCTAAAGTCATTATAACAAATATTATAACTACCTGTTAATAAAACTATAAAATAAACGGACAGTAAAACTTATCTCTAAAAAACTATCACTAATTCACTAAAAAAACTCAGAGTGATTTAAGAACTTATCACTAAAAAGTATAAAATAAAAAAGAAAAACAAAAACTTCAAATTAAAAACTAAACAGAAAAATTAAATATTATTATTTTTTATTTAAAAAAGAACCGCCTTCAAAAATCCAACTGAAAAGTATAAAATAATTTTTATTTATTTTATTATGTACAACTATATTCAACTTCTTCTTTTTGAAGTCGGTGCCAAACAGACAAATCCAAAATGAAAATTGCTACATAGAGAAAACCATACGAATAATAAATCAATCGATAGTGCCTCAACAACAGTAGGTAACACAATCGCGCTCAAAAATCAAGAAATTTCTTCCGTTCGCAACGACGTCGCTTTATAAAGGATGGAATTGGGGGACAGTGAGCGGTGCTTAGCCTGGTGCGCATGCGTCGCACTCCGCAGAGAAATTATCATAATATACATGTCACCGTAAAACTGTAAATACTAGTAAATTATAATTTTAGATAGATAGCGAGATTTGAAACCAACGTTAAGTTAGGTTATGTAAGATTTTCAGATTTCAAACTAACGGAATTAACAATTCGACAGAGATATGCATGCACCGAGTTGGCACAACCAAAACTTCTAACACTTTGTAAAAAGACGATCGAGAATCTAAATCACTACATAGTATAAAACAAAGTCGCTTTCTCTATCCATGTCTGGGATATAGGGACATCCTTATGTATACTTTAATCTGTAAAACTACGAAATGAATTTTGATGCGAATTTTTTGATTAATTGATTAAAAAGGAAGGTTTATAAGGATGATATACGCTGATGGGGTGGAGAACTCACTCAACTTGGGCGGGCCACTAATATTCGTTCTTCTTTGTCATAAAAATTGGTTTGGCACCGACTTCAAAAAGAAGAAGTTGAATATAGTTGTACATAATAAAATAAATAAAAATTATTTTATACTTTTCAGTTGGATTTTTGAAGGCGGTTCTTTTTTAAATAAAAAATAATAATATTTAATTTTTCTGTTTAGTTTTTAATTTGAAGTTTTTGTTTTTCTTTTTTTTTTATAATACTTATTTACACACTTTTACTTGTAAGAGTACAATAATAAATCACTACGTTAAGTAGGTACATACAAACTTTATAATTATACTTAGGTACTTGATTTTCTAATAATTCACTTTAAAATAAAAATACCTAATTATAAACCTGGCTGTTTCAAAAGTAACGTGAATAGGCATCTTCTGGGTAAGCTCACTCCATCGTAGACCACATCATAGCTTAGACATGATTGTGGTCAAGAGCAAGCCCTTTTAAATAATAAAAAAAAAACTTGAGAGCTTGCGTAATAATAGAATAGTGGAGTCTTTCTTATATACAAAATTGAATCAGGGATTCCCCGAGAGCGTCAAATTGTCGGGACGCATAGGTAAAGAGCTTATTCCATTACACTTTGTCGTTGCTGAATTCAGACGTCCTTCGAAGTTACTGCCGCAGACGCTTGTTATTCTACTACACAAATTTCAGTTCTAGCGTTCTGAACGTTATTCCACTAGTCTGAATTCAGTTCTGTGGC
Source organism: Bedellia somnulentella (assembly GCA_963576735.1). Lineage (NCBI taxonomy): Eukaryota > Metazoa > Arthropoda > Insecta > Lepidoptera > Bedelliidae > Bedellia > Bedellia somnulentella. Next base: position 11,001,319 of record OY755171.1, read on the forward strand.
TTTCAGACGTCTTCATTCAGACAAATGGAATAAACTCTTAAAGAGCTTATTCCATTACACTTTGTCGTTGCTGAATTCAGACGTCCTTCGAAGTTACTGCCGCAGACGCCTGTTATTTCAATACACAAATTTCAGTTTGAACGTTATTCCACTAGTCTGAATTCAGATTATGTGGCTTTCAGACGTCTTCATTCAGACAAATGGAATAAGCTCTTAAGTATACTCAAAGCGCTGTTGACCGAAACTTACAGCGGGAATTCCCCGAACATCCGCAGTAATACCAACATGCGTGGCACCGGATACGTTCTAAAACTGGGTTACAACTTTTTTTTACAAATCCTTTGAATTTTTAATACATTTTTGAACTTGCTTATGCAACTCAGTAGGTAAAAAAAAATCAAAGACAAAACTTTTTTTACTAAACATGTATGATAAATAATAAATGCTGGGAGTTGGGGTTCTCTTCTGACCGGGGGCCCCTTCCGGCTGGGGGCCCGTGGCATTTTGCCGACTTGCCACCCTGTAGTTACGCCACTGACAGCTGGGCAACTCATGAGTTCTTATTTGGAATTTATTTGTTAAGATATCAATTAGGGCCCAACAGATAAAACTAATAGACACTATTTAGGGTTTTGATAACTATTTTGACGTAACTGAAAGATAACAATCATTATTGGAATGTTTTTGCAACCTTAGTGTGTATTGGAACACGGTGCGTTTTCTAATCATGTAATATTGAAGTTCATAGACCCGCGTGCGGATCTTACAATACCGATGAAGTAATCTTATCGGAGCAAGACCTCGTGTATTTATTTTCAAAGCATGCCAAACCACTTCCGCTAATCAAATGGTTCTTTGTTCATATTTCTGCACTGGACAACACTCAAATATCTTTTCCCTGGTAATAAATTCTCAATTGCGTACTAACTTGTTTCAAAATCCAAGGTGTATCGGTTTTAAACTCTAAGAAAATAAGATTAACTATATTACTGTAATTACTAGTAATTAGCTAAGAAATGTTTAAATTCTGCTTATGAGGGATAATGAAAGATAATTACAGGAAAGACTAATTTCATAGGAACGTGATGCTCTGTAATTAAAAGCCATATTGAAAGTGGACCAAGATACGCCGCGGTCCCATGCAAGTATCGTCGATAGTACATACGAGACATCCGCTGCGTGAATCACATTTTTTAGTTGATTGACGACTTTCTACCGTTCACCTGATTTGTGATGTTGCGTATCATTGGCTCTGGAGGATGTTTGACTAATATTGCAAACAAGAGGTGTTGTGTAACACTTGCTAAAATAGGAAAGTATTTGTATGACGGAGAGCCTTCCTCTCCGTCTCGCCTCTGTAGGTTACTGGCCGCGATTTGGTCTTGTGTTAGCGGCAGTTTCTTCAGAGATTTCAGATATAAAAGTGAAACTATTAAACCATTTACACATAACTTATATTTATATTGTCAAGTAGTTAATATTATTGGTAAAACACAGGCACAGGTATATTTGTGACAAAAAAAACATCAACTGCATTCTATAATGCTACTTGCTTACATAAGTAATACTTACCTATATTCCCATTATAGACTTTAGAATTAAGGATAAGTATAACATTATATTATCTGTGGTATAACTCAATAAAGAAAGTACGAAACCCACGGAAAAAATGGGTAAGTGTTACTCCAAACAGACAATATAGAGCTATATAGGCATAAAAAATATAAACGTGAAAAAATCCGTGCGATGGAACCGCAGAAAGATAATAATTTAGTCCGGAAGAGGAAGAGGTGGTTTGCCTGGTAAACACGAATATTTGCGCAATGAATATGGATGTTCCTTACTCGATGTTTGTTTCATAAGTTGCATTGTTCATGATTTCTTATTTTAAGTTTGTCCAGTTTAGCTGATGGCATGAATAGGTTTTGAGTTATGCATATGTCAGCTTAATTCAAAATTAATATGTATACCCGTTTTACTATTGCGCAAACATATAATCAAGCTAAAGTTCATTTCTATTATACACATAATAGACTGATCCAAACAGCATTGCAGTCAAAGCAGTCAACAAACAAAAGTTAATGCAACAAACGCAGAAAAACATTTAAAAGAGTAAAAGTATTAAAGATAATCAGTTTGAAAGTAAATTCTTTACCAAATATTGAATGCGTCGCTGGCGGCGGCGAGTCTGGTTCCAAGAGGCGGGTAAATACTTAATACACGTAAAAAGACGAGTTGTAACGAAAGTCTGATCGAAAGTTGTTCGATATGTGGGGCAGTGGTCAACTGGTCAGTTTGAAGTATCTTATTGACACCGCCCGACAAGGTCTTGAAGAAAGTGCGTCTTCGTCATCGCGCGCCGTGGAATCTTGTATTCTTTTCTATAAATACTTTGGTATTTGCACTTCGATAAGAAATATGCTATTTATATTTTAATCAGTATTTGAGCATTTGTGTTGTATTTTTCTTTGGAAACAGGTGAAGTTTCGAACAAATACCGATTGCCAATAATAGCTCGGTTTTACTTTGGTTGGAATTCATTACCATATTATTTCTCGTGTAGCAGCGAACTCATTACTTATTGTCCTTTATCATAGGCAGGTTATTAATACAAAGTTAGTAAATCTTATGTGTTCATATAGCCATGGTGTATATGTATGTTATATTTATTCATTGCATATTTATTCAAGAAATATAATGTATATCATGCATGACCGATAAGAATAGTCCAACTGAAAGTACATCCTTGAGACTAATAAATTTTGTCAATCGAAACACGAAAACCGCAATGAGTTGTAAATAAACAGTAGGCACCTATTATTTTAGTCACTCAATTCTTTCCACGACTTAGCCTTCGAACACGAGTAACTGCCTGCTGGAATTTCGCAAAACGCAGTAGTTATCGGAGTGAAACCAATTGAAAAGAGAATTCACTCTTGTATAGCATTCCGTCAGAATCCCTTCGAGCTAACTACGAAATTGTCGCTCGACTTCATTTTTAAAGTAGGTCATTGGATACAATAAATCAAATTCGACATGGTTACTATAAATCAGTCCTTAAGAAAAACATATTTTCAATTCGAGCCTAAGGTTTTTGTAAATTTGCTTTCGATTTCATTTATCACATAAAACAAGAAACTCCACGACAAATTGGATTAATGTTATATAAGTTTATCTTCTTTTTGCTTATTATGAGACTTCCTTCAGCAGTTATTCATTAATGCAAAGTTTTTATTTAATTGCTAACTTTGTTTCCTGCCGCTTCGCTATATAATCTGCACAGATCTCAAATGTATTAAATTATTCTAAAAAATTTTTCAACCTGGTGTTCGAAGCACACTTTTTTGTGGTGAATGACCTACGCTTCTACGAGAAAAGTAATTTTATTACTGTTTGCACTTTTTTAGTTGTATATTTAATGCATCCACAATAGCTATATTTATTATTACCAAGTTTTTAGTATGCTCTAAACATATGGAATTTTGGCTTAACATTATGTTCATGTAAATCTATTATCCATCAACAATACCTCATTGCTACACCTATGGTCAAATATATGCTAATTACAGTGTTCTTCTAGGTGTCTGCGTAACGTATAGTATTATATTATCTGTGGTAACGTCTTGAAAACTACAAATATATCATTTTATATAGGATCACTCGTGTGTCTGTCCGTCCGTCGCTTACAGTCAATTATATCCGAATCTATTAGACCGATTAAGTTGAAATTTGGTACACATATCAATTCCTGTGACCCAAACACAGAGGTGTGACGTGAGCAGATGAAATCTGTATATGGGGGGTCATTTTCGAAGGGGAAGGGGAAAATTAAAAAAAAAATCTGCATCGTGTGGCATATCAAATGAAAGGTCTTGTTGAGAAGATCTTAAATGTATTTTTTTTGTAATTTTAAAATAAATAGTTTCCAAGTTATTCAAGAAAATAGACGAAAATTGACCATTCCCCCCCCTTATCTCCGAAACTACTGAACCTAAAATTTTGAAAAAAAATACAGAAATTAGTTTTCTCCTTATAGATTATAGGAAAACCTATAAGAAGTCCATGATATTAAAATAACATGGTAAATCACTCAATATTGTGCGTACCAACTTTAACATCGTACGGAACCCTCTTCACGCGAGTTCAACTCGCGCTTGTCCCCTTTTTTTTAATTCGAATTTAATTTAATTTAATATATTCGAAAATAATAAATAAAAGGGCATGTATGAAAATATTGATGCATCTAAATAAAGCTCGAGAAGTTTGCCAGAATAGTTCAAATGCGATCGAAAGTCTCTGCCTACCCCGATGGGCAAAAATGGCGTGAGTATAATGTTCCTATGTAATTCGGCAAAACTGAATATTTATATGAAACTTCCAAGATCTAACGATTCCGAGTTAACAGTAAATGCGCTTTTGTTTGTTTTCTGCGTATTATAGCAGTATTGTTAAAATTACCAGTACCTCTCGTTTATGTTCCATTGTTTTTATTAATCTGAGAAAAAAATGCTAGCTTTCTAAGTTCAACGTTCGATTCGTTCTTAGTTTGAACTCGTTGAAAAGGTGTTTGCAATTTTAGGCACTAAGCAATACAAATAGTATGATTACTAATTTGAAATCATTAAAATATTCACGGACTCAAATTTGATAGTTTATTTATGGTGATGTCAATTTACATACAATATTTTGTTAGTGAAAAACAAGGTTTATAATCCAATATTGTAAGTTACTCACGCAAATCAAGAGTTTTGAACAAAAGTTATATTTTAAAAGGACAAAATGTTCAGAAAGTAGATGTGATTAGGGACCTGGGAGTACTATTTGACTCTAAGCTGTTGTTTGATAAACACGTGGACAGTATAGTATCAAAGTCATCAAAAGCTCTGGGATTCTTGATGAGAACTTGCGCTAGTTTTGATAATATCAAAGCTATTAAGATTATTTACTGCTCGTTTGTTAGAAGCCATTTAGAATACGCGTCGCAAGTGTGGAACCCGAACTATAACATCTATATTCGGCGTATCGAGGGTATCCAAAGGAGGTTCCTTCGATATGTTGATTACAAAACGCGACAATATACAGCCGGTTATCATCAGAGATGCATTCGATATCATTTCTTGCCCCTTGAAGCCAGGCGCCGTATAAGTGACATGTGTTACTTGTTTGATATTGTTAGAGGAGTAGTGGATTGTCCCGAGTTGCTTAGCAAAATTTACTTACGCACCAACCAAAAGGCCTTAAGGAAACGACCCGTCTTATGTGTCCCAAAAGCTAATACCAATTATAGGCGTAACTCATTTCTATTACGTGCATGTACTAAATTTAATGAATCAATAGTAGATTTAGATATTTTCGATACAAGCACTACAAGAGTAAGAAAATTATTAACTAATTTACATTTCGGCCAATAATTTCTACACTAACCTCAACATTATAATTATTTCATTGTTACCTAAATCTTTTTAGTTTTTAGTTCTGTAAGTATTATGTTATTTTGCTATAGGTGAAGATTTGTAAATGGCATTGTGTATTCATAATTAGTATTTTATTGTTTGTATTGGTCTGTTAATCTTTCAAAGAAAATAAAATAAAAAAAATAAAATAAATATTTTAACTTGGATAGCCAATATGCAATGCGACCAAAAATGTCGCACAGATATTATGCATAGTTGCAAAATAAATTTAAGGAATTTAATAAATATATTCTTGAATATTTGTATGGCATGACAAGAACTTTTTGTAAAGTAGCTACAGTATATAAAGTAAAAAGGGATAGTTAAGTGCTTCGTATAATCTGACATACTCTGACTGAACAGAAGAGGAAATATATGGGTTACAAAGAAGTGGTTCATAGTCATAGTTCTCGAGCTCTATACTTCAAACTATATATTTTATTAGCCGGGTTTAGCAAAATAGCAAGGTCAATAAATAATACGTATCTATTCCTTCTTCTAGACAACCGTGATAGCCCAGTGGGTAGAACACTCGGTTATCGTGCAAACGACTAGTGTTCAAATCCTGGGTCGGGCCTACACCAATTTGTCTTTTCTAAAGACATATGTGCGGTTAATTTATCATGGTTGTTAACGGTGAGGGAAAACATCGTGAGGAAACCCACATGGCTGAGTTGTACTGAGTCATGTGACAGTGTATTCGTACAAAACGGCGATAGGCCTGCCCCCTACCACGTGAGTACACTGTCCATGCAAAACGTGGGTACTCTGAACACCAGGTGAAAAAGTCACGTGATGTTCAGAAGTATTAGTACCTCTGCCAACCCCTTCGGGGATATTCGGCGTGAACGTTTATGTTTATGTTATGTTATGTATTCCTTCTTTCTTCCATATATAAAAGGTAATAAAACACAGTCGATTCCATATAATACCAATTGTGATAAGATAACAATTAAGTCCGCAGACAACTCTCCACATTTTCGCTTTCGTAACCGTAACCGCAGCCATTTAACTTCGATTTGTCCGGCGTGATCTTGTTATACGAGTAGTAGCTTAATAGATAAACCTTATGTTATTTCCTTCTTAAAATTTTTCTACAACCGTGATAGCTCAATGGGTAAAACAGCCGCCTATGTGCCGTGCCGGTGTGTAACAGGCCTGGGTTCAAATCCGAGTCGAGCCTTCACAAATGTGTCTTTATCAAAGGCATATATAAGGTTAATTTATCATGGCTGTTAAGGGTGAAGGAAAACATCATGAGGAAATTACATGGCTAAGCTCTACTTGTCATTGTCATGTGACACTGTATTCGTACAAAGCGTCGCTAGGCTTGCTCCTCTCACGCGAGTACACTGTCCAAGCAAAACCTGGTGGTCAATTCCCCACAGTTTGACCACCAGGTGACAATGTCACGTGATGTCCAGAAGTATAAGTACGTCTGCCAACCCCTTTGGGGGTAAAAGGCGTGAATTTTTGAGTCTTATTAAAATAGGTTATGCTTCCCGCTGAGCTGTCACGTTTGATACGTGTCATCAAATCTTCGAAAACTTGCACAAGAGTACCACAGATTATTTCAACATATATCAAATCAACGGTGGTATTAAAATGTATTTTATTAAAGTGATACGCAAAGCAGGTAAATTATTACAATAGTAGTTTGAGAATAATACAAACGTCTTATTACGTAGTACATTTATTCATAGTGTACGCAACACATCAGTCGATTCTAAACGGTATTTTGTTTCATATCAAAGCGTTGAATAAGACTGTCGGTGCATTCGACCTCAGTCGTATTTTAGGCCAAATATCTCACGATATAATAAATCATCGCAATTCTATTTAGTTTCCCGCTCAACCTTGCTCAATGACAAACAACAAAACATGACAATGACTTTACTTACTCTTACTGATACTGTATTTAAACAGATGTTTCTTTAATAATTTAAATTCATACATAATAAATATATGAATAATTAAAAGTTACAGTCTCTGAATAAATGTTTTAAAAGATTGTTCAACACTTCAAATGATGTATGAATAATATTTTGTCAAATAATTTCAGGTGGGAGACCACGTGGTATCAATAAACGGATATCGTGTAGAAGACGCAGTGCACTCAGAGCTGGCCCATTACATTGCTACGCAGACGCGGCTGAAGATCAAAGTTAGAAGTACGTAAATATTATATGGTTAGCTGGGTAGTGTCGGCTTGGAATAGCACAACCCCGTTTCTTTCCGTGGGTGAACGTAAGAGGTGACTAAGGGTATTGGGGCTTATAAATTATTTTTTGGGCGATGCGGTTGGAGATCCATCACCAACAAACTTTATTTTACCACCTTTTCCCCACTTAACTTCCAAAAGAGGCTGAGGAATTTCTAATTCCTTAGCTCTGGCTGCCCCTTCTAGGGATTTATAGCCGTGATTATATGTATGTATATAAATATTTTGTGAGATAATGACTTTGATAAAACCAAAACTGAAAGATGAGTCACGTGCGTTTTGAAAACGGCCCTCACAATTAAGATTTAAGCATACAATTCGCTTGAGAGACCCCGAATCAACCCCTATTGGACATTAGACGTCCTGCTTGAGATATAATACCTCATGAATGTTATGTTATGTTCTGTAATGTTATATTATGTTAAGGTCACTGCGTCATGCAGGTTACATTTTAACTATCAACATTCGTACTGGCTGAGTTTATGCTTGTTTTGGTTCGTCAATTTGTATGTCAATTATAAGCGTACCACATCATCCGTTTTTGGTTTTACCAAAGGTTAATTACGATGCCCTTAATGGGAATTACTATTAACCTAGTCAAAATCATTCATTATCAGGTCAGCCATCGAGTGTCAGCTATTTTATATTTCTTCTTCTTCTTCTAAGTTTTAGGCATTTTATTCATTCACTTGCTAAGAGCTTAAAACAATGTGAGTCATATGAAAGTTTCATTATTTATCTAGCCAGAGCTGACGGGTCATAGCCAAACAATCACATTAAAAACCTAAAACCCCTTGTCGCCCCTTCCGACACTGCGGGCTGTTATTGGTTAGCTCTATTCTAAGCTTTCATTTGTACCGTAAGTATTTATACTTACGGTACAAAAATAATGTAATCGTTAGCATGAAGACCATTAACAGGTCCCATTCTAAAAGGTTTTTTTAGTGCGCTTACTTACCCCACTTTTGCACCAACCCGTTAGTATGTGTATTATTGAATACTTTTATAAACCAAATATTTCTATACAGTACGTACTTATACTCACGGCTTGAAATTCCAAAAAGTAGTAGCCACATCTTTAGAATTACCATTTCCTTAGTTACTTCTGGAAGTTGAGAGGGAAATATGTCTTATAAACAACATGGTTAGTGATGCGTCTGCAGTCACATCGCCCAACAGTCACTAACAGCCCTTAGGTATACCCTTACAAGTATTATACGGCAGCCGCGGAAGGAAATGAGTTAGTGTTATTTGCTATTCTAAGTAGACACTACAGAGCAAATATTATATTTTAGAATTAGGTCATAGAAGGGCTTACTATGAAATGTAAATAAGTAGCTCTAAAATAATGTATTATGGAGACTGTATCTATTTATTTAAAATGTTATTTGAAAGCCTACAGCCGTAAAGACTAAGTCGGCTTAGACACTGTACCTTAATGTATAATGTTACATTAAAGTGTTGCACTACAAATAATACATAAAAATAAGCAGATAGTAAACAAAAGGTTGTTATTTCATTATTCGTTTTTGAAGAAGCTTTCATACAAAAGATGTCAACGCGTTTCGTCACACAACAAATTGATCGAACTCCTAATGCACCTCTAGTGTATTTCCAAAGCTGCCATTACTTTTATAGAAAATTGCAAAATAATTTCATAACTGATCATTCCGTAGTTCTTAATCACAATTAATCATTATTACACAACGTTGATAGGATGCTCAGGCACTCAACGATGTACAATTTTGTTTGTTTATCTTTATAATCGTGAAAGCGTTTGGTGTGGGCAGGTGCGAGATGCTCGCGGCACGTAACAGTGGAGCGTCACAACTCACACGCCAATTGCGTCAATTACAATTAAAATTGAAAGTGATATGACAACCAAAAGCGACTATTGTACAGTCATTTGATTACATTCAAATTAGTTTCAACTTCAAATGAAATCATAACCTTGCTTCGGTTCCGAATACACTTATTTTGATTTGAACTAGTTAGAAATGGAACAATTTGTTGCATAGATACGACCAGGCAATTAGTTTGTAGATTGTTCTGTTATACAACTCTCGTTGATTGGTTTTGTTTTTTTTCAGATGTTGGAATGATTCCAGTGAAAGAGTAAGTTAAACACGCGATGTTTTTGTTGATAACTTCCGTCTTAAATTAGATCATTCGAACACATGAATTGTGTTTATTATATGTTGACTTAATTTTAAGTAGGGATCAAACAATTGAAATTTTCACAAAATAATATATATTTTTACTGATTAATTTATGATTGAAAAGTAGAGTTCTTCAGAAACGTGTGTTAAAATTGTCATGTTCTTTATTGCTTCATTCCTAAAGTGATAAAAAGAGGTAATAAAATAATTTGTCAAAATTTAAAACGCTGTACCTATTTCAAGTATTGTAAATCTTAGAAATAGTAAAAACATAAGCTTTTAATATAAATATATACAAAAAATACAAAGCAGGCACGGAAATAAACCTAAACTACATATTTTCTTACCAGAAAAGTCCACGATCCCCTATCATGGCTGTTCGTGTCGGACCCCGGCTCCATCTGCTCGGCGGTGTCGTCGTCTCCAACGCTTTGCCACGCCACAGAGCGAATGGCTGACATGCGATTGTCGATATTGGTGCCTCCGAGAGCCAAACTTGGTTGCGGGTTAGTACATATTTTGTTTGTTGTGTGTCATTTCATTGAAAGTACTTTTTAAGATTGTTTACTATTATAGTTTCACTGTTGGTAATCCGAAATAAATAAATAAATAACCGTAAATATAAACTTTATTTGATTTGATATCTCAACCGGGTCGGGCCCTCACCAATTTGGCGTTTCTGAAGTCATATGTGTAGTTAATTTAGGATAATCTTAAACGGTGAGGGAGATCAACGTGCGGGAACCCACTTGGCTAAGTTTTACTTAGTCATGTAACAGTGTATACGTGCAAAGCGGTTATGAACTACACCATATCACGTGAGTACAATGTCCAAGCAAAACGTATTCTGAACACCAAGTAACGTTTTAACGTGACACGTAAAGTATTAAGGTGTTTGATAACTTTTTATTGGGAGTACGGTGTTATTCTATTTAGACTTCAATAAATTTTTAACTAATTTAATGTTTTTTGACATGAATTCCTCATGTGGGGATTATTACTCATAAATAAAAGATGTTATTAAAGGAAAGAAAAATTTCGACACTGGCGGGGTTCGAACCCGCGACCTTCGGGTATACTCATAAATAAAAGATGTTATTAAAGGAAAGAAAAATTGGTTGCGACGGGGGCGTATACCCGAAGGTCGCGGGTTCGAACCCCGCCAGTGTCGAAATTTTTCTTTCCTTTAATAACATCTTTTATTTATGAGTAATAATCCCCACATGAGGAATTCATGTCAAAAAACATTAAATTATGTGATAGTTAAGCGTTTCCAACATTTGCATTCTATCTGAAAAGGTAGACAAGTGGCCGTCCGAATTAGTTAAAATTGGGAGGTAGGAAACGCAAACACTACTTAAACGTGTAAAAAAGAAACAAAGGATAGAGAAATTTCGCGCTGGATGCCAACTGACACTGTAGCTCAGTTGGCAGAGCGACGGGGGCGTATACCCGAAGGTCGCGGGTTCGAACCCCGCCAGTGTCGAAATTTTTCTTTCCTTTAATAACATCTTTTATTTATGAGTAATAATCCCCACATGAGGAATTCATGTCAAAAAACATTAAATTATGTGATAGTTAGGCGTTTCCAACATTTGCATTCTATCTGAAAAGGTAGACAAGTGGCCGTCCGAATTAGTTAAAATTGGGAGGTAGGAAACGCAAACACTACTTAAACGTGTAAAAAAGAAACAAAGGATAGAGAAATTTCGCGCTGGATGCCAACTGACACTGTAGCTCAGTTGGCAGAGCGACGGGGGCGTATACCCGAAGGTCGCGGGTTCGAACCCCGCCAGTGTCGAAATTTTTCTTTCCTTTAATAACATCTTTTATTTATGAGTAATAATCCCCACATGAGGAATTCATGTCAAAAAACATTAAATTATGTGATAGTTAGGCGTTTCCAACATTTGCATTCTATCTGAAAAGGTAGACAAGTGGCCGTCCGAATTAGTTAAAATTCGGAGGTAGGAAACGCAAACACTACTTAAACGTGTAAAAAAGAAACAAAGGATAGAGAAATTTCGCGCTGGATGCCAACTGACACTGTAGCTCAGTTGGCAGAGCGACGGGGGCGTATACCCGAAGGTCGCGGGTTCGAACCCCGCCTGTGTCGAAATTTTTCTTTCCTTTAATAACATCTTTTATTTATGAGTAAATTTTTAACTAGTTTAGGAAATCTATAGCTTAGAATAGCGCTACTCCGTTTCTACCGGTGGGTGTGCGTAAGAGGCGAATAACGGTATTGGGGCTTTTAAGGAATTTTTGGGCGATGCGGTTGGAGACCCATCACCAACAACCTTTATTATACCATCTTTTTCCCACTCAACTTTCCAAAAGTAGCTGAGGGATTTCTAATTCCTTGGCTCTGGCTACCCCTTCTAGGGAATTATAGCCGTGAGTATATGTATGTATGTATGTATGTTTAGGAAATCCAACTTACATTATAGCATTATAGCATACAAGTTATTTGAACCTTCCTTTTTTATACAATTTGTAAGTATATTTTGAACTTTTTGGCACTCAGTCATAACTGAACCGTAAAATTTACCAATTCATGTGATAGAACAAAACGGTATAATATAAGTTGATTTAAGATCAAAATGCTAGTTTGAATCGGCTCCAACATCCGCAACTCAATGTTTATTATCTGAACGCGACCTCAAATAATCAATTCGTTAAATTTGTTCAATAAAAGATAAATGCTAATTGTCCCTTACTATAATACATACTTACCTTATACCTACTTACCTGTACTCAGCGCTATAAATCGGTAGCCAGAGCTTCGATATCAGAAATTCCTTAGCCACATTTGTAAATTGTATTGGGAAAACATTGTAAAATAAAGGATTGCTGGTTGATGATTGGTGTCCAATCAAATCGCCCAACAACCTCTTGAACTCCCCTAAACCCATAGGCGCGTCGTTCTGCATCCCAGAAAGTTAAAGCGATATTGCTTTCCTTGCAGCTAATTCTTTAAAGGCGGTAGAGTATAATATTTGTTTCTGTTATCAGTATCTGCAAAGGTCCCGAGTGGAAGCCAGGGATCTTCGTGCAGTTTGTCCGCGATGGAGGAATTGCCCAGGAAGCGGGGCTGAGACCTGGTGACCAGATACTTTCCTGTAATGGACAGGACTTTTATAACATTTCATTCAACGAGGTAAGCTATTGAATTTTTCTTACAACTACATACATACATACATATACTCACGGCTATAAATCCCTTAACGGGGTAGCCAGAGCTTAGGAATTAGAAATTCCTCAGCCACTTTTGGAAGTTGATTGGGGAAAAGATGGTAATAATAAATATTTTTGGTGACGGGTCTCCAACCACATCGCCCAAAAATCACTTAAAAATCATCCACGGGTAGAAATGGGGTAGTGTTATTCTAAGCCGACACTACACGGCAACCACACGGCACTTCTCACTACTACCAATTTATAATTAAAGTATTCTTCTTTAATGGTTCACTATCACAGCCTATATATCTCCACCGCGCTGTTCGAACATACGCCGAATGGGGGAGATTTTCCCATAACGGTCATCGTAGTGCTGTTTGGTAGACTTGAACAACTATAGTCGTGATAATATTAGCACAGGTTTTTGTGCCGTCCTAATTGCGGTGTAATAACATAAATAAATAAATAAATAATAATCTGGTCAAATCTTTAGAAGAACCAGTGACATCATTTCACATGACTTTCGTAACAACCAGTATTTTACCAATCTTTTAGTTATATGTATAGGGGTGAAAAACTGTGTTCTTATCTATCGTACTACATACATACATACATACATATACTCACGGCTATAATTCCCTAGAAGGGGTAGCCCCAGACCCAAGGAATTATAAATTCCTCAGCCACTTTTGGAAGTTGAGTGGGGAAAAGATGGTAAAATAAAGGTTTTTGGTGATGGGTATCTCCAACCGCATCGCCCAAAAATAAGTGAGAGATTTACGTGAAAATTATTGATGTCACAACTTTCTGAAAATGCGTCTATTCTTCACGGACAAAATCATATCCGAAATCTTGTTTATTCCCATAGGCCATCCAAGCAATGAAAGTGAACGGTCGCCTAGAGCTAATAGTCCGGGAGGGCGCAGGCATAGAGCTGGTATCCCCGGAGAGCTCTGGATACAACAGCTCTGCGTCGTCGGCGGCGGGGGAGAGGAGCCCCGCGCCCGCCGCCCCCGCACCCCCCGCCACGCTGTGTCGCCGGCTGGCCAGTGTCGCTGAGGAAGCGGCGGATCGAGCTGATCGGTACGAAACTTTTACTAGGATTAAAATTGTATTTTTATAGAAAGCCAAGTAACTTATCCGTGTAATATATTATATAACTAGTGGATCGTCCCAGCTTCGCACGGGTAGCGTTGTTTTTTTAAATATCTGAGGTTTCTTTCTTCAGTCACTGCTCAAGCATTGTGAAATTCAGCGCAATGTGTAGTTTGGTGATTTTAAATGCGCTTTGATGAACGGTTCAGTATTTCCGTTTTTTTGAAATAAAACGCTATGAAGTATTTATAACAATCTAAAAAATAAATCATTACGTGATGTAGGATGCAACTACTGGCGCCATCTAGTATGTTATATGTAAATTAGTAAAGATTTGGTTTTGATCACGGGCGCGATGGCTTATTTTATGTATAATTTCGGTGTTTGTCTACCGATTTCTATGATTCTTTTTTTATTGAATAGGTAATAATGTGACCTTTTTTAAATTTGGGATACGTGAGACGTTTACAAACGTAAGAGTAAACAAATATAATCAGAATGATCCGAACTGCTAAGCTATCAGGAATTACACGTGTTATTGTGAGTCAACCGTAAAAGATAGACATAAACTGCTGAGGATTTTTATTTAGATAATTTTATGAAGAATATTTCCGTCACACATGATTTCTATGTAAGTTTAACCATTGAGGCTGCACACGCGACGGAAGCTTAAAAAATGGATTAACTTCTCCCGTTTTCCCAAAATTTCCCAAAATTCCCCTTTACTACTCTGCTGAAAAGTCTACAAAAACCTGCGCAGGTGTATGAAGAATAATTGTACCAAGTTTCGTTAAAATCCGTCGAGTAGTTTTTGTTTCCATAAGGAACATACAAACCGACAGACAGACAGACAGACAGACAGACAGACAGACAGACAGACAGACAGACAAAAATTTTACTGATTGCATTTTTGGCATCAGTATCGATCCCTAATCACCACCTGATGGTTATTTTGAAAATATATTTCATGTACAGAATTGACCTCTCTACAGATTTATTAAAAGTATAGATTGAAAGGTAGGTAGATAACCATAGAACTAGGCTCTTAACTCTAGTTTCAACACCGGCTGAGGAATTTCTGACTCTGAACCTCTAGGTACCCCTTGTAGGGATTTATAGCAATGAAATACAATGAATGATGAATGTACAATGTACGTATAAAAAAACCTGTATTGAAATCCTTAAACATAAAAATACTTAAATCATACTTTTAATGTCAAAACTACATCAAGCAGGACGTATTTTATTAAGCAACTTTTTGACATGATTCGAGGGGATGCCAATAGACGTTAGATACTCTTTTCTCATTTAATTGACACTGGCAAGCTATACACCATCTTATAGGCTGGTTTTTTATTGACATATTTGAATATAGAACACACTTCTTTTATTTATTTTTTATTTGAATGAGCATATTTTTCCGAGAATCTGGGGGGAATTCACTTGCATCAATTGAGCTCAGTCGACGTGAATTTCGCGCTTTGATTTATTATGACTTTAAAAAAGGTTTAAAGCCTCAAGAATGTTTTGGACTTTTGGCTTCTACTTTTGGTGAGTCTGCTTGTTCCCGAGCAACAGTATTCAATTGGTTTGCTGAATTTAAAAGAGGACGGGGATGTCTCGAAGATGAAGCGAAGACAGGACGGCCGCCAACCGCGGTCACGCAAGAAAACGTTCGTGCAGTCGAAAAACGTATTCGCGAAAACCGACGAATTACATATGTACAGATCGGCAGCAATACAAACCATAATTCACGACCACCTTTCTCTTCGTAAACGTTGTTCGAGATGGGTGCCGCACAAACTTACCGATGAGCAGAAAGACCGTCGGGTGGATTGGTGCCTATTCATGATAGATAAATTCAACGGAGGCGAGAAAAAAACGTATACAAAACATGGCTATATAACTATGATCCCGAATCAAAGCGACAGTCGACTGTATGGTGCTTTGAAGACGAGCCAACTCCAACGAAATGTCGCCGTACACGAAGCACACAGAAACAAATGGTCGCCTCTTTTTTCTGCAAAACGGGTCATATTGCTACTGTTGTGCTAGAGAAAGAAATAACGGTGAACTCCGAATGGTATGTGACAGTTTGTGCTCCAACAGCAATATCAGCTTGGTGTGACAAGCGACCGAAGTCAGGAATCCGGCACCTTCTCTGGCACCACGACAATGCGGCGCCGCACACGTCTGCCAGAACACTAGACTTTTTCAACTCGAAAAATGTGTCAATTCTCCCTCACCCGCCATATTCCCCTGACCTAGCGTCTTGTGATTTTTACTTGTTTCCAAAAATGAAAGAAAAACTAAAGGGGAAGAGGTTTGAAAGCAAAGAAGATGCGCTGGTTGCCTATAATTTCGAGATTTCTGAGGTATCTAAAGAAGAGTGGTCACAGGTATTTTCCAATTGGTTCAGACGTATGGAAAAGTGTATACGTGCTCGGGGTGAATACTTTGAAGAGATCGATACTTGTAATAAAGAATAAATTTTATAATTTTTGAGTATCTAGTTTCTTTTAGCATGCCCCTCGTAACCAATTAAAGAATGCTGTATTTTATGCTCCAAACTCTTGCCAAATGGGCTCTTATAAATGGAATTTTTCAAATTACTTAGTCATTGACCATGAAGATAGCATAAAATATAATTGCTATGAGGATTAGTTTGAACTTACAAAGCACAAATCTTGAAGAAATTCAAAATCTTTTGGCATGCAAAGGGATAAATAATGCGATAGTTTGTATAAGTTACAGGTCACTAATCGTACAGTCCAGATATCATTTAGTGTTTCTCGCTTTAGTCATTTGCTTGCAACCAGGGAATAAATATGTGTAGGAGCCATTCTGATTTGACGTTATACAGCAGATTATATTAGACAAATGTACAGAAGTTAGAATTTAATAGAATACCTACTCTTGTCATTATTGATCGTTAGCACGAGAGCAGATATCATATCAGTTACTTACATTTATCATTGAAAGTTATAATTTACTCACTTCATAACCTAATTTATAAGAACACGTATTTAATCGATAAATTACCTTAGAATTAACTGAAGTATTATGTTTTAGCAAAAACTTCAGCCGGTTGAAAAGAAGAACATGGGACAGCCTAGACTTCGTTTGGAAGAACGGTGAAGAGTACGAAATCCCGTCGGACATCGAACCCGACTACGACTGCCCAAGTATACCAAACAACCCCCACAACTATGATAACCAAAAACGAAATTTGCTCAAAAAAGATTTTGTTACTAGTCCATCGAATAGAACTATTATTAATTTGACTGAGGAAGGCGCAACGATTCAGTGTAATTATGACCAGACTGCTGCAAGGAAGACAACGTTTTCAAATATGAAAAACAACGATAAGAAGACAATATTTGTGGAGGTACATCACACGACGAATAATGCCCAGTGCGTTAACTCCTACTGCGCCATTCCTCCCCCTGCCAAAGAGTTCCCTGCCGACAACGCCAGTACGAATAGTTTATCCAGTGCCATCGCCGAAGAAATACAAAGAAGAAAAATGGTAAGTCTTGTTGCTGGATTTAAATTTGTATATTTAATTGTAAATTGGCAAATCGATAAATCAATTAGTGTAAAGGAAAAGATTTATAAAAAATATACGTTATTACTATTCATTTTTTTTAATCATTAGAGCCCTTGTTTCCTTAAAGCCCAAATTTAGGCTAGGCGCGTGTCGGGGTGTGTGAAAAGTCCGTCATAATGCCTAATTACAGTGAGATGGTCCCTCTCTGAACCAGTGGTCTCCCGATTTAGTACATCGCCTTAAATTATAGAAATCATATAGATCGCATACATTGTATATGTTTTTTGCCGTCTTTCTTATATTTTATTATCAAATGCACTCAATGAATTAAATAATAATGATTTTTTCCACTAGCTCAAGAAAACAACAGGGGAAGATAATGTAAAAAACAACGAAATCGCAACGAAAGATCTTAAGAAGATTATACCGAAACCTATCGAAAACGAGAAGAAAAAACACCACGACGCACTAATGGACGAGTTTAAAAAGGTTCATAAAAAGATGTTCGCGAATCAAGACAAAGAAGACACTGAAAACAAGTCGAGTATTGTAAGTAAATTATTTATATAAAATATTTTTATAGCAGCACCGTGAAGGGGTCTATAATCGATTTAGCATAGGTTCATCACCTAGACATCTTCAGCGGCTGCAAACTCAATCGTCAAGGTGAAGCCGAAGTAACTGCTAGGCCATATGGCCATATGCATATAGATACATATGTATCTGTTTAAAAAACGTGTAGGGCCACTTCACTGCTTTAATATGCGACTGCAAAGCAAAATATTGTCTTCTAAGTACATATATAAATGGGCCGCTCGAAATGTCTAACCAGTGGCGGCGCACCGGACAGCTTTGCTCTGAGAAGTTGACGTCCAGAGTTCGAACTGCTGGCGTATGTCGTTCACTAGCTTACTCCTCAAACTACTCGTGTAGGGCGGCTCTAAGTATGTAATGAATACTGGCTAGGCTTCCAATAGGAGAGATCGATAGCTTGTAACTTTTGTAAATAATACATTTAGTAAGGATTTATAATTGAAACAACTTTTGATTTTCGGATATTTTAATCGCGTATTATTACATTATTTTTAAAGCCCGACGTTTCGAAAACTTTTCAGTTATCATGGTCACGGGAAGACTGAGGTGTTATTTGTCATTATACAGTACTATAAAATTATTAATACTAACTACCTTCACAAAATTTTAAGTTACATTTGCGTTTAATATTTGTTATGTACAAAAAGAGCTAATGTTATCTGGAGTCTTGCTAGTGTTCTTCCCTCGCTTAGTTGTGCTAATGATCGGGTTCCAAGCAGGTGGTAATTGCCAACCATCATCTCTATTGAAGTTTGGATGTTTCTTTATTTCAATAGACACGCGTATCATTCTAGGTATCAATCGATTCTCTTTTGCTAGAATTGTAGGTTTGTCAAAACGCATGTGGTGGTTTGGCTTATCGAAGGTGTGTTCACACAAAGCAGATCTTCCAGGACGCCTATTCTTCATATCAGCAATATGTTCTCTAACGCGAGTTGCTACACTACGCTTTGTTTGGCCGATGTATGAAAGACCACACTCACAGTCTAGTTTATAAACGCCTGCATCTTGTAAAGGGATCTGACATTTGATAGGTCTTAGAAACTGACTTATCTTTTGGTGCGGCTTGAAGTAGGTCTTAATGGAAGCACTCTGTAACACAGTACTAATTTTGTCTGTTACACCCTTTACAAAAGGTCTGGAAGATCTGCTTTGTGTGAACACACCTTCGATAAGCCAAACCACCACATGCGTTTTGACAAACCTACAATTCTAGCAAAAGAGAATCGATTGATACCTAGAATGATACGCGAGTCTATTGAAATAAAGAAACATCCAAACTTCAATAGAGATGATGGTTGGCAATTACCACCTGCTTGGAACCCGATCATTAGCACAACTAAGCGAGGGAAGAACACTAGCAAGACTCCAGATAACATTAGCTCTTTTTGTACATAGCAAATATTAAACGCAAATGTAACTTAAAATTTTGTGAAGGTAGTTAGTATTAATAATTTTATAGTACTGTATAATGACAAATAACACCTCAGTCTTCCCGTGACCATGATAACTGAAAAGTTTTCGAAACGTCGGGCTTTAAAAATAATGTAATAATACGCGATTAAAATA
Source organism: Bedellia somnulentella (assembly GCA_963576735.1). NCBI lineage: Eukaryota > Metazoa > Arthropoda > Insecta > Lepidoptera > Bedelliidae > Bedellia > Bedellia somnulentella. Next base: position 11,021,140 of record OY755171.1, read on the forward strand.
TCCGAAAATCAAAAGTTGTTTCAATTATAATGTGCAATCGTGAAAATCTTAGAAAATACTATAGTAAGGATTTAGTTTTTTCGCTTCATATAGTATAATAAATAAAGGCTGTTCTTGTTAGATTATTTTAAAAACTTATCAATTATTCGTCCATGAGTCCAGTCCCATAACGCGAGACGAGAGAGAGAGAGAGAGTACATCCCGTCTCATATGAACAATAATAGATTTTAAAAAATATGGTATATGACTATCTAAAAAAACATGACATACTGGCTCTGACACGCTTAATGGCACGGGGCTGCTGAAAATGAAGCGATGCAGATGAAACTTCAAGAACTTCATGAAATATTTAATATAAAATATTACCTTTTGACCTAAATAGCAACATCTAAGCGAACATTAAATCATTATCAGCAAGTCTATAAAAGAAACGATTTTTCTGCAGATCATTAAAAAGTAATAATGATAAACACATCTCTACATGATTGATTTGTTACTCCATTCTGAGAAGCCTTTAAACTTTAGCCGGTAAAATTTGAACAGTTAATTATAAACTATAGAAATATTTTACTGATCTTTTATTATTTAGCTCAAAGTGGGCCATTTTCTATGTTTTATAAAACAGATATATCACATGCGAAAATACAGTGCGAGTCGACAAAAATTGAATCAAATAAATTCTAGATTTTGCTCATTGTTTTCTATCATTAATGGTTTAAAAACCAGTACCCCCCCTGTTGTGGATGGGCATTAACATGATCCTAGTTATTACTTACTTTATTTAACATCTATACCTTCCTTTCGTACTATAAAACGTCAATAAGGAACCGTTAACCCTTTCAACTCACTCATTACTACTCTAGAGACATGTGTTTTTATTTCGAAGGCTTATTGTCTTTTTTCAATTGGAAACTTTTCAAATAAGATCGGATGTAGTAGGTATTTGAGAGAATTTAAAAAGGCAAAAAATGAATAGTTTAAAAAACACTAAAAAACTCGCTTTTATAAGTGCACTTAAAAGTCAAAAATAAATTACGGGTCGTTAAAGTTGTCTCTATTTCTGGGTTGAAGTGTAAACTATGTGCTTTTAATTATAATGTTTGATAGTAAAAGCGTGGGGCGCTGGAAAAGGAAAGATTTTTTGTTAACCTTGCTAAGAAATCAAGTTAAGCGATGTTTCGGGAAGCAGGTTACAGAGATCGGCACTCTAACTAGAGTTGCAGCACCACTAGTTGGAGGCTCTATATTAAACAGTCTGTTCAAAGTATTAGTCAACAGTAGCAAAATTTAGAGTTTTTGTTCGTGTATTTGTTTACAAGAAAGTTTTTCCTGCTCCAGCACCCCACGCTTTTACAATCAAATATTATAATTAAAAGCACATAGTTTACACTTCAGCCCAGAAATAGAGACAACTTGAACGACCCGTAATTTATTTTTGACTTTTAAGTGCACTTATAAAAGCGTGTTTTTTAGTGTTTTTTAAACTATTCATTTTTTTTATGCTTTTTTTTTTTTTATGCTTTTTAGTCTTTGCTAATGGCATATTTTAAACATCCATATTACATTGTATTCAGACCTTGAAACCTAATCGTGGTCAAAGTTCGTTTCGTGGTCAAAGTTCATTACAAGACCTTTCTAACAAGTCCAAATACGGCTATAATACGATCATCTATCATTAAGTTCCAGTTAATATCTTCCGGCTCCATCATCAGATGAGCTCGACAGTACCATATTATTGTATTCAGACCTTAAAACCTAATCGTGGTCAAGGTTCAGTACAAGACCTTTCTAACAAGTCCAAACACGGCTATGATACGATATTTCATCATTGAATGCTAGTGCCTATCTTCCGGCTTCATCATCAGACCTTGAAACCTAATCATGGTCAACGTTCATTACAAGACCTTTTTAACAAGTCCAAACACGGCTATGATACGATCATCCATCATGAGGTTCCAGTTCATATCTTCCAGCTCCATCATCAGATCAGCTCGACAGTACCATATTATTGTATTGTCATCGAAATCACATACAACTGCCAATTTTCATAACGCTATGACCTTTAGAAGATGGTTAAATTAGTTTTCTTAGATTTGATTACATAGTTACATACATACAGGTCGACCTAATAAAAGCGTGTTAAAAAGAGTTTATTCTTCAAAATTAAGTTAAAAACTAACATTTTTTTAAACGTCAAATTTTTTAAATTTATTATTAGTCCGTTGCTTCGGAAGGTGTTCGTAAAGAGAAGAAGCAACAAAGAAACTCTTTACAATCACATTTTTTCATTTTTTCAAAACATGGTTTGTGCAATTTCAGTTTATTAACATGTTTTTACTTTATAAAAGATTTTCGATGCGACAAAACCAAACGCTAGTTTGACATAATAAAAATAAATTGTCCATCACAAAAAACCAATCACATAACGTGAGAAGAAAAATCCTCACCAGACAATTATTCCTGGGAATAACGAGGGAAGATTTATAGCTTTACGGACACGGTCATGTGCGCGTTGGGTCCTTGTCGTTTAAAAATTTTTGCATTGCTTTAATTGCCTTTTTAAAAGATGCCACAGGCAATTCCAACATGTCAGAATGAAGTTTGTTGAACATTTGGAGGGATAGTCCCATAAAGGAGTTACTTACTTTATTAAGTCTCCACTTCGGTACGTTAAGTTTGTCCTTATTTCGAGTGTTAACAGTATGCCTATCACTAACTTTACTAAATTGGCATATATTCTTTTTAGCATACATTAAATTCTCAAATATGTATTGGCAAGGGACAGTTAAAATGCCAACATCTTTAAATTTTTCGCGCAACGAATATCTCGACCTCAACATGTAAATAGATCGGATAGCTCGCTTTCGCAAGACGAAAACTTTATGAACATCAGCAGCTTTACCCCATAATAAAATACCGTACGACATAATACTATGAAAATAACTGAAATACACAATGCGAGCTGTTTCTACGTCTGCTATTTCTCTAATCTTACGCACGGCATACGCTGCTGAGCTCAGCCTTTTAGAAAGTGTTAGTATATGGGGTCCCCATTGCAACTTAGAATCGATTATTATCCCTAGGAATTTTGTCTCTTTTACTAATTCTACTTTTTCACTATCAATAACAATATTGTTATCAACTTGCTTAACATTCGGTAAAGTAAATTTAATACATTTAGTTTTTTTGGCATTTAGAACCAGGTTATTTACAGTAAACCAATGCAATACCAGTGAGATAGCTTTATTTACGTCGTCAAGAGATGTAGAGGATCTCGCTACATTAAATATTAAAGATGTGTCATCTGTAAACATAACTATCTCAGAATACTTTTGTACCATAAATGGTAAATCATTAATGTAAATCAGAAACAGTAATGGGCCAAGTATAGAACCTTGAGGAACGCCCATCTCTATTTCCGATCCTTCCGACGTGGTTCCATTAACATCAACCTTTAAAGTTCTTTTATTAAGATATGATGCCATCAATTTCAGTGCTTGCTCGTCAAAACCGTAATATTAAAGTTTAATCAACGCTATTTCTTTTTTTACACAATCAAATGAAAGCATTTGGTTGGACATGATTTTCTCAAAAACTTTACTGAGAACTGGTAAAATAGAAATAGGCCTATAATTGGTAAAGTCCTGACTATCTCCTGATTTATGTAGTGGGATGAGCCTACTTAACTTCAAACTGTCTGTAAATTCTCCTATATCTATACATTTATTAAAAAGTATCGTTAAATGGGGAGCGATTATATTTATTATTCTGTTTATGACGAAAACTGACATTCCTGTTATGTCTTCGGTTTTTTCAAGATTAATAGTTTTAAAATTTTTAATTATATCATTACTGTCAACATACTTGAAAGAAAACTGTGCTGTTGTTTTGGTAACATTTTGTTCCAACAACTCAAGAGCTTTTTGGGGGCATGAATTTAATTTCTCTGTTGTCTGAGTGGGGGTATTTATAAAATGATTTTCAAAAATGACAGCAATTTGTGATCTTGACTGTATCAGTTCATTATCTAATAATAAATTGAGATCATGTGGGGACTTTAGTTTTCCAGTTTACTGTTAATTATTTTCCAGACAGTCTTACTCTTGTTAGAAGAATTCTTAATTTTATGTTTTATGCTTCTAGATTTAGCTTCACCACAAACTTGTTTGAAAATTTTTGAATAATGTCTGACATAAAAAATAAAATCTTGGTTGAAGTTATAGGACTTTTCTCTATAATAAATATAAATATGTTTAAGAAAACAATATTATACTCTTACAAACTAAAAATGACCCAAATGACCCCTTGCTCTTATGAAAAGTATAATTTTTCTGACCGCTATAAATACCTTACTGCCACCATTGCAAGCCAAAAATTTGTTTTCACTATTGCGTCAACTAATTTCAAAGTAATATACAGGCAGAAAACATACCGGCCTTGAATCTAAGGCCCGAGTAATATTATGTCCCGTTAACAATAGAAGCAAAATCATAAGCTCGTCTTATGTCCATTAGTCTGTAAGTACTCGTATGAAAAGGTGTCAAGACAACGGATGACGAAGGAACTTCTATCTACATGTAATTATTGAGTGTTATGCATCCACTCGTAACATATACACCATTCTTATTATTTGTTTTAAGAATTACTTTGGTTTGGTATGGCTTTTAATTGTTACCTAATTAGTCTTTTTCGACAAATTTTACTTACCATTTGGCTGCCGAGCTCAACTCGTCTGGGTTGGTAGACTTAAACAACCCCTTTCGTGAAACTAGCCTGGACTAGCACATATTGGTTGTTGGCTCTATACGTCTATGCCTGCAAATTTTCTTCTAATACTCTGTTTTTAAAAGAATTTTAATAATTTATTTAATGAATATGAATATGTGTTCGGGAATTCGGTAAAAGATATCATCAAAACAATGTTAATAATTAAACATAGATTCAAACAGATTTTTATAAGCGTAGTGTTTTATTTCTAATAATTGCATAGATTTAACGCATTTTTCTCTATAAATTAAAAAGAAATATCGGCTAGCCGAGCGACATAATGCAATCGTTCTTACTATTGTTAAACGGTGAGTACCCAGAAGCTATTCACATTGTCGGTCGGAGTCTTGGTAATTACATAATTAGTGAGACAATACTTTCGAAATTAACACGGTCGATTCGAGAAATAAAACATGAGCCTTCACAGAGTCATGTCGGCTGTCTTGGCCGTGTTATATAAACTGTTGTGGAATGGAAGCGAAAAAATGATTGGTATTATTGTTCCCAGCGCTCAATTTCATTGGCATTAATTTGGTTACTTCATAGTTTTAAAATTATTATTCAAGTTATTACAATAATTAATAATTTTAGTAAGTTTAATGCTGTTTAGTGTCGGCTTAGATTAGCACTATCCCATTTCTTCCCGTGCGGGTGTACGTAATAGGCGACTAAGGGTATTTGGGGCTTAACAAGGGATTTTTGGGCGATGCGTTTGGAGACCCATCACCAACAACTTTTATTTTACCATCATTTCCCCACTGAACTTCCAAAAGTGGCTGAAAAATTTCCAATTCCTCAGCCCTTGCTACCCCTTCTAGGGTTTTATTGCCGTGAGTATAATTGTATATGTATGTATGTAATAATTTTATTAATATTATATGTAGTCGCACCTACCATCTTGTGAATATATAAATTGCCAGTGAAAATCCCGCATTTTATATGTTATGGAAATAATATACGTAAACAAGCATTTAGTTAATTATTTTAATATAAGAAACAAACACTATTTTTATTTATGTGCATAGCTGTTTTAATTATTTTAATTCGCTTCTATTTTATTTCTTGTTGATTTAAACAAGTTGATTAGAAAATCATTGAAAAGTTTTAATTTACATAATATAAACATAAACGTTCACGCCGAATATCCCCGAAGGGGTTGGCAGAGGTACTAATACTTCTAAACATCACGTGACTTTGTCACCTGGTGTTCAGGGTGCCCACGTTTTGCATGGACAGTGTACTCACGTGATAGGGGGCAGGCCTATCGCCGTTTTGTACGAATACACTGTCACATGACTATGACTAAGTACAACTCAGCCATGTGGGTTTCCTCACGATGTTTTCCCTCACAAAATATCAAGTCAAGACGCATCATAAACACACACAAATTGGAATTTCACCTAAAATATTATAGTAAAAATAAACAACTAATTGTAACCACCAAGGTTTTGATAGTTATTTGTTTTATTCTAATTCATATTTAAATATTTCTCGTTCCATGTTGAATATTAAATCTAATAGAAGCAATCAAACAAAACCGCAAATGAGTGAAGCTTTGCAGCAAAACTCTCGTACAAGTGAAATTTTTTACTCGGCAATTTGCCATTTCCTGTCTGTCCTTTAGCTGTTCTGTAAGTAGCCATTAAAACTCAAAGAACAGGTATGGAGGGAATATTTATATCTAACTTAAACCGACCAAGTCATGTTCTTTTCAAAAACCAGTCTCATAGCTCTAAAGTACTAGTTATAGCCATATAACTATGTTTAATTTAAAGTCGTTTTCTACTGCATTTGTGTACTGCAAGGCGCTTCATACTCAGTTGTTATTTATGAAATGAGACTCATATTACAAAGAGCAAGTATACGAACTGCTTAGAGGTTTATTATTTAGATTTTTTCGTTTAAGATTATTAACAATGACAATGATGTATTGCTGTGTCGTCTTAGATGTCATTCACTGTCAAATTTCTTGTCGTGAGTGTCATGCGGTAGGTGACTTGGGGTCTTAGGGTATTCGAAGTGGTTTTTCACATCACCCTTATTTACATTTTACCTTACTAAACTCCAAAAAGAATTGGGCAAGTGGGTTTCCTCACTATGTTAACTAACAACCTCGATAAATTAATGACACATATAAAAAGACACGTCGGCGTAGCAACATAAATATTATTTAGTTATAAAGGTTCTAGTACTAAAAACACAACTTGAGCATTAAATTATTATTTATCATTATTATTGTATATATTATATTGTATTAACTACTAATGTGGAGGGTAATGTAAGTATAGGACGACCTCGGAGGACACAATGGGGGGAAAACGAGAGTGTGCTCAAAAAGACAGGCGTCTGAAGTATGAAGAATAAAAGAGCATGTATGAAAAGATTGATGGATGTAAACAAAGCTAGCGAGCAAGCTAGTTAGTGGCGATCGAAAGTATCTGCCTACACCAATGTGAACTAATGGTTTGAGTATATGTATGTAACTACTAATGGGTCATGTTCCGGAGACCCACTACGAACCATAATTTATTTTATTTACTTATCATCACCAAAACTTCGAAAGTTGGGTGCGGAATAGCTCTGGTTACTCCCTTTTGAAGAATCTAGCCTTGAGTATAAACAGGTAGTTAGTTATAACAATAAAATTAATTATAATACCAAAAGATTGCGTTCACCCATTACGTACAAAATTGATATTCGAATAATCATATCTTTGCACCTGTTGTCAATTGCCTGTCAAAACGTCAAAGCAATCTAAATTGTTATCTTTAAATGCAATCAGAGGCATACAATATTTTTTACCATAGTGGAAATTGCATAACTTCGTAATAACAACACAAACATACAGACTCGAGCCAACGAACCTATCGCTTCTTCAAATTCATTAGGGCTTTACAATTTAGATTTTAAATATAACAGTTCATTATAACTCTTATACTCGTCATCGACCATAATAACTACGTTGCTCGGGTCCGCTTGCAGTGAAGATGGCTGTTTTCTATTTGGAAAACAAACTGTTTTTTTTTTCATTGTATTATTAGGTTTTGACGCCAAAAAGTAAATCTCTCCAGTAAGCAGTTAAAGAGGTAATTAAGTAAAAAGCCGCAGTTTGTATACGGATATTAACCGTAAAAACATGCCAAGTGGAAATTGCTTATGCTCATTGTGGGTGCCTTTAATAATTTTATTATGCAATACTACAAAATAGGTTTTATTTCATATTGGACAATCGATTCTAACTAAAAAGTATTTTAATTTTAGCGAAAATTTAGACCATAGTAGCTAAGTAGACAAACCGACCGACCCCTAAAAAAGTGTTATATTATATTATAACATAGGATCAGGCCACAAAATAGCCCTATATCACGGACAATTTATTGCAAATGGCCACGCTTGACGACGCATCGCAAGTAAAGTATAAACATTGCGTGGATTTACCGAGATAGGTACATGTTCCAGTGTGGTTATTTCGCGTATGCGGTGCGCTTTTCCATTTATTTTCTTTGCACTGATAACGACCTATGAATAGTGATGATGCTGAAGTAGGCGAGCGACGCGATGGCACGACGGCTGAGCGCGAAGTCCCCTAGTCGCGCAGTGCACGCCGCGGAACTTAGTACCTCGTAACATTTGTTCTCGGAACTCAGTATTTACTGCTCATCGAGCTCTTGAGGTTGTTAGTGCAATTCGTCTCTGTTATCGTTTGTAAATTACAAACCGACCATTCGTAGCCAAGCTGATTTTTCCTCGCCGTGGAAATTTGCGCGGCCTTGATATGTGACCAGTGTTTATTATTTTCGTTGCGAGCCGTAACATTGTACATTTAAACCTATTAAAATATATAGCAGATTCTTTTAGCCAGTGAAAACATAAGGCTTTCGCTTTTATTGAGATTGTTCTGAACTAATATTGTCAAAACCCGTGATATACGTACATTGTGTTTTAGAGCATTATGAAACAAAAAAGTAAACCGTTGTTCACCATACAGTGCTATGAAGTAAGTTAAGGTTTTGAAATTTTTGGAGGTACCCCATGCATGATATTGTATATTTATAAAAACACATTGACGTTCCTTATGTAACTTTATATGAGTATTATTTTTAGTATGAATAATTCCCTACCACAAGTTTAAATTCCTTCCACGGGTGCTGCCTCTAGTAAATGTAATTATGACCAGCAGGCATTCTTTTATAATTACTTTGCTTAGAGCATTTCTTCTGTTTCGTAACGTTTTTTGCGGTAAACTGAGAAATAGCGCATTGTTGTTTGAATTTGAATTCATTCCCCAGTTTTGCACATCGAACTTTTCACAAAGTAGTGACAGTTTGGGAATTTATTTTGATTAGATGTGCAAGTGATGACTCAACGTCAATCAATAGATAGTGCAAAGAGATAACACGATACAGTTTATCAGAAAATGATGGCTGATAGTAACAAGTACATTCAGAATTTGTGCTCTCTAAAATCACAGTTGTAACAAGAAATGCCTTCTGCGTTATAAAATACATAATAATATACATACTTATATACATACATATACTTACGACTATAAATCCTAAAACGGGGTAGCCAGAGCGTCAGAATATGAATTTTTTAATACAATTGCTCAAAAAGTGGCGTATTACAGGGACGTATAGCGTTCGGGAAGTGGGCTATTACACACTCGTGCTTTTTCTTTACCTTTCCCGCACTAGTGCGTTTTCTTTCCCAACTGTCAAAATAATGTCTATTTTAAAGAAAAACCAACCATAAAGATTTTACTAAAAAAATCAAAGAAGTTTTTATGATTCATGTTAATACGTGGCATAGGTCGTATTAACATGAATCAACAACAACAAAATAATAGGCAAAATCGACTAATTTGTTTCGATATCTGATTTAATGATTTGATAGAATTAGTGAGGTTAGGTTTCATTACATTATAACTCATTAAATTTCATTTTCATTTCATATCAACAAAAAAATTATACATAAGACTTGGCTGTATGGGCATAGTTTCCTTTGCCTACCACAATAAGTGAAGAAAAAATGTCGCCATTTTCCAGAAATAATCTTTGGGAGTTTAGTTGTTTTGTTAAATTGCTTAATTTTTTCGCAACTGTATTAAAAATAGTCGTTCAGTACACGTACGGAACCGTCATTGCAACTCGTTCCGACTGTCAACCCTCGCCTTCGGCTCGGGTAGACATTTGTCGGAACTCTTTGCAATGACAGCCATTCCGTACTAGTAATGAAATATACTATTATCAGCCACTTTTGGAAGTAGAGTGGGAAAAAGCTGGTTGGAGTGGTGGTGGTTGGCGATGCGAAAAAACGGATGCGTGAACAATTTAGTGTTAATATTGAGAAGCATTGAGGAAATAAATATTAATATTATTACATATTAATGAAGGTACTACATCATCTCATGTCGGCAATTATAAAGTGCTTTAATCGTGGCTCACGTTATAATCTTTTAAGGATTAGTATCATCAACTCATCTCATACACCCCGAAAGTTCATGCCTATTGATCGAAGTCCCTTCACCTCAACTTCCCTACCCTACGAATAAATTTAATAAATCATTTTATTTAAACAAATGTCCTTTATTCTTTTAATATTTCCAATTAACAAGCTTCTTTCATCTTAATAATTTAAGCTCAATCGTCTTTCTAAGTTTCGAAACGACTTTTTTCATATAACTTTTAGTCGGTTAGGTTTCACACTGTTTACTCGTAACATTAAATCATTCAGTCTCATGCTACCGCGCTCTATTTAAAAAGAGTGTATTTCTATTGCATTCAATTTACTTTTATTCTTCTTTTGTCACCTCTTACATAAAAACACTAATAAATCAACGACTACAGCGAGCGGCAATACAACGTATAAAAAAATGCACAAAATTTCTTTATTTCATCAGTCATTGTATCGCGCAGATTTGCTTACAGTACCTAATGGGCTCGCCCCAGTCTCTATAAATGGCGACAATACATGCGTAATAAAAATTAGGAAACGGAAAAATTGAAAATTTCTTATAGTTCTAAACTTGTAGGCACTTGCATCATGTGCATGTAAATATTAGTTCCCTTATCTCGGGAATGCCAAAGTATGAAATCCCGCGATGTGTGTACAGCGCAAGCGCAGCTCGCCCGTGGCGTGTGACCGCGTGTTTCGGAACAGTAAGCAATCGTTAGCTAAGCTTTCGTAACTTTGTTTCGTAGTGCAGTTGACATCATTTTGTATGGATGCACATTTTATCAGCAGATAGGTGATAAAATCCCACAATTTTATGTTGTGTATTATGTCATTTTATTGATGGTAGTATCCGCATTTTAAAAGTACGATGCGGATATCATTAGCACATGGTATGACTTTTTTGTGGAAGTTGATTCGCGATCAAGCTGACTAAAACAGCAATGATATAAAAATAGATGACCAAATTGTGATGACTGATGACTTAATTATTTATTTTACCGTAATAAATTCAGTCTGGAAGCCTAATAGGTGCAGCTAATTATAATCAGTAATTATTGATTATAATTATAACTTTAACTAAAGAACTAGCAAGTTTCAAATGACTTTAAAATAATTAAGTTATGTTTGCAGGACCGACAGCCAACCTTGCCGCTGAGCAAAGTGCAGAATGCTACATCAGACGACGTGACTGACAATGCCGGGCCTGTTCGGGAAGCAGGGGATGATCCGCCGCCACCGCCTCCTGTAAGTCACCTATAGATTCATTACATACATAAATATACTCACGGCCATAAATCTTAAAATGGGGTAACCAGCTTTAGAGCTAGAAACTCCTAAGCAAAATTTAAAAGTTTATAGGGGACAAGATTTTTTGAAAGAGGAGAGATATATTACTACACTAATTTATACTTACTACGTAACTGCATTACATCAACCAGATTCTGTGATGATGAGATGACCAGATTGCCTGGATTCACTTATTTCTTCTTGAAATTTATCTAGCCTATTAGTTGCTCAAAATAAAATACATTCTTCTTTGAGTAAATTATTGAATAAATTTGGATATTGAAATTAGAGACATTGGTGACATTTTTAGTTCTTGTGAATATTTATTAATTAAGTCGGGTTAGATTGGATGATTCATTGTATATATATTTACAAAAACTAGATATAAGTAACGAAGGAGTAAACATAAATGACACATTATGGTGCTGGTATTGTACTTACGATCAGTATGTAAACATAAGAGATTTATTATACATTTTGGGATTAATTTTTCAACGCTTTAAATAGCAATGCAAGACAATAATGCATTATCACGTGAAAACTTATAAACAAACACCAACTAAATTAGTTAATTATTGGACTTTTCCTGAAGTACATTCAATTGTGTTTTTCCAGATGCCAGTAGAAAATGGAGACCACAATGGGGATATTAAAGTAATGATCAATAAAATACAAAATAAACTTAATAAAGTTGAACCTACAATGAATGGCAACACACCAAAATTTAACGTTAAAACAACAAATGGATCAGTCACAAGAACACCTACACCAGATTACAATAATATATCAGAAACCTTGTCACAAGTTAAAATCAGAAATAAAACAAAAGAAGATGACGTAGAATTAAATTCATTGGAGTCATTTAAACTCAAAAATCCAGCTGCAATGGAACCAAAGCCACCTTCCAATTACTTTATGCGAGCGCCAAATGGCACAGCTACCATGAAAAAAAATGTTCGGCCAGTGTCTGTAACTATCGGGGAATATGGTAACGGAGGCTTAATAAAGAGGCAACCATCAAAACTCGACTTCTTAAGTCAAGATAAATGTGATGTGATGGATTCAAAAGACGAGCCAATAACAAATAAACTACAGTCTGAGTTAGCCATGACTCTGTCTAGGTCAAATTTGCGAAAAAAGACTGACTCACTGGTAAGTGAAATCGTTAGCAATCGCATAATTAGCGGATGTATTAGTTTTATCATTAAATCTTGTATCAAGCTTTAATTATAATAGCATTTAGATAAATGCAGTTATTGTTTCTGTTGGTTTCGTGCTATCGCGAGTAGATAAACGTATCTATTTAATTATGTACTCCACTTTATACACTTCATGATTGGGATATTTGGATATAGTTAACAAATTGAGTCAAATAGAAGCGAAAAAGAAAATAGTTTATATGGATATATTTTCAGGACGATGATGGAATGCTGTACGATTTAAAACCGAAAAGTGACAAATATTTTCATGCCAGATATGGCAATAACATTTTACCTCTTCCTCCTTCTATAACAATACCAAAAGCTTCGAGTCGGAAGCATTCGGCTATCACAAAAAATATTTGATGGTAAAGAAAAAATATTGACCCTGCACAAAAATATATTTGTACCCTCAATAAAGATTTGGGCACACTTTGAATTGGAACTTGGTGTCACTAATATCACAAAAAAAATAAAATAAATTGTATGCGTATGTCTATTACCTCTTTTGCAGTTGTAATGGTTTTTTTTTAATAATTTCTGATTAATGCATTTTATTGCAAATCAATAATTTCTATAAATGTCATCACATCGGTCTCTATCTCATTTGACACGTAAAACTGCTTTGCATATTACACAACTCTCAAGATTCTTAACTATTACTTCATCACTCTGGGATTTGGTTTGTTTGAATAAATTGAAGCAGATATATGACCGACACATAAAAATACATTTTATTATATTAAAACATGTCATAGAAGGCTTGTCGATTCGCCTGAGCCCACTGCCTACCGATTCAAGTGGTACAGCAAAGTAATTAAAAATATTCAAATTGTATAAAGTTTTACAGTATGTATATCAGTAATGAATACATGTATATTTTTTATTTATGAAGAAACGAATACAATATAGACAATACTTCCTTACAAGTAAGCTAAATAAATCCACTGCATCTGTGTCCTAAACTGCATGTCAGTATTGTAATAACTCGTCTTACTACAGTATTCTTTACTAATATTCACTGCAATTCCAATGTTTTGTTTGTTTTTTTTTCACTGGATTATTTAACCCTGCAACTACACTTACTTATATTAGAAACTTGATTTTAATCCCAATTACATGAATTATTATTTTTGGACTAAAAGAAAAGCATAAATCAAGAAAATGCCCAAAAATCTTGTGTTGTCACCCACTGTCCGAACAATAAAATTCGTAACTACACGATGTGATTCGCTGCATTTTCGGCAAAATATACCTATTATAAGTAAATTACAATAAAGTTTTTTGTCTGCTAGACTTTTCTCAAAAATACCCATTCATATATTTTTCATAAAAATAATTAAAAAGGCTGTGTCTGATTTACTTTATATTCCTCTATTATATCACCGGATGGAAAATATTATGTTGAGGTTTGAACAGGAACAGTTTGACACAGCGAAAGTCTGGACATAATTTTTATTTATGAAGTTTCATATCTCATTTAAAACATGAAAGAACATGCCAATAGAGGCCGTCAAACATTGAAAAAATGGTCTACCTTTTTGTGCCAGCCCTCAAAAAGGTTGTAGGCAAAGGCACCTAAAAAAATCTTGGCTATAGTTTTAGTATCATCATGCTATCAGCAGACCAAAAAACTGTTGGTTAGTAGGTCGATTAGGGTTGTGAGCATGACCATCTTGCCCATATGGCTGGCTCCGCGCTTGGGTACTGAGATTCCACCTATTATATACTCGTAAATATATAATAAATATACCGTTATACGTATATATTTTTATGGTAATATAATCCTTATATGTTTTCAGCTGGATGGTTGCCGATGATGGATCTCTTGTAAATCCATCTTCCAGTTGTCTACGATGATGTCATCGAAGGTAGTTCATTACGATTAAGTGAAATTATTTAATATTATGGAAAATAGCCAAAGTATTTATTTAATCGATCGATGTACCTATTACTATTAAATCGCTAAAACTAAGTGCCACTTCGTTCACAAATTTATATAATGGGAACAGATAAGATGTGAGAATTTATACGTCAATAAAAAATCTGTAAATAGTTAGTTAAATAATTAAAGTGAAGTTTGTAATTAAAACATACTAAGTCATTTTAAGTAATAAATTGTGTTCAAGGCATTTTTGTTTTATTTACTTCTTATTAAATCGTTAATATAGAAAGCGATCTTATTCATGTACAAAACGTTTTAGTAACTGACTGGCTTGCAGACAATGGTTTGTTGAAGGGGTCAAAGAAATAAGTTAGGGTGTTTTGGTCCATATGATTAATAAATCCTACATACATAAATAATTACGGCTATAAATCCCAAAAAAGGGTAGCCTCCCTGGCACGAGGACTGTGAGAACAGATATTTCACGTGAGAAACTGACAGATTTCGTATTTATACTGTCTGTTTCTCACTTCCCACGCGACATATCCGCTCTGACACGCCTTATGCTACGGGAGCGGTATTATAAATTCCTCAGCCACCTTTGGAAGTAGATTGGGGATAAGATGGTAAAATATGGTATCGATGGTTATGAGTCTTTGCTTTAGCCACGTTGCCCAAAAACCACTTAATAGACCCCATACCCTTATTTGCCTCGTACGACACCCATCCACGATAGTGCTATGCAAAATTTACACTATACACTGTATAGTGTTGTATAGTATACATAATATAATTTTACTTCACCCCTTATTTGACTATGTAAGTCCGACGCAGGCTCCCTGAAAAATATCCCCGGTTTTTTTTGGTGGTTTTTGAATTGAAGTGACACTATACTATACAATAAATACTGGAATGATTGCGTAAAAGCGTGGGTTTCTCGATAAATGGCACAGAGCGCCCCACAATTTTTCGCAATATTCTAGTATTTTTTGTTCCTTACCATTCCTAGCATATAGGAATAATTTTTCAGTTAGAAGCTCTTCAAAAGCGTTCTGTTCTTCTGTTTGGACACTGGTTTCCGCGTAGACACCAGATGTAGGGTGGCAGATACATACATACATACATATACTCACGGCTATAAATCCCAAAATGTGGTTGCCACAGCTTTAGAGCTAGAAACTCCTCAACCACATTAGAAGTTGATAGGGGGACAAGATGGTAGAAATAAGGTATCGTTGGTAACCGCATCGCCCAAATTCACTTAGAAAAGCCCCATACCATTAGTCGCCCCTTACGACACCAGTAGGTAGAAAAGGGTAGTGACACTCTAAGCCGGCACTACGTGGCACATAGGAATGACCCAAATAATCAAGTATATCCAGTGAAATCCACTATGATAATGTTTTTCCCACGAAAGGAACCTTCATTTGTTTCTTCCTTTTTAGAGCTTTTTTTATGTAGTCGGGTTGTAGTTTATAGAATTGTTTTTTTATTTAATACTTTACAGAATTTACTGCCAAACTATATATTTTGAAAGTTTCGGCCGGATAAATATAAGTCAACTTACGACAGTTATCAGTACGATAGACATTATCTAGAGAAAGCTTTAGGACGGAAATGACTCATACGAATAGGGACTTATTTAATTTATTATTTCCTTATTTTCTAAAGCTTCTTGAACAATATTTTCTAAATATTCTAATTTTTCTTCATCAGTTGTCAGATTTGACCAGTTATTCCACTGTACCTGAAGCATAAAAATAAATATTATTACGCTTATTTTGTATTGTTAGCTAGTCTTTTATTGAGTTTTGACTTTTCAGTAGTACTATTCAACTTATTTCTGAATATGATGTAAGTGTGAGTGAGGGCACAAAGCGAGGCAAATTCCAAATTAATATTATATAGTAGTAACACATATCTTTAATTAATTGCGCCAGTCTTACTACCAAAACCCCTTAAATATTGGTTGATAATAGTTGTGTTCCTAACGGTAAGGTACAGTACAGCGTGTATCACGGGAGTGAAATTTCGGCGAAAAATGTGGGTACCCAGTACAGCAGCTGAAGGTGACAAAGTCACTTGATAAGAAATATTAGCACATTCTTTGATATACGATGTAAGCGACGAATATAATCAGCTTAACGTGATTTTTTTCTGGATGCAAGAATCGAGAACAGTAAACAAGTGAAAAACATAGACAGAGCCACTGTAGATGTTTATGTCAGTACAATATAGAGAACATATTTCGATCCAGTAGCGAATGTGCTAAAATAAAAAACGCATACAGCATAAGTGGGAACAATAAACGGGATAAAAGCTCACGACTTTGCCGGAATAGCACAGAGTGGCGATCGATAGTCTCTTCACCTTCCCCTATAGAGTAAGTATATGCTAAACCAATCTTAGTCAGTCAGTCAGACCCCTCTATCCGATTTAGCTTAGGTACACTCCTTTGCCCCGCCAGGGCGCTCAGCTGCCGGCACACGTAAAGTCATGGTGTAGCCGCACAGGCTACAGGGCCAGCAGCAACCATTCCATTCTAAAAAAGAAACAGCCAGTCAGTTCAATATATGTGGTTTAGAAATGGAGCTTTGCTATAACTTTTTTAAACATATCTTCTCTTTTACTTACAAAAGCTGGATAATATCCTAAAGTTTTTAATTCGGACATCTTCTTTAAAAATAAGCCTGTGGGAGAATTATTTTGTTTTATTATGGCATTGCGTCCAATAACCAATAGAACAATCCACAAATCTTCATTCGGTGGTCGCTGCACTAGTCCAAAACTTGAAAATGCAGGCCCGACTGGCACTGGTGAGCCATCTTTACTTCGGCATAAGACGATATCTGAAAAAAAGAAATGGTCAACGTTGGATATATAATGGCTGATAATGATGAAATGGGGAAACAGGGATAGTGACGTACACTAGAAATGTGCTTGACTGCAACTAATTTCATACCACATTATCAGGCTTATTCGATAGACTCGTTCTGTCCGTGATATCGTATCTATTCCAATACATTTCTAGAACTGGAAAAGTGTTTGGCAAACGGCAAGAGCCAAACAAAAATAATAATAATAAGTTTTCTTTTTCGCTCATAGGAGAGGTGAGAATTAAAAAAAGATATAATTTTTATAGAAAGGTGGTCTCCGTAATTGGTTACATGGTATGCAAAGAGGACAGAGTTTTTTAGTCATTTGGGAGACCAAAGCAAGTAAAACTTTGGGGATCTTTTGGAGAGTAAAATGTCCAGCGGTGGATTTCTAATATCTAAAGTGGCATGCTAGACTGAAAAAACAGTAAAAAAAACTAGAAAAAGAAAACAGTATTCCCTGTAACATTGAAATCTTAGAATTGGGATTGTTGTTTAGTGTTTAAACTTTATATAATATTTTTTTGTATAAACTATTGCATGATGGTCCTTGGCCACGGTGCCAATTTTGGTAATCATCACTAAAAAAATCTAAGCATAATTCAAACAAAATGCAAATATCAATGGCAATGCGCCCCATTATGTATAGTTGAAATCAGATTAATTTAGTTTTTTAAGCAAATCATTAATTGCTTACCTCCTCTTTCATAGTGTGGTAAAATATGTGCTCCTGAAACATACTCATCTCCTCCTAATTTACCTCTTAATAATTTAAAAATATCTAATATCATTTTTTCTGTAATATTGAAACATGTGGAAAAATTCTCATCTGGTAAATAAGTTGTGTATTTCCTTGCTAAAGTTCTCACTAATTTAGGAGGCAAAGTGGGCACATTTGAATCTTTAAAGAAAATTTCCACTGTATTGTTAATCGTTAAAATTTCTCTACCATAATCATAAGTGTTTTTTCCATATGAATTTTGTAAAAAGGAAGGAGTTAAGATCTTTGTAATGATATCTTTTGGGTGATAATTTAATATTCCTAAGTATGATACACAACATGCCAAAGATTTTCCATGTTTATTAATTTCAAATTCTCTATCAGGACTCCTTAATTCATCTTGAATCATACTAAATATAGTGTCTCCAATTTTTGGTGTATAATGAAAATTTCCAAAAGTAAGCATTACTCTTTCTAAATCTTTAAGTCTTGCCTCCTTGATTGAAGAAGCTACTTTTTCCGCTATTCTATCCAAACAGTGCTCATGTAATGTCAGAGTTGTAGTTCCCAACAGGGCAATGTGAACACAGCACATCAAAGACAATCTATTTATTTCGAGTGTCAGTTTATCCAATAAGTTATAAATGGTATTGTCAGAACTGTATTTCATTGAATAACGAATAATCTTTAATAATGCTGCTAATGAGACTTCATGTATCGTTTGTGTATTTTGAGAGATTTTTTGTATTACTTTTTTTACAATATCCATACTTCGTATAGGAGTTTTACTCTTGAATAATCCCATAGCTATTATTGCCAAGTCGTCTATTGATAATGAGGAGACATGTTCTGCCAGTTGAATTTCTAAATTATGCATGTCATAGGGTGCTTTCCTTAAAACACCGGTGAAGAAGTATGTTTGAACAAGCTGGCTTGGTGTGAGTCTCGTTGCTTTTGAGGCACACTTTTGAATAACTTTTCTAGAGAAGTCACTTAGTTTTGTTGCATTTAAAGAAAAAAATAAACATACAAATTTCAATGCTGTGTCTAAATCCCAAGCTTCAGATTTGAATCTTTTTAAACACTCATCATCCAAAGCAACCCATACTTCAATGTAGTTTCTAGTTCTTATTGATTCTGTTTCAGGATATGCTTGAAGAGAGTAAAACAACTTTTCTAATTCCAAATCAGTTGCAAACTTAATTCTGTCGGTCAAATTGTCAATAAAGGTATCAAACAGTTTGTTGGAAATGCACAAACTATTTTCCTTACAATATGGACCTAACTGACTAAAAGTTTCATAAATATCTTGGTTTGATAAAGTTGTCCATGAAAGACTGAGCAAGTTATCAAATTTTACCTCACTAATAAGGTCGGAATTGTTTGGTAGATCTAGATTTATAGTGTAACCTTTATTTTCCATTATACTATAAGCGTATTTATTTTCTTGGTCGACATACATTTTAAAAAGCACTCTTCTTGTGAGATAAAAACATCTTAGATGTATTACAGAAGATTTTGGACAAAGTTTATAATAAAAATAATTAGGAATATTCATCGCATTCCATTTAGCAATTGAAGCACACACTTTATACATGTTATCTTCTTTTTTAAATATTTATTAGTTGGCATTAAAACTAAAGTTTTGGTTTTGTTTTAATAACTTTCTATTACTGACTGAGTTGAGTTCAGATCAGATTTTTAGGTTAGTTTCTTTTTTATATATTATTGGCAAGCACGGTTTGTGATTTACCAAAAACAAGCAGGGCGTTAACTTTATATCACATATTTTTTATCTGTGGTGATTTCACATTTTCTTGAACGTACAAAACGTAACATAGGTACATATTCTTACGACTATAGATAGAACTCAGAAATGGGTAGCTGGCTAGAGCATCAGATTGAAATCCTTCAGCCACTTTAAGATGTTGATTGGAGAAAAGATGGTAAAGTAAAGGACGGTTGGTGTCCACCAACACAACAAAACAATTTTTTGAAGTCGGTTAAAAAACCCCAAAACCATTCCAAAAACCGAGGTCGTCTCTTAGGACACCCTCGGAAATAAAATGATTTGGTGCTAATTCCAAGCCATCAACACTCATAATAAATAGACTTACTTACATAAGATAAACACATATGTATACATACGGTTATAGTGTCTAGAAGAGGTACTTAACATTTCCTCAGCTACTTTTGGCAGTTCATTTGGGACTAGATTGTAAAAATGAAGTAAATAATTTAGAACTGTTAAAAAACTATATTGTACAAGGAGTTATAAGAGATACGGTAGCTGGATTGTGAGTTACTATTGAAATTGCGTTTACTTATCGCGGCTAAGGCAGGTTGTAAACAATACATACTTTTGTCTCATTTACTTTTTAGCGTTACTTTACTACGACGTAAAGTAACCGATTCAATAAAGCTTATAATTTGCATGTGGTTGAAATAATAATGTCGCTTTTCATTGCGAGTTGACCCCAGGAGGAGCCGCCACGTGTAATCTGTAAATGTTAGGATCGTTTTACACTCCTGGTTTAAAAGGTCTGAAAACCAGGGCCGTATAATCATTAAAAAAAAAACACTCTTCGTTTCTATTTTTCGTCTGTGAACATAACGCATTTTCGCGCCGGCACGATTGGACGGACGTCTGTCTGTCATATCGTTTATATTTACTAATTTACGATTCGATTTGCATTATTTACCGTTCTCTTATTAATATTAGGGAATTACATTTCCTTTACTATATATTAAGAAAAACAATATTGGTTGCGCACTAGTATTCTACAATGTCTCAGACAGAAGAGCCTGTCGAAGCTGCTGATGTTGGCGAGAATTCTGTAAGTTTCTTGGTTTGTGTGTTTGGTATGTTTTTCCTTTTGTATTAAATAGTGTTCATCTTCAAGTAAGTTGTACGATGACGTAACATACACAAGTCAGCATGTCTAGGCTATTGTAGGTCGCGGAAGTGGATACACTTTTTGTCCTCGCCTCGATAAGGTACTAATGGCTTGTGAATTTAAGTGTTTGCAACACGTTTGGAGTATTAGCTTAGCTTATTTGTATAAAGTTATTATTTTTACCCCCTGACAAATCCCTGTTAAGTTTTGGCTACTATTTAAATGGTCACCAAAATGGCTTTAATACCCTAAAACTGAATTCTAATAAAATTAATTACCTCCATATACAATTAATCCACTCCATACATAGCTCCCTAAAATAAATAAATTTGTATTCCAAAATCAATATACACACATCAGAATTTTTATGTTGAGTCTATATATCTTTTTGCTTCATAATATGGATTTTTGCTCACCAAATATTGTTTTCATAAAACCTCAACATTATTACCAAAACCTGCAGTCTAATTTGCTTTAGTGTAATACTAAATGTAACTTATGATCAAAATATATTATTATTAATCTAAAATTACAATTGTTTCCCTTTATGTCTTTAACCTGCACCACAAATTACTCACTACATAAGTATTCAATTAAATTGAACTTTTGTCTATTTTCTCACCAGTATGTTTTGTTACTTACCTCATACTCTGGTCAGGATGTTGCCTGTGGGGGTGTATGTGTGTAGTATGTTTACTCTCTAACAAACTGTAACATGTTCTGGTGAAATTCACTTGGATCTTCCTCACACATCCTATACCTTAATTGCTTTATTGACCCAAGTATTCAATAACTGCACCACATAATAATTTAAGTGATGCAGTTATTGAGACCTCAATATTTATTTATTATTTTTAGCCTATAAAAGCCAATTAGGGGAGCATTTAAATAGTAGCAAATATTTATTTAAGTACATATCATATATTATTTGAATGCTCAAGACTCAAGTGTTTATGCTGTTTATCTCCAAAGGGGTTGGTAGAGGTGCTAATACTTCTCTGAACATCACGAGACATAGTCACCTGGTGTTCAGAGTACCCATGTTTTTTGGGCAGTGTACTCATGTGATAGGAGACAGGCCTATCGCTGTCTGGTACAAATACATTGTCACATTACTAAGTAAAACTTAGCCATGTGGGTTTCCTCATGATGTTTTCCCTTATCGTTTACAACCATGATAAATTAACCACACATAGGTCTATAGATTATTTGATGTGAAATGAACTATAATGGTGTTCACTTATTTTTATAGCATGTAAGAAAAATATGGCTTGGCTCTATTTATAGAATAGTTTGTGTTGTGATACACTGTTTGGTGAGCATTTATCCGTTTTGGCAAGTATGAAGAATTTATTAAAAGTATTTTTACTTAACATTTTTGGTAGGCATTTAAACGCAAGCCTTAAGTTTTGTTATAACAAGCATGTTTTGTTTGCAGAATGGCTCATCAAGCGATAGCACATCAACAAGGGGAAAGGAAGGAGACTTTGAAGTTAAAATTGAGACAGACAGGTCAAAGAGATTTGATTTTCTACTTAAGCAGACTGAAATTTTCTCACATTTCATGAGCAATGCTAAAGGTAGTAGTCCTCCTAAAGCAAAAGCTGGGCGCCCTAAAAAAGCAAAAGATCCTGAACTTGATTCAGCAGGAGAGTGAGTATTTTATTACTTCAATATTAAGAATGCTTCCTTAATAATAGACAAGGTGTGCTATATTTACTTTTACCTACCCCATGTTTGAATGATTTGTGATACTGTTTGAGATGAAAGTAAGATTTATATTTAGACAAGTACTAGTATAATGATAATTTCTTTTCTGCTCACCACTATAACTAGGAATATTTGTCACATAAATGTTTAGTCATTATTGTCTTATATGGCTCAGTTACTCATAAATAGTCATATTTCATTGCTGCAATTTAGAAATTTGCCATATGAAAGTTTTTTTCCGAAAGTGCCAGTTTTTACTGTATGACCCTCTTGAATGGTGAATAACCAATTCAAACCAAATTTCTTTTGATGAAAACAAATGCTGAGAATCTTAAGAATAATTTCTTAAAGATAAACTTAATTTTTTTTTAAAAATATAGTTTTGATACTAAATAATTAATGACAGTAAAAAAGTATGTTTATACAACGGTAAAAACTGGACCTACAAATATTCTGCCTCCATGCAGTATCTAATAAACCATGATAGCAGTTGTTTTTTTTTTACATATTACGTGTTTCTGTGTATAACAACTTTTATTTTTACCAACTTTTCCCCACTCACATTTCTAAAAGTGGCTGAGGAATTTCTAATTCCATAGCTCCGGCTATGGAATTAGAAACAGCACATACATACATATACTCACCGCTATAAATCCCTAGAACGGGTCTAGGGATTTATAGCGGTGAGTATATGTATGTATGTGTATAACAAATACTATAACTTAGTACCTTTGCTTTGTCCAAGATTATGATTCTTCATCACAAAAAAGTTACTTTAAATTATATATTAATGATCTCTTTGTTATTTGATGAACACAGTATACAGGATGGCCAATCGGGTGACGTTTTTTTTTAGATAGCCTGTTCCGAGACCTATCCAAAACACCCCCATGTATGTTCAGCAATTATTGATAGTTTTCAAGTTATGATTTTTTTTTTGAAAATTTAGAGATTATCCAGATTTTTCAAGTAATCGTCAAAAAAAGAAACTAAAATGATTTCTGGCTTTTATTTTTTCCGTGATTATACTCAATATTAAGCCTACTTTCATTTCCAATAAAGAAAACCTGTACATCCGAACAATAATTAAGTACATTTTGAGCACAAAGTTTGAAATCACTGTTTTTTGTCAGGAGAGCAAAAATGACAAAATAAAATTAAAAATACTTATGCCTGGTTCTGAAGCACCAAACTAATCTTAAAAACTTTGCAAGACATTAGACTTTCGAAATAATAAAGAAAAAATAACACTTATGGGGAGTATTTTGCGCCGTACGTGACTGTTAAAGGTAAAAAGGTGATAATTCACGAATTTCCAAAATGATATAAAAACCTATTGTTTTACTTTATTATGTCTAATTAAAGAAAAAAAACTCGTAACAACTAACAAACTCGATATTCATTGCTGTTTTAATGACATTTAATTTAAAAAAAACGAATACCCAAATCAGGATTTTTGAAGTGTTTTTTCTATGTACTAATGAATTTCTGCTAAATTAAGTTGTAAGGAAAGTAAACAAAGGAAAGGAATAATATAACAGGAGTACTGACGGATTTTGTATGTATCTAAGCTTGAATGTAAAGGTCACAAAAAGAAACTGACCTTAGATCTTAGTGTGGAATTCAGCTTCCAAGTAAAACAAAAAAAGTGCTGAGAGAGTACACCATGGTGATGGTATATTAGAAACACTGAGGTTCGTTAGTATCTGGGGGTAAGCACATTTTATCAATTGTCAGTGCATAATGAATAAATGCTGACTGATAAAGCTTACGATCATGGATCTAGGCTCCTGGTAATAATGTATTACAAACAAGGCACCGTTATCTAGAAAACACAGTCATCTAGAAAACACAGTCATCTTGTTAGTTTAATAATATATTTATTTTTTTGTGTTTATATAATTTGATTATATTGTAAGTGTCTAAAACAAGCCCTTAT
Source organism: Bedellia somnulentella (assembly GCA_963576735.1). Classification (NCBI taxonomy): domain Eukaryota; kingdom Metazoa; phylum Arthropoda; class Insecta; order Lepidoptera; family Bedelliidae; genus Bedellia; species Bedellia somnulentella. Next base: position 11,045,875 of record OY755171.1, read on the forward strand.
TCAAATGATAAATAAAAATATTTCATTTGTTTTAGTCACCGACATCGTAAAACTGAGCAAGAGGAAGATGAAGAGCTACTTGCTGAAACAAATATCAAACAAAAGGCCATTTTCCGTTTTGAATCATCACCACATTATATAAAGAATGGGGAAATGAGAGATTACCAAGTTCGAGGTCTTAATTGGATGATATCCCTTTATGAGAATGGTATTAACGGTATCTTAGCAGATGAAATGGGTTTGGGTAAAACTCTTCAGACTATATCACTTTTGGGATACATGAAAAACTTCAAGTGAGTAACCTTCAAAGAAATAAGTTAAATGTTATAAGAAACTGTTTCTTCTATAAGTAAGTATATGTTTTTTGTAGAAATGTTCCTGGTCCACATATTGTCATCGTTCCAAAATCCACACTAACAAACTGGATGAATGAATTCAAAAAATGGTGTCCTTCTTTGAGAGCTGTTTGTTTAATTGGTGACCAGGAAACTAGGGTATGTATTTTTTTTTTGTAATCAATCCATACTTAAAATTTTATTTGATAAAGTAAGTTTGTTGCTTTACATAAGCCTAAGAACTAGAACATTACTTAGTACTGCCATTTGGGCCTTTTCGTCATGATATATTATACGTATTATGAACCAGATTTAAATGCAGCATGTATATATTTCAACCCTTTGGCTAATTTTACTGTTATATATTTTGTAGAACACCTTCATTAGAGAGACATTGATGCCAGGTAACTGGGACGTCTGTATCACATCATACGAGATGATTATCAGAGAAAGATCAGTATTCAAGAAGTTCAACTGGCGGTATATGGTGATTGACGAAGCACATCGTATCAAGAATGAAAAGTCAAAACTATCAGAATTTCTTAGAGAATTCAAGAGTATGAACCGTCTATTGCTCACTGGAACTCCATTGCAGAATAACCTTCATGAACTGTGGGCTCTGCTTAACTTCTTGCTACCTGATGTCTTCAACAGTGCTGATGTAAGTTATTTTAAATCTAACTCAACTCAAGCCGTTTTCTATTAAAGCATATTTCCATTTGCCTATTCCATTGTCATTTTACTTTTGTCATAACAACACAGTACACATATCAGAACTAGTTAATCACGCAACATCGTACGCGTGATGTAAGACCAAGTTCATTCATTCATAATCATCCAAAAATAATACCACCCATTTTACCTCTTTAAGGACGAATTTTATCTCCCTCACCTACATAGAATAATATAATTTGAAATCAAAATCTCTTATAAAAATCTTATTATAAACCCCATTTAACCTTTTTAAAGAATGAATCCGTAGTATTCCTTTTAAATGCTCATGCATATCGTGAAAGGATCCCCTATTCAAACTTCAAATTTCTAGGTGGAGAAATGAGAAAATTTCATAAAAACATTAACCATCTATTTTAACCCCTTATGAAAAAAAAATTCGTTCCCCTGCGTAAATCATTAAAAAAATGGATCGAGCTGTGCGTTGATTCTAAGACAGTCAGTTTTGCTTTTTATATATACAGATAACTTTTATCACTATTTATATCTGTTTGTTTTCGCTAAGGAATAAGCGTGTCGCTGCGTGTAATAAATGTCCTGTGTCAAATGTTCATGGTAATAATATGTAACTTCTGCAACATCAACAAATGGTAATAATATGTAACTTCTGCAACATCAACAAATATGTTTTTTATTCATAGGACTTTGATGCCTGGTTCAACACAAATGCAGCTCTAGGTGACAATCAGTTAGTGACAAGATTACATGCTGTCCTCAGGCCTTTCTTGTTACGTAGATTGAAATCTGAAGTAGAGAAGAAACTCAAGCCTAAGAAAGAAGTCAAAGTGTATGTTGGACTTAGCAAAATGCAAAGGGAGTGGTATACAAAGGTTCTCATGAAGGACATTGACGTAGGTAAGATACATTCATATTTTTAATAGAATTAAGTAACAATGCTTTTTTATCATGCTTCTATTCAAAAGCGTTATTTCAAAAAATAGTTTTGGCAGAATATTTTATGTTCAAGACATTCTGATTCTGTGAATTTAGTCCTTCTTTTAGTCTCTCAAACCCCAAATAAAAAACTAACACACAGTATAAATTTCAGTGAACGGCGCTGGAAAGGTAGAGAAAATGCGTCTACAAAACATCCTAATGCAACTGAGAAAGTGTTGCAACCACCCTTACCTATTCGATGGGGCCGAGCCTGGCCCGCCCTATACCACGGATGAGCATCTCGTCTATAACTGCGGGAAAATGGCGATTTTAGATAAATTATTGCCTCGACTTAAAGAACAGGGCTCCAGAGTACTTATATTCTCGCAGATGACCCGTATGTTGGATATTCTTGAGGATTATTGTCATTGGAGACAGTATAAGGTAATTGATATGCGAAAGAATAGATAGAAGAATAGAAGCTTTTAGATATTTGAACCTTCCACATTCACATGTCTGTATATGTCTAGTACACGCCTCTTTGCAAACAAAATCAATTTTTGTTTTCATGATTGTTATCAATAACACTAGAAAAATACAAAATAGTATATTTCATTACTAGTACGGAATGGCTGTCATTGCAAAGAGTTCCGACAAATGTCTACCCGAGCCGAAGGCGAGGGTTGACAGTCGGAACGAGTTGCAATGACGGTTCCGTACGTGTACTGAACGACTATTTTTAATACAGTTGCGAAAAAATTAAGCAATTTAACAAAACAACTAAACTCCTAAAGATTATTTCTGGAAAATGGCGACATTTTTTCTTCACTTATTGTGGTAGGCAAAGGAAACTATGCCCATACAGACAAGTCTTATGTATAATTTTTTTGTTGATATGAAATGAAAATGAAATTTAATGAGTTATAATGTAATGAAACCTAACCTCACTAATTCTATCAAATCATTAAATCAGATATCGAAACAAATTAGTCGATTTTGCCTATTATTTTGTTGGTGTTGATTCATGTTAATACGACCTATGCCACGTATTAACATGAATCATAAAAACTTCTTTGATTTTTTTAGTAAAATCTTTATGGTTGGTTTTTCTTTAAAATAGACATTATTTTGACAGTTGGGAAAGAAAACGCACTAGTGCGGGAAAGGTAAAGAAAAAGCACGAGTGTGTAATAGCCCACTTCCCGAACGCTATACGTCCCTGTAATACGCCACTTTTTGAGCAATTGTATTAAAAAGTACATAAATACTCGCGGCTATAAATCCCTAGAAGGGGTAGCCAGAGCTAAGGAATTAAAATTACCTCAGCTACTGTTGGAAAGATGAGTAGGGAAAAGATTGTAATCGCCCAAAATTTTCTTAATTACCCCAATTCCGTTAGTCGCCTCTTACGTACACCGATCGGAAGAAATGGGGTAGTGCTATCCTAAGCCGATACTACACAGCTAAAAAAGAATATAAAAAGTACTCACAAACAATACTCTTACACGTATCTTATATTACAAAATCGTATATCAAAAATTTTGAACACAAGACTCAAGCGTTCACGCCGTATATCCCCAAAGGAGTTGGCAGAGGTACTAATACTTCTGAGCATCACGTGACATCGTCACCTAGTCTCTTGAACACATACATACATATACTCAGGGCTATAAATCCCAAGAAGGTGTAGCCAGAGCTAACGAATTAGAAATTCCTCAGCCACTTTTGGAAAGTTGAGTGGGGAAAAGATGGCAAAATAAAGGTTGTTGGTGATGTGTCTCCAACCGCATCGCCCAAAATTCCCTTAAAAGTCCCAATACCGTTAGCGCCTCTTACGTACACCCACCGGAAGAAATGGGGTAGTGCTATTCTAAGCCGACACTAGTGTTGAACACACTTGTACATAAAATGACTTTTTTTTACCTTAAAGAATCCACCTAAACTAACTTTTAACTTTGCCCACCTTTATAATTCTAAAACATACCCCAACTTTTCCCAGTACTGCCGCCTCGACGGGCAAACCCCGCACGAGGACCGCAACCGGCAAATAGAAGAATACAACGCGGAAGGCAGTGAAAAGTTCGTATTCATGTTATCAACTAGGGCTGGAGGTTTGGGTATTAACTTGACTTCGGCTGACGTGGTCGTCATATATGACTCGGATTGGAACCCGCAGATGGATTTGCAAGCTATGGATCGGGCGCATCGGATTGGGCAGATGAAACAGGTTTGGATTGGTCTATATTTACTATACTTTCATGTTCAAAAAGTCCTAATTACTTTCTTATTTTACGATTAGTTTCACTATTCTTATAACTAAGAATCCCAAAACAGTAAGGCCAGGGTTACGAAATAAGAGACTAGAGAAATGTTTAGGTGTTGATAGGGCATAAGACTGTTAGATAAAGTATACTCAGTGATTGTTGTTCAGCCACATCGCCCAACAATTACTTAAAAGTGCCAAATCACTAAGTCGCTTCTTATGAAACATTTATCGTGAGTGCCGGTATAAATATACAGGAAAGAGTGATGGATAATTGTTTACCTAATAATTATTTAAGGATATTACACCAGATATATTTTACTTTAAGAAATTTCATTGTAGTACTTTACCTATTTTTTTATTATTGTGTTAATGTGTAATATCACTGCCATCATCACCATGCTTCATGTGGTTCAAACTTTCAGGTGCGAGTATTCCGTCTCATAACAGATAACACAGTCGAAGAGAAAATAGTAGAAAGAGCCGAAGTGAAGTTGCGTTTAGACAAATTGGTCATACAATCGGGTCGTCTCGTTGATCAGAAAAACCAGTTGCATAAAGATGAAATGCTTAACATGATCAGACATGGTGCCAACCATGTGTTCTCGTCTAAGGATTCGGAAATCACTGATGAAGATATTGAAACTATTTTGGCTAAAGGAGAAGTTAAGGTAAAATTGTGTTTTTTTTATAGCTCTGCATATAAATATTATTGGGATTTTTGGGCGATGCGGTTGGAGACCCATCACCAAAAACCTTATTCTCACCATCTTTTCCCCACTCAACATTCCAAAAGTGGCTGCGGAATTTCTAATTCCTTAGCTCTGGCTACCCCATCTAGAGATTTATAGCCGTGAGTATATGTATGTAATTTATAAAACATTTAAGTGTATGTGTATTGGGACGTAACTAAGTACAGCGCTCAGTTAATTTATTCATGTCAATTGCATGAAATTATAAGATAAACTAGGTATCATAAGACATTAATTGCTGTGTAGTGTCGGCTTAGAATAGCACTACCCCATTTCTTCCTGTGGGTGTACGTAAAAGGCGACTAACGGTATTGGGGCTTTTAAGGGATTTTTGGGCGATGCGGTTGGAGACCTGTCACCAAGAACCTTTGTTTCACCATCTTTTCCCCACGCACCTTCCAAAAGTGGCTGAGGAATTTCTGATTCCTTAGCTCTGGCTACCCCTTTGTAGGGATTCATAGCCGTGAGGATATGTATGCATACGACATTAAGACAATTTAGACTCATCAATTACTTGGATTTGCAATATTTAGGTTTGTGTTTGTTCTGCAGAATTATTCAATTATATTTATTTTGTATTTCAGACGGAAGAACTGAAACAAAAATTGGAAAGCCTTGGTGAATCTTCTTTAAGAGCATTTTCTATGGACACTCCTGGCGCTACTGACTCCGTGTATCAATTTGAGGGTGATTATACTTTTTATTTAATTTTGTAATTCTTTAAGAGTATAAACAGAAAGTAATATTATTATTGTTTTTAGGCGAGGATTACAGAGAAAAGCAGAAAATACTTCCTATGGGCAGTTGGATCGAACCTCCAAAGCGAGAACGCAAAGCTAACTATGCTGTGGACGCGTATTTCAGAGAAGCACTCAGAGTTTCAGAGCCAAAGGCGCCTAAAGTACAGGTATGTAATTATTTTACTACAGAAGTAATACCGCTAGCTATAATTAAGATATTGTTGTCTGTCTATAACTAGGGTTCAGAAATAAAAAAAGGTTCATTTTGCACTCCTTATATATAAAAGAGAATTTTTGTACTGCTCCGTGCAAATTTTCGCAATTCTGTAAATAGGTACACAAAGTTTTGCATCACATTGGAATTTCATCATAGTAATAGGTTTAAGTAATTGTTTTGTTATTGCAGGCGCCTCGACCTCCCAAGCAACCGATAGTACAAGACTTCCAGTTCTTCCCTCCAAGACTCTTCGAGCTTCTTGATCAAGAAATTTACCATTTCCGGAAAACTCTTGGGTATGATTGAGAACTAAGACATTTTCTTTTGAATGTTGTTTGAATTCTGATTTGTTTGGAATATGTTCTCTATTATGGAAGATTAATTTAATCTTAATTTAGTTAGATTTAAAGTAAAAACCAATATCATAAGATGATAACAACGAATTAAAATCTGCTTTCTTTATATAATAATATTTTTTTAAAAATCTTGCTTTTATGAGTTTAAACTTGTTGTACGTTAATATTATTAAACATCATTGATATTTATATTTTTTACAACTTGCGAGAAAATTTAACTATCATATTGATACATAATTGCGTTATGACAACAAAGCTATTTCTCTTAGGTATAAAACCAACAAGTCTTGAAAATACCATACAATATTTCCCACAAGTAACCTGGGTCAAATTACATTTTAGATATAAAGTGCCAAGAAACCCAGAACTGGGTTCCGACGCCGCCAAGATTCAAAGGGAGGAGCAGCGGAAAATTGACGAGGCTGAGGCACTTTCTGAGGAGGAGGTCCAGGAAAAAGAAAATCTGTTAACTCAAGGTACATTCTTGTAACTTTTAGTGCAAATATCTGTGTCTGAAATCACTATACATACATACGAAGGTTATAAAAACCAATTAACGATAGCCAGAGCTTTTGAATTAATAATTCTTCAGCCCCATTTGGGAGTTGAGTGGAGAAAGAAAAAGATGTAGAACAAAAGTTGTAAGTGATGGGTCTCCAACCGCATCGCCCAACACACAATACAAAAAATATAAAACCTAAGCTGACACGACACAGCAAACTTGATATGAATCATAATGAAAACTTAATTGATATAAATTCCTCTGCAGGTTTCACCAACTGGACCAAGCGTGATTTCAACCAGTTCATAAAAGCAAACGAAAAGTATGGCAGAGATGATATTGACAATATTGCAAAAGACGTTGAAGGAAAAACTCCCGAAGAGGTATACAATAGGCTTTATTATGCTTTCAAATATTTTTTCCATACCAAATATATTATTTTTTATATGATGTCAGCTAATGGATTATTTTAATAATTCGGACCTTGTATTGCATATTAGCAAAGGGGTGTTTTTCGTAATTCTTCAATCCGTTTGGTCTGAAGTTTGTCATCATTATGTAAACTTTTAAGTAATATAGTATAACATAATAGTTAGGTACTGTAGCTATCAACGGTAATAAATAATTTTCTATTTATCAGGTGATAGAATACTCAGCAGTATTTTGGGAGCGTTGCCATGAATTACAAGACATTGATCGAATCATGGGCCAGATTGAAAGAGGAGAGGCTAAAATTCAAAGAAGGGCGTCTATCAAAAAAGCTTTAGATGCTAAAATGGCTCGGTATAGAGCTCCATTCCATCAACTCAGGATATCCTACGGAACTAATAAGGGAAAGAACTATGTTGAAGAAGAAGATCGGTTAGTATATTATCGCCATATTAATACATGTTCATATTACTCTCCTTACGTAGAGTATATATCTATTATATATTCTAAAAGGCGTTTTAATAAACTTCGGTTTATTTTTTGATTTCATTTCGAGATGGTTTATTTATGTGAATGTTATATTTGTCCAAAACATTCGAAGTTTTTTTTGCAAAGATAATTAACCCTTAACCACCTACCAACTATTTCTGTCCTTTGACCACCTACGTGCGGTCACAGAGACCGCTGATAAACTATTCCGATTATTTTGGGATCTATGATAAGAAATGAAAATTTGGTTAAATGAAATGCATGTCTATACTTAATTGCTTTATTTAAACGGCACAAATTAGCAAAAGTAGTATAAAAATTTTATAAAAATCTATGAAATAAGGAATATGGCACAAAAAATAAGTATACTAAGAAAATGAGATCTTTCTTCTAAAATACTTAAATTTTTCACTTCTTTTTCCTATTTCTAATAATTTGAATAAACTAAAAAAATAAAACTAAACAATAAAATTAAACAAAATTGCATAGCCTCAAGTTTTTCATTTTTTTGCGGCAAAAATATCTAATAAATACAATAAAAAAACTTTGCATACCGAATTGCACTTTTAGATTTTGCAAATCTGTATTTTTGAAAAAAAATAATGATATGCAATAAAACATTTTCTACTTTTATTCTCAGGTTCCTAGTATGCATGCTCCACAAGCTAGGTTTCGACAAAGAGAACGTGTACGAGGAGCTCCGCGCCGCCGTGCACGCCGCGCCGCAGTTCCGATTCGACTGGTTCCTCAAGTCTCGTACTGCCGTCGAACTACAGAGGAGGTATGTAGTACATACATACATATACTCACGGCCATAATACCTAAAAAGGGGTAGCCAGAACTTAAGAGCTAAAAACTCTTCAGCCACATTTGGAAGTTAGTAGTGGAGAAGATGGTAGAAATAAAGTATTGTTCGTGATGGGTCTCCAACCGTTTCGCCCGAAAACCACTTAAAAATTCCCCATACCGTACTATAGTCGCCTCTTACGAACCCGTAGGTAGAAAGGGAGAGTGACATTCTAAGCCGGCACTACACAGCAAAGGAGATATGTGTATGTAGACATTGTATGTGAATGTAAGTATGTTGTCTGTTTTGGATAATCACCCCTTGACAATCGAATAAAAATGTTTATTTGTGAGTGATCATAAATTGTTCCATAAAGAGGGATGGTTCCACTATGAATGGAAAATATGCTACTTAAGCAACTCAAACTTTCACGCGGATGATGAATTAATTTTACCCTTTATAATCCTAATATGGTATAAAGCGATTTGTAAAATATCACGGTTGCTTATCCTATTTTTTATATCTATAACTATTTATATCTATTTTATCCTATTTTGGCTGTACCGTTCGCACGCACCAAGCTACTAGGGGAGGCTCCAGTCACTCGGGCTCTTAGTACATTAAATTTAATTGCTGAGGATGTAGACTTGTTTTGGTGTACTCTGAATGAATTCACAATAGTAGCATTAAACATAATTTGCTACAAGTGAAGAAATTACATATATGTTAGAATTAGTTATTTTTTATTAATGTTAATAATTTATTATGAATGTATTTTATAAGATTTTATGTTTTCCGATGCCATTGCATTAGGCTGTGTCTGTAATGATGGTTATCATGTACGAATAAATAAATAAATAAAATAATTTCGTAGACTACCAAGCACTATAAATCATAGATCATATATTAATTCCTTACCAATATTCACACAAAACAAAATTCCAGATGCAACACTCTCATAACACTGATCGAACGAGAGAACCAAGAATTAGAAGAGAAAGAGAGAGCTGAGAAGAAAAAGAAGAGTGGGGGCAATCAGAACACTCCTACAAGCGCAGCAAAAACTACTGCCGCAGGAAAACGGAAAGCCGATACCACCACTGACTCCGCTAAACAGAAGAAAAAGAAAAAATGAAATTTACCCAAACGTTCATTAAGAAATGGACATTAAAGACTTTTAAAACATGAACAATTTAATTCTAAATATCAAAATTAGTTTAAATAACGTCGGATGACGCAATGAGTGATTGTTTCTTACAATAAGATATTTCTAATCAGTGTTGCTGTTGCTGCTATCATGCTTTTAAATAAATCAAGTGAAATTAGTTAAGTGACATTGTTTATTGGTAAAAGGAAATAATGAATTCTAGAAGTTATTATTTAAGTGATTGTTATCGAGAGGATTCATTTGTGTTGATACTGCTTGTTGAATATAGTGATACAGTTAATAATAGAAAAGTATATTTGCCGGACAAATTCTAATGCACAATATGACTTAGTACAATTATTGTAATATGTAAGACATTTCATTTGATTAATCCATTCCGTATTATAATGTATGATTTTTAAGTTCGTATTATTTGAATAAGAACAAAAAAGTTGAACCGTAGAATCTCTAAGACTGACAAATACAGCTCATGTTTTTGTTATAAAGTGAACAGATTGTCTACAAACTTTTTAGTGTGTGATATTTGATATTTATTCGTATTCCTTGATTTATTTTAATAAAATTAGTAATCTTAACTTATTTTTATTTATTTTATAGTGTTGGTAACCTTGTGCTAAGGCGTGATTGAATCCTTTCTCATTCCTAATAGACATACATCAAGCTGGGTTAAGTTATCTTTTAACTTTGTGAACGTTTAAGATACATTGTCATCAGCGAATAAACGGCCACTGCTAGCAATAGGCCTCCCAAAAGTTTTCCACAACGATCGGTGCTCCAACACTTCTCTCATCTACTCTTCACATCGAAAACAATAATAGTTATATGTACTCGTATCTCTTCTAACCCCTTGATATTGGACGAATCCAACGATACCTCGTTAGTTGTCATTGGTTTCATAGACTAGTAAGCGCCAAAGTGAATATTATGGTTATTATCATACACTTCAGTTATAAACTTCGTTTGAGTTTCGTAACGGCGAGAGGGACACGAATACATTTTATAACTCCAGAACTGTGTGCACATTGCAACTATATTGACCACGGTTCTTCTTCAGCTTTCCTTGTTGTACACTCGATCGCTTACTGAAACTCTCTTTGAATGACGCTTGAGTCTTTTTACCCTGCGGAATTTAGTACGTGAAAATATGGCGCTTCTTTTCAAACGCAATCACTTGACCTTATTCTCGAACTAGGCTCTAACAAACCGAATGCTTCGTCCCCTGTGTGCATACTGGTCAACAACAATGAGCATAGTGTCTCCAAGTTTTCAACAGGAGTGGGCTCAACATAAAGATATCGAGAGAAGAGTGAAAAAGGGTAATGCGATTAATGGAGCTTTGAACAGTCTCATGTCTAGTCAGTCGGTGTCCGAAAAGGCCCGAATGGCAGTGCATGATGCTGTTCTGGTTCCTTCGCTTACGTATGGCAATAAATGTTGGGTGTGGCAGAAGAAGCATAAGAGCAGAGTGAATGCAGTAGAGATGAGGTCCCTCAGAAAAGTTTGTAATGTAAGGTTATGTGATCGTGTGAGAAATGACGTGATTCGTGAAAGGTGTGACGTGAAAGATGATATTGTGAAAAAGATAGAAAAAAGAAGGTTGAGATGGCTTAGGCACATAAAGAGGATGGATGTCAGTAAATTGGTGAAAGATATTTATAAAGCCAACGTGGAAGGTAATGTGAGTAGAGGACGACCACGGAGGACACACCTGGACCAAATAGTGTGTGTTCAAAAAGGCCGGCTTCTGAAGTATGAAGAATTAAAGAGCCTGTATGAAAAGATTAATGGATGTAAACGATCGTACAAAGTGGCGGTTAATAGTCTCTGCCTACCCCAATGGGTAATAATGGCGTGAGAATATGTATGTATGTACAATACTGCTGTTTCAAATCTCTAATGTGATTCCCTTGTATATAACAGTTTAAACAGCTTTTGAAGGGCTTCGTCGAGGATCGATTTTAACCAGCCTTCGAAGCTCTGCCGTTATTATTTTATCATCACCCACCCTTAAATAATTCTTTAACTGTGTTGCCTAACTGGTAGAGTCATATTAATGTGGTAGAGGCTAATGACTGAAATATCTTCCTTGAATCCTTGGTTTTGATTCTGTTTAGCCGCTCTGGTGTATAACACGTCGTCTGAAGAATGGAAATGTGTATATATATATATGTATATATATACTTCGTGTTTGCTCCAGGCGAGGAAGAGTTTGGTCGGAGTTGTTTTTATTTGGTTGCTACTTTGAGTATCAAAGAACTTAGACCCAAACTTTTGGTCAGGTTAGACAATTGTAAGAATTTACGGGACACACTCTACGAATGAGGATTAATGCCCACGGCTACATACATATACTCACGGCTATAAATCCCTAGTAGTGGTAGCCAGAGCTAAGGAATCAAAAATTCCTCAGCCACTTTTGGAAGTGGCGTGGGGAAAAGATGGTAAAATAAAGGTTGTTGGTGATGGGTCTCCAACCGCATCGCCCAAAAATCCCTTAAAAGCCCCAATACCGTTAGAGGCCTCTTACGTACACCCACCGGCTGAAATGGGGTAGTGCTATTCTAAGCCGACACTACACGGCAAAAAAATCCCTAAAAGTATAAATATATGGTATATTTGCTGAGTAGTGTCGGCTCAGAATAGCATTATACCTCATTTCTTCCCATGGGTGATCGTAAGAGGCGACTATGAGTGTCGGGGCTTTTTAAGTGATTTTTGGGCGATGCGGTTGGAGACCCATCACCAAAAACATTTATTTTAAAATATATTTTCCTTATGTGTAGCTAAGTTAACTTAAGCTACAAAAAGCTCTATATCAGTGATATCAACCAACATGGTGCTTTTTGGTTATGATTATGAAAGAATTAACAGATAATTGTTAATACTTTTTCTGCTAGTTCCGGATAGGGGAAAACAGCATTTAAATAAAAAGTGGATAAAATAAAATTCATGTAATTGGTAATCACATTTTATGTGTGACGTACATTGGCTTTATTATGAAGCATGATACATTCCCTTATAATTATTAATTACATCATATAAAACAACATCTGAAACAAACAGATGCTAACCTCACCTGTGAACAACATTCTTCTCTGTATTCATAATATTGTAATAATTTCAAAATTGAGTCATTCATAAACAACCAATTGTGGTAATTAATACTGATTTCTAAAATGAACAGTGCGACTCGATGGAATATGTGATTCTAGTTTTTTAAGGCAAAGTGATCAGTCACGATTAATAGGTTTCACTAAAATAATAGGTTGTATGTATTGACATGGAAGAGCTTGGAATACACTTTGTAAATTTACCTTATAACATCACTTATTAGTGGGATACAAGATGATTGTTTCGATTATGCGAGTATTCAGTGTATTATATACGACCACTAGCATTTAATATCAATACAATAACTAAATAAAATAAAACATTTGATGCTTTACTATATTAAGTTACACATAAGATAAAATATTGACTAGTCAAATGGTGCCATTTCCATTCATGATTTTAATAAACGATACATTTGTCATAATATTTACACGAAACAAAATTATTCATGCCAAGAAACTATGAAGCATCAAATGAATTAAATATGCGGAAATAATCAAAAATATAACAAAAATAATGATCAGGTACATAGATTAATATATATTGCTCATAACTGATCTCCTTCGCCACACTTCACCCATCTAAAACTCAACATTTAATTGTAACTATCAACTATTTAAATCCAGCCCGTATTTATATTTATTTGTATAATACAATATTATATTAATTGACTTTGTTTAATAATAAAAGCGCAAAATTTGTCATCTTTAAGGTCCGAAATAAATAAATACGCCCTTGGTAATAGGGAAAATAATGAAAGAGAGTGGCAGACAAATATTTTTTTTCTAAAAACGGTTAGGTCTGGGACTAGTTATGCATTCTTTTCCATTCATAATTTAGGTTTAAGGAATCATGTGAATCTTAAAAGAAAAAAATCAATATAAGAAAATAAACTATGACAGAATAGTAATATGATTCAAAAGACGAAGACCTTTTATTTCTTATTTTCGAAGCGTGCTTGCGGTAATGCCATTAAAATTATATACAAAATAACGTTGTACGAAAGCATATTTGTTAAATTATTTTTTGCTATTAATAAAATTCTTTTTTTAAGATGTATTTCGATTCATATGAAAGAGTTTGACTATTTGAAAGTATAGTATTTACTATATAAAAAAGGGTTAACAGTTACAATACAATATTTTCTTAGCCAGATGAAGTGTTGTAAAAACAGTGGTGTGTTCACTCAGTGAGGTGGTAAGTCCGTGGGGTTGTGGGTTCGTTTCCCGATCAAGACGAGTTTCCATTTTCGCCGTTATCTTGAAAGTTGTTCACGTTGACTGAGAAATGGGCGCCCAGACCGTATAAGTGGCCGCTAGAACTTTCTATGTTGTCGTCGAAGAATATCTGAAAGAACGTTAATAAGTAGAGATACTTTGGCATTTGTAACCGGCTACAATATTAATTTTTATTTTATTTTATTTATTTATTTATTATTGAGTAAAACAAACAGCACTTAATCTATTAACAAACATTTTTAAATATAACAATTTATCGTTAATGTACACTTGTTATTTATTGCTGCATTTTTATTGAACAAAGCGAATTGAAGATATGAAATTGCCACAAAAGGCAAGTCAAGGAGATGGTTATAACAGTAAGGAAGGTAGTTTACAGATATTGTATTTTTAGAAACAAGGAATTATAGCTTGTTTATTAATAAATGAGCATTACCAAGGCTTCAAATAAAAGTTTCCAAGAAATGGTTCTTATATTATCTGAGTAGATATGGCGTTTCACTAATGAATCTTGTTGGGATATATGACAATATATAACAACATTCTTGTACAACTGACAGCATAAATTAACACTTTCATCTAAGTAATTAAAAGTATAGTTATATATGAACTGACCTCCTTTATTTTGAAGAAAGCCATTCCGGTCAAGTGCGAGTCAGAACCCGCCTGGTGCTGTGGACCGACTCGCCTCAATTCCAATTGGTCGGCCACCTCTTGCAAACCTCCTTTTAAGTTTTTGCATAGTTTCATTAAATACTGAAAACAAAAGGTTTTAATTTATTAATTTACAAATGGTGATTAATTTCAAGATTCGAGAAACTTTATGAGCATATAAATTATCAGGTGTGTTTGTCTAGGTGCACAATCAATGTACCAAATTCGATATAAAGTCTGGGTCACTAAGATATTCATGATGTAAAAGAACTTAAGCTTTAAGAACTTCTAATTCCAAACTGGTTGTTAGGTAAAGATATTATAATTTTTAACTAAACACAAGCAATTTTAAGTGTATGAAGTTTATTGTGCTGTGAAAGTTATTGTTATGGCGTTTTTTATATAATTACCTTGACATCATACACAGTAGGGAAATAGAGTCTCAAGCTTTCAAAAAAATCATTTTCGTCCTGCGGAAGGTTTGAATCCGTCAGCAGTTTTAGCAGATATCCGAAATCATAACCAGAATGAAAACTCAGCCACTTAATGTCATCCATGAGAACTATTCCTGAAAAAGAAACAAGGTAAACTTTAATAAATTTCACGGCCATAAATGTCAAAAAGGGGGTAACCAGAGCTAGAAATTCCTGAGTTCATAGGGGACAAGATGGTAGAAATAAAGTATCATTGGTAATGGGTCATCAACCGAGACCCGTGGGTAGAAAGAAGAAAGGCATAGTGACATTCAAGCCGGCACTACGCGGCATTATAATAATAAATAATGTGGGCTTATATACACCTATATTTCAAATATATTTACAGTTTATTACTGTTAACGTAATATTATTTTAATACAAAAGTATTTTCCTTTTCAGTTTTCAGCATATTATTATATTACCCATGGGTGTTTGTAAGGGGTGACTTAGAGTATTGGGGCCTTTAAGTAATTATTGGGCGATGCGGTTGGAGACTCATCCATCACCAACAAACTTTATTTCACAATATTTTCCCCACTTAATTTCCAAAAGTGGCTGAAGAATTTCTTATTTTGAATCTCTGGTTACCTCTTTTAGGGATTTACAGCTTTGAGTATTTGTATGTATGTCAGTTACTTTCTGCTTAAAAGGTTCAGCATGTTTAAAGTAAGTATCAATACCTGAAGACATAAGGAGTTCAGCAAATTCCATAGGTTCGATGCCATCCTCTTCATGCTTTCTAAATTGGAGACCAGAGTTTTGTAATAGATCAATCGAGTCTTGCGCATACATATCTTCCCTGAAAAAATAATAAGACATAAAAGTATGTCGAAAATATTACGAAGTAATATTATCAAGTCTGCAGGTATTTATCTTTTGGAAACATATAAAAATAGTTAGGGTGTTTCCTTATTAAATAATTTACCAGACCTTCAGAGTCAATAATTTGTTCACCACTTTAATCAGCACAAAATAAAAAAATTCAGGTGAAAGACAACTGAGAGTGAATTGCTAAAACTAAGATGATACTACTGAAACTGTAAAAATGGCTTAGGGAGGATCCTGTGAACATAAAGTTTTTCTGTAACATTTTACTCAACTAATATAATTAAAAATATTAAACTTTAAACCAGCTGAAATTAAACTAGTTTAATTTTAAATTAACTTACTGTAAATTAAATTTAAAGTTGAATTGCCACGTTGTGTATCCAGGCGGAGTTTTTCCATTTTCATCCATGAATGTGAGCCCCAGTTGAATTATTCGTAATAGATCTACATTGCATCTAGAGAACAAAATATGTAGCGTAAGTGTTAGTCATATTTTATTTTATTCTAAATGATGAGGCAAGTAGATTGAGTCTCCACTGAAAGAGTCTCTCATGTGGTAAAGAAATAAAAACATAATATAATGAACGAAACACACATATCTTATAATTTGCAAGAACAGTATCTTTCTAGGAACAGAATTATATAAGACAAAACAGTTTGCCTAGGATACCAGTTTGCCTAGGATACCCTGCGTGATGAAATGGGTAGTATGACTCAGAACTACTGACTATAGCTTTACGTGATTTACACTATCCCAAATAATCACATACATTAATGTCAGCTTTACTGTATATAGTTTGATGCGCTATTTTTTTTTTTTATTATTTAATGAAAAAAAAATTTACACAATGTCAGAAATAATAAAACAATCAATACTCTGAACCTACAAATAGAAAAATACATTATATAATAAAAAAGTCCCTTAAATCTACTTTACTAAAATAATAAAATTGCCTCGTCACTTAAAGACTAAAGCCCAAAGGTGAGCGAGCTAGAGAGTGAAGATAGCTTATAGGTAGGCTAGTTTATATTGTCTTCGATGTCATTGTAAATTTTATTGTCCAATTAAATTAATATTTATTTTTTTTGGTTTTTCTTAAGTCCAACGGTTGCAAAATCCATAATTTGCTTGCTATACAAATCTACTTTATTTGTATATGATTGTTTGAGAATGTGGTTAGAGCCCCATCACCAACTTTTCTTTATTTTACAATATTTACCAATTATACAAATATAATGTACTGACATACCTTAGTAGTTGGTACTGGTAGTCAGCAGTTGATCTGAACTCTCCTATTGGTCGAGCAACAACACCAGGAAATTCTGTGTCCATCGCCACCCAATGATATTTTTGGACAACCTTAAATTAAATTATAAGTAAAACATTATTTTGGCCTACAGTTGTTTTAGCAACAGGTCAAATGTAACCTTGTGTATGATTACAGTCACAAGTAAAAGGTTCACTGCTTGCTGAATAAAAATATGTATATCAGGGTAAAAGTTTAAATGGACATGAGCGGGAAGGTCTACTAAGATGTTTTAAAACGTTTGGTGTAAGTAAGAAGACCAATGGAAATATTTTTATAAATGTTTGTTTATGTGTCAATTTTATATATTTATAACTGGAATTATTTACCACAATAAACTGGACTAATAGGTAACACACACATTGTAGGGTTCAGATTAAATATGAGGATCACCTAATAGTTTCGTCTCTTCCAAGCAGATCTCAACTAAACACACTCTATAATTAAATAAATTTTATTATTAAGTTACACTTACTTGTCTTATTATTTGAAATTCTTCATATAAATTGTGATTCCAAACATCTTTTATACCACAATCTTCATTAGCTGGTATAGGAGCTACACCACCAAAGCTAGCAGCAGGCATCTGTAAATATACAATTATCTATATTGTTTCAATGTGAAAATTTATGGCATATTACCAATCACTTGGTGAAGGTGTCAGGAAGCAGATGGGTATGAGAAGCACAGGACCCATTGAGAAAATATTTAGGGAGGATTTGCCTAATTTGCTAAAAATACTTGTCAGCTGTAGAAATAAGGGAGTTCAATTATTTATCTTTTAACAATATTTAACTTTATATAAGTTTACTATCAAATATGATGACTAAAGAGACTTAGGGCTTATTTATAAATATAAATAAAAGAGTGCAATGACTTATGCATTCATTCACATTTCATGCTTATAATAATTATAAATAACACCCAGATCAACAAAGTAGTTTTTGTTTTAAATCAGTTTGACAAGTTCAGTATGTTACCAATTCAGTTAAAACTAATTTGAATTTAATGACTCGACCCTGAAAACTAAATTTTATTGACTTTACCATCCAAAGGGTGGTAAGTATGCCAATGTATTGCTGATTGTTAAATCCATAAAGAAGATACCACTCTAACAATAAAATTTGCATGCAAACTGTTTATTTTAACAACACAAAATAACCCACAGAATGAAAATTTAACAATATTCAAATGCATATATCATAAAATCAACTTTTTGCGGATTGAGTCCTTTCTGCTTAACTATAGTATATTTTTCTTTGCAAAACAGTTTCTTTATTTTAAGTAATTATTTTGTATTGTTTCTCCATTATATCTCTTCATAGGAAAGCTGTTTTCTGCGTCTTGCTAATATATAATACCTTTGTGTGCAATAAAGAATTATTCTATGCTGTTCTCTTATTCTGAAGCTTAAGCTACACCTGTTTGGGATATATCAATATCGAGGAAGGTCGATAGAATAGCAAATCAAACACATAAGTAGGCAGCTTTAACTCAGAATTGATATTTGATTGACACATACTTTGTGTGGTAGGTTTGGCGTTAAGGTATATACTATACGTTTCTCAAAAACATACTAACTGGCAGTCAAGTAGCTGACACTAGAAATATATTACCTTGAATCGAATGTCTGCTTCAAGATGTGGTGATTCTTCAGATCTCTTCGACGCCGTGATTTTTTAAATAAGAATGTTCAATTCAGTAAAAAATAAAGCTAGCTCTTGGATTCAGCTGCCACTCAGAAAGGCTTCTTGAAAATTAGCGATGTGTATGTTTCAGTACCTGAATTTATGTACAGTTCTGGGAATATGTGTAACGGACAATAAAGCATATTCAAAGAAATAAAACTCTTTCGTAAGACGCATAAGCACTCATGTAACTTTAATTATCATAGTGTAAGTTATTTAAACTAATTTCATCTTAATTCATTACAAAAAGAAAACAACAAAATACGTGCGAAATTGTACCGCTTGGAATTGTCAAGTCAACGAACGCCACCATGTTTTTTTATTTTTTGCTTTTTTCTGGATATTGTGTTGCCATACATAATAATGGATTTCACAGAGTCATGTTTTACTGCCAACCACTAGTAGACGCGGTGTCCTTTAACCTAGCTTACTTACCCTTGAAAGTGTTGAGGTAGTTTATGGGAGATTGTTCTTTCCATGGAGGTACTAACAAAACAGGAGAGTGCACTTACAAAAAATGGTACTGAATAATGCAATTACTATTCAAGGAAAGAACTCACCATACTTTCCCAGTTTGATTTAGGCAGTGACACTTTTTAATTATTAATTAGTTTAGCAATTACAATATTTTAGATAAGCATTCCATAGGCAAAGTTGTTAACTTTGATGTCATTAATCGATTTAAAATATAAAAAGGGTAAGTTTTTAAAAACGAGGTCTAGGCCACTATATTTTTTTAACACTGTTAAGTAGAGAAACGTCCTAGAACGAGAGCCCGAACCAGAGGAGTGTGTCCCGCTCGCGCGTTTACCTGTCGAGATTAAGTTAAACGAAAAACAAATTCAAAGTTATTTATGGTGAATATTTTATAAAAAGCAGTTCAGTAACTATTCCTTTTTAATTATTTGTTTTAATTATTATCGTCGCCTATCAACATGGAGATGTACCTATAATTGATTAAGTTTGGTTATCGGTAAAATAATATTTATAACGGGTATCCCCATGGTGTCTAACATTAAACATATTTTCGTGAGTTACGGAGCTTTTAATATTTATCTAATGAAATAGTAAGCAGAGCAAGTTATAGCGAAAACTATTGTGACCTTTCTATTTCAAATAAAAAATATAAGTGAAATAAGAAGCCATGTAGTGTCGGCTTAACTTGGCACAAATATTTTTCTGCCAGCGCATCGTAAAAAGCAACTTAGGCTTTTGGTTTTGGGATTCTAAAGCTGTTTACTAAGATAATTTATCATCCTTTTAATATGACCATCATTTGCTTACCATTTTTTCTCTACTCAACTTCAAATGTGGCTGAGGAAATTTTAACTCTCGAGCACTAGCTAGCTACCCCTTCTTTTATAATCTATTAATTAAGAATTGCCGTGTAGTGTCGGTTTAGAATAACACTACCCCATTTCTACCCGTGGGTGATCGTAAGAGGCGACTAAGGGTATGGGGGCTTCTTAAGTGATTTTTGGGCGATGTGGTTGGAGACCCGTCACCAAAAACATTTATTATTACCACCTTTTCCCCAATTAACTTCCAAAAGTGGCTGAGGAATTTCTAATTCCAAAGCTCTGGCTACCCCGTTAAGGGATTTATAGCCGTGAGTATATGTATGTATGTATGTAATTAAGAATATGTATGTATGTTAATATAAGTCCTTTTTTAACCTTAAGAGGTCCTCTCATTAAAACACCAACAGATGGTCACCCTACTTAAAACGAGACACAGCTATCTAGTTAGCCACCCTTGTTCAGGACACTTTACGACGCCAGTGCGCATTCATGTTTAAATAGTACTTCCATGGGATAATGACTGCTGCTGTTGAGAAGAATGACATTATAATGTGTAATAATGATGACAAATTTTGCGGATAATGGTGATATTTCTATTTGTTTAAGGTGTCCTGAAATCTTACAGGCAAAACATACTTATAATCATTAAGCACCATCATATACATTCTGTGTACTAAGTATCGGGAATTTGTCAATAAAACAAAAAATACAAATTATTCATCTAAATTTATTTTATCGCCTTCAAAGTAGGCCCCATCTCTTGCAATACAACATCTCCACCGCTTCACCCAGTCTTCCATACATTTTTCATAGGCTATTTGCGGTATGGCCTTTAGCTCATTCAGCGAATTTTCTTTTATGGCTTCTATCGACTCAAAACGTTTTCCTCGAAGTGGTAATTTTAACTTGGGAAATAAAAAAAAGTCAGACGGAGCCATATCAGGTGAATACGGTGCTTGGTCGAGAACTTTTGTTGAATTTTTCGCTAAAAACTCTTTCACTATAAAGGCTGTGTGTGATGGTGCATTATCATGGTGCAGCATCCATGAGTTGTGTTGCCACAAATCTGGACGTTTTCGGTGGATACTCTCACGCAAACGCTTCATGACGCCTAAATAATTTTCTTTATTCACTGTTTCTCCCTCTGGAAGGAATTCGGAGTGAACCACATCACGGTAGTCAAAAAAAACTGTCAGCATCACCTTGATTTTGGAGCGACTTTGCCGCGGTTTTTTGGGTTTAGGTTCGTTTTCGAGACCCCATTCGAAGACTGTTGGCTTGTTTGCATGTTGTACTCATAAACTCATGTCTCGTCGCCAGTTATTATACGTTTCATGTCAATGAGAATGTTGTGGACGGACTTAAAAGATATGTTCACCTCACAAGCCAACTCTCTCAGACTCATACGTCGAGTTTCGAGCACTAGCTTCTTGATTCTGTCGATGTTTTCTTTGGTCGTAGCGGTTGAAGGTCTACCAGAACGAGGCAAGTCTACTACTACTTCTCGACCTTCTTTAAAAGCCTTATACCATTCATAAGCCCTTGTTTTCGATATACACGATTCGCCGTAGGTATTTCGCAACATTTTTAGTGATTCACCACATGAAATATCATTCGAAACACAAAATTTAAGGCACACTCTTTGTTCAACAATATTTTCCATTGTAAAAATAGCCGAGGACTCAAATCAAAACTATGACCAACAAAAAATGTAGTTTAAAACAAATTAAATGACAGATCCCGCTCAAATTTTGCGCGCTAAATCAGTACAGTGCTACCAACATGCAGTAAAAAAATTTGAACGACCTCTTTTACGCGGGTCTTTTTATTGACATATACCCTTTGATTAAAACAACAAGATACGGCACGTACTCATAATCTTCAACTGAAAAGAGGCATATTCACAACTACACAGCACGCACACTCACACAACTGTGTTTGTTATTTAACGTTGTACGCTACTGAATGACAGAGACAAACATATTTGATTCGAAAATAGCGCGAGCGAGACAAGCGCATACTACTGTCGTGCGTCTTCATACTTAACTTGTCATCGAAAGTAGCGCGAGCGGAATCATACTTAACTTGTCGCACATCAAGGTATTGTATATTTCTATCTCAATCTGCAAAATGGCGAACAAAGCAATAAGTGAATTTAAAAATATCATATTCTTTTCAAGTTTTTATGTACTTACGAGTGAAAAGTGATTCCATGAGATTTGTTTTTTCTTTCGGAATAGTTTGTACAACGCATAAAAGCACACGAATGCATTTTTGGTAACCGCTATCTCGCTTAAAATAATAAAACTGTTTCTTCGAGTCACACACCTGTTCCTGTCACTTGTCGATTGCGACTGAGCGCAATTAGGCGACGTTAGCCTGATTTAAAGGATCCACGCGCTAGAGGCGAGTCACATATCTTCCGCTATTTTGTTTTAATCAAAGCATATACCCATATGAGTAGTATAACTAATTTTAAAGATCATTATTATGATAATTTCTTATTTTTAAGAGGATTACTTTGTTACTTATTAGATAGCTACTTGCTTGTTTTTCTTCTATATCTTTAAATAATAAAAATGTTAAGATGGTTTGGGCAAATAGAGAGGAATCCATTTCTTCGCCAATCGACAGTATTGATTGGAACGAAGCGATGGATGACTTTTATTAAAGTGAGATTAGTGTAGAAGAAACAATGAAGGTAATGAAAAGTATGAAAGTAGAAAAGACGGTGGAAGATGTGGTGTAAAAGATGATATTGCAAACAAATATGGAAGAAAGAACTTCAGGATAGTTGGGCACATGGAGACGATGAATGTAAGTAAATTTTTGAAAGATATATAAAGAGCCAATGTGATTGGTAATGTCATTAGAGAACATGTAGGACACTTTAGATAGGTACTCAAATAGGCAGGCGTCCGAAGTCTGAAGAATAAATGAGCATGAGTCAAAAGATTGATAGATGGAAGATCGTGAAAAATGCCAGTCGATAGTATCTGCGTACCCCGACGGGATCTTATGGCGTGATTATATGTATGTGTCTAGAAATAAAAGAACCATAACTTAATCGTTACAAATAAGCGGGGCTAAAATAAGTGTAAGATTTTGAACAAGTATAATATAAATATAATTCACGGGTGTAAAGTGTTCATGAGTCGTTCTGTCTGTGTGAGAAAGAAAGAGAGTACGTGTGTAAAGTAAGTGTGTGTGTGTGTGTGTGTGTGTATGTATGAAAGTATTCTTGTTGTCACACACACTTCAGGACTGCAACCAAAGTATCAACCAATACTTTAAATTTATGATAACAAACACAAAAAAACTTATTTTTTAGCTAACTAGCTTTGTGCCCGCGTCTACGTCCGCGTAGACTTAATGTTTTCAAACCCCTTAAAAAAAACCGAAACACTACCTCACCTATACTCACGTACAGTAATATATCCTAAATTTAATTTCATTTGGAATTAAGTATTTTCTCACCCATAATTAAAAGTCCCTAAATCTCATAGTCAAGTACTATGAGATTTAGGGACTTTTAATCAATGGGGTTATTGCTGGGAAACCACCACCTGTAAGAATTTATTTTACCAACTTCTAAATACTCCTTTTCCAAATATGGGTGAGAAAATACTTAATTAAAGGAAAAGGAGTATTTAGAATTTTGTAAAATAAATTCTGACAGGTGGTGGTTTTCCAGCAATAACCCCATTAATTAAAAGTCCCTAAATCTCATAGTCAAGTCGTCTTGAACGAAACCCACGGAAATAATATGAGGTACCTAGTGCTTTTCTTAATTGACAGGGCTTATTAATTTAATTTGTAATATTACAGTAATCTTTCAATTGTGTAACCCTCCACCCCTTCTTGAAATTATGAACTTTGTTTTTGAAATCAGTAAGTCCCATATAACCTATATTACTGAAAATAGTGAACAAAGTTATGAAAAGTTGAAGCAGTAGTTTCGAATGAAAGGTACGCTTACGTATGGAATCGAATGTTGGGTGTGGCAGAAGAAGCATGAGAGCAGACTGAATGCAGTAGAGATGAGGTCCCTCAGGAAAATATGTAATATTAGGTTATGTAATCGATTGAGAAATCGTAGACATTTTGTTTATTCGCTGCCTTAATGAACGTCACCTCTTAATTAAAGGGCTAAGCTTCAGTTGGGATGACAACAATTTTTTGGTACTTGGTCTTTCATATTACTTGGGTAATAAAAAATAGGCCACGCACAAAGTAGGGTTTCGTAGTAACTAAAGACTTTATTAACGCATGCATACATATAGGGGTCCTATCACGTGAGTACACTGTCTAAGCAAAACGTGGGTACCTACTTTGGACACTAGGTGGCGCTGTCCCGTTGTGCATAAGTATTGGTACTTCTGCCAACCCCTTCGGGAATAAACGGCGTGAACGTTTATGTTGCGCTATGCATACATATACTCACTCTATCAGATCCTATTGAGGTAGGCAAAAGCTACCAAACACCCGTACCCGTATAGCTTATGATATAATCTTTACAAAACATTAACATGCATATACTTTTCTGCTCAAGCCCTTTTATTATTTAACTGCCTTGTTAGAACTTTTTCCATTAAATTGCCACTATTTAATGTTATTGGTTTTATTTGGCGTAAAAGTAATTTAATGACCAGAAAGTTAAATATATTAAAGAAAGAACATATAGTTCATTATTTTTTTTCAATTCTAGTTTAACAATCCATAATTGATTGTAATAATTATACATTCAAGATTCATTAATTTAAATGTTCTTGTATCTCTGTTATCGCCTTTCACCTAAAAAAATGATCATCTTAATTTTTAACCTTTGCTTCACTTTCCAGAAATTTCCAAAAAGAGTTGTAGTTTCCTTTTTTTGAGTTTAATTTTGTTGATTCTGATATAGATACGCACACTCTAGGATAAACTGGTCCGGCCTAGTCCAAACAGACATTTAGCCTAGTCTAAACTGGTCTATATTATATTGTACTAGGCTATACTGGTGAATCCTATCGCGTATAGGAAGAACTAGTTGAGCCTAGGCTATACTGGTTTGTCCTAAAATCGGGTTTGGCCGGAAACATATCCACTAATAAACTGTAACATGCTAATAAAATATATTTCCAAATTATTCTTTAATTTATAAAAATAATGTAAGATTGCTTACTTTGTACTCCAATTAAAATAATGGTGTGAGTATAAGTATGTATGTATACAGTTCATTCGCTTAGATAGTTTCGGTATACCAAAGAGTGGACGGCGTTCGTGGCCGAGTGGATAGGTGACTAGCTTCTCGGTCCGGAGGTAACGGGTTCGATAACCACTGAGAGCAAAATTTGTGTGATGAGCATAAATGATTGTTTCTTAGTCATGGATATCATTTATATGTGTATTAAATAATATATCGTTGAGTTAGATTCCATAATACAAGTCTTACTTGGGACGGAAGATGTTAGGAAAAATATCTTGTAAGGAGAGTTAAATATGAAAATGTGGTGAATGGAGTCATAAACAGTTAGGAATGGCAAAATAATCATGAAAATAAACTGAATGTAGTGGAAATGAGGTCTAGAAGAATGTAAAATAAGGTTGTTTGACACGGCAAGAAATTTAGATGTGAAAGATTACTTAGAAAACTACCTATTTGTTTACCCCTATTGGAGTATAAAGCGGCGTGGGCGTTACAAAAAAAGTTGTGTTTAGAACTCCACATGATTTTGTTTTAACGAGGGAAAAAACCCCCTAAAAAACTTCATGTCATCATTTTGTTGTATTTTTTAAACCAGATCGTTGCCGTAGCAATACTTTTATTATTAACTTTAAATTTAAATTTAAATTATTAACTGCTTATTTTTAGGGTTTTGTAGTCAATAGGAAAATCATATTCACATATACACTATGTACATACATACATACCTATACTCACGGCTATGAATCCCTTGAAGCGGTAGCCTGAGCTAGGGAATCAGAAATTCCTTAGCCACTTTTGGAAGTTGTGTGGGGAAAGATGGTAAAATAAAGGTTGTTGGTGATGGGTCTCCAACCGCATTGCCCAAAAATCCCTTAAAAGCCCCAATACCGTTAGTCGCCTCTTACGTACACCCACCGGAACAAATGGGGTAGTTAGAATACACTATGTCTATCTGTCTATCTATCCGTCCATCACGGTTTAGTTCGTAGACGCTTAGGTTTAGAGTTCATCTCATGTCGGATATAGATCAAAACGATTTTAGTAAGGTACATACATACATATACTCACGGCTATAAATCCCTTAACGGGGTAGCCAGAGCTTTGGAATAAAAAATTCCTCAGCCACTTTTGGAAGTTGATTGGGGAAAAGATGGTAATAATAAATGTTTTTGGTGACGGGTCTCCAACCACATCGCCCAAAAATCACTTAATAAGCCCCTATACCCTTAGTCGCCTCTTACGATCACCCACGGGTAGAAATGGGGTAGTGTTGTTCTAAGCCGACACTACACGGCTATTTAGTAAGGTACTCACCATATTTTCAATGCGGTACAGGGGAGTTAAAATTTATTATTTCATTAATTCGTATGTTAAAGCGATTTGTATCATTATTATGGGCCTATAATCTAAAGAAAGTACTTTTTACTTTTTCACAAATGTTTTTACTTTTAGATATTTCTTTTTTAATACTTTCAATGCGTTTATCTCGGAATCGTCTTTTTGCCATTACTGCGTTTAAGCGTCTGGAGGGCAGTATTTCCCGTTGATTCTGAGCATCACTCATTTTGGAAATATATATGAACACAATGAAAATCGTGGTTAGTTTACAGAGAAATAGATGGCCCTGGGAATGCTTGAATTATAACCTAAAAGTTTTGCAATTAAAGGATAGGATTTAAATTAATTTATCTATACATACAATAAATTTGTAGAAAAGTCATTTTTGTACATTGAAGAAATGGAAAAAAAAATAGCCAGCGTGTGAACAGATAAGTAACAGAACCCATTTCCATCATTTTTTAAATTTTTGTCTGTTTTTCTGTTTGTCTGTTTATATGTTTGTATGTGCGCACACCACGTAAAATCTACGAATTCAATGCTGAAAATGTTTATATACAAAAATTATACGTAACTTGAGGTATAACTTAGTTTTTGTTTCATCGAAATCGGTTCACTCTATCAAAAGATATGATTAATTTTGTGAGTTCAAGAAGAAAATATTACGTTACGCAATTCAGTATAGTACTTGCAACGACATCTTAAGTCTAAATATAGAACTAATTTTGATAGTTGGAATCCAAAGTCCGATAGATGGCGTTGTGCAAAAATAAAATAAAGAACCAAAATAAAATGAAGCAAAAATATTTGCATTTTTTTAGTTACTTTAACCCCTTATTCTCAAGTCGGTTAAAGTAATAGAAGCTACAGGTAACAAGCAAGACGAAATTAATACAAGCTGCCAATGTCAAGTGAATTCGCCGACTATGAAAATAACTAAAATGCTTTTAAATATTATCTTTACTTAGTTTCTTAAATTAGGTTTATTAATATTAATATATTATGTAAATTAATAGTATATATAATATTAATATATAATTTGGTGAGCTTGAAATTCTTAGCCATTCTTCAAATGCACGTCACTTCACAACCAGTTTTCGTGAACGTTTATAATAAAAAACTGAATTTTGGTCTACATTAAACACCAAACCTCTCTGGCTTCGTTTATATCCATCAATCTTTTCATACATGCTCTTTTATTCTTCATACTGCGGACACCTGCCTTTTTGAACATGTTTTCTATTTGATCCAAATGTGTCCTCCGAGGTCGTCCTCTACTAACATTACCTTCCACATTGGCGATAAAAAAAGTGTAAAGTACAAAGTGGCGATCGATAGTCTCTGCCTACCCCAATGGGAACTAACTGCGTGAGAATATGTATGTATGTATGTATTAAACACCAGAAACATAAGACATCCTTTAAGTTCTACTTTTTTAAACACTAAAATGATGTAGTGACCTTAGTGACTAACCTTAATTTAGTTATATTTGCATATTATACATACATACATATACTCACGACTATAAATCCCTAGAAGGGGTAGCCATAGCTAAGGAATTAGAAATTCCTCAGCCACTTTTGGAAAATTGAGTGGGGAAAAGATGGTAAAATAAAGGTTGTTGCACAAAAATCCCTTAAAAACCCCCAATACCGTTAGTCGCCTCTTACGTACATCCACCGCAAGAAATGGGGTAGTGCTATTCTAAGCCGACACTACACAGCTATTACAGTGCATATTATGCCACTGATAAATCGATTTAATTCAATGTATTATCATAGTACAACCAACAACCGTAAACCCTAATAATAGTAAAGTACCTTTTTTGAGCGGTTTTATTTAGCTTACCCCGTTTGTTTTATTCTTTCTTGAGTGAAATTTAGTAATTTAAATTTCCCCCCTTCCTGTCAACCGGTTAATATTTCTTTTCGGAAGGAAAAGACGTGATGAGCTCGAAGCAGAGAGTGATGAGCTCAAGGCCCGACCACCTGCGGCCATCAATAATAACTACCTATATATTGGAGGGTTACTGATTTTTCAACATACGTCATAGAACATTTGTCGGAAAGATTGGCTGTGTCAGTCACATGAGAGCACATGAACACACTCTTAATAGCCGGATACCAGAAGTTGCTGTGGCCGAAATCGGGCGGGATTGATATATGATCTATATGCAAAATTCCGAAGTGTTAAAAACAAAAGAGCTTTATAAATATATTGATGCATTATGCAGCTCTGCTAGGATCGTACAAGGTAGCGATCCATAATCTTTGGCGAACCCTGTAACTGTATCTAAATAAACACTAATTCAAATGAGATACACACAGTTACGACCTTTTATTATTTCAACTGGATAATGGCTACTGTAATTAATTAAATAACATTATAAAATACTCAATAGTTCCTACATCACAATAAGTGTCCGCATTAGTTCTTTATTTTATTTCAAAAATAAAAGGTGATATACTCTTAACTAAACGACGTTTTTTTATTCTCGACAATCACGCGAACGAAGTCGCGGGCACAGCTAGTTATACAATAATACTTAGGTTCTTTGCAAGATGGCTGCAGGATGTTATACTACATGGTTGTATGGAAGTTGAATTAAAACATATTTTGATATACTAATATTAAGGAACTTGTAATTACAAAAAGTAAAAAGGCCAGCAGCTATCTTTTAGCAGGAAAATTAATTGTACACATATAGCGATAAAGTATTTAGCAATCTCTTGCGGCATAAAGAAAGTAACTAAAACTATCCACGTTAAAAATAATTTGACAGATAAAAATGGTAAAAGTTGAATGGAAATTGTAGGGTTGGCGCGCCAATGAAATATTCCCAGTGACAGTTCCCGCTTTCAGAAGCCAGCGAGTGTGAGCGCCCGCCAGACCGACATTTCATACCCACCGTGTCGCTTCAACTCAATTCAGTTTCAGTACTTCAGTCAACAGTCAGTCGCTCGCCGAGCGTTGCGTGTGTGGGTTGGCTCTTAGCTGCCGGCGGTATGTTGTGTTCGTGAGAAAATATGTTTCACTAACTTTACTTAGTGCTCGTGAATATAAAACTTTTCCAGCTGTAAGTTACATCGCTACCGATAGAAATTGTAAGTAGAAGTACTGTTTTTGATAATAATGTAAGTTTGATCTTTTGTAAGTTTGTTTCAATATTCGTTTACCTTTCAGTATAAAACTTTTCAGCTGATAATAGTTTGTAAAATATAAATTTGAGCATCAAAAGTACTACTCGGTAGTACTAGTTTCCGGAAAAGCGGAATTTAAACTTTTAGTAGTTTTAAACGGTGTTTTGTCATTTCAGTTTGGATATATATCGAATATCCGCTCCAAAATCGCACGCATCGTTGCATAAAATTGTTTTTTTCTGTTAATTAAACTACATGAGTCATAACCACACTTATAAAAAGGAGGTAACCAAAGCTTAAAAATGATTAAATATATAAATTGGTTTGGGCAAATACAGAGGAGCATAAATTGGCATGTGTCAAAAGATTGATAGACGTAGACGAAGCTAGAGAGGTTTGCCAGGATCGTACAAAGTTGTGATCGGTAGTCTCTGCCTATCCCAATGAGTAATAATGGCGTGAGTATATGAATATTCGTATATAAATTAATTTCCACTGCAAAAAAGAGGATAGCGTCGACATGATACTTACTACATAAACGCAAACAATCACCCTTGGGATGCGATACGGCAGTGCAGCTATCTATCTAGATGCTATCATCGAATAACGAAATCGGTTTTTGTATATATCATTTTAATCATAATTATTTTAATTGCCGTGTAGTGATGGTTTAGAATAACACTACCCCATTTCTACCCGTGGGTGATCGTAAGAGGCGACTGAGATCGTAAGAGGGTATAGGGGCTTTTTAAGTGATTTTTGGGCGATGTGGTTGGAGATCCGTCACCAAAAACATTTATTATTACTATCTTTTCCCCAAATAACCAAAAGTGGCTGAGGAATTTCTCATTTCAAAGCTCTGGCTACCCCGTTAAGGGATTTATAGCCGTGAGTATATGTATGTATGTAATCATAATGTAGAGTGAGCTTTGGATAGTGTTGAATCATAGAAGTAGGCTACTTTGGGTACAATAAGTCTATCAAAATTAATTTCAATGATAAAATCAATGACAGCTTTTTTCTACCCTTATTACAATAGCTTGCAGGTTTTGCATAAATAAAATATAAATTTGAAACTTTGACTACGGTAAGTTTTGTAATATAGTTAGAGTACTATGTTATGTTATACATTGAAAACTCAGTTGAATTTATGATGCCCATATTGATTTTTGATGACCTATATTTGTGTTCAATTTTGACACCGTGTTTGGTAAAATACACACATCAAAAGTGTCTAGGGAGCTAGCATTTTTATGCGGATTTCTTCAGATTGAGACGTGGCTTTGTAATAAATTTATGATTTTATAAATTTATATGGATCCTTTTTTGATGCATTTCATAAATTAAAACAGGAACTGTCAATCAAAATCTAGTAACAGTTGAAAATCAGCTATCAATATTTTCCCTATAATAACATACAACGCATTGAAAACATTATTAGTGTTACTGTTTCCCTACTACTGATTAAAACCAACGTTATTATGGAGCGGCGACGTCATTTAAGCAGGGAAGAAATGCTCAGAGCCGTGGGAATGATGGAAGCTGGTTCCCGGCAACGTACTGTGGCTTTAGCTCTGAATACAAGTCAGAGTGTTATCAGTCGACTTTGGACACGTTACCGAAGCACTGGTACCGTGGCTGAGCGCCATGGAGGACGGTATCGCTGCACCACACGGAGACACACAAGACCGATACATTTAAATTACAGCTCAAAGAGCTCCAAAAATAACCGCAATGATGTTAGCCGTGAGGCTTCATCGCTTTTCAGGGAACTTAATTAGCGACCAAACAGTCAGAAACCGCTTGCATGAAGTAAACCTTTATTTCCGAAGACCGCTACGGGTACCACCTATAGCAATGCACAATCGTAGGATTCGATATCAAAAGGCTCTTGAACACATAAATTGGGTAGATGAACAATGGCGTTTTGTGTGCTTTTCTGATAAGTCTCCTTTGGTATGAAACCGGATACAAGACGTATACGACAACCCTGGACGTCAAAAGCGATTAAAATCCTGCCAGGAAGTCCATTCTTATAGTGGTGGAACCATCATGGTATGGGCGGATATTTGGATCGGCGGAAGAACTGAATTGATTTGGATCAGAGGCAACCTCTACGCTCAAATTTATGCTGAGACGATTGTATCAGACGTCATCGTTCCTCTACAAGGGCAAATCGGTCCCTCATTTCAGTTAATGCATGATAATGCACGACCGCACCGCACACCGCAAGAGTTGTAAGACAGACTCGCTGCAGCTAAAATCAATGTCCTGCCCTGGCCTGCTCAGTCGCCAGACTTGAACCCGATTGAGCATGCATGGGATATGCTAAAGAGAAGAGCTGGGGATATGAGCGGCCATTGCACAGCGTGATTTGGATGAACTCATTTCGAGTTTGCCAAACCGATGTTCTTGTGTTGTAAGTGTTCGCGGTAGAAACACAGATTATTAATTGTTTAAGTTACCCAGTAACATTTTAAAGAAAACTGTTATTACAGTCTTTTTTTCGCCCTTTAATGTTAGTGGTTCAAATGTCAAAAATCCCTTTAAAAGGAAAATGGCAAATTTCTTTATTAATGCAAAGGTGACTTGGTTTATCGTTACTGTAGACAAACGAAAACACATTAATTGATGAATCCTTAAAGAAAAAAATAATTAATATAAATCAGGAGAAAAGTTATTGCAAAAATATATGTTGATCCCTAGACACTTGTGATGTGTGTATAAGGATTTTGAGCCTCGGAATGTTGATGTAGAGTGTCATTTACTGTTTTCTCGACGTGTCCAATAATAATTTGAGTCAAAATAAACTCTACATTCTACCTGTACCTATACACACTGCAAAATTTACCAAAAAAAGGGAGCCAGAAGATCGGTGTTGAATATACCCCAGCGCGATTTGAGGAAATTGAGATGGGATATTAAACCTTACATCGTTCCCGCAATTAGAATATAGCCAAGGATACTTTCTTAAATCTTAATTTAGACATAAATTTAATAGAGTGAATCACTTATACTACTTAATAAGGAAGAGTAATTTTAACATGGGAATCTACGGTATCTAAATTGGGCCCTAAAAGTAAAACCTAAAAATGAGTTAAAAAAAAATCAAGGAATTAAACGCACAAAGACTACTGAAAATAATAGAACCTTCTTCTCCTAATTTCTTAAAAACATTATTCAACAATTCACTCCATAAGTTTTCTTTGGGGTAGGCAGAGACTGTCGATCGCCACTTTATATGAATCTGACAAAACTTCGCCCTAACTAATTAAAAAACACCAACACAAAAGATGGGTGACATGAGAATAAAGCAGCTGTTTATTTTAATTTGAGTGGCTATACTTATGCTTACACAACTTTAATAGCGTATACATCTAATTTTTCATAAAAAAAACTGATGTTTCAAAATGAACTTATTATAGGATAAAGAAGGACACTTTTAGAAGAGCGCGTTCAAGCAAATAAAAGCTACCGATCTATACATATAATAAATCTGTAGAAAAGTCATTTTTGTACATTGAAGAAATTGAAAAAAATATAGCCAGCGTGTGAACAGATAAGTAACAGAACCCATTTCCATCATTTTTTCAATTTTTGTCTGTTTGTCTGTTTATATGTTTGTTTGTGCGCACATCACGTAAAATCTACAAATTTAATGCTAAAAATGTTTATATACAAAAATTATACGTAACTTGAGGAATAACTTAGTTTTTGTTTCATCGAAATCGGTTCACTCTATCAAAAGATATGATTAATTTTGTGAGTTCAAGAAGAAAAATATTACGTTACGCAATTCAGTATAGTACTTGCAACGACATCTTAAGTCTAAATATAGAACTAATATTGATAGTTGGAATCCAAAGTCCGATAGATGGCGTTGCAAAAATAAAATAAAGAACCAAAATAAAATAAAGCAAAAATAAAACATGCATTTTTTTAGCCCCTTTAACCCCAAGAAACAAGCAAGACGAAATTAATACAAGCTGCCAATGTCAAGTGAAGTCGCCGACTATGAAAATAACTAAAATGCTTTTAAATATTATCTTTACTTAGTTTCTTAAATTAGGCTTATTAATATTAATATATTATGTAAATAGTCTGCCTATTAATAAATCCAATTTGGTGAGCAGAATTTTGAAATTCTTTGCCATTCTTCAAAGGCACGTCACTTCACAACCAGTTTTCGTGAACGTTTATAATAAAAAACTGAATTTTGGTCTAAATTAAACACCAAACCTCTCTGGCTTCGTTTACATCCATCAGTCTTTTCATACATGCTTTTATTCTTTTATTCTTCATACTGCGGACACCTACCTTTTTCAGCACGTTTTCTATTTGATCCAAATGTGTCCTCCGAGGTCGTCCTCTACTAACATTACCTTCCACATTGGCGATAAAAAAAGTGTAAAGTACAAAGTGACGATCGATAGTTTCTGCCTACCCCAATGGGAACTAACGGCGTGAGAATATGTATGTATGTATGTATTAAACACCAGAAACATAAGACATCTTTTAAGTTCTACTTTTTTAAACACTAAAATGATGTAGTGACCTTAGTGACTAAACTTAATTTAGTTATATTTGCATATTATACATACATATACTCACGACTATAAATCCCTAGAAGCCAGAGCTAAGGAATTAGAAATTCCTCAGCCACTTTTGGAAAATTGAGTGGGGAAAAGATGGTAAAATAAAGGTTGTTGGTGATGGATGGGTCTCCAACCGCATCGCCCTAAAATCCCTTAAAAACCCCAATACCGTAAGTCGCCTCTTACGTACATCCACCGGAAGAAATGGGGTAGTGCTATTCTAAGCCGACACTATACAGCTATTACAGTGCATATTATGCCACTGATAAATCGAATTAATTCAATGTATTATCATAGTACAACCAACAACCGTAAACCCTAATAACAGTAAAGTACCTTTTTTGAGCGGTTTTATTTAGCTTACCCCGTTTGTTTTATTCTTTCTTGAGTGAAATTTAGTAATTTAAATTTCACCCCCTTCCTGTCAACCGGTTAATATTTCTTTTCGGAAGGAAAAGACGTGATGAGCTCGAAGCAAAGAGTGATGAGCTCAAGGCCCGACCACCTGCGGCCATCAATAATAACTACCTATATATTGGAGGGTTACTGATTTTTCAACATACGTCATAGAACATTTGTCGGAAAGATTGGCTATGTCAGTCATATGAGAGCACATGAACACACTCTTGATAGCCGGATACCAGAAGTTGCTGTGGCCGAAATCGGGCGGGATTGATATATGATCTATATGCAAAATTCCGAAGTTTTAAAAACAAAAGGGCTTTATAAATATATTGATGCATTATGCAGCTCTGCTAGGATCGTACAAGGTAGCGATCCATAATCTTTGGCTAACCCTGTAACTGTATCTAAATAAACACTAATTCAAATGAGATACACACAGTTAAGACCTTTTATTATTTCAACTGGATAATGGCTACTGTAATTAATTAAATATCATTATGAAATACTCAATAGTTCCTACATCACAATAAGTGTCCGCATTAGATTTCATTGGTTCTTTATTTTATTTCAAAAAGGTGATATACTCTTAACTAAACGACTTTTTTTTGTTCTCGACAATCACGCGAACGAAGTAGCGGGCACAGCTAGTTTATAATATTTCATATACAGTGCGGTCACTTTAATGTGACGTTTTAGAACTAGAATATAATACCGTGTAATAGATAAAAATCGACATAATATTTTATTTATTTATTTTATTTTATTTTATTGAGGAAACAAACAGTCGTTTTAACAAATATGTATAAAGTTTACAAGGACATATCATAAACCTATAGTTCCCTAAATATATAGAAACAATTGAAATTAGCGTAGTTTGATTCTAGCTAGATGTATGTTAAGCTAGATGTATAATATAAAGCAAATGCGACTAACCAGGATGAGAGAACCCTGTATACAACATAAAAATGAAAAGTTAATTATTTTTAATTCGAACTCTGCAAGCAGCAGTTAGTTTATTTTGGAATCTCACAACTTTTGAAATGGAAAAAGAACCGGGATTTTGTGGTACTTTCATTACCGAGATTTCCCTGTTCCAAAGGCTAGTATGTATGTTGATAACTATAAAACGTACGATGAAAATAGCGGCACTAAATAAGCTCGTCGTTTTCCTTGAAGAGATAATTTTAGGAGAAAATGAGAACATTTGCATTTATAAAACATTCCACCGAAGGAACTTTTGCATAATGCTTTTATAAGCCACTTTTGAGGCTCCAGAGTTATAACGATGTAAAACTGAATTCTCTGACGTATGATGAAAGGTCGATTGGTTTTTTCTCGATTTAATCAGATTGTGACGTGCTTGAAAATTGGTTTTCGGATCCACAGAGCGAGTATAAATGAGGAGTGTCAAGTCAATATAACGGACAAAAAAAGATACTCGTAGTAACGGGTGCTGCGTAAATAAAATCAACAAAATTTAGTTTAGCTTGTTCAACTGGGGACCCACAGTTCTATAGTTTTATGTATAAAACTTATTATATTTTATATAAGGGAAAGGATGTAGTAGAACGTGTAACCGTCGAGTATATCTCAGTGGGTTGCACTCGTTCATTTATTTTTCTATCGGTATTAGAATTAATAATAATAATAAATAAATAGTAACTTTATTGATAAAAATGTACACAAATTGAGTTTCGTACTCCCTAATAAAAGGGCAAAGCCCTGTAAACTTAGGATAAGTATTTTGCTCAACCCATAAAGTTGGTTCACAAACATTTCAGCTTCTTAAAAATATGTTTATAAACTAGAAGTAACATAAGATAAAGATTAACCAATAGCATAATTTCTTAACTATGAGTTAATATTAATTATATTAATTGTAAAACTTAAATAAAATACATGTGAATTTCAATAAATTGCATGCTTTTGCATCCTCAAATTGTCTGTGTACGTAAGTATGAATGTATGTGTGTGTGTGTTAGTGTGTTGAAATCGAAATAAATAGATTAAATTCCAAAGTATCAGATTTAATATAAAATATCTTGATTCTGCTTCACGCACCATGCTGTGCTATGGTAAGACTCACATTTTTAGGGTTCCGTAGCCAAATGGCAAAAACGGGACCCTTATAGATTCGTCATGTCTGTCTGTCCGTCCGTCCGTCCGTATGTCACAGCCAGTTTATTCCGAAACTATAAGAACTACATTATTGGAAATTGGTGCGTAGATGTATTCTGTAAACCGCATTAAGATTTTAAAATAAAATCTGAAAAAAAAACCAAAATTTTTAGGGTTCCCCATACATAGAACTGAAACTCAAAATTTTTTTTTTCATCAAACCTATACGTGTGGGGTATCTATCAAAAGGTATTTGAAAATGATGTTGAGGTTTCTTATATAATTTTTTTCAAAACTGAATAGTTTGCGCGAGAGACTTTTTCTAAGTGCTAAAATGTGTGTCCCCCCCCCCGTAACTTCTAAAATATGGGCATGATAATACTGAAAAAAATATATGATGTGTATTACTATACAAACTACTAACGAAAATTGGTTTGAATGAGATCTAGCCAGTAGTTCTATTTTTAAACGTCATAAATCAAATTACTTACCTAATTTGGCTCCCATGATTTTCACATCAACGGGATTTTCTATATATATGATAGTACGGAACCCTTAGTGCGCGATCCGACTCGCACTTGGCCGGTTATTATAAATAAATATTTATTTGTAATGTTGACTATAAAACAGTTTATTTAAATAGAGTGCGGGAAGAGCGTTGACTCCGTGCTATTATACGTTTTAAATATAGTTGCGAGTGGATTGCCAAATAATTCTGAAAATGTTGATCAGCTTGCCCTGAGTGCTCTGTACCGATTACTCTCTCAATTGTTAATCCAAATCAATTTAGTTTCCAACAATTAGACCCTTTTACCACACGGTAGATTAAAATAAAGTTGGTAAAACATTCCATCAGCAGTTTATTTCTTTTATCTTAATACCATGAAATGTAAGAGACAGGAAATAGAAGTGTCACTAGAGGAAGTTGGAAACTGGTCACGTTTTGCTCTTGGACATCTAATCATATTACGTTATATCCAACGATTCCAGAAAGCGGGGTCATTTCTGTGTTGAAATGTCTTTAAAATAATAGATCGAACTACTTGCATACTTTGACTTCAGCTGATATTAAGGATAAATAAAGTAAATGAATATGTACGACGAATCATTTACATTTGATGAACTTGTTAGTTGCAATCAAGCGACAGGTTATGTATGGCTAAAACATTGTAATATTGTCCAGTTTCTATTTAAAAAATAAACTTTCTTTATTCGACTTACATTTCTTAAAATTAATTAAATCGTTAAAATACAAGATAGGTTGCATAAAAAAACAATATAAACATTTTTATATTAACAGCACAACTAACTAGTCGAGAGCTTCGAGAATCTTTATTTTTATGACTTGGACGGAATTAGAACGCCGTTGCTTTGAGTGGGTTCTGGCGTGATCTGTAAAACGTTATGACATTTCACACTGAACTAATCATCAGCTGGGGCCATAAACTTCATTACCAAAACACGCAAAACACGTATAATGGGTATGTTGCAAAAAATTTATACAGTACTTGGTTTTATACACTCGTAGTTTCAGTAAAAAAAAGCAGAGTTTCAGGAACGATTAATTACTTTTAACAATTCGATGAAAACAATTTTTGTTGGTATTCAATGAAAATAAATTACATTTACGTCTTTGTTATTTATATTCGGGATTAGGTTTCATATCTTGTTTAGAGCTCTGAAGCTCTGGTTACCCATTTTTAGGATTATGGCCGTGACGTGAGTATATGTATGTATGTATCTTGTTTGTATAGACTTAGAATAGTTGGATAATTGCAATTAGGTGTCCGTCAAAGAATCTGTTAAAACTGTAATTGACTGCAGTTGCAATTAAAGTTGATTAGCAAGGGATGAAGTTGGCCGAAGACATAGCAAATAAGTGATAAATGGTCATGGTATTTAGCAGAGTATAGTTTAATGTTATTTTAGTCAGTGTAAGAAAAGGCATGAATGGTCATGTGAACGTTACCAAATATAAGGCAGCCAATGTTGGATTCAGCAAAAGAAGCATAAAAAGGGAACACTCAGTGGAAATATAGACACTCGAAAAAACATAGTTTTTGCAATAGCGTGAGTAATTATGTGATTCGTACAAGGTACGATGTGAAAGTGTATGATGTACAAAAGATAGAAAAGGGAATGTGAAGATGGTTCGTGCACGTAAAGAATGATTGACAGTAAAATAGATAAAAAGTTGTATAGAGCCAATGTCGATATCAATTCAAATATCAGGAAATTTGACATAAATGGCAGATGAATGAATTGTGAAAATGAAAAAACCATGTATGATTGAAAAGTGCACAAAAACAGCTAATGGCTTAAGTACATGTATGAGAGCTAATTGCCAAATTTCCAAGACTACAAAAAAAGTTAAAGATAACTTTATTTCTCAAAATTTGTTTCCCTTTCCCTCGGTTCATTAAGTCCACCACACAAAAAGAAAAACTCCAACCTCTCGAGATATTTGTTTACAGCGAGGATGACATCATCATGTGATAAAAATCTCTGGCAACCGAACCAATTTTCATGATGCGGTAGTAACATTGCAACAAGCTTGCATTATACTGCTCGTTTATTGTTTTTCTTTCTGCAGATAATCAGGTTTGTGTAGTGTAGGCTTAGAATAGCGCTACCCCATCAAAGTGATAAAAATCGTAAAATGTCGTTTTTAAAAAAAGGTTTTAAGTATTAACTTCCGAAGCGTAATTATTAAATCACTTTAATAAGATTCTATCTTTATGTCTTACCAAAACCAGTGTGCAGTGTTGAAATTATTTCACTTTATCCAGTAACATGAAACAAGTTTATGTTAGAATTTCCAAGTACGGCAAAGTGATGCAATGTCCACGGGCTTAGAACCTGAGTTGGCTATTCTAGATCAGAGAACCAAAGCCGGAATGCAGTAATTGCACGCAGCCGCATCGACACATGAGAGAATGTTTAATCCACTTTCATGACACCAACTTTTTAGCTTTGAACCCAAGACTTTTGTAGTCTATAGACTTCGCCCGCATTTCTAATGCTAAACAGTTATTATGTCCTCATAGCTTTACTACTAATTAATAATATACCTTACGTGTTTCAAATATATATTATGTTGGTATATGCTTCGGTTCGTTTAAGTGAATTTCTATGCTCGGGAGCACTTCAAGAAAACTGCTATTTGTGTTCGTCGTCAAAATGCAAACATTCAGTCGTTTCACAGTTTGCACACTAGTGAATTTTCGCTTTGACTGTCGTCACAGCCGACGAGATAGAGGACGTTTACAACGTAACAAACAAATGAGATTTTTGGTAGTTCGTAGCCGAATTGCAAATCACGAAACCCTGCAATTTCGCAAAGTATGTCAGAGTGCCCGATAAAATGAAGATTTTACATGGAGTTTACTTTGTTAGTTGAATGGAAAGTACAGTTATTAACAATACTTATTTAAAAATCCAACCTGTACTAGTATACGGGTTCCCGAGAAGTTTAAAGTTATCATAAATCGCAAAACGGCTTTTTAGATTATTATAAAAGGAATAGACAACAAAATATCGAACCAAAATAAATTCCGAATGCCGATAATTAATAAAATTCCATAAGCTATTTTCTTAGAAGCATTACTAGTTACTGTTAGTTAGTTTACACCAGCAATAACCAAAATAACAACAGTTTACATTACAAAAGTACCTTTAGGTGATATTTGGTAATTAGGTGACGAAATTTTAAAAATAAAATTATCAAGTTAAGGTTTCTGGTGATTGGTCTCCACAGGTATGAGTCTCCAACCGCATCGCCCAAAAATCACTTAAAAAGCCCCAACACCCTTGGTTGCCTCTTACGAACGCACAGGGTAGGCTATTCTAAAACCAACACTACAAACGCCAATAAGTAAATATTTAAAAACTAAATTGCGAAAATAAATATTCCTTCCTCGTGCATAGAACGGATAATGGGATGAAATCTATAGCTGTTACGAGTTACCACAGTGAAAGTGAACCGAGCTCCGTATTGCGGAAAACTTTACTGTTTTAAGGACAAAGGTCAACCTTGCTTATCTCTGGCATTTAGGCGCCCAAGTAATTTCGGTTTAGGCTCCGATACGCCGATTACTCCCGCGAATCTTGTATATCCGTTATAAACATACCGACCCGTGATAAAGGTAACATTTACGATTTAATTAAAACTTCCCTACACATACATGTATACTTTTCTCATTTCCTCGACTATAAAAAAGATTTAACATTTATCATAACGTAATAACATAACATAACATAAACGTTCACGCTGAATATCCCCGAAGGGGTTGGCAGAGGTACTAATACTTCTGAACATCATGTGAATTTGTCACCTGGTGTTCAGAGTACCCACGTTTTGCATGGACAGTGTACTCACGTGATAGGGGGCAGGCCTATCGCCGTTTTGTACGAATACACTGTCACATGACTAAGTACAACTCAGCCATGTTGGTTTCCTCACGATGTTTTCCCTCACCGTTAACAACCACACATATGTCTTTAGAAAAGACAAATTGGTGTAGGCCCGACCCAGGATTTGAACACTAGTCGCTAATACTTGTCATAAAATTTGATAATTTACGTCCACACCGTATATACCCGAAGGCAGAGGTACTAATACTTCTGATCATCATACCTGGTGTTGAGTATACCCACTTTTTGCTTGGAAAGTGTACTTACGTGATAGTGGGCAGGCCCAACGCCGTTTTGTACGAATACACAGACACATGACGAAGTATGTACAACTTAGCCATGTGGGTTCACGATGTTTTCCCTCACCGTTAACAAACATGACAAATTAATGACACATATTGGCTCATCGTCTGCACGATAACCGGTGTTCTATCCACTGAGCTATAACGTTTATATTAAGATATTGATTTTACGAGAGTTTCGAGTCTATTTAATATGGAAGCAAATAAATAATAATGAATTAACCATTATGTCTTTAGAAAACACAAATTGGTGTATCTGTATCTCGGGATTTAAACCCTCGCCTGTCTTCATGCAGAGCGGGTGTACTCATTGAGCTTCATTTGACATTGAGGTCCCTCCGTCCCTGAGCCGAATGCACTGATCGTAAAGTAACGTATGCAATAATTTTAAAGGTTTATATTTGTTATGAGTAGTTTTGGTTTTAATATCTGTGTTGTGCATTGTGCTTAGAATAGCGCTTACCCTTTTCTTCCTACGGGTGTCGCCAGAGGAAACTTAGGGTAACGGAGCTTTATAAGTAGACCTCGTTATCTTGTCGCAGTTACGTCACTTTATTAAGAGATTGAACAATTATCGACTTGTCATTTCGGTATTAGTAGTTCTCTGCCCGTGACTTCACTCGCGATAGCCATCATAAAGTCATGTCACTTGTCACGGTGATTTATTTTTCATGAGTAGCTTTTCTGTTTCTGGACATGGACTTGTCTTAATTTCCCAATAAACATTAGTTAAGAGTGCATTTGACTGGTCAAACGAGTTTTTTTTTTACTATTTGTTATGGTAAATAGGTAACTTTTATTATACAATATTATGCACCTATAAAACACGGTTTTTCACAAAATAGTATTTAGAAAATATCCCGCTTCGAAAATCCGAAATAGTCCAGATCCATCTTAACTTATAAAAATGAAAGTCGCAGATTCTTATTAGTTGACATTTATGTACATAAATTTTCCGCAAAAGTGACAATATACTTTGAACAACTCAAATTCTGAATTGCAGTGTGCATACAGGTTTTGATGATGACAACCCTGTTTTAGTTATACTCATCTGGACAATGGAAGGTGGCTATTGCGAGTGAAGTCACGGGCAGAGAACTAGTAATATCGATATGGCAAGTCGATAATTGTTACAACTGTTTCCCCATTCAACTACCAACAGTGGCTGAATCTCGAGGTACCTCTTTATTTTGGCAATTATAGCCGTGATGACTGTATGAGTTGTTGAGTGTATTCATAGTGCTGTTTTACAATATACAATACTTTAACATAAATTATTAAGCTATTTAGATTTATATCAAAATAAGATATCAAGGTTTTATATAAATTATCAGACAGTTAAAATAGAAAGCTAAAATTTTACTAAGCATTAATCTGTTTTTAATAACAGCGATATCAGGCACGCAGTCATTATCAAAATCTGTGACAGTAAATTCCAATATATATGTGGTATTCATTAGGATGATTATTCCTGAGTTCATATGCTTCTAAACCATCTAACTGAAAGCTTCTAATATTACGATAGAACTAAAGCATACTTGATTTTAAAGATTATAAGCGCAATATGAAAATCAACATATATTTAATCTCAGATGCTTCACTGTGTGAATAATTCTTAATACAATGATACACACCTAAGGCCTTCCTTACACAAACAGAACTTATGATATAAAGCTTATCTCTAAGGTTCAAATCAATATAAGGTGTGACATGGATTACAGAGTGTATTTCAGATTTCACCATCCCTTCAATGTGACAGTTATTTATTTCTGTATTGAAGATACAACAGAAAGTGACAATAAACACACTTACTATGAGTTTACAATGACGATTATATCACTCTCATTTATAATCTCACTGTGATTTACATTAGTATTATAAACATACTAAAAAAATAACTAAACCGCATAGAGTGGATTCTACAATACCAAGGCATTCTCTGGTATAGGTCGTATCAAGGTTTTATATAACACCATATACGCCATATACGCTCTTAAACGATTTCGAATATCTAAAAACGAATCCTGATGTTTTATAGGTTCTATTGGTAATATAGTCCATGTGTATGTCTTTTGAAATTATAGCCATGAGTATAGATATATCTATCTAACTTACTAATCTTAATCTACTAATTTTAAACATGTGGGTGTGTTTCAATATTTTTATTAAAATCATATTGCACTATTTCTCAAGTTTTGATGGCGTCGTCATTCAGTGCAAGTAAATATGCAAAGTTTTTTTTGTAGTATGGGAATATCTGTTATATTTTAACGTCTTTTTTTAACAGCCGTGACAGTTCAGTGAGTATACCCACCTTGCATGCAGACAGGCTTGGGTTCAAATCCCGAGCCAGGCCTACACCAATTTGTCTTTTCTAAAGTCAGATGTGGGCGTTAATTTATTATTGTTGTTAGCGGCGAGGGAAAACATAGCGAGGTAACCCACATGGCTAAGTTGTACTTAGCTTAGCTGTATTTGTACAAATCAGTGATAGGTGTGCCCCTGTCACGATACAAGGTACACTGTCAAAGCAAAACGAGGGTACAGTATGACGCCCGCCCCTGTTTGTCTCTTTAAAAAAACTCAAAAATACGCCTTACTTATTTATTACCAAAAAATACACTTTTATAAACTTAACTGAGCTTTAGTTGAACCATTAATTACAAATATCTCTATTATTTAAATATGCTCAATAACAACAATGAGCGCTAGGCGCGAGATCCAGAATCTAACTGCAGAAAAAGATATAATTAAATCAATAATGTTAACTACAATGAGCCAAAACTGAATTGGTGCACTCTAAACATAGGAAAAGTACTGCATACTTATATCAGCATTAAAACCATAGCAATAAAGGTTAAAACAGTACTCTGACTGAACACCTGGTGACAATGTAACGTGATGTTCAGTAATATTACCTCTGCTACCCCTTCGGGGATATACAGCTACAGCATGCACGTTTGAGT
The DNA here is from genome assembly GCA_963576735.1 of Bedellia somnulentella. Taxonomy (NCBI): domain Eukaryota; kingdom Metazoa; phylum Arthropoda; class Insecta; order Lepidoptera; family Bedelliidae; genus Bedellia; species Bedellia somnulentella. The sequence continues at coordinate 11,090,589 of OY755171.1, forward strand.
TTGGATTGAGTTGTGTCGTTTTTTAAATCTATACTTATAATAAATCTGTAGAGAGGTCAATTCTGTACATGAAATATATTTTCGAAATTACTATCAGGGGGTGATTAGTGATCGATACTAATGCCAAAAATGCAATCAGTAAAATTTGTCTGTCTGTCTGTCTGTCTGTCGGGTTGTATGTACCTTATGGAAACAAAAACTACTCGACGGATTTTAACAAAACTTGGTACAATTATTCTTCATACTCCTGGGCAGGTTATATGATACTTCATCAGCACAGTAGTGAAGGGGAATTTTGGGAAATTTTGGGAAAACGGGAGAAGTTACTCCATTTTTAATCTTCCGTGGCGTGTGCAGCCTTAATGGTTAAAGTTACATAGAAATCATGTATAACGGAAATATTCTTCATAAAATTGTCTAAAAAATATCCCGAAACAATATATGTCTATCTTCTATAGTTGACTTACAATAACACATGTAACTCCTGATAGCTTAGCAGTTCGGAGCATTCTGATTATATTTGCTTACTCTTACGTTTATAATACTCTCATTTATCCCCAATTTAAAAATGTTAACATAATTACCTATTCAATAAAAAAAGAATCATAGAAATCGGTAGAGAAACATCGAAATTATACATGAAATAAGCCATCGCGCCCGTGACCAAAACCAAATCCTTACTGATTTACATATAGTTATATCGTTGCATCTCATCATATTATATAGTTGCATCCTACATCGACGTATGGTTTATTTTTTAGATTGTTTTGTAGATACTTCATAGCGTTTTACTTAACTTCAACTCAACCTGAAATTTTGCTCAATAGCGGAGATATTGAATAGTGCATTCAAAATCACAAAGCTACACTGTCCAGGAGCGCTATAAATTCCGATCATTGCGCTAAATTTCACAAAGCTTGAGCAGTTATTGAAGAAACCTCAGATATTTAAAAAACAACGCTACCCGTGCGAAGCTGGGCCGATCCACTAGTTAACTAATAAAACTGACGAAGCGATTTAATTTATTTCTTAAACTTGTAATTCTAACGTGATCATGAGCTCAAACATTTGTATGACAATAAGATTATATGAGTATTTTTTTCGAGGCCTGTCTTGAAGACAAATTTGCATTTAAATTTTCCTGTTACTAACGCCCGATTTGATTTCGATTTTCGACGATTCAGTTGTTAAGATTTCAATGCGACAGAACGATACTTAAGTTGTTCTCAGCTGGAATACTCAATTCAGAAATCGGGCGTAAGTCAGTAAATTAGGAAATATAATTAAAGCCGGAAAGTTCGTAATTTAGCGCCATATCAGGCTACTCTACTAAAAGCTCTAATGTATAAAATGCAATTAACAGTTCTCAAAGCACTTGCAATGTACCAGACTAATATGCAACAAACTAAAACAAGCGAGGGTTGGACATCAAAGTTGGGATTACTACTTTTGACAAATATTGTCTAATGAATGTAGAATAACTCTTTAACCGATGAAAAACGGAGGAGGTTATCATTTTGCCGCGTATTTCTTTTAGTATTTTGAAAATATTATTATATTCTTTTTTTGAACGAGTATCGGAATTGGTACCATTTTCATTTAATTATAAAAATCTTACGCCGTTTTTAATATATTTAGTATTAAAATTGGCATTATTGAGGGTTTGCTCATAGACTTAAAGGTTCACGAGGAATAAAATTTTACAATGTTGTCCGAGCAAGAATTTCTACTTGAAATCTTGTTAAATCTTTTCTATTTTCGAGAAAATGAGGACATATACGTTACATATATTTGTAGGGAAGTTTTAATTAAATCGTAAATGTTATCTTTATTGCGGGTCGGTATGTTTATTATGGATATACAAGAATCGCGGGAGTAATCAGCGTATCGGAGCCTAAACCGAAATTACTTGGACGCCTAAATGCCAGAGATAAGCAAGGTTGACCTTTGTCCTTAAAGCGATAAAATTTTCCGCAATACGGAGCGTGGTCCACGGTGGTAGCTCGCACCAGCTATAGATTTCATTCCTTAAATTAATTTGATGTTTTTATGAGAGCATTGAGTGAGACATGACTTTTAATCGGAAAAGTATCAACCCTGAACTCTATGCACTAGGAAAGAATATATATTTTTACAATTCAGATTTTAAATATTAATTCCTTAGTTCACAAGTAATGCTGGGTTGTTTCGGCTTAGAATAGCACTACCTTATTTTTCCAGTGGGTGTTCGTAAGAGGCGACTGAGGTTGATTTCTGGGCGATGAAGTTGGAGACCCGTCACTAAAATCCTTAACTTTATAAACTTTTTCCCTCTCAACTTCCAAAAGTGGTCGAGAAATTTTTCTTGGGATTTACAGTCGTGAGAATATGCATATTTGTATGAATTCCTCACAGCCCATATATGTTCCCACCAAGGGGCTCGAGCCTACCCTATATAGGGCGATTTGGCCATAGTCCACCACGCTGGCCAATTGCGGTTTGGCAGACTAACGACTACTACCGTAATAGTAGCCGGGACCGACGGCTTAACGTCCCCTTCGAAGCACGGAATAATCTTAATTTTCGGATAATCAGGTGATTCAAGCCTGCAATATCCTTCCAGACTGGGTTATATTTTACAAATTAAATTTGTTAGGTTACCACCCCTCGGGAATCGAACCCGAGACCTCCGTATTTGAAACCAAGCGCTTTACCGCGAGACCACGGAGGCATAGTCCTTTGAATTTTTTCTTTGTATGTACCTATGTTAAAGCATAAATCTATATGAAACTTATATTCAATCATACCAGTACTAACATTATTTAAAAAAATACTGATAAGTGAATAAACTAGTGGATTACAACTAGTTTATTCACTCACCAGTCAACTAACTAGTTAGAACTATCCACCGAAAATATTATTCGTAAAAATATCCGTACATTTAGCGTAATATTTTTAGAAGCTTGGTATAACCAATGTGTATTAAAATGGAGTACGTAAAATACTCAACACGTATAATTTAATACAGCGCAGGCTTAATAGATCCATCTTCAATTTGTCATGGCGAAACACTACGCAACGCGTCAATTTATAATAACGGAGGAGTAGGCAGATAAGAGCTCTGATTTTACCTTTTCCTCAAATGAATAGACTAGTAGTGGGTAGGCAATCAACTCTTCGAGTTTTAATGAACGCTGTTGTTGTGATACTGTAAATTTTCGAAGCATTGACTGCTAATTAAAATGTCGGCTTGCTGAAATGCCTCACTATCCATTGAAAGGGCAAACCATTCCTAACTTTTCACAGAGAGCTCAGTTTGAGCATAGAATGCTCTGTCAGGGCGTGTTGTTGTAACCTATATATCTAGGTGTACAAGCAATTATGTACCTGCATATATCGACGTCGACTGCATGTCAAATCTTAAATGAAATTGTTATGTATGCTGATAATTTAAGCTTCAAGGTGTCACAACTTAGGAGTGCCGAAATAGAGTTAGATAAAACTTTTAAGTAAGTTATGTATGACATTAAAAAAAACAAAGAACTTGCCTGTTTATTTTGAAATAAATAAAGCAAAAAAATATATTAAATATTGAATTGAAAATTGATGGTCTTTTTTTCCATAACGTTGATGACGTTTTATCTTTGATTAATAATTTAAAGTCCCCTTATTTTTTCTGTTCTAGTTAGGATTTGATTTTTTAAATATTTTTTAACTATCTTAGGATAAATTGGGTAGGTTCAAAAAATATTTTATAATATCTGATCAGATTCCTCAGATATTTAACAGTGCAATCATGGCAATATTTATTTTTTATTCTTATCTAAGACTTTTACAGTATGGTAGCAGATACTCTAGAAGTCATAAAGTTTTATTGGCCCTTAAAAATATTATAGCCTTCGAGAAAAATATATCGGTAATGAAAGCTGTAAAGAGAAGATCAGCAAATAATTGTATTTCAGTCTTCGATATACCACTGAAATTGGAATTGATACTCTGGAGATAATGGAGATTTCATTCCCAATTTTGGATAATCATTCCTTTTATCAATATCACCAAGTTTACACCACATAATAATCGCGGTATTTTTTCGCGCTTAACTGACAAACACTCCAAATTTTTTGGCGAAAGTTAAAGTTTTTGCATTTGTAGATCTTTGGATGTTTGTTGCTCAATCACAGCCAAACCATTAAAAAGATTTGGATGAAATTTAGCTTTCAACCAGGTATTTTACATATATTTTCCCTTTTATATGCAGAAGACTTTAAGACTTAAGCAAACCTTAAATAAATCCTTAAATATAGTAATTCAAATATACGAGTATCATAGATTTAACATAACAGACGCATCTAACGATATAACATTTGTTCAATCGTGATCAGTATATATATCTGCTGTGTAGTGTCGGCTTAGAATAGCACTACCCCATTTCTTCCGGTGGGTGTACGTAAGAGGCGACTAACGGTATTGGGGCTTATAAGGGATTTTTGGGCGATGCGGTTGGAGACCCATCACCAACAGCCTTTATTTTACCATCTTTTTCCCACACAACTTTCCAAAGGTAGCTAAGGAATTCCTAATTCCCTAGCTCTGGCTACCCCTTCAAGGGATTCATAGCCGTAAGTATGTGATCAGTATAATAGAAGTTTTTGCAGAATATATTAATTACCTATACCAGTTCAAATTAATTTGTCCATATTACGGTGTCTCTACGGCGATATGTTTACGTGCACGTATTGTGGGTGAATAGTTTTGACATTAACTGGTTCCCAGGTTAGCAACTAATACTTCAGCCGTTACTTATAGAACTGTCCAGCCGACCAGAACTCCAGCATAACTAGAATTAATGCTGTCTATATTACGATAAAGTCCTAGATGTTTTTCCACTATCTTTGAGCGTCTTAAGATATCTTTAAGAGCATTTGATACAACGACAAGGAACTCTCCAGTTCTTAAGTTGTTGTAACACGTTGTTTTTAGTTAATTATCACCAACTATACAATATATAATATATATTGGAAACCTTTGTAAAAATCAAACTGGACCGCTTTGTTAGCTAATAATTGGTAGCATAACTGCTGGAACTGTTGATGAAAAAGTGATCCCGATTTATTAAATTTTAACCCTCGGAGCCATTATCTTTGTAGGTTAAGTGACGATTTCGATCCACAGCATTTATTCTTCTGGCCTCAACAATGGACTATCATAAAATAATTTTAAGAGCTATGAACTTTTAACGTCCGCTTTAAACATTCCTGAAATAAAACATTTTATGTCTTTGGACCGATATTAGGATAATAATCGCTGCCATAAAAAATAATTTCTTAAGATATCAAGATTATTATTATAACTAAAAGCTTCAGAAATTAGAAAGTATTTCAATAATCAAATTAATAGAAAGTTTATTATAAAACGCAATATAATAAGTTTTATCGCTATTTATGAGCTCGCTTTCGGTTTAGTAGTCATGGAATAAGATGTTTGAGCTACAAGAAACATAAAAAGATTTTTGGCGCCGTGCCATTGTTGTCATTCTTGTAATGATCTGACTGAGGAAACGGAAATGGAACGCAATTCTTGTAACATTATACTTATGATTCGATTATTCTCAATAATGTGTATTTTTCCACTAAAACAAAAGCTAAAATTGAAGATGTGTTATGTTATAATTTTACAAGTTTAGGTTATATTAAGCACTAGTGGATCGACCTGGCTTCGCATGAATGGAGTTTTTTTTTGAAAACATTAAAGGTTTCTGTAACGCACGCTTTAATTAACACGATATTATCCTCTCACTGTTCACTGCTCACCCTCTATGATAATATAGTCTGTGTTAATTGTGAAGGTAGCTTTTTATAAGTAAAAAAGGAGAAGCCTATTTATTATAGTTACAGACAAACATATCTTTTGTGTGTATGATATTATACATCTATAGACAAGACAAGTGTAAACGTTGAATTTATTATTTATTTAATTGTACTACTACTACTTTGTCTTTTCTAAAGACATATGTGTGGTTAATTTATCATGGTTGTTAACGGTGAGGGAAAACATCGTGAGGAAACCCACATGACTAAGTTGTACTTAGTCATGTGACAGTGTATTCGTACAAAACGGCGATAGGCCTGCCCCCTATCACGTGAGTACACTGTCCATGCAAAACGTGGGTACTCTGAACACCAGGTGACAAAGTCACGTGATGTTCAGAAGTATTAGTACCTCTGCCAACCCCTTCGGGGATATTCGGCGTGAACGTTTATGTTTATGTTATGTTATGTTAATTGTAAACTTATCTGTTTCCTACTTACTTATATACATGGAAATTAGTTATTCCATTGGCTCATAATGTTATTTAGTAGCATTTTCCGCCGAATGCATCATGAACTTTTGAAATATTCTATCAAAACAAAAACAGAGGTTTATATTTAAAACGTGCTTGTCATCAAAAAATAATAAAAAAAAAACACTCGATGCTAACAGCAACACAAAAACTAATGCATTAAACATGGTTCTACAACAAAGTACCATGTGACATAAACATGAGTAATTGTTTATAATTTACTCAACAACTTGATAACACCAAACACTGTTGCGTAACAGCGTTGTTGGAATAAAAAAAACACCGGTAAATTTCTTGGAGTAGAACCTCTGCTCACGTCGGAGTATGAAAAATAAATAACGTTCTATTTTCAGCCCTGCTGAATAATAGCATAAAATATTTATTAGAATCGGTTGAGCCGCTCAGACGAGTTATTGTTTCAAGCACTGTACTTTAGGGATTCGTTGCTGAATATTTCAAAACACAACCCTTTTAGTTTCGTCATATCTTCTGTTCATGTCGTAGCAATTCATTTCTGAACCTATAGATGAAAAATGGGATCTCTCCACACGTAAAATTAACATTTTTACATATACTCAACTCAAGCCATTAGTTACTGTTGAAGTTGCAACTTTGTGCCATCCTTGCAAATCTCATAAGCTGCGTTTAAATTCATCATGATTTTCATATATACCATTTATTCGCCGTGTTTTTCCTATACGGACATTACCATCCACATTTGGCTGCATATAACTCAATCAATTTTCCTTCAACTGACACCCTTTTTTTTACGATGGCACATTTCACGCCTTAGCCATCACGAAACACACTATTTTTCACTATAACACATATCCTACAATAAAAAACTGAGGGGTCTCATCTCAACTTCATTCAACTGTTGTGCACATTCTTCTTCTGCTTCTCAAAGTAATCCAGGTTGGCTCCTTAAATAACTAAAATAGGTTAAATAATTGAAAAAACTAATTATTTCGTCTATTAGAAGCCATCCCCAAAGCATCTTCCATCGCTGCTTCAATGATGACATAGTTAGTTACCTTTAGATGGATGATTTACATATTAGATGAAATTATTTTACTCCATTAAATCCCTAATTTGCTATAAATATATCATTAGATACGTCTAAATAACCCAAGTGTCTTTATATAGCAAATGTTGAAAGTACTAGTTCTGATCACATAGAAATCTCATGTGTTCAGTTTGTGTTAGTTTTACTCGTTTCAATTCATGAAATCTTTAAGTTCTTATGTCTAATGTATAATAATCTAACTCAACTCAAACGTTCACGGCTCACGCTCAACTTAGCCATGTGAGTTTCCTCAACGTTTTCTCACAATGTTTTCCCTCACCGTTAGAACCATGGTAAATTAACCACACATAATGACTTAAAACAGACAAATTGGTGTAGCCCCGCAACGGGATTTGAACCAAGCCCTGTCTATATGATAGGTGGGGGTCTACCCAATGAGCTTGATAGGTTGTCTGTAAATAAATATGATAAATGTAATAATTTAATTGGTTATTACCATTGCTAGCAAAGTTCCTCTCTTTTTGAGAAATACTCATTTGTGAGTAAATACGCTAAAAGGAAGAACTCGTGCTACGTGGCAATAATAAACCTCAAGTACAAATAATCATACTCGTTAGATAAATAGGACTAAAAGTGAGTTGCAATTTTTTGGCGAGTTCATTGTATGAAATTTACTCGATTTAACTACCAGACTCAAAAATATAATTGATGATTCAGAGAAGCTCGGAAGTGAACCCAAACTTTCTTATAGATGAAAAAAAATACACCGACATGTATACCGTTATCAACATTATAATGCTGGGAATAAATAAGTAACATAACATAACATAAATGTTCACGCCGAATATCCCCGAAGGGATTGGCAGACGTACTAATACTTCTGAACATCACGTGACTTTGTCACCTGGTGTTCAGAGTACCCACGTTTTGCATGGACAGTGTACTCATGTGATGGGGAATAAATTAGGCCTTTGCAGACTACGACGGGGCGGGTCGGGCTTTTTGACCGTGGAGCAATAAAAACCGCGTCTGCCCGTCGATGTCTGCGGCGCGGTCTTTTTGCCCTCTGAGTGCGTTTTTAGTATAAGATTCACTTTGTGCTATCGTTCGCGGCGAAATTTACCGGCCCGCCCGCCCCTTCGTCTGTAAAGCGCCTAAATTGATAAAGAAATCTAGTCGATTGCTAATCAGAACTTTTTTACTTGGAACCGACATATTTTTCATTAAGTTGTCTCAACCAGGCCAGTCATTAGGCCTAAGGCGCTTTTAATTAATAGGTACAAATCTGCTTTTTTCTGTTAATTTGTCAGTAAACGTATTTGTAAATATGGTATTTGTGTCATACCATTTGCACCATATAGTTTCCGTAACTAAAATTATAGAAAATGTTGTGAAGATTAAACTTTTTGAAACGATTTTATTTTAACTAGCAATTGTCAGTGTTGATAATAGGACATTCAGATGAATTCTGAAAATTCAGCCAATGTTGTTTTCAAGGGGTTTTTGAAACCGATAGTTGATCGTTTGATTACTATTTTGTCAAACACTCTATTAAGTACTATTATTTATGTACGATTTATGCAAAAATTGCAGCCGAAGAAAAAAATAAAATCTTCTCGGAATAATTTCCAATAAAAAAAAACTTCTTTCTGATAACATAAAAGTTAAATATAAACACATTAACGCGCAAGCCCGTAATGATAAACAAAAACTCAAGGTGTGGTAAAATATATTTTGAAATGCATTCAGCGCATAAACTTCACTTGAGACTAAAGCAGACGTGGTGGAATAAACAGAAAATACCTATATAAGAAGCCCTATATAAGAAGGAACATTGTCAAACACACAACACAAAAAGAAGTAATACAAAGATACTAAATAGGAACTAAATAAAAAGACAAGCTTTTGTTCTCTAATGGCTTTGTTGCCATCTTCAAAGTCCTTAATTTCGTCTAATTTGGGTTCAACAATTTGGTTTAAACTTGGACTTTTAAAAACAATTTCTTCATCACTTAAAACTTAATTGAAATAACTGACATCGACGGAGTTCTCTTCTAAAAGTTTTTAATTGATAAAGTTGTACATTAAGCTACCATTACGAGTCAAAACGTTTTAATTCGATTATGTTACGCCTTGATTTGAATAATGTTGGTTTAGTATTTATTAAGAAAGAGAAAATCTTAAATAATTGCATGGTCAAATGATCGCCATAATTAAAACACCTTTACAGACTAGGGGTATTTAGAAAAATCTAAAACATTGTTATTTTATATGAATTTATAGCAAAATGTAAGATTGGTACTTATATACAATGGAAACAATTATGCTTTCACGAAATGTGATTGTAATCATAGTCAAGCGTTGTTGTAATTTAATTATAAATTACATTATGTTCTATCACATTTGACTCAGTGACGTGTAGGGTAAAATTACCCAAGTTATTTAGAATATCTTAATGCGAAATATGGGAAGCGAAATAACTGAACATGAGAAGGCAGAATGATACGTAAAGTTAATGAAATTATAACTTATTTATTTGTATACGCTATAATTTTCATAACAAACTGTCAGCATATGATCTTAAAAAACAAACGTTTTTATAAGAGGATTGGAAAATTGTTTCAATTTCAAAATTAATTACACTATTTGTGATTAAAATTTGCGTAATATGTATGTGCTACAATCTCGTATTTTTATTCAAACAATTTACAAGTTTTGCAATTTGACCTTAACTTCTAACTCCGCTAATGTCATCTACTATTTTATTGCCCCTCCAAGCCTCAATTTCATTTGAAAAATACGTAGTCATCACAGAAAATTCATTTTACATCGCAAATAAATGGGAAGGTCGATGTCATTTGGAGTCAAAAGAAATGTGCTCGATTTAAACTGTGGAATCGTGAATGATCTGACTGAACGCAAGGGAGACGGGATTTTTGTAATGGTTGGGACAAGAAATTCTGAGGTCGGGTCGTGAGGGAGGGAAACGAGGTCTCACCCGAGTGCTCGAGGGAAATACAGCAACGGGTTTACGACGTATTTTTCAGATAGCTGAATATATGCGACGCGTTCGTTTCGTCCCCCCCTCCGCGCCGCCACACCGTCTCACACAAATGTATATTTGTCATATTTCAGATTTCAATGTCACTCGGTCTGAATATAAATGCAGTAAAGTTCAGTTTATTTTATACATTATAGAATTAGGTCATCCACGAGAAACGAGATCGAATATCACACCTATGATGTGCTTTTGTTTTGTGTTGTGTAGAATATTCTAAAAATAATGGTTTAGTCTGATCAAAGCGACATTTTACCCGACTATGTATGTAGATATTGTAAGTATGCATCGCACCTAAATGAACCGATTTGAATAAACGGCGCGGCGGCGTGTCAAATGATTTGTATTAATGGTGCAAGTTGCCATATGAATCAATTAAATTATTTATATATGATTAATATATATCTTAAAATCTAACCTCACACGGAAAACGGAAAAGTAATTAATAAACAAAAGTTTATAAAACTACAACTCTAATATGATAAACTAATTAGAATTAAACACAATAATGGCTAAAGTTAGACCGTGGTCGAAACCAGCCAACCAGTTGGTGGTACCAGCAACTTCATTTATTAAATACGTACGAATGGTCAATGCCGTGGTCATAACTAAACTTCTATCTGAATTTAAATCTTTTTGTTCATGAAAACCTCATGTGGGGATTATTAATAATTAATAAAGAATAAATAAAGGAAAGAAAAATTTCGACACAGGCGGGATTCGAACCCGCGACCTCGGGTATACGCCCCCGTCGCTCTTGCCAATTGAGCTACCGTGTCAAAGGCTGCCAGCGCGAAATTCTTCTATCCTTTATTTCTTTTACACGTTTTAGTAGTGTTTGCGTTTCCTACCTCCGAATTTTTTACTAATTCGGAAGGCCACTTGTCTATCTTTTCAGATAGAATGCAAATGTTGAAAACGCCTAACTATCACATAATTTAAGTCTTTTTGTTCATGAAAACCTCATGTGGGGATTATTACTAATTAATAAAGAATAAATAATTCTATCTGAATTGATTTCTTGTTCCATCATTTTAGATTCCTTTTATCGTAGGACTGTAGGTTTTGGACTTATAAGCTTTAATATATTTTGTTTTTGCCGTGTAGTGCCGGCTTAGAATGTCGCTACCCCTTTCTACCCACGGGTGTCGTAAGAGGCGACTAAGGGTATTGGATTTTTGGGCGATGCGGTTGGAGACCCATCACCAAACACCTTGATATTTACCATCTTTTCCCCACTCAACTTCCAAAAGTGGCTGAGGAATTTATAATTCCTTAGCTCTGGCTACCCCTTCTAGAGAAATATAGCCGTGAGTATATGTATGTATGTATGTATATTTTGTATGTGCTTTTTATATGCCTTATAAGTTATGAAACGGTTCTTTGTGATTTTGGAAATATAAACATAACATAAACATAACATAAAAATAATAAAGATACCCCTTATTTTTTATAATTATTCGTATGGTATTTTAATGCAATGAAAATAAATATAATTAAAATTATGTCATCTTTTTAGTTTAAAAAGATATCATAAAACCTCTAATGATAGGTTGCTTTAGTTGGCTGGTAACACGAAAATAAAACACTAAATACAATTTAAACGATGGAGCTAAGGTTTTCTGACGTAAAATTTTGTGAAGCACTTTATAATTTAGATTATATCAAAGCTGAACTTGTACAAATGGTGTGAGTACGCATCATACTCTGCGATCTCGGACCTTATGTGATTGTATCTGTGGCCTTATCGCCTATCCTTTCTTTACCAATTCCGCTATTTACGGTACTGTTAAAAGGGTTAGGTAGGTAGAGTTCCTAATACAATTGAATTTATTGTTGCAAGCTTTTCTAACGAAATAAAGCCAAAGTTAATGATGGCTAGTCTAATCAACACGAACAGTCAATAATGATTACTAAATAATTTATTACTTTGTCTATTCACGGAAATTACTTCGTAGCAGCTGCGGTGCTGATTTTGTGACCTTTTGTTATTGTAGGAATATTTATATGAAATTGGGTTGAATTCTAATTCATATTACGAAGAAATTTTATTGTTTTGTAACATACACCCACTAAATAATTACCTGCGTATCCGTATTTTATTTATTAAATCAATATGATGACCCACATAGTGAGCAGTGTATGTGTAATTGGATAATAATTTATGCGATTATTAGCTTGCGCGGTAATTTACTTTCAACTTAAGCTTGTAAAATTCATCATTTTCTTTACATAATATTCTTACGAGTATAAAGATGTACGAGGGCTGCTATTTATGTATCCGGAACTGGCCACTTACAGAACAATAATTTAAAAAGTAATTACATCATTTAAAAATAGAACTCTTTAGCTTTAGAATACATTTATTTTTATGTGACTGTCATTGTTTTCACATCGTAGCGTCATTTTGAAAATTGCGTGTCTTCACCACCATGGATTTAACTCGTGAACATTTTCGTGCCATGATTTTTTACGATTTTCGGCGTGGTCTAACTCAAAAACAGTGCATCGATCAGCTTACTTCGACTTTTGGGGATGAAGCACCCTCAAAGACCACTGTGTATCACTGGTTTAGCGAGTTTAATCGTGGACGATCTAAGCTTACTGATGAAATTAAAGAAGGTCGCCCTAAAACGGTCGTTGTACCTCAAAACATCGATGCTGTCCGGGAACTAATAACTCAAGATCGTCATGTTACATATCGTGAGATAGAGGCATCTCTGGGCATTAGTATGACGAGCATACATAAGATACTTCATGAACATTTAGCTGTAAAAAAAATTTGCTCCCGTTGGATTCCGCACAACTTGAGTATTGATCAAAAACAGGCTCGTGTCGATTGGTGCAAAGAAATGTTAAAAAAATACAACCGTGGTGCGTCAAAAGCTGTTTATAATATCTACACAGGTGACGAATCTTGGATCTACGCTTACGACCCCGAAACTAAGCAGCAGTCCACGGTGTGGGTGTTCCAAGATGAGCCGAACCCAACAAAAGTTATTCGTGCAAAAAGCACATTGAAGCAAATGGTCGCTTGTTTTTTTGGTATAAATGGCCATGTAGCTACAGTGCCTTTAGAGAATCGTAAAACTGTTAATTCGGAGTGGTATACGACCATTTGTTTGCCGGAAGTCTTTGAACAAATAAGAAAGACTAACCGACAACGTAGAATCATTCTGCATCACGACAATGCTAGCTGTCACAGGTCGGCCGTCACAACTCAGTTTTTAGAAGCTCAAAAGATCGAATTGACAGGTCATCCGCCGTACAGCCCTGATTTGGCACCCAATGATTTTTATTTATTTCCAAATGTGAAGAAAAAATTACGTGGTCAACGTTTTTCGAGCCGCGAAGAGGCAGTCGATGCGTTCAAAATGCACGTTTTGGAGATACCTCAGTCTGAGTGGAAAAAGTGCTATGAAAATTGGTTTCAACGCATGCAAAAGTGTATAGATCTGAGCGGCGAATATTTTGAGAAGCAATAAAACCATATTAATTGATATATGTTTGTTTCTTTTTTTTATTCCGGATACATAAATAGCAGCCCTCGTACTAGCTTTTTACCCGCGTCTTCGTCCGTGTATTTTTTTTCTTCCTAGATAGCACAATATATAGATAGCACTATACTGGATTTAGTTGTGTAGTATCGACTCAGAATTGCTTAAAGAGCATTTCTTCGTGCGGTTGCCATAAGCAGTGAGTTTGTGTATTGGGGTTTTAAAGAAATTGTTGGGCGATACTGTTGGAGACCTATCAGCAACAACCTTGATTTAACAATCTCTTCACTCAATCAACTACTAAAAGTCGCTGAAGAAATTCTTATTCTGAAGCAAAATTGTATTTACAAATTTGTTACCTTTCTACTCAATCTTTAGTTATTCTTCAGGCTCGCTTTGGGGTTGATTTTATTCAACATCGTTCCTTTTCCTTTAGTTGTGTTAGAACGATTGAAGATGCTACACTAAATTGCATGCAACGTTTCAGAATTTAACAGACACTAGTTTCGGTTATGATTTAATTTTAACGCTTGCATTTTATATGAAAGGAATAAAATGTCTATCATATCGTCTCATAAATTTCAGTAGAAAAGTCATTGTTGATGCAGGATTCGTAAGACACTTCTTGTGGATTTGGGAGTTATAAATAATTGCTTGGCGATATGGCTGGAGACCCATCATTAATAAGCTTAAATTTTACTATCTATTCTATACTCATAATTCAGTTGGGATTTACAGCCGCGGGCTATGTGAATTTATTATTATTAAAATTATGTAAATTGTATTATTTATGTATTTGTAGCTGTGTAGTGTCGGCTTAGAATAGCACTACTCCATTTCTTCCGGTGGGTGTACGTAAGAGGCGACTAACGGTATTGGGCCTTTTAAAGGGAATTTTGGGCGATGCGGTTGGAGACCCGTCACCAACAACCTTTATTTTGCCATCTTTTCCCCACTTAATTTTCCAAAAGTGGCTGAGGAATTTCTAATTCCTTAGCTCTGGCTACCCCTTCTTGGGATTTATAGCTGTGAGTATATGTGTGTATGTATTATACCTTTTCCGACATAAAATTTGATACTGTATTTTATTTTGTAACGTTCACAATAATTTTATTTTCCAGATAAGACGGGATTTTATCAGCCAATACGCCACCGAAAACAATTAAGAAGTCCCCAAAATGTACTCGAAAACTAAAAGATAGAAAGCTTAACAAAAGGAAGAAAAAATCTTCTAAAACAATGTTTTCGCTAAGCGAAGGTTGTGGCTGTGTAAGTTTTCGGGGTAGTCGGCGCACGCGCAGTATTGGGGATGACTCCTCATCATGCCGGAGCTCGGAAATAGAACAAGACTTACCCAAGAAATTATCAAAACGGGTATTAAACGGGCAATGCACTATAAGAGCTTTGGTGCCACTACTCAAGTTTTGGAGAAGAGACGAAGTTAGCATGACGAAAGCTGAGAGAAGTAAGTATATTTTTCTATATTATATTTATTGTACATGATTTTATTCTTCATACTATAAATTTAAAACTCGAACGTCCACGCCGTATATCCCCGAAGGGGTTGGCAGAGGTACTAATTTAATATACATAATAAACATAATACGCTATTTATGTTATGATGTTGATAGTTATACTTGTAGATAATAAGGAAAGTAGAAATTCAAAAAACTAGGAATGTATTATGTAATTAGGAAATAAAATATGTGAGAAATAATCGTATTGGGCCATGTCTGTAAAGATTATTTCTATGTAAATAAATAAATAAATAAATAAAAATTCTACTAAACATCACTATACGATACGGTATGGTAGGGGCAGGCCTATCGCCGGTTTGTACGCATACACTGTCACATGACTAAGTACAACTCGGCCATGTGAGTTTACTCACGATGTTTTACCTCACCTTTAATAACCATAATAAATTAACCACACATATGTCGTTAATAAGACAAATTGGTCAACCTAATTGATCATTGTAAAATTTTAAATTAGTTTAGTTTTCCATTGAGACTTGCCTAGTTTTTACAGAATGTTTTTGTGGGATAAACTCGTAAAGTTATAATGTCTGTTAAAGCGAAAATTACAAATAAATATTCAGTAGCTCTCATTGTATATTGATAAAGATGGTAGAAATATAGTTCGGGGATTAGAGAAGTATCATGCGTACCGCGCACAAGTCTTTTAGCACATTAGGAAATAGAAAATGTTTAAATAGTAAATTTTGGTATGTTTTTTTGGATAGGTACTCGTTATACGAGGGCCACACAGAAAAGATCGGGAATAAAATACGTAGAAATATTTTAGATTAAAACCTCCTTAGTGTATTTACCACTAATCAATTAAGCAAATAAAATAATAATCCCCACATGAGGTTTTCATGCAAAACAAATTATGCATACATAGCTCCTTGGTGTATGTTTAATATTATTCTAAAAACTATTCCATTTCTGAATTTAAAAAAGTGGGAAACAAAAGCGATATTTGAATTCGATAAGTCGGTAAGAAGAATGGAACTTACGCGGCAAAATTTTCGTGCGATAACTTTTCACAACTTTCGTCGAGGTTTATCTCAAGAACAATGACTTGCCTCGCTTATTTCTTTTTATAAATTGGAATCACGAAATAAAACGACTATTCGTAACGACTATCGTACGTATTCTGAGTTTCGGCGTGGACGGTCCTCTCTCACCGCAGTGCCTTGTATTGGTCGGCCAAAAACAAGAAAACATCGATGCTGTTCGCCAACTAATAATGGAAGGAATTCATATAGTTTTTAATTTCTTACATCTTCGAAAGCTTAATGATAAAATGTAAATATGATATGTAAATATTAAACAGATCTAGCTGTCAATCGAAATAGCATTTTGCTGAGGTTTTTTTAATAATGTGCCTAATTGGCCAAGGATGAAAGTGCGCCAAACGTATTTTTCACAAAATAGGACTTGAGTTTTAACTTAGTCATACCAATCAGATAATTCTATTAAAAACAGGATCATTAAGGATTAAGTGCTATTTCAATATTTCACTTTAAATATTCATTTTAAATATTCCAAATATCTAAACCAAAAATCAAACTATCCTAGTATTAGAAGTTGACAAGTTTATGCTAACAACATTACTTCGTACCTATCGAGATGCTCCCTATAAACTTGTTTGGATTAAAACAAGTTGCAAACTCAAAGTTTGACAACCTAAAATTGAGTTTCATTATAAACAAAATTGTTATCCCAACTCCACGGCACGCTGAAACTTCCACTCATATTTTTTAATTACGGGGCACTCCTTTTACGACTGAAAGATTTTAATAAAGAACTTATTGATAGCTTTTCATTAAATAGGCGTGTTTGGTATATATTAAGTCGTTAATGAAATATTGCTTTTCGACTTGTTTGATATCTGATGACTTTATGGATATTGGATTATTGTTGTATCAATGACGTACCTATATAAAGGGAGGGGCTTATAACTAGAATTGCGTAGACGCGTGCATGTTTATGGATTCCGTTTGTAATTCATCTGTGACTTAATTTAACTATCGTATTAACATATCTGTGAAAGTCTTATGGCAAGGATATTATCAGGATTTCTGAAACTATATTTGTTATTTATTTCGATATATGATGCGCATTATTTAAATAATCACGTTGGAAAGAAACCATCTAATTTTATAAGCTATGGGTATGGAAATTTATTTATTTGTTTTCAGTCAGATCATTCATTCAATATCTTGCTTTAACATCTGCTAATATAGAATGGAAGACCTTCGTTGTTTTGTGGTCGTGATGTGAGACTCATCCTGCTTAGCCATGGGTGTTATTGTATGTGTATCTGTACTAATATCATAAAGCTGAAAAATTATTTGGTTGAACTCTTACCTTAAGAACAATAGCTTTGATTCGAATAAATTATTATTTTCTTTTCTATTAAGACTATATGTTTTATAGAAAAGAGTGATTGAAACGCTTAAAAGATTATATATTTATTTGTTTATCAAACATATTTTTTTCTTACCAGTGTCATTGATCTCTCTCCTAAGTTTACAGCAAGCCACGTGGCGTAGTTTTTAGCTAACAATTTAGTTTACGTTGCACCTCAATCAACGCTTCGGAAAATACAGATATTCAGAACCTATAGTTCGCCAATTTCTAATTCAAATAGTAGGTTAGACTTCTCACGTACAATCACTTTTGACACACGGCTTTGTACAATTCTATAAGTCTCAAGAAGTTTTTCTTTATTTTTTTAAATTACTGCAGTCTTCCTTTTTTTAAGCTTGAGTTCCATTGAAACCATAAAACTATATTATTGTTATAATTTTGGATACAACAGATTATACAAAGAAAAAATAATTCTTAATAATACGGTAACGATCAAAACTCTGGCTCATACTAGGCTCATACAAGCAGTTTCACCAAAGCGTAAAATCATTTTTGGTTTTAACCTTATGTAAAGTCTGAGTAAATCATGCATACCCATGTTTCATACATGGGTATGCATAGTATGCACAAACACATTATCATCTTAAATAAGTAATAAGTATTGAAGTCTTGAAGATAAACGATTCACTGAATTCAAATTCGGTTTAGTAAGAAAAGAACTATCATTAATTGCTGACCTTTTCACTTCTTTACGAACGTCTTACAAAAACCGTTCAGGAAAAATTGCGAATGGAAAAGGTCTAATTTATTTTCTTTTGGGACGAATTTGGAATAGGTTTTTGTAATGAGACTTTGTTAAGAACAGATTTTCTGAAGTACTAGAATAATAAGAGTATTTTTATGACTCCGTCGTATAACTTAAATAAACTCTCGCAACAATACAACAAAGAGATATCTAGAACTTTTACTTTGCCGTAACATCATCCTTAACCTAATCATGACCGAGTGAAATCAAAGTTAGAGCTTTTCTGATCCCTCGAGGGGCTCTTTGATAAAAAACCTCACTCAGGATCCAGTTAAAATCATTTTAAAAAAGACTCCTTAGGAAGCTTTCATTCTTAGACCAACCAGCTATCAAGATGAGCTAGTCAAAATGAGTTTAGAACAATTCATAACAGAAATTCGATTTATACGCAAGTTTGGTTATATATCAATAAAATGTATTGCGTATTTGTGTTCTTTAGTGTCTACGATTTTATGAAAAGATTATTAATCACATTGTAAGAAGACTCACTCTGTATTTCACCGAGAGACTAGTAGAAAAACTTTCGTTATATGATCCCCATGATAGGTATATATGTGATATGAATAAAAACTCAAATGAGTGTTACAGTATCAGCTTAGATACTCTATAGCAGCAAATGAATAAAGGTTAAAAGGGGAAAAAAATGTAGGTTGGCGATGCAAAGCTACGTTATAGCGGATACCCGCTGAAAACCATGTACTTTTGATGTGGCGAATCTGATGTCAATTGTCACTTACTGAATTCTTAACTTTACCCCGAACATAGTGATTTTGTCATTAGGCAACTCTAAGCTTTTTTTATACGTAAATACATTATATTCTGGCGGCTCGTTTGCGTATATATATCGATGAATGCAGGTAAAGATCGAGAAGTTTACCGGGATCGTACAAAGTGGCGATCAATAGCCTCTGCCTACCCCAACGGAAACTAATGGCGTGAGTGCATTAATGTATGTTACTGTTATTACGTTATGGTTGGCAAAAATAATCAAAAAGCAACATAAAATTTCTTAAAACTCACTGGAAGGTACCATGAAGAACCTAAAATAACGACAGATCTAAAATGTACACTAGAAAATTATGGTTCAAAGTCTAAAGTATCTTTAATTTAATAATGTAATTAATATAATAAAATTATAATTATTACTTTAAGTGCTGGTGCACATATTATTTAAAATTCAGAATAACGCACTATTTTCAATTAACAAACTAAATTGCAATTTTGCCCCTAAAACCTAACAAATATATAGCTTGCAATCCAAGCTTCTTGAATGATATTTAATTGCACTTCAGAGATATAAACTTGGCCAACTCTTGAAACATTACTCATTGTTTGGCTATGAGTCTTCTGAGCCATTGTTGTAAAATAATACCTTTAGTTTTGGAGTCATATACGACTATAATGTGTAACGTTTGTGTATATAAGTAGTATTTAGAGTAGAAAAATACATTATCTAGTGCTTTAGCAAAGATAAAGATGGTAACTTCTGGAAATATGATGTGTAGAATGCCTTAATTTAGTAAATTAAATGTCACTTTATGAGCAGGGGTGCTGAAAAATATTGTGTCTTATTAGTTTAAATATTATATACTTCAAAACAGAAACATATTACTACGTAACATTTCTTTAACTCCATTATGCAAAACATTTTAATTAATCCTATTTTTGGAGGACTAAACATCGTTAGATGCATATGGCCGTATGTATATATACATATACAAAGTAAATGTAGTACTAACATTCAGATGTATAACATTAAAATTCTTTCATATGAAATTCAGAAAGTTTTGTTATATAATTGTGCTCCTTCTGGTGTATGCTAATTCTACTAAATAAAGTTCCAAATATTTATTTTACACATTGCCAATAAATTATAATCTTTAGAAATTGTTTACAATACCTAGACATAATATGTGAGATGTGATAAATTATTTAGTTTTAAATCCTAATTCATTGAGATAACCGCTCAAATGATAAATTATTTTCAAAGAAACGTCTTAATACTGTCTTACTTACAAATTTGACTTAATGATGATATTGTTTCAGCGATGAAGGCCGCAATTTTGATCCAGCAATGGTACCGTCGATATCTGGCGCGAATGGAGGTCCGGCGTCGGTACACCTGGACTATCTTCCAGAGCATCGAGTATGCGGGGGAGCAGGATCAGGTCAAGGTAAGGGAATCTAGTGTAATTGGTCAATACTAATAAATAAAGGAAAGAAAAATTTTGGAACAGGCGGGGATCGAACCCGCGACCTCGGGGATAAGCCCCCGTCGCTCTGCCAATTGAGCTACCGTGTCAATGGCTGCCAGTGCGAAATTCTTCTATCATTTGTTCCTTTTACACTTTTAAGTAGTGTTTGCGTTCCCTACCTCCGATTTTTTTACAAATTCGGAAGGCCACTTGTCTACCTTTTCAGATAGAATGCAAATGTTGAGAACGCCTAACTATCACATAATATGAATGGTTTTGTTCATGAAAACCTCATGTGGGGATTATTACTAATAAATAAAGAATAAATAAAGGAAAGAAAAATTTCGACGCAGGCGGGAATCGAACCCGCGACCTCGGGTATACGCCCCCTACTTTATTTATTATTTTACTTAATTTATTCTTTATTTATTAGTAATAATCCCCACATGAGATTTTCATGAACAAAAACATTCATATTAATTGGTCAATAGTTTATTATGAACAGTTTTAAGCGTAACAGCTTAGTGCACTAGGTTTTTAGAGGAAGAAAAATACGGTATAAAAAATTGGTACGGCTTTAGTTAGTTAAGGTTAGTTTGGAAGTTAGGAATAATATAAAATAGAATTTGCATAGTTTTTTTTCTGTAAATATCGTTTATTTATAACGATTCAATAATGTATGAATGTGTCATAAACGTATATTTTTATTTATGCAAAGTAATCAGAATAGGTACTAATTACAATATGTTTTATAAAAAAATGCAAGGCCTTTTTTCCAATAGTGTAAAGTTTACCAATAGTGTAAATTAGTTTACAGTGTACTATTTAAAGATCTTAATTTCTATATAAATATTGAATATTAAACTGTAAAAATCCCCAACTAATCAGTGTCATTGCGTATTGCATATCTTCCAAAAAATATACTTGGATAACAAATTATGGGACCCCATATACTTAGGCTCAGGTCAGCAGAAATATCAGACATAGAAACAGCTGGCATTGTCTATTTCAGTTATATTTTATAGGAAGTGTTCCTTTATGGTACATACTATCCCTTCATATTCACAACAAACTTTCTTCTGATGTCAAAGAATTGTCCGTGGCATCGTTTTAAAAGGCTATTCCAGCAATGCTTCCAAAAATTCTACTATAGCTGTACAACATTTTTAAACGACAAATACCCAACGCGCACGTGTTCACGTCCATAAAGCTAAAATGAATCCTTTGCTTTTCCTGGAATAATTATCTGGAAAGGATTTTTCTACTCACGTATGTGATTGGTTTTTCTGGTGGTCAATTTTATTTCTTTAGGTCAAACAATTTTCGTATATAAAATATTTAAAGGCTATTTATTTTTAAACTCTAAATTGTACAAACTCGTTGCTTCCCCTCTTGACAAACATACTCTTAAGTAATCAATTTATTTGGAAGATAAACTGTTATATAAATAGGAATTTTTCGGTCACGTTTAATGTTTCTGCGAGGAACATTATAAGCTTATCAATTGAACAGCAGTAATCGAAGAAGGATCGTAACCAAACTAACTGAAAATTTAAGACTTATAATCTACCTAATCGACACACCTCACAATATCACGGAGTAAAATCACTAGAAACAAAAGACACGTAGAATATTACAAAAGTTTCAAGCACCAGTTGACTGAAGCAATTCACAACGCGAAACAAATATTTTTTTACCTTGTAGAATTATAAATATAGCACTCGCACATAACACGTTTATATTAAAAGGGAGTACTAATGTTTTTTTTTAAAAGTACATACCCATACCCTTAGTCGCCTCTTACGACAAGTGCGTTAAGAGAAGGTGAAAATCTAAGTAGTAGCACATGAAAATTCAGTTCATTACCACCTTTAGCTGTAGTTATAATGTACTCTCTCAAACTATGGCAGCGATTTTCGTATGCTGTGAAAAAATATAACTCTTTACCCTAAAATTGTCACCAAACAATCGAATAAAAAATCTTTATCCCTTTTAATTTCTTTTGTGATTATGTTGTGAGTACGCGTAACGTAAGTAGATATTATTTGTCGTGACCAAACTACAATAACTTAGTTGCTGTATCAACAAGAAACGGAACATGAATGATAACATAGAATGTTAGAGCACAAATGTCAGCGAACGCAGCGGAAACTTTAAATAGACTAAGTTTGGAGACAGTTTCAAGTTGACTGTTCGATGTTGTTCATTGTTTGTATTATTACGGAGATGATGCCAGAACTGACGAGTACATAATAATATACTTTGAAAACGTATCATGGTTTATGCAAAAAATGCGAATTCGTGGATTAATTTGTCTTTTTAAATGAAATCATGTTTTAGTTTATTAACGTATAGAAGGTATTGTATATCTTAAATATTAAATTTGACAAAATACAAAGAAATGTGATTGAGATAAAAAAACTAAAATATTTCTTTTCATTTATGGGTATGAAAAATTGGTTAGGTATTTTTCTGAAACCTACTAAATCTACAAACAATTTTATAAATAAAGAGGCTTTCAAGCCGTTCTTAAGAATAGTTTTGTGACACTGAGAATATCATATATTAGAAGTGACCGGGTCGCATATTAATAAATAGTGCCGGGTGGTGTAAACTGTATATTAGTTAATCCGTAAAGAAAAAACTTTAGACCCCTTTTTGCTATATTTGGGCGGACGGAGGTGTTCAAAATTTCGCTATGTTGTAGTTTGCGCACAAAAAGTGCAATTTCACAAGCTTTTATTTACTGTACCCTGTTCCACTGTTTGCAGTAATCTTGCAAGTTATGTTTGAACAAATTAACGTTTTCCAATTGAGCTGGAATCTTTGATGAGTGTGTAAATCAGATAATAATGCAATATTATTATGACATACAGCTGATCTGATAATGGAACTGAACGCAACCCCATCGACTTTGGGTTCGTTTGGTTCAGTTTAAAGAGTACTAGGTGGTAACCAAAGTCTGATAATGGATCTGACAAACGTTTTTTTATTATATACGTCAAATAAATGTACAAAATTACGAGAAAACCTGTGTTTTTACTTTTTTCATTGCTTAAAAAATGGCTGAAATATTTAGGTTCAAAGTGCGCATTTTCAGCCGACGGATTTAATTGCGGTTGGCGCGGGAAAGTGGCGTTGTGACGTCACAACACCGCCATTCGTCGCTCACGCTTACGTACGCAAGGAGTTTTTGTAGTTTTGTGATACAAAATAGCAAATAAATACTGTAGTGTGCCCATGTGTGCCTCAGTGTTTCAAATACATACATACATATACTCACGGCTATTAATCAGCCGAAGCCAGAGCTAAATAATTAGAAATTCCTCAGCCACTTTTGGAAGTTAAGTGGTGAAAAGATGATAAAATAAAAGATATTGGTGATGGGTCTCCGACCGCATCGCCCAAAAATCCATTTAAAAGTCCCAATTCCCTTAGTCGCCTCTTACGTACACCCGCGGTAAGAAAGGGGGTAGTGCTATTCTAAGCCACACAACACAACTTTACAGTTAAAACACCAGATAAACTGTTTTCTATGTGCCTATTATTATTACCTATTATACGAGACTATCAAGAGCCACTTTAATACATACATATACTATAAATCCCTTGAAGGGTTTACCAGAGCTAGGAAATTAGAAATTCCTCAGCCATTTTTGGAAGTTGCGTGGGGAAAAGATGGTGAAATAAAGTTTCTTAAAAGAAAATATCCCTTAAAAGCCCCAATACCGTTAGTCACATCTTACGTACACCCACCGGAAGAAATAGGGTAGTGATATTGTAAGCAGACACTACATGGCCATTTTAATATAAAAATATAATGACGACTATGAAACTGAAAAAAGGTTGCCAAAGCTTCAGAATTTGGAATTCGTTAGCTACTTTTGGAACTTGAGTGGGGAAAAGATTGAATAATAAAGGTTGTTGGTGATTGGTGATGAGTCTCCGCCGCACCGTCTAAAAGTTGAATTGGAAAATTAGGCGATTTATTCTCCTAGAAAAAATTGCCTAATTTTACCTTTTATTACCGTTACTAATAAATAAAGGAAAGAAAAATTTCGACACCAGCGGGAAAAAAACAAAAGAAAATAAAATCCCTCCTTTTATTTATTTATGAGTAATATGTATTATATAATAATACATACATATATATACTCACGGCTGTAAATCCCTAGAAGGGGTAGCCAGAGCTAAGGAATTAGAAATTCCTCAGCCACTTTTGGAAATATGAGTGGGGAAAAGATGGTAAAAATAAAGGTTGTTGGTGATGGGTCTCCAACCGCATCGCCCAAAAATCCCGTAAAAGCCCCAATACCATTAGTCGCCTCTTACGTACACCCATCGGTAGAAACGGGGTAGTGCTATTCTAAGCCGACACTACACAGCATAATATAAATGATATAAAATAAAGTTTCAAGTACATTTGGTACAGATATTTTGACCCATTTGTGTTCTCCATTATTGTCGCGGAGCACTCATTGCATACCCCAAGCCGGCCGGTCCTCTGCCATGCTATTACCTCACTCTGTGACGGGTAAATGCTACAGGCTACAACGCATCATTTGACCTTAAGCACATCTCTGCACCGAAGGAATTGGCCGCCTGTTTTCCGCTTGCCATCCCGAAGTTCAGAATAAAAGATGCGCTTAGCTATCCCGTCATCTGACATGTGGGAGACATGGGCCGCCAACCGCAGCTGTCGCTGCATCAGATAGACCTCGCCAACATCGTATGCATCATCTTAGTTTGACATATGCTGTAACTGTAATGACATCTAGACTCCCCTGAATTTACCGCTTACAGTTACTGAAACATAAATTTTGTATGTTTTTTACAGACAATAGTATTTGTCCTTATAGCGGCAACAGTATTACATAATCTGTAAATCAACCTTGTAGTTAGTTTACGAGGGACATGCCAAAAGAAGTTAGATACTCTTTTCTCATTTAATTGACACTGGCAAGCTATACACCATCTTATAGGCTGTTTTTTTTATTGACATACTAGCTGACCCCACAGACTTCGTACTGTCAAAAGTGTAGACTTTCACGTCGTCAAACTGAAATATTTAACTGACCTGTTGAGGGTCTCTGTCATGCAATGAGAAAAAAGGTGTTTTTCATAGTGTCCTCACAATTTTTTCACTTTATGAATTTTAAGTTTATAAGTATAGTAGTTTCGGCTGAGCATTGATTCTGAGTCTGTTTAACCATTTTTTAAGAAAATTTATTGATCTCTTAATTTTTCTGGGATAAAAAGTGTCGTATTGTGTTAATTGGGATCATTATCTGGCATCCTGTAAATTTTATTTTAAATACGTTCTGTGAATTAGTCTTAATTTAGCTACAAACACACAAACATCTAAACTTTCACATTTATAATATTAATAGGATAAGGCTTAAACATAAGCTTCTCGCGCAGGTGACCTCGCTCGACGGCCAGCGCAGCGTCTTGTCTTGCGCTTCATGCACGCGTGTAAATTTACAAAACGGAGTAATTTAAAAATTGTATTATCTTCTAAAATGTTTATTTAAATAAATTAAGTGATGTGAAGGACAATTTTGTTCTCAATTAAATACTCTCAATCAACAATATATTTATTTGGATAAAGATATATATTATGTTGATAAAACATTATGGCTATCATGCATTAAATTCGATCAAATTTATTTACCATAAAAATGGTTATAGTAAGTGAAACTTAAAAATTAGACATATACTGTCGCGGGCATTTTTTTAGATCATTTAAAGAGAAATAATTCTTTAATACATTTTTTTTTGGTAACTTAAACCGTTTACGCAGCGCACACAACGGAAGCCTTAGTATGCATAATTATCCCCGTTTTTGCAACATTATTCGCTGATAGTTTGCTCCTGTTGGTCGCAGCGTGATGATATATAGCCTAAAACCTTCCTCAATAAATGGACTATCCAACACAAAAAGAATTTTTCAATTTGATTGGGTAGTTCCTGAGATCCTAGCGTTCAAACAAACAAACTCTACAGCTTTATAATATTAGTATAGATTTGAATATAGAACACACTTCTTTTATTTATTTTTCATATTAATGAGCATCATTTTTCCGAGAATCTGGCGGGAATTCACTTGCAACAATGGAGCTCAGTCGATGTAATTTTCGCGCTACGATTTATTATGACTTTAAAAAAGGTTTAAAGCCTCAAGAATGTTTTGAACAATTTTGGCTTCTACTTTTGGTGAGTCTGTTTGTTCCCGACCAACAGAATTCAATTAGTTTGCTGAATTTAAAAGAGGACGGGGATGTCTCGAAGATGAAGAGAAGACCGCCAACCGCGGTCACGCAAGAAAACGTTCGTGCAATCGAAAAACTTATTCGCAAAAACCGACGAATTACATATGTACAGCTAGAGCGAGAACTAGGAATTGGATCGGCAGCAATGCAAACCATAATTCACGACCACCTTTCTCTTCGTAAACGTTGTTTAAGATGGGTGCCGCACAAACTTACCGATGAGCAGAAAGACCGTCAGGTGGATTGGTGCTTATTCATGATAGATAAATTCAACAGAGGCGAGAAAAAAAACGTATATGATATACTGACTAGAGACGAAACATGGTTATATTACTATGATCCCGAACCAAAGCGACAGTCGACTGTATGGTGCTTTGAAGACGAGCCAACTCCAATGAAATGTCGCCGTGCACGAAGCACACAGAAACGAATGGTCGCCTCGTTTTTCTGCAAAACGGGTCATATTGCTACTGTTGCGCTAGAGAATGAAAGAACGGTGAACTCCGAATGGTATGTGACAGTTTGTGCTCCAACAGTAATATCAGCTTGGTGTGACAAGCGACGGAAGTCAGGAATCCGGCACCTTCTCTGGCACCACGACAATACGGCACCGCACACGTCTGCCAGAACACTAGACTTTTTCAACTCGAAAAATGTGACAGTTCTCCCTCACCCGCCATATTCCCCTGACCTAGCGCCTTGTGATTTTTACTTGTTTCCAAAAATGAAAGAAAAACTAAAGGGGAAGAGATTTGAAAGCAAAGAAGATGCGCTGGTTGCCTATAATTTCGAGATTTCTGAGGTACCTAAAGAAGAGTGGTCACAGGTATTTTCCAATTGGTTCAGACGTATGGAAAAGTGTATACGTGCCCAGGGTTAATACTTTGAAAAGATCGATACTTGTAATAAAGTATAAATTTTATAATTTTTGAGTATCTAGTTTCTTTTGGCATGCCCCTCGTATTAGATACAGCATAGTGACAGACAGACAGCAAAGACTTAGTAATATAGGTCCCGACATAAATGCTGAATGCAGCACGTTATTGTTAACTTACTACGGATTATATAATGAAAAAAAACTGCTACGCGCTTCAAACAACGTCGTAGTAATTCTTGACTTAAAAATATGAAAAAAAAAACTTTACAACATTTTATAAAGGAATTAACTCTTTATAAAAATAGATAAGTTAAGCTTCATTTTAAACGACAAAAGAATTCCGTTTCTTACATACTTATATATTTTTGTCACAGGTACTAACTACTTCTGAAAACACGTGCCCTGATGTACAGAGAACCCACAGAACATACTTTCTTAATGAAAAAGTTCATTATATATTTGTGCTAGATAGGTCTGCACCGTAATAGGTCATAGCACTGCCCAACCAAAACGTGGATACTCTGCACACAAGGTGATATTAATGTCCATGTTTTCAGAAATATTAGTACCTCTGCCAACTTTTTCGGAGACATACGGCGTGAACGTTTGAGTTATGTTTAAGTTAAGTTATACTAAGTAATTACTTAACATGTATGAAATAATCACTTTACTTGACAATAATATAACTGTGTTCTCTGACATTATGTAATCCTTCGATAGCTCAGTTGGTAGAGCGGTGGACTGTAGTTGGAATGATAGTTGCTATCCATAGGTCGCTGGTTCAAATCCGGCTCGAAGAAGATATTTTTTGCAAAGCGTATATTAACTATATTGAACTACTAGTGGATCGGGCCCAGCTTCGCACGGGTAGCGTAGTTTTAAAAATATCTGAGGTTTCTTCAATCACTGCTCAACCTTTGTGAAATTTTTTGCACAATTTATAGCATTCCTGAATAGTGAAGCTTGATTGTGAAAGCGCTTTAATGAACGGTTCAGTATCTCCGAAAATAAAACCATGCAAACAAACAATCAGAGTTACAAACTTTGCATACATAGTATATGTATACTCCCATCTATCTTTTGCGCGCGCAACCATTACTAAAAAAATATCCTTATAGCATTCACGTGCGACGACAGGGCGCGATAGCTTATTTCATGTATAAGTTTGGTTATTCTATACCGATTTCTATGATTCTTTTTTTATTGAATAGGTAATAATGTACACTTTTTTAAATGAGAGATGAATGAGATAACTATAAATGTAAAACTAAACAAATATAATCAGAATGCTCCGAACTGCTAAGCTATCAGGAATTACACGTGTTATTATGAGTCAACCATAAAAGATAGACATATGCTGCAGAAGGATATTTTGTAGAAAATATTATGAAGAATATTTCCGTCATACATGATTTCTATGTTACTATAACCACTAAGGCTGCACACGCGACGGAAGCTTCAAAATAGAGTAACTTCCCCCGTTTTCCCAAATTTCCCCAAAATTCCCCTTCACTACTCTGCTGAAAAGTACACTATAACCTGCCCAGGAGTGTGAAAAATAATTCTACCAAGTTTCGTTAAAATCCGTCGAGTAGTTTTTGTTTCCATAAGGAACATACAAACCGACAGACAGACAGACAGACAGACAGACAGACGGACAGACAGACAGACAGACAGACAAAAATTTTACTGATTGCATTTTTGGCATCTGTATCGATCACTAATCACCCCCTGATAGTTATTTTGAAAATATATTTAATGTACAGAATTGACCTCTCTACAGATTTATTAAAAGTATAGATTGATTTGTATATACCTATATATATCCGTGAAAATAAAATAAATACTTGAACTGAAGTAAACTGATTTTGAACTGATGACATAAACTCGATGGTTTTGAATTATAATTATTTGTCTTTTAGACTGGTTCTAATTTCGAAGTAGATTCCATTGCTGAGTCAGCAGAATAATATTATGTCTCAATATACGAAATCAAGCCGACAATCATTAAGACCAAACTCTTTTATAAGTTGTCTTATTACTCTACATTTGCCGTCGCTATTTAAATGTTGAAACGTGACGTAAATATCACTTTCATATTCGTATCTACGTCATACGTAAGTATTAACAAGTGCATTAATTTAAACTGTTACGTACACCTTCGATAGCTCAGTTGGTAGAGCGGTGGACTGTAGTTGGCATAATAGTTGTAATCCATAGGTCGCTGGTTCAAATCCGGCTCGAAGGAATGTTTTTTTTGTAACATTACGGTGGAATAGTTTATTGTGTATTTTTTGTTTTAATAGATATCTTATATATGCATACTCACGGCTATAAATCCAAATATTAGAGTAGCTAAAGCTTCAGAATAATAAACTCCTTACTAGCCACTTTTGGGATTAAAGTGAGATAATATTTTAAAATCAAGGATGATGGGCATTTATCTGCAAAGCTTAACAATCACTTAAATTCAAAATTATTTATTCGATAATATTTGCACATTGAGAAGACTGAACACATAAAGCATTGCTTATCAATCAAATAGTTACAATGTATTGAAAATACCCTTCCACATAATGGTGTTGATCTTATTGTATCATTTATCATAATTCCATAATCTATAAACAACATAAATGATTAAAATATTCTAGGGTATTTTCAAATAGCCATAGTCACTGCTTACGACACTGACGGGAAGAAAATTAAATGAGTTTGCACTATTTATTCTATGCAGACACTATGACAGCTCAATCACAAAAAATATATGTTGAATTACATAATATTTTCATATTCCTAGCTTTAACTTGTTTTTTTTACTTGTATTTAATATCTTACTGTGAGATTCGGCAATTTTTACTGAATATTTAGTTTTCTGTATATAAAACAGTAGCGTGCCAGACAAATACAGACGTAGCTAGTGGACGTAAGAAATTGACAGTATTGGTGATCACTACGAAGGTTTTCTAAAAAAACTTACAGAATTTTCCCAAAAATATATAGAGATATAACTGAAAATGTCTCACAGAAAAAGTTTACATATATAACCTGTCACCCCCGGAAGAAACGAGCTAGTACTATTCTAAAAAATATAAAATTTAGTACATGGTATACTGATAAAGTTAATTTGAGCATTCCGAAAGGATTTCTTATAAGTCCCATGGGAACGAGAATAAACGGGATAAGACGATACATTTCGAACTACTGGCCGAAAGAAGTTGCTTCTCGTATTTGGTGTGTGTGTTTGTTTCTTGGGTAATGTTGGTGAGCATTAAGAAATTATCCAACTTTCCCTCAGAAACAGAAATAACGAGATTAAATAGTAAAACAGTAACTACCTGACGTCAATACGTAAGATTTTGCTTGCGGGTTTTTGAGCATTAAGAGACAGTTTCTTGATATTCCTAACGGAAGGGAAAAAACGGAATATTACAGTATAAGTAAATTTTCATATATATGGTAATAGATGAGCAATAAAAAAAGATATCGTGAACATATATTCGCGCCAGAATTAAGTGATTATTTTGCGATGCGACTTGAGACCTATCACAAGTAAACCAATCTTTGCTTAAACATCCATTTCCCTGTCAACTCCCAAAAGTTATAATTTTGAATCTCTGGTTTTAGGGACATTTACATCCTTATTATTAAATCTTTTCGTTTTTTTGTCACAGTCCCAACTGTATTATAAATAAATAAAAGCATATTTGACGTACATGCACATATATTTTGTTATTTATATTGAAGTCATTGTTCTAATTAAGAATGCGTTATTATTGTTTTCCTTTATATTATATGGCGGCAGCGAGGAAGTTATATCCAATACAACCAATCTGAAGTTTATATTCAAATTTTGATCACGGGCCGACCTCTATTCTTGTATATAATTTATGTAAATAGAAGATGGGAACACTGCAAACATTATGTAAATTATCCGATAATCAAACGCACAAGAGAAACTTTGGTAACGCCGATGTCGTCACACTCTTATCGAATAAGATTTTAATGAAAAACTCAAGTAGCAATTAGTCTCAGACGAGTCTCTTTAACGCTTCCATTATTAGAAAATAGGCTATAATTATTGGATTATTCTCTTTACGCTGAAAACCAATGGCACTTTATAAAAGTGGATTTTACTATTGATTTATATATCTGTTTAGACTGTCAACTGTTCAAGAACGTCGTCTATGGTAAAAAGGGATGGGCAGGAAGAGGTAATCGACAACAATGATAATTTAGTGTTGTTTCGCCGTTGGTACTAGAGTGCTATGGATAATAACTGGTAATATTCTTAATTTTTCACACACGCACAGTTACGTACCTGAGTTAAAGGAACCAATTGCAAATTTTTATTTGTTGGTTTAATTGGCGTTCATTGGTTAAACATCTTTAAAATTTTATATCGTTGTCATGTAGCAGTAATACTAATTAAAAACACGGAGTGTTATAAATGAAACAGTTCTGAAATAAAAAGTATGAGTTTAAACATGTTTTTTTGCATTAACAGAAGAAAAAGTCGAACATTTTTAGTAGCATGTTTGTTAATACTTTGCCATAACCGATGATGAATGAAGCGGAACTTTTTCTCTCATAATAAAACTTCTGCATCAATTATTCACACATTATGCTTATATTATAATTATAACAAACTGTGGTGCTGGAAAGAAATTTCTAACTTATATCTTTAATTTATCCTTAAACTCTAATTCGTTCTGACAATGTCATAAATATTTGATAGGGTATAGGCATGGTATAGGATAATGAATGACAGGAATATCGTTAGGAATATTTTAAGAAGTAAGGTTTTGCTAAATATTCTTATTAATTATTGTTTTTCAAAGTCAACTTTACCATTAACATATCTCTGCTCATAGAAATATAAATCGGTCCTATTTCTCGGCGCTTATTTTATTAAACAACCTTGATAGCTTAATGGATAAGAATTAGAGCTGACAGGCGTGGGTTCAAATCTCGGGTCGGGCCTACACCGATATGTCTTTTGTCAAGACATAGGTATGTGTGGTTAATTTATCATGGTTGTTAACGGTGAGGGAAAACATCGTAAGGAAACCCACATTGCTGAGTTTTACTTATTTATGTGACAGTGGTTACGTACAAATCGGCGAGAGGCCTGCTCCCTATAACGTGAGTACACTGTCTAAACAAAACATGGGTACTGTTATAACCTTTATTTCTATGGTATTAAAGCTGACATTAGCATACAGTACTTTTCCTATGTTTAAAGTGCATCGCTGCAGTTTTGGCTCATTGTAATTTACATTATTAATTAATCATTTCTTTTCATCAGTTAGATTCTGGACCTCGCGCGTAGCGCTCATCTTTTCATGTTGAGCATATTTAAATAATAGAGATCGGTGTTATTCATAATTAATTGTTCTTCTTAATTTGAAGTGTAGTTTATAAAAGTGTATTTTTTTGGTAATAAATAGTTTAGGCGTATTTGTGAGTTTTTTTTTAAAAAGACAAACAGGGGCGGCCGTCAAACAATTGGTGTCAGAAGTGGGATGCTGCAGACGTCTTTGGATTGTAGCCAGCATCAAAGAAGACCCCCCAAACCTGTCTCTGATCGACAGTAAGACCTTCCCGCCGGACAGGCCTGCATCAGCTCCAATACACCGGGTCCGACGGTAAGCCTCACGAATACTCGTGAGCCCGCGATCATCATCACCGAATCATCATCACCGAGTTCATCACCGAGTCATCGTGGTCGACGGTTAGTCTCGTTGTGCACGAGCCCGCACCACAATCGCCGAGTGTTCCAGATCTGCTCATCTCTTCACAACTTTTATTCAAGAATTAGTGTTTCTGCGCATACCTTATTACCTAAGGGTGTAATAGTCTAAAAATTAAAAGTGTTTTAGTGTTGCAATTATCGTTGTTAGTTCATGTAGTGTCGCCCTGCGTCAGCAGATTTACCATGCACCTGCACTTCGCTAGCATCGTGTTCCTGTAAGTCTCAAGTAACATTATACATTCCAGCGCATTGTTCCACGAAGAGATTATTTTATTTTTCTATATACAGTTATACTTTTACATTTTATTTCATATTTTTTACAATTGTTTTACAATTTTGTTGGCCTGAAGTTGCATATCTTTTAAACTTATAATTTAATTTTAAATGCTTTCTCCCAAACCAGAGTCGTCAAAAATAGTTTCGGTAGAAACTTGGGGCTCACCTTGCACTGTAGATACAAAAATTAAGAGCAAAATGTCGGAAAAAATTACGTTAAGTGTCCTCACTAAATTTATTAAGCCTTACCAAGGAGATCGGGAGTCTTTACCGGCATTCCTCACGATTTGCGAAAATGCAATATCTCTAGCAACTCCAGAACAACAAAACTTTATGGTTAAGTTTATAGTGTCTCAATTAGAAGGCAAAGCGCAGTTGGCTTGTTGCCTTAAAACTTTTGAAAATTGGGCCGAAATTAAACAATTCCTCAGGGCCACTTTTGGTGAAAAGAAACATTCGACGCATTTACTCGTCGAATTACAAGGTTGCAAGCAGCAACCAAATGAGGATATAATGCAATACTCGCTGCGCCTTGAAAGTTGCCTCACTCGTCTACAATCAGATATTCAATTCTCATGTGAGGATAAAATTCAATTACCTGGTAGGTTGGCAGCTATGGAGGATCTTGCCCTCAATACATTTTTACTAGGTATTAACTATAATTTTCAGCATATTGTTAGGTGCCGCAACCCGAAAACTCTATCTGAGGCAATAACACATGCCACAGAAGAGGAAAAATTATATAATTTAATGAAGTTGTCGGCTATTTCGTTAAGACCCTCTTGTAATATTTGCCATAAAAAAGGTCACAACAGCAATGACTGTTTTAAAAGAAAGTTCAAACCCCAACATTTTAACAATAATTATAGTAGGCCTGCCACTACACATAACAATTCAAATATTACTAATTCAAATAGTAATAATTTTAAAACATGCTCCTATTGTAAGAATCGTGGGCATCTTATTGAAGAATGCCGTAAGCTTCAATACAAAAATAAACAGAAGCCAACGCAAAGTTTTAACGTTAATCGCAATGTAAATGTTTTGGAGGATGTAACTATAAACCCTCAAGATTTAAACTAGAAACGGTTTCGGTCACGTGTCTGCCGAAGCCAAAGCCTCTTTTAAATGACACGAAAAGCATGTTGCCTCTGTCTACCCCTCGTGTCCCTGTTTTTTCTAATGCACGAGTTATTAATAACAGTGTGTCTCAACCTTCACCTTGCGTCCCTGAATTTTTAAACGCGCAAGTTTTACCCAAGGTTGAACCTCTGTCTACCCCTCGTGTCCCTGTTTTTTCTAATGCACGAGTTATTAATAACAGTGTGTCTCAACCTTCACCTTGCGTCCCTGAATTTTTAAACGCGCAAGTTTTACCCAAGGTTGAACCTCTGTCTACCCCTCGTGTCCCTGATTTCTCTACTGCACGAGTTTTGAACAATAATATGTCTCAATCTTCACCCTGTGTCTCTGATTTTTTACCTGCACAGGTTAAACACAACACTAATAAGTCTCTGCCTACTCCTCGTCATAAAGCTAACAGCTCTATACGAGTTCATAAAACAAACAAGTGTAAACCCACTTTTTGCGCGCGGGAGCAATTCTCGGAAAAAGATAACAATGCTCTCGAAGTTGTTGTGTCTACGGTCAAAGAATCAATTAAGCCACAGAACGAACAAAGTTCGCAGATGGTCGATCATAAATTAACTAATAATTCTAATGTTGATTCTCTTTATAAAATAAGTAAATTAAATAACAAAATTTCTTTACCACATGTTTACTTAAAAACGAATTATAATAATGAACCTCTCTGCTTTCTTATCGATACAGGTTCTACAGTTTCAATAGTGAAACATTCACGTTTAAACAAACCAATCTTTTCTACATCTACTAAAGTTAAACTTCAAGGCCTCCACTGCTATGTATACCTGGACGACTGCATAATATACTCCCACGACCTTGAATCCCATATTAATAAGCTAAAACTTGTATTTGACAGATTCCGTAAATTTAATCTTAAGTTACAACCAGACAAATGCGAGTTTCTAAGACGTGAAGTCGCTTATTTAGGACACATTATCACCGATAAAGGTGTATCTCCGAATCCCGAAAAGGTCAAGGCCGTTTCTGAATTTCCAGTTCCACAAAATAGTAAACAAATAAAATCCTTTCTTGGTCTTGTCGGATACTACCGACGTTTCATCGATAACTTTGCCAAAATTACTAAACCACTTACTTCTCTGCTAAAGAAAGATGCTCCTTTTGTTTGGACTCATGACCAAGAAAATGCATTCCAATATCTTAAAAATAAACTTATTTCCGCTCCGTTACTTCAGTACCCAGATTTTTCTAAACCTTTTATTATAACAACGGATGCCTCTAACTACGCCATTGGTGCAATTCTCTCGCAAGGTGATGTTGGTAAAGACAAGCCCATCGCTTATGCTTCCCGTACTTTAAATAAGCCAGAAGGCAATTACTCAACTACAGAGAAAGAACTTCTAGCTATTATCTTCGCTGTTAAGACATTCCGTCCTTATATTTTTGGCCGTAAATTTAAAATTGTTACGGATCACAGGCCCTTAGTATGGCTTTTCAACGTTAAAGACCCCGGCAGTAGGCTTATTCGTTGGCGCCTCAAGCTGGAGGAATATGATTATGAAATCACCTATAAACAAGGTTGCCTCAATTCAAATGCGGACGCATTGTCCCGTTGCCCAGTTAATGCCATAGAGCATAATTCTTTATTAAATCTTTCTTATGAAAAATACTTTAAAGCTCAATTTACAAAGTCATTGCCAAATCCTAATACAATTATCGAAGAACATTCTATAAGTCTTCACCTTAGTAAAAATAAGTTAATCGCGTGTCCCTTCTCTGTCGACTTTGACTACTCTTTGCCCAACTGCGAAGAACTCCTATCCCGATTTGACAATTCAGCAGAATTGTTCCAGTCCGAGCGCGAACCGTTCACACTACGCTGTATTATCGATAAGAACATAACTTACTACTTATTATTTACGAAAGTTCATCATTATGATGAAACTAAATTTAAAGATATTTATAATTTATTAATTAAGCTTAGAGATACTATAATTAGGGATAACTCAGATATTAATGAACTTGCTTTATCAGACTTTTCAGATCCCTTCTCTAAGATACCATAGACTAAAATATATAATATGATATCTAATGTATTTCATAATACTAATATTAAAATTCATATTTATAAAAATCAAATAATATATCCTACACCGACTGAAGTCCCTATAATAATGAAAGAAAATCATGACTCAGTCATAGCGGGTCACCCCGGCTCTAAAAGGATGTATAATCGTATTAAAGCCGCATATTATTGGAAAAGCATGCGCTCCGACATAGAAAACTATGTTAAAAATTGTAAGTTATGCCAAGTTAATAAACCTTTAAGAAGATCTAACAAAGCTCCTATGGAAATAACTTCCACTTCTACTCGACCGTTTGAAAGATTAGCTTTAGATGTAGTAGGTCCATTACCGGAAGCAGGTTTCCAACAATTTAAATTTATTCTAACATTACAAGATGACCTCACTAAGTTCACCTCTGCCTACCCCATGGTCACTTCAACGAGTAACGAAATTGCTCGTAACCTCGTTCACTTTATGTCTCTGTTTGGTTTTCCTAAAACTATTCTAACTGATTTAGGCACTTGCTTCACCTCCGAATTATTTAAACAATTAATGCAAATATTTAAAATTAAATCTCTTTTTACTACTCCCTATCACCCTCAAACAAACGGCGCACTAGAACGTTCTCATGCCACTCTCAAAGAATACTTAAAATCATTTGTTAATGATAACCAGAATGACTGGCATTCTTATTTATTTACTGCTATTTTATCCTACAATACTACTCCTCACTGTACTACTGAATTTACGCCCTACGAACTTTTATATGGTTATAAACCACAAATTCCGAATTCCCTGTACGAAACTAATACTAATACTACCTATGACGAATACATACGGGCTTTACAATACAGAATGCGTTTTAGCCGAGAAAAGGCAATTGAAAATATATTATCTAAGAAAGAAACTTCAAAGCGGTACTACGATGTAGGATCTCGAGATACCACTTATAAATCAGGTGACATGGTGTATTTAAAACACCACCATAAACAACGAAAAGCCTTATCTCCAATTTGGAAAGGCCCTTATAAAATAATTAAGGTGCATAACAAACATAATGTAACTTTAGCAGTAGGACGTAAACATATAAGATACCATACTAATTTAATTAAACCCGCTAGTGGTTAGTTCTTTACATTTTACATAATTTCGATTTAAATATTTTATTACTATTTTAATTTCAGATTAATGCCGTATTACGTTATCTCCGATACAGAGATAACTCCTATAGTTCATAGTCCCGGACTTTACTTCGATCCAGTAAAGAACATTTATTTCTATAATGATCATATGAAAGTTATAACACATGTTAATATTATTAAGCTCGATCCTTTCATGTTACGATTAGATAATATGATAAGTAAAACGTCAAACTTTTGTTCGAAATTACCATATGACATTCTTAATTGCAATGAGATTCTAAGTCCCATTAAAGTATTATATGAATCAAGTTTATTAAAATTAGAATCTTTATCACATATTATTTCAAGTAGCAAACCGGACAAGGTGAAAAGATCACTAGAATTCGGTGGCGAAATTTTAAAATTCTTTTTCGGAACATTAGATGCCGACGATGCGCGTAAATACGACGCAGCTATCGAATCCTCTCAGCATAACGAAGCTGAAATATTTAATCTACTCAAGGACAATGTCCATGTAGTCAAATCAACTTTAACTTCATTTAATAACACAATTTATAAATTAGATCAGAACGAAATCATATTAAACGAGCAAATAGAACGTTTCAACGATATTATAAGTAATATAAGTAGAATAGATGATCAATTATTCATAGTTTCTAGGGTTAATATATTTTGTAACATGATTGAAAGCTCTCTGCTTAGTATTTCTAATTTACTTGATACCATTTTAAATAGCATTTTATTCTCTAAGTTAAATATTTTACACCCTTCTATAATAAGTCCTCATAGCTTACTGAAAGAATTATTAAACGTAAGTAATTCTTTAAATAAAAGAGTTAATTTTCCAGTTTCCTTAAATATAGAAAATATTCACATTATAACTGATGTTTCCGAATTAACCTCATACGTTTATAAAAATAAATTAGTTTTTATTCTAAGTATTCCTTTAGTAACTCCAGTTAAATATTCTCTGTATAAGATTATACCTCTGCCTACTCCACATAACGAAAACATACCTCATTCTTTCGCGTTAATTCATCCGACAACACATTATATTGCGATAACAGACGACAAGTTGAATTATGCTATATTGCAAAACATGCAAGATTGTAAATCTATAAACAATGTTTATTCTATCTGTCCACCAGTTTCTATTTTATCATGTATAAACAATCCGTCCTGCGAGACGAAATTAATTAGTGAAGTTGTATTTAAATTACCAGCCGAATGTGATTACAAACTATTATATGGTGAGATAGATATTTGGCAAAAACTGAATAACAATAGATGGATATATGTTCAATCCAATAAGAGGAAATTAACAGTAAAATGTAACGAAAACTTAAAAGATTATACTGTCTCTGGCACAGGCATACTAAAACTTACAGATAATTGTATTGGTTATTCTAACACTATACAACTTATACCTTCAAGCATTACCACATTTTCAATGGGCAGTCAGTTACAAATTGATTTCGATATTATAAACGACGACTGTTGTAAGAAAGATGTATTAAATCATAGTTTACCAATGTTATCACCAATAAGACTAAATAACATGGACCTTGAAACATTAAGATATGCATCTCATAAATTAAATGACTTAGAAAACAATATAAATAATGCCGAACAACAATCGCATATTGTGAAATATGGTTCTTACTATTCAACAGCAACCTATGTAACTCTTGTTATTATATTTCTTTATTTCTTGTATAAATTCTTTAAATGTTATTACGCTAATTCAAGTACAGGCTGTTGTGTGCAAATTTATAACCAATGTTACAATCATAAGAATCAAACACCTAAGTTTAAGAATTCAATCGAACTTTCCGAATTATCAGATTTGTCATTAAATGGTAGCATCGAACACCCTGCTAAATCGATGCCCAACCTTTGTGTAAAATCACATAGAAATTTAAGTAATTTTTAAGCACTTATATTTTCATATTATTATAAGTTTTATTTCATTTCATGTGGTAGTATAATGTTAACCGATTTCTAATATTTATAGCGTTATTAACTATCACTTTGTTTTATAGACTTCGCTTACCCTTTTAGGGATAATGCTTCGTCAAAAAGGGGGAGCTGTTATAACCTTTATTTCTATGGTATTAAAGCTGACATTAGCATACAGTACTTTTCCTATGTTTAAAGTGCATCGCTGCAGTTTTGGCTCATTGTAATTTACATTATTAATTAATCATTTCTTTTCATCAGTTAGATTCTGGACCTCGCGCGTAGCGCTCATCTTTTCATGTTGAGCATATTTAAATAATAGAGATCGGTGTTATTCATAATTAATTGTTCTTCTTAATTTGAAGTGTAGTTTATAAAAGTGTATTTTTTTGGTAATAAATAGTTTAGGCGTATTTGTGAGTTTTTTTTTAAAAAGACAAACAGGGGCGGCCGTCAAACAGTACTCTGAACACCCGGTGACAATGTCACGTGATGATCAGAAGTCTAGGTATTAGTACCTCAGCCAACCCCTTTGGGGATATTCGACGTGAACGTTTGAGTCAAAAATTATTTTTTTAATGCTTTATTTGTGCTTTGAACTATATGTTTAAAATTAAAATGGAAAATCTAAAACAATAAAGCTTGGTCAAGTAATTTGTTAAGTGCTGGTTTTAATGTGTCACTTCATATTTTATTACAAACCCACTTTACCTATAGGGTTCGTAATGATCTTAGTTTTATGTTTGTTTTATGACCTATGTTTCTCTAATGTACTAATTAAATGATAACTATCTTCCACTAATTTATTTATTTATTTATTTATTTAACTTAAGGCACACAAACAGTACAATTACATTAATATACATAATGGCTTTTCAAAAAACATAAATTTTCAGTAAAAGCACCTTAACTGTGTACACAGCATGACTTGCTTTGTGAGATTTTGATAAATTTAATAAAGTAATATTTAAAATCTATAACATTGTACATAATTATGAAATAATGTGAAAAGATAACGTAATGAACAGTACATGAAATTATTTTCTATGAGAAAATAAATGACAGAAATAATAAAAAATAAGACAACATAATTAAATGACTAAAATAATAATAATAAATTAATTTAACATAACAGAACAGAAGAGAAGATATAATTATAGTGAAACACATAAATTTAAGCATTTTTTGCGGAAATTACATAGCGAATTGTGATAGACGTCAGGGGCGCTATCGACATCTTCTTGGCTAGCACACAAAGAGTTATACAACTGGCACATTCTATGGACAGGGTTGTTGGCGGTGATATTAGTTTTCATTATGGGAACTAAAAATGCACATGAAATAAAAAGCAATGCAAATATGATTTAAATATGTGATGCAATGTCACGCAGGCCAATAAAAAGTGCTTGCGATATTTTAGGTCGAAAGTGTTTCGGGTTTAATTTGCACCTAACTCTTACAAAGATCGATTTTTAGTAATTCTTATTAATCCACATTACAAATTAAATTGTGTCTCTCAACACTAAATACTGATTAAGCCGCACAAACACAAATATAATCACCGCAAGAGAACGCTATTACAAAATAATTACTCCCACGGAAGCTAATTTGTTTTCATTTCCATAACTTAATCAACATTAGCAGAGAATTTGTGTGAAAGCTACGCAGCGGCGTTTATTGTGTAAGTATACAATTTAATCAAGCTTTCGAGAAACATTGAGCTTGCCAAGAAGTAGAAAGCGATTACTAAATCCTCTGTAATGTATATGAGAAGTAGAAACGACATAATTGTAAATATACAGAGACGGGGACTCATCCTTGAATATTTAAGTATGTATAAATGTTTTACACTTGTACAGGAGTTACACACGTATCCATATATATTATTCTAGCTATAGATTTCAGCATATGCCCCGCAGTTTCGTCCCTGTATTGGGGGACCTTTTTTTAAGTTATATATTTCTACTGAGTTTTGACCATTAAAATGTTATAATTTTCATAAATATAGATATAGAATTATTAACCATAAATTTGTTATTACGAAAGGTGATTAGCTCATTTTATCTGAAGCTCTCTCACATATCATGAACATAATAAAGTCCTCAGAAAATACTTTAAAGTACTTTGTCAATACTTTCTTCTGTTTGCTTCGTATTTTCCTATATCTCTGCCGCGCGATGAAATTGTTGAAATACCAACGCTTTGTCTGCTTATCTTTGTCTCGACTTTACACAATTGTTCAAATACAAAACGAAAATTATTTTATGTTACCAAAATTTATTTGATAAATGATGGTTCCAAAAAACGAAACATTCATTTGAACAGAAACGAAACTTAAACTGCAATTTTAATAAAAACTATCTTATAAAATATATTTCTTTATTTAAAAAAGATAAGACCATTGTCACTCCGTCTGAGGACAAACGGTCGTTTGTGGCAAAAGTTCAAGCAGCTAAGCTGCCCCTAGCTGCGTTTAACGTTCCAGTCAAATGCATCTGAGTGAGCGGGTCCGCCATTAGCCCCCTCGTCTGGGATTATTCACCCAAACATTTAAAACAATCCTAAGCACAACAAAGCCTTAAGAGAAGCAATGTCACTGTTTCACTTGAATGCAGTCGGGCTGTATTTGAAACAAGAGTAGAGTATAGTAGAGTAGTGAATAAATATAATGGCTCGCTTTTATTCATAAACTATATCCTTAACTACCAAATAATACCAAAAAAAGTTATACCAAATAATTGTGCTGTGACATCGGAACAATTCGATGTGTCATTAGTTTGAACAGTTTTATAGACTTGTGGTTGAATTAAAGTTAAACTGCCGAGCTCAATTTTATTATTATTTTTGCGCTAAATTTAATATTATTTAATTTATTAGTTAATTTATATATAAGTTTTTAACTGCAATGAAACATACGCATTGTTTATCGGTTGAAAGTTGGACTTGAAAGAAAATATGAGTGGCCAAAATTCCGTTTCACCGTTGTTTTTCATTTTTCGTACCTTTTTCCCATTTGTAGCTGTTGCGCAAGGATTAATAGTGGTTTTAGTAATATCGTGACTTAGCTGATTAAAGACGTTATAACACCCTGTAAATGATTGAATGCTGAATAAATGATCTGTACTGACAAGTAAGCAGAGATCTTTTTTTTAGCAATCATGATTTATGTTTTTTACCTATAGCTGTCACCAAATAGTAGAAAATAGAATGTAATAGACACATGCTTCTAGGATGAAAATGATTTTATGATTCTCACACCCTTTGATCTTCCGAGGAGGCAGGGACTATCAATCGCCACTTAATACGATCCGGGGAAACCTCTTAAGCTTTATTTACATACACATTACGTGCACATTTTGGTAACATTTCGAATATTCGAATATTTTAAATCCGAATTTCAACATTCAGAAAACGGTTCACAGAATTTTAAGTATCACAGATGCTTTATTTTCCACAACTTCATTAGTACATAAATAAAATTTCTAGAAGTATCACTTCCCAGAAAAACTAAAACCAGATTATTAAAATGAATTTTTTGCTTTTACCAACTCTATCTTTTACTATAATCTCATTATTCCAAAGGTTTAAAAGACCGAAGTAACTTTATCTATAGTCTTACAAATCGTAAATATTTCTTTAACTAGATATTAATTATGTTAGAAAAATTGTATAAATAAAACGCGGATGCATGCCTGTTTGTATGTATACTTGCTTGCTTATTTGCATGCTTGGTTGCATGTCTTGCTGGGGGGCTCGGGGGGTGAAAGCCCCCTGCAGACAAAGAAAAGTTAGGTCACATTTAGTTAGGTTAGGTTAGATTATGTATAAAACGAGCGAGCACCTAAATGCCTGATGTATGCCTATATGCATACTTGCTTGCTTGCAGCTTGCTTTCATGCTTGCTACATATAGGGGACGGGGGGCGGGGTATACTACTTACATAAAATATGCCTGCAAAATTATTCATAACAGTAGGTATCATTCAATACATCTGTATTTCAAATGTATGGAAAATGATTTTTTGGAATAGTGATTATTCGGAAAAGCAATATTGCGGAATTAAGGTATATCTGGTTTTGATTCTGTGGGAATCCGTTCTAGTGGTTAATCGTAATGATAGTAAAGAAAACAAAATTCAATCGATAATCTGGAATGTAAGGATATGGTATTTGAAATTTCGGTGAAACAATATTATGGCAATTAAAAAAAATCGATTAGTTTTCGGTAAAATAATATTCAGGTTTAAAAGTTTCGGATATACAGTATGTAACCGCACATTTTCGATGTGATTTAAATGTCTCCAATTTGTCTTCCGTGTTCACCCTTTGCAGACATTATCATCCAATTGGTTTTATATGTCTCTGTCGACAATTTACTTTCCATACATCTTCTCTATGTGCCCAAACTAGATTAACATTTCTATGCAATCTCTTTGCAAAATGTTTTAGCTGTGATGTAAAATAATGAAATTTTTGTTCTGTTTTAACTTATAATTCACATTCACGCTTTTCATGAATCACACGATTTCTCATTCCATCTTCAGTAAAAGTCGTTATCCCTTTTCATTCATCAACGAAAAATCCAACTAACTTCCTATAACGTTGTAAACAAGTTGCGAAGCTCTTACAAATAAAATTGTGTTTTGTATA
This sequence comes from Bedellia somnulentella, assembly GCA_963576735.1. Taxonomy (NCBI): domain Eukaryota; kingdom Metazoa; phylum Arthropoda; class Insecta; order Lepidoptera; family Bedelliidae; genus Bedellia; species Bedellia somnulentella. The sequence continues at coordinate 11,135,465 of OY755171.1, forward strand.
AAAAAATAAAACGAAGCGTTTCCCTTTGAACGAGGAATACGAGCATAAAATTTAGTTTGAACAATACATTAAGACTTAAACTGAGTAAAGACCTTTTACATTTCTTGAGTATTTTTACCATGGCGTAGTTTGTTTGTTGCATGCGTTTGAAGAAAGTATATACGTTTTTTTCAAATATTAACAGAGTAAAAAGAGTTAGAGATATTAGTATAATATTAAATACTCGTAGAACAAGAAGATAAAAAAGAGGAGATATTATTCTATTAAAATATGCTTTCACAGCACTAAAAACTTTTTGCGTCGCATAGTTATACAGTTGCTTGTGCAAATTTGTAGCATATCTTTCGTCTATCAGTTACTGAATATTGCAACTGTCCGACAATACGTATAAATGTAGCATATGGTGTAATAAGCAAAATTAAATGGAGTAAGGAGTTTTAGAATGATTTGTAAGTTTGGATTGGATGGTGGGCCAAACTTTGGGATATTTTTATAACACCCGCGGAAAAAACCCCTATAAAAGTGGGAGTGTAAGTGTATGCACGAATAGATTGATAAAAGTAAGCAAAGCAGGGTCATATAAGTGCCTATTGGTTATCTATGCCCTAATAGAATCTAGATTCGTGAGTTCTGTAGAGTAAATGTAAATAATGTATCATGCATAGGAAGAACTTCTGTTTGAAAGTACGAACACGTCCACAATATGTAAAATAAAGCCTGCAATATTTCAGGTATATTCCAGCCTTTTGTTATTGTATTTGCGTAGCGCCAACCGTATTAGTAATTCTGTTCGTATTCTCTCCCGCAGCTCGAGACAAGGGCATGATCTCGTGACGACGACGACGTCTGATCAGTGGATTTCACGCTTGGTAGGCCATGTCACTAGGACGCGTTCAACTGAAAACTGCTGACATATTTCTTACTCTATTATTTTCTCAATTATTTAGTTCGGTAGTCTCGACTAAGAATAACAATAACCCGTTTCTTCCCGAGGTTGTTTTAAAGCAACTTAGAATGTTGTAACTTTAAGTGATTGTTGAGCGATGAGGTTGGAGACCCATCACCAAATTCTGGAAATGAGTTTAATGATTTCTAATAATGAAACCCTGCCTACTTTTGGGATTTAAAGACTTGAGTTTATCTATGTATGTATGTATCTCATGCGTATTCTCTCCCGCAGCTCGAGACAAGGGCATGATCTCGTGACGACGACGATGTCTGATCAGTAGATTTCACGCTTGTTCGGCCATATCACTAGGATGCGTTCAACTGAAAACTGCTGACATATTTCTTACTTTATTATTTAGTTGTGTATTGTCGGCTAAGAATAACAATAACTCATTTCTTCCCGCGGTTGTTGTAAAGCGACTTAAGGCATTGGAACTTAAATTGATTGTTGAGCGATGTGGTGTAACCTTTGTTTTATAATGTTTCCCACCCTTGACTTCTGAGAATGCTTGAGTGATTTGTAATCATTAAGCTCTAGCTACTTTTGGGATTTATAAGCTGAAATATATGTATATACTTCACTCATTATTCTCTCCCGTATCTCGAGACAAGGACATGATCTTATGATGACGATGTCTGATCAGTGGAATTCACGCTTGGTCGGCCATATCAATAGGGTGTGTTCAACTGCAAAATGGCTGAAAATAACATACTCAATTATTTTTTTCACACTCATCGGTTATGCATCAGTTGGCCGTATAGTGACAGCTAAAACTAACACTAACCCATTTCTTCTCGCTGGTTTCGTAAGTGGCCAGTAGACCCATTACAAACCGTTCTTTATTTTATTATTCTGTATTTTCCCCACTCGACTTCTAAAAGTGCTTGAAGGATTTCTAATTATGAATCTCTTTCTTGGGATTTATAACTGAGAGTATATTACAAAAACAAAACTATTAAGGTATTTGCTTTTTGGGTTAAATACAACAGCTAGATAGATACACTAAAATAAAATATTTGTTTCAGCTGTATAATTTCTTCAACGCTTTGCTCAGTCATATGCGAGAAACACATGGTCGTCCGTCTTCGGAGAGAACGTCAAGAACTGCTTCAATATGTGAGTAAAAATATACTACATCCACCACCAGTCATACTGCAAACTACTAAGAACTTATGTTCTTAAAGGAAACTTTATTCGTAAAGATAAATAAGTGTATGCAAAATAGGAAAATATAAGAGCTCCGAGTATACGCTTAGTGCAGTGGCACGGGCCGTATTTTATCATAGCTTCTCGGAACTTTGTTCGAACTCATTTATCACTCAAACAGGGATTTCGTATAGGCTTACATTAATAACTCGCCTCACATTTCTGATCCTCGCCGATGGCTATAAATTACGTAAACCTCAAGATTTTATCGATAAATATATTTAACCTTACAAAGTAGAAGAAGCCTGATATCCCGAAGGTATTCTAACTAATTTTATAAAATTTAGATATATGTAAGTAACATTTGTTAGCTCTTCATGCTTAAGGGGCTAGCTATATTGATAGGGCTCGGATCATTAGATCGAAATAGGGGAGTTTTTATTTAGTGTTTTTTTACTTCCATGGAAAGTTTTCCCTATAAAAAGGAGGGGTTATTGCCATAAAAAAGGAATGAGTACAAGGGAATGAAACATTTGTAGGGAATAAATTTCTTCTTAGCTAAGGCGAACTTTGCAAAGGAAAGCGCGGTTAACACCAAAGGAAACAGCGAGTAGTTAATTATGATTTTATTTCAGACGGTTTGAAAAGACGAATTAATGAAAGAGCGCTCTCTACTTTGTTAAGTTATTGGAAATAAATGAATAGGTGTTCCAGCTCTATAATAAAGTTACAAGTAGCTACTTGCAATTCAATGTCTAGATTCATTAGTGCTATTTCAAATGCTCTAGAATCCAAGAATTTAATTAGCAACATTGAAAGCTTTATGTGTGGAAAGCTTTTTGCTGAAGTGACTTATCATCCCTTGTGTAAATTGTCCAGTGTTCTTTGTAATATGGTAAATTGTCAGCATCGTACACGCGATGCGCCACTGCGGCCGCAGTTACATTATTACACAGAATACGTTATGCAAACTGTATGAAACACTGCAATGACCTGTCGCACGAAGATAAAACTGGGGCCGGTTATTTTAAATTGTTACCAACCTAGTTAGCATAGTGGTGATAGCACGAATAGCGTGACATTTTTAACGTTCATTGTGTTGAAGTACGAAGTTTTAGCAACATACTAAGTGATTTTAATACATCGTTGGTTAATCCCGAATCTTTAGTATAATGTCTACAAACCGCGAGAGTTTAAAAGGTGTTTTAAAAAGATACTTGCGTTTAGTATTGCTTTTTTGAATATACATTATTAAAGTTTTTATTTGCTGCGTACAAAATATCTGAACTGTTGGCTTATTTTCTCTCGTGATTAAACTTCCTAATTGAACAGCTAATTTTCAGAATAAGAAATATGGGCTGATGGATGATTGTTACAGATTTTAAGCTGGTAAGCAGTTTATATTTGTATTTTAATAAAAAAAACTAGTATTCACGTGAAAAAGCGTCGGACGGTCTGTGCCGTATTTTTCGTCTATCGATTCTACTATAGAATACTAAAACTTTTTGTTCATTACCATTTTCATGAGAGGTGAGAACCAACTGAAATTATTTCATCCTGGCTACCCTAATCAGGATGATGAGATAAGCATATTAAATTATTATATAGTCCCTGATTTGCACTAATATTATTTAAATTTATTTTTTAAATAAATTTGTCCGTTTAAAGTGGGTCAAAATCGAGTCCAAAGCAGTCGGTTACGTACATACATACAGGTGCGTAATACAAGCGTATTGATAACCTTTCAAACAAAAAAAAAACCCATATTAAATTCTTATTTCTGTGAAAACTTCAACAGCCATACTTCATTCAAGCTCAATTACTAATTCCAATTTGTTTATTTTTAGTAGAACAAGTGTTTTCCGAGGAGTCAGACGAGGGCGGGGGCGCCGACGAAACTGCCCCACCGAAACCGACGCGAGGCCCTGACATCGAATTTCCGCTGCAAAGAAAGGATATCGACCTACTTATTGAGGCTTTTAGGAAGAAAAAGGTATAATACGAAGTGATTTGACGAGTATCTTTAGTATTGGATTGAAAGGAAACAATTTTGAGGACACTTACATTTTGTATCACCACGTCAACTTCACAGGCATCAATCAAATTTTCTTCTACGAATTGCTTTTTGTCCGCAGATTTTTGTCAAAGAAATATGGACTTTTTATTGACACCTAACTTTTATAAGTATTTTCTTCTCAATTAGTTTATATATATTTTTCATAGTAAAGTCAACTCAACATTCACATCGTATATCCTCGTAGGGTTAGCAGAAGTATTAATACTTATACTTGTAGCCAGATTTATCGTGGCCAGTCATGTCATGTCTATTCACGTGACAGAGGGCAGGTATATCGCCAAATTAAGAAAATACATATTTTAGGAAGCCCGAGTCAGGACTAAAATTCATCTGTTTTGGATTTGAAGCAATATTGTTCCCAGTAAGCTATCGCATTCTAAAAATGGGTGAATAATCGTGTATTCACAAGCCTACGTTTTTCGTTTTAAGGTTTTTATAATATTGTTATCGTTAATAGCATCGAGTATTGGTGGGTATATTAACGATGTAACATATTCAACATTTATCAGCTTGGCACAGGCCTTAATAATTAAACCGCTACATGTGAACGTAAGGTGGTTAGTCTAGCAATACCTAGTGTTCAATATTCAGCCTGGTTTTAACTGAAATTTATGTCAGACATTGCTCGCTGCTCGCACACACAAGTTCGTGTACCAGCTGCGGTGTTGTATAATTGTATACCCAGCAAACATTTCTTGTGGTATCGCTATATGATATATTATTTATTTATGATTAAATTAATATATAAAATTATTGTTACCTGCTTTTCAGAATACTCACCTGGTGATAACATATTGTATTACTATTTCTCATGAATAAGTTTAGACTGTTTCTCATGAAAATCAGTTTGCTGTGTAGTGTCGGCTTAGAATAACACTACGCTATTTCTACTCGTGGGTGATTGTAAGAGACGACTAAGGGTATAGGTGCTTTTCAAATGATTTTTGGGTGATGTGGTTAGAGACCCGTCACCAAAGACATTTATTATTACCATTTTTACCCCACTCAACTTCCAAAAGTGGCTGAGGAGTTTCTCATTCCAAAGCTCTGACTACCCTGTTCAGGGAATTATAGCCGTGAGTATGTATGTATGTTTCTCATGAACCACAGTTAGATAGATGAAAATTTCTCAGATGATTAATTTTTTTAGTCTCAACAAATGACCGAAGACTCGAAAGTTTTGAATGAAATGAGTACTAATAAGGGTACCCATACCTATACAACCTCTATTGTTTGTTCGGCTTTGTTGGATATTAATAACGAGAGTAGCGAGACGACGACGACCAAAATATCTCTATAATAATGATTTATTATTAAAAAGAAATAATTAACAAATAAAATTAATAAAGGGGGCTCCCTTACAATACAACAGTTTATTATTATTTTTTTGTATATAATGCTGCGAAATTATAAGTACCGAGACAACTCGCACTTAGCTAATTTTTTTTTGGTTAATTTTTACAATTATTATTCATCTAATGCATTTAGGCAAATGCTTGCTAAAAAATATAAAATTTCCAAAACCCTACAATTCTCTTATCGATATCAGTCAGTTGTGTATGATAGGCAGTTGAAGACGTTCAAACATACATACATATACTCACGCCGTTAGTTCCATTGGGGTAGGCAGAGACTACCGACCGCCACTTTGTACAATCCTGGCAAACCTCTCTAGCTTCATTCACATCCATCAATCTTTTCATACATGCGCTTTTATTCTTCATACTTCGGACACATGCCATTTTAAGCACATTTTCTTTTTGATCCAAATGTGTCCTCCGAGGTCGTCTTCTACTAACATTACCTTCCACATTGGCTCTTTAGATCTCTTTCACCAATTTACTGTCATCCATCCTCTCTATATGCCCAAAGCATCCTAACATTCTTTTTTTTATCTATCAAACATCTTTTGAAATATATCTTGCAAACATTTTGTTTGATTCTATTTGCTGTTTATTTTTACAAAATACGCACCCACCACTTAAAACTAAACACTGTACTACTAAACGTAACCTAAACGTAAACGTTAACTGAATACTACAGATAATCACAGCAAATGAAATAAATTCAATATTTCTAGCTTATTCATGACAATGATAACAAAAAACAGCTAAGCTTTGAAAACAACAATTTTTCAGCCACTTACGGGAGTTGAAGGGGTATGATGATGAATTAAATAAATTCTTGAATGGGTTCCAGCCACATCAACCACTAATCATTAGGGAGGCCCAGATCCTTTTGTCATTTCCAACGACTCCCTCGGGTTGATAATGCCTAGTGCTATTTTATGTTGTAAGTAATACAACCATTTTATTGACCTCCTTCGGCTGGGTGAAAAAACTGCTACGTATAATCAATATAAAATATCAATGCATGATGATGATATATTTGTAAATTAAACTATCTCTCGCATGCTCGAAGCTCAAAAAATAGTTTAAACTTTTCATTGGGTCTCAGGTTTTCGTGAACGTAGCCAAACGGTAAAAGAGTTAAAAGAAAGGAAAGAAAAAAGTTTGCAACGCATATTTGTTTGGTATACTCTGCTACTACTACAATACCTTAGTAGTGTTGTAGACTTTACTGCATTATGAAATAATTTATAATAATTATTACTACCCCTTTCAGGGATTTATAGCCGTTAGCATATGTATATGTGTTATAATTATTAAATAAAAATAAATCTATACTCACGGCTATAAAGCCCTATAAGGGGTAGCCAGAGCAACAGATTAAGAAAATTCTTCGAACATTTTTGGCAGTTGAGTAGGGAAAATATTGGAAATAATTGTTTTTGGTGATGGGTCTCCAACCGCATCACAAAAAAAATCTTACGATCACCCACGGGAAGAAAGGGCGTAGTGCTATTCTAAGCCGATGCAACACAGATAAAAATATTTTTGAAAATAATTAATAATGACACATATTTTCAGCATCGTCTTCATCCAAAACACGTCGCGCAAATCCTAAAAGAGGCGACCCAAGCACTAAAGCGGATGCCCAATATCAACGTGGCAACCACATCCATTTCCAGCCAGATAACCATTTGTGGTGATCTGCATGGAAAACTGGACGACCTGCTCGTCATATTCCACAAGGTAATTACCCATTTGTATTTAAATGTTTTGCACTGACCGCTTCCATTTTACTGATGTTGTTTTTATGTTCGAATATTCATAGTATGAATTTAATTTTCTGATTTTGTGCATTGAAAACGTGCATTGATTTTTTCATTCCACACGCGTCAATTAAACCTACCTAAATCTTAAAATTCTCTATAATCAATTTGTGAGCCGGTGCCAGCCTGCGTGATGATTGATAATAATAAGTGTGTATTTCGCACTTCATATACATGTACAATGTAGGATACCTTGTAGTTGTAGGGTAAATTGATTTTTGTACGTATTACCATTTAACACATTAGGTGATCGATATATATTGTTTAGATGGAATAATCAGAGATAGATAGTAGGGCGAATTTACTTTTGTTTGACTGGCACCGACTCAAAAATTAATTTAAGAGAATTTTCATATTTAGGTAGGTTTAACTGACGCGTGTGGAATAAAAAATTTGCTAAGGTATTAATCACAGTACACATATTAAATTAAAAAACTAATTTCGTACTTTTTAGTACTAGATTGTTTATTTTCGGTTGTTTTTCCAACTATGAAGTCGGTTTTCTTTTTGTTAAAAGTTATTTTATTTTACGAGTTTTAGAGATGGGTAGACCCAGCAAAGATGCCTCTCGGATGAGGAAGCGACGGTTACTGTATTATTCTTCGTATTTCCGGTATTTCTATTATTGTACGATATTAAATAGGCTCAACAATATGTAGCTTTACATTGTTCTTGAAATCCCTCGAAAGGCGATGGTCTACAATTCTACATCTCAAGGAACTCAACTCTCTCAACTCAAACGTTCACGCCCAATATCCCCGAAGGGGTTAGCAGAGGTAGTAATACTTCTGAATATCACGTGACATTGACACCTGTTGTTCAGAGTACCCACGATTTGCTTGGACAGTGTTCTCACGTTATACAGTACAGGCCTATCGGCATTTTAAACAAATATACTGTCACATGATTGTGAGTTTCGACAGTCCCCTCGATTTCCTGGGATGCCATCATCAGATCCTGGTCTCATGGTACTTTCTCGGTAACAATAACATAACAAAAAAATGTTTAGTGGACCTGTACTTCTCTTCATAAAAGCTACGAAGAGGAGTATAAATCCCACAAACTTAGTATCCTCCAGACACCGTAGTCAGTACAAATCGGTTCGACAAAATGGTCCAATAATCCCCCCGCTCTCACTTCACTTCACGCCCCTCAATGTTGCAAGCTTAAACATATATCGCCGAATTCTCGTAAATTATTTTATAAGGAAAGGAAAACAGTTAGCAACTCTTTTTCTAAATTAACTACAATAAATCCCTAGAAAGGGTTGTCAGAGTTTTAAAATAAGAAATTCATCAGCCACTTTTGGAATTAAAAGGGGGAAAAGATTGTAAAATAAGGTACAATAAAGATTGTAATACAGGTTCTTGGTAATGAGTCTCCAAACGCATCACCCAAAAATTCCTTAAGAAGCCTCAATATTCTATACGATCACCCATGGGAAGAAAAGGGGTAGTGATGATCTAAGCCGACACTACACAGCTAAAATTAACTTTTAATCAGAAATTCAATTAATTAATTCTGTACGAAGAAGAACAACAGCAGTAAGCTGTGCAGGTGGAGTTGTAAATGTCAAAGAAGTAGAGCTCTTTTTATTTAAACACATTCTTTTAGAATTTCTACCTAAACGCAATATTATTATATTGAAAATTGGAGAAAAAAAATATTTTGCGCTTGCAACACTGACATGGCGTCGCATAAAAAATTATAATTTCAACAAAACAAAATAGCTTTGAATCATCTAAAATAAGTGAAAATAAACAATAGTAACCGGTGAAACGTGATTCCCAGTCCTTTAGCTTTGATATTTACTCTATTTCGACAAGTTGGAAATACGTAAGTCGTCATTATTAATTTTTTTGTGGAGCTGTTTTGGCTTGTCCCTTTCAAAGCTTCTAACCGACTGAGTGCGGGTGCGTTGCGTTGATATGCAAGAGAAACCAATGAAATAGGACTATCGATGTGGCCGTGAGCGGATTCTGGGTACTCTTTATTCTATGATAAATCCATATAGAATGTTGAAAGAATTGTTTCCTAACTCCTAGTGATTGAGAACCCACACCTTCCATCATCAGCTCAGCAGCATAGCAATATGATTTTCAGAAGCAAATGCCAATATAAGTTCAGAAAATATGTAAAACGCGGTACATTTGCCTATAAAATTTGAGGGTTCCCCTCGATTTCTCCAGGATCCCATCATCAGACCCTGATATCCTCATCATGGTACCAATCCGGGAGTATCTTCTTTCGAATAAAAAAATAATAATCAAAATCGGTTCATAAATGGCGAAGTAATCGGCGAACAAACATAAAAAAAAAAATATATACGGTCGAATTGAGAACACTCCTTTTTTTGAAGTCGGTTAAAAACCGTGATAGCTCAGGCGGGAGGACAATCGCCAAAATTGTAGTTATAGTACACGGTCATTCCGTACAAAACGGCGGCGTTGCGCCTGCTCCATATCACGTGAATACATTGTCTAAGCAAAATATGAGTCCTCTGAACACTAGGTGACAATAATGTAACGTATTGTTCAGAAATATTAGTACCTCTGCCACCCGTGAATAAAAGGCATAAACGTTTGAGTCTCAAGTTTGTTATTACAAAAAAAACAATATATTTACGTATTTTAACCCACTCAATAATAACTTTGAACTATATATACTCGTATGTACGTGCTAGAAGATAGAATGCAATTAGTCACCGCGGCTTACATAAAAAAGTTTGCGTTCGTCGGGAACGGTTGGAGATAATCAGCGATCTAGCACTCTCAGCCGGTGAATTTTAATTAAAAATTAGCGGTTCTATTGGATATTTCTACTTGGAGCAAATACTGCGTTTTATATTTAGGTTCAATTATTTACATACCTAGCTACTTATTTGTTTTTTTTAATGGTGAACATAACATAACATAACATAAACATTCACGCCGAGTATCCCCGAAGGGGTTGGCAGAGGTACTAATACTTCTGAACATCACGTGACTTTGTCACCTGGTGTTCAGAGTACCCACGTTTTGCATGGACAGTGTACTCACGTGATAGGGGGAGGCCTATCGCCGTTTTGTACGAATACACTGTCACATGACTAAGTACAACTCAGCCATGTGGGTTTCCTCACGATGTTTTCCCTCACCGTTAACAACCATGATAAATTAACCACACATATGTCTTTAGAAAAGACAAATTGGAGTAGGCCCGACTCAGGATTTGAACACTAGTCGTTTGCACGATAACCGAGTGTTCTACCCACTGGGCTATCACGGTTGCTTATTAATGGTGAAATACGTTGTTAATATTTTTCATTTGCAAACATAGTGAATAAAATATTATCCTTAATTACATACATACATACACTCACGGCTATAAATCCCTAGAAAGGGTAGCCAGAGCTAAGGAATTAAAAATTCCTTAGCCACTTTTGGAAGTTGCAGAACCGCATCGCCCAAAAATCCCTTAAAAAGCCCTAATACCGTTAGTCGCCTCTTACGTACACCCACCGGAAGAAAGGGGGTAGTGCTATTCTAAGCCGACACTACACAGCAAATTATTAAATATTTTATTTTTTTATGTAGCCTTTATTATAGTGTCCCACTGCTGGACAAAGGCCTCCCCCTGTTGAGTCCACACGTCCCGGCTCTGTTCCACCTCCGACCACCCCGGCAAAAATTTATCTAGATCGTCCCGCCATCTCCGCCGAGGCCTGCCCCCCCTTCTAAATTATTTAATCCAAATTTATTTTATTTTATTTTGAAAGTTTCTTTAACCGTTAGTATTGATGACTTGTTCCATTGCAAGTATTGCGCCGTGAAATAAAAATGATAAAAGTGTTTACAAATTGTCAGATTTGTAGCCTCAAATTAATTTTTGCGATAATGATTTAAAAAAATCCCATGATTAATAAATCTAACAAAACCTATGCCTTGGTAAAAATGATATTTAAAAATCTGGAATTGATCTCGCAATCAGGATCACTCTTACCACACTTTGCATACATACATATATATAATATAAATATGTATAATATTCGCAAAGGAGACTGAGAATACTTTATAGTTCTCATCGGTGTAAGCAGATACTATCGATCGCCACTGTGTACGATTTTAGTCATCCTCTCGAACTTTATTTAAATTTCTTCCTTATTTCATTCATTCATATTCTTTAGACTTCGGACGCCTGGCTGATTAGCAAATTCTTAAATTAATCTAAATATGTTCTGCGTCCTTTATCGTTCTTTTGGTACGAGTATTATAATCCACATTTGGCTCTATTTAAGTTCTTGAAAGTCAAAGTTGAAGTTGTTTGTTTGCTTATGATCTGGTTGTTTTTTTTTAATATATCCTATCCCACGAAAAACATTTACATGTAAAATGTTGCCAAGACGAGCCTATATGACTCGCACTGTCGAAAAATTATCAGATCTCTTATATTGACGATAACTTTATATTGACGAAATAAAATGTTTAATTATCTGTAGGTAGTGCCCGTGCCCCCGCCAAGACAAACCAAGCGAAGCGCACCGGCACTACCTTTTCTCGAAGCGCTTCGTCGTTTTTTTGAACCCTCATAACTTGGGTTTGGATTAAGCTAGATCAACAAAATCTTCGGGATATATTGTCAATAGCGGACTTATTGAACATTTAAAGTTTTAACAAGCTCTACACCGTAGTCAAAATATGTGGCTTGGCCGTTCGTTACTACAAGAACTATTGTATAATACAAAAGTAATGAACAGTGAATTAATTTTTCACCTTACGCCGATGTGAATATAGCGGAATGGAAGGATTATATAGAAAGAACAAAATGCTTTTAAGTTAAATATAAAAAGATTTAAGCAAATCAAGTTTAGCTACGAATGTTTAAATTGGCAACTTCACAGACCTCAAGATGTCTGTTGAGAATTTATTTAAATATCCCGCGCACTATCAAATTATTGGATCGTGGCCCTTGGGGGAAAAAGGTGAAAGCAAAGTAGAGATGAAAGAAAATTATTTATATATCGGAATGTGTTGTTGAAGTAAACTTATAGTTTGCTAACGAGAAAATATTAGTTAAATATGATTTCAGAAGTTGCAAATGCGTGTCGATAACTAATTATGTCAAACTATTATAAAATAACAATAATTACAAATTGTGCTGTGTAGTGTCGGCTTAGAATAGCACAACCCCAATTCTTCCGGCGGGTGTACGTAAGAGGCGACTAACGGAATTGGGGTTTTAAAGGGATTTTTGGGCGATGCGGTTGGAGACCCATCATCAACAACCCTTATTTTACCATCTTTTCCCCACTTAACTTTCCAAAAGTGGCTGAAGAATTTCTGATTCCTTAGCTCTGGCTACCCCATCTAGGGATTTATAGCCGTGAGTATATGTATGTATGTATTACAAAATAGTTAATGTCACTTAAGGATAAATTTCTATATTTACTGAGATCCATCAAATAAACATCGCCATATAGGAACGCTATTTGTCTAGGTAGGCCATAGGTAGGCAGAGATACCAATTGCCATTGGGATTTCATATTTAAATGAAACTTGAATCCTCTTGAACAGTTAGGGTAAGATTTTATTCGGTTTGAGATTTTTACACGTTTTGTTTACTGTTAAATCATTAAATGAAATCCAATGGAGAATGATAATAAGTTAAGTAATACTCATATATTCAGGGGTGTATATTTTCACCCGACTATACCACCCTATCATAAAACCTCAAAGCATGGAACAACAATCTAATAACGCTAATTATTCTATACAAATATAGAACAAGCTTGCCGGACGGAACAAAGTAACATCGTCAACCATGCAAATAACATTATTTTGTTAAGCAAATTTGAGTGCATCATTAAACTTTGATTGAAAAGGAAATAAAGCTACCGCCATCGCCATCCGCATTCAAATGGGCTCGATACAATTTATTCGAATGTTATTCATCGGTTTTATTCGATGCGCTCTGATTGATGAATACGTTATCGTTGTTGTCGAGTTTTTGCATTTGTATGGCGTCTTTGTGGGTGGCGTGCATAAGTGGCGTGGTTGTTTCAGGGTGGTTCTGACGTCATGTGGTGGCCTTAAGTGATATCACTCGTGCTAATGAGCACAAGGCGGTGGTAAATAGCCTTAAAGAGCGCCAGGGAGTGCCGCGAGCCGTCATCCAATTTGTTCGGCTGATTGATTGACCGCCTGTTACGCCGGACGAACTCGTTAATTTAGTTATTGCTTTTACTTCTGTCATTTGCGAGCTCGACCCACAAACATTTGTTTGCCCCAACTTGTCAATTTGGTTTGAACGTCATTATCGGATTGACTCGTTTTCAATAGGTTGTGTGGGTAGTTTCAATAATTTGATCAGCGAGTTATGTGTAACTTTAGTCATGTTCTTTGTTTTCGAAACAATACACCTTACTTGACAAAAGGAGCAGTAGAGATAATGTCACGTTGCGTGTCACATTTGTAATATTATCCTAATTGGTCTAGAATATTAAAAAGTGTCACTGCCTCGAGCAAACTGGGAAAGTATGTTGAGTTTCTTAACATACGCTGAAATAAAAAAAAAAACCTTCTTGTGATTTGCCCAGATGTTTTTTTTATTTTAGCTTAGGCTAAGACCTCACTATACTCTCTCAGTTTGATCGAGGCAGCGAAACTTTTTAGGTATCAATTATTTTGAAAATTACAGTATTTTAGATAAGCATTCCATAGGCGAAGTTGTTTAGTTTGATGTCTTTAATCGATTTAAAATATAAAAAGGGTACATATATACTTACGACTATAAATCCCTAAAAGGGGTAGCCAGAGCTAAGGAATTAAAAATTATTAGGGTACATATATAAAAAGGGTATGTTTTAAAAAACGAGATCTAAGCCAATTCTGTTCACATTCTTACACGCGACGCAGAGAACTAAAATAAGAGAAATATAAAATATATAAAAAAAAAAAAAAACATTTATTTGCCAATACATGAGTATAAATGATTGTGTATAAAATAAAGGCCTATGCATGTACTGCCAGTAAGGCGTGCAAATTTTTAAACATTAAAATTATTGATAAATTTATTTTCTACATATCTTAAAACTACTACAATAACATTGTCTATCATAATAAAATAAAAAAATAAAATTAAAACATTATTAAAATTTTGTAAGTCAAACAAGGCAACACATGTCAAAATATTATCAATTTTATTAAAATTAAAATGTCATACACCATAATCTACATAATATTTGAATTATGCATTGCTTGAATTTACACTAAATAAATTATTAATATTATAATAATATTAATGTACTAATAGTGAAGCAAAATCTTCCTAAACTAATATTTCGCACAATCATTGTTTACACAGAAAAACAGATCACATGTTTTTTTTTTAAATATGATGCATAATATCAATGTTTTATTTAATAATAAATAAATTATTAAATTACACATACTACCATGTATTAGACTTGAAACTCGTGCGTATATACACTTTTATTATTACAGTCTGAGGCCAAAAACCCTTTTTTGTGTCCTACACAATGACTAATAACCCTTTTTACCAAATGAGGGCAAATTTATATAATTTAATTTGCTGTTGTGTTAATTGTAAGGTTTAAGTTCTGTGTTTTTTTCTGTTTGTTTTATTAATTGTTTTGTATTAGTTGTTGTAGTCTGTTTTTTATATTTTTTTTGTATTGTGTCCTCAAGTGAAAAATAAAGTCTAGTTCTAAATAAGGTCCTTATTTAAGTATTAAAAAAAAAGGATTTATAACAATTGTCCAGTGAAAACGCTAGTAAAGATATCATATACATCTAATTGCAATTATTATTTTTGAAGTTATAGTGGAAAATGAACATACATGCATAAACTCACGACCATAAATCCCAAAAAGAGCTTCAGCGCTACAAACTCCTCAGCCATATTTCTAAGTTGAAAGGGGGGTCAAGATGGTAGAAATAAAGCGCAATACACACTGAGCCCGCCGGGCCACCGACATAAGTAGCCGAACCCTTTCGTCTGTAAATGAGGCTGCACTTTTGCTTTTAAAGAAACCAAGGCTAAGCTAGATTATTTTCTAAGCTGCTTTTAATATCACAGAAGGAAGACGTTATAGTTTTTATTTCTCGTAAAATGGAGCTCAGTAATGTGGACCGACGCGGTTAACTTATTTAATTAATAAATTACCACCACAAAATCTAGAGTTAGTTGCGTGCGAGCTTACTCATCTTTAAAAGAATTCATCCGCAAATTGGTCGTTAATCTGTACTGGGAGTTAGACTGATTTATGGTCGTTTGCGTCACGCAGTCATAAAATAAACGTTGCGAACACATTTATCATGAAATCCTCTTTACTCATAATGATTCCTAATTACTGTAATCTCTGAGAGTGTAGCGAAAATTGCGGCAATTACGGTAATTAAGTTAAGACAAATGGAATCTTATTAGCGACTGGGCTGTTAAAGGTATTAGGCTGGACAGAGAAATTTGAAATGTGCCTTGAAAGGCGGACTGTGTGACCTTTATGAAAGGGGTAGGATATCTTGATTCAAGGAGTGCTAAACAAAGGATAACGGTTACGCAATGCTTGGAGGTATCGATCGATTGATGTTCGCAACTTGCGTAAGTAACCTTCGTCGTGACCAGCTTAACAGATGTAAGGATTCACTAAAAACTATTTGTGTTAATAAACAAGAAACATCATATTCTATTATGAATATATTTCTTACCGACCGACGTCATAGCATAACTTCGCTCGAATGGAGGTGAGTCACATGTTCAGAGCTATAATTGCAATAGATAAGGGAACAACACTATTTGTATAGCTTATGGGTGTTAGCGTTAATTCCGACTGAGATAAAGCATGCAAAGTGATGAAGTTAAATATATGATAAAATCACGTATGTGAAAAATAGTCTGACTGCATTTGCACAAAGCTATGATTCTGAAAATACTAATGGTCAAAAATAATTACATCTTATATGAAGTTATGTCTAAAATTTTACAAAAAATACCTACGAGATTCCGAATTCATTAGAAAAGAAATTTAAAAAAACAAGTAAAACGAGTTCGTATTCTAAAAGTTTTACTAGAGTTTCTAGTTTTTTGATAGATGAAACTACTGGTTGTCATCAAGGTACTATTCGGAATATTTCAAGAAAAACAAAAAAAATATAGTTAGATAATATTTGTGTTGGTTTGTTTTTTACGGGTTCTTTTCACAACGATACACCTTACGAATCCGAATTAAACTTAGAATTAACTTATACGTTAGTTATTTGTGACGTCCGAAACAGAAAAATATTCTAATACTAGTATTAAAAAGTTTCTTCGCTTAATTCTAAATACCTGCAGTCTTCATGCAACATGCACTGTGCATTGCTATGGATTTCCGCAAAGTAACGCCTGATTCAATCCAATAGACAAATATTCTTTTTATTTTGTTATAAACGAAATTTTTCTTTTTTTTTATTATTATTACAACAACTCTGTCCATTATCGGCTAA
Source organism: Bedellia somnulentella (assembly GCA_963576735.1). Lineage (NCBI taxonomy): Eukaryota > Metazoa > Arthropoda > Insecta > Lepidoptera > Bedelliidae > Bedellia > Bedellia somnulentella. The sequence continues at coordinate 11,152,294 of OY755171.1, forward strand.
TCAAAAGGCAAGCAATTGTGAATTTATTTGTAATTTAGCAGCTCTGACTACCCTAACATAGAATTAGATGGACCAACCAGATTTCAACCATTCATGCGTTTCGACATCCAGTCTTTAATTATGAATATTATACGCAAAGTTAGTTAACTAATATATTTTTTGCTCTTGAACAGAATGGACTTCCATCACCAGAAAATCCCTACATATTTAACGGAGACTTCGTGGATCGCGGTAAAAAGGGTTTGGAAGTATTGCTGCTGCTTCTGGCGTGTGTCCTGGCGTTCCCTGGTGGGGTGTTCCTGAACCGCGGGAACCACGAGGATCTTATTATGAACTCTAGGTGAGACAACTACTAGTATGGGTTTCATTTATAATGAGTTCATATTGCCGTGTAGTGCTGGCTTAGATTGCCACTACCTCTTTCTACCTACGGGTTTCGTAATAGGCTACTAACGGTATATGATTTTCAAGTGGTTTATGGGCGATGCGGTTGGAGGCCCATCACCAACGATAATTTATTTCTACCATCTTGTCCCCTATCAACATCCAAATTTTGCTAAGGAGTTACTAGCTCTAAAGCTAACAATTAAGCTATTAATTAAAGATTTATGGCTGTGAGTATATGTATGTATGAGTAGGAGCAGTACATACTATTAGTATATATAGTATGTACTCATACATATGTAAGAGTTCATATTGCACAGTGCTAAAACAGCTTTGTGTTTTAGGTACGGATTTATCAAAGAAGTGCATCAAAAATATAAGGTAAGACTTGTTTATTTTTAAAGTAAATTAAGTAAAAGCATTTCATTGTATAATATAATTCGTGGGCTGCACTGTCTTCGCACAGATAGTGGTTATTGCCTGTGTTACAGTGAATAATCGATAACTGTTTACCCCTTATGGAATTCAGGGTGATTTTCTGTAGCCTACTTTTCTTTTCAAAGTTGTCACTTTGTAAGAATTTCTCTCGCATACGTTTAATATTTTCAAAACACTTGTAATAATAGTTAATGACTTATAACTATGTCTAAATACAAAAGTTACCCAAACAATAAATAAAATAGCGGCAAATATCGTAGAGTGCCTGCCACGTGTAATTACGATTACGTTAATTAAAATAAATAAACGGCTACCATCACTTATAGGATAAAAGAACATATAAATGAAATCCAAGACTAAGAAACAGCCATCTATATTAATCATACAAATGATAGCCCTGAACGGGAATCAAAGACTCGACGCCTAATCTCAAAGCGAGTTGTTGTTGATAATGTTGAGAGATGCTTGTATTTAGCAAATAGTTATACTTGTATATATTTGGTATATCAGATACTACTATGTTTTTCTTGTGCATGGAATGTAATTTTGGATGGCATAGTAGTTAAATAAAAAATAATAATACTTTATTGCCCACTTGTGCGTAATAAGGAACAGAAATCAAAGTGTGGTAATAGGTGGAAATATATAGTAAGAAAATGAAAGAAAAAAGGAGTATTTATTCAAAGCCTCTTACTGAAAAATCAAAAATTAAAAAACAAGTATAAAAATAAAAGAAAATAAATAACAAAGTCAAACAAAGAATATCAAGATATAGAAATGAAACATCATATTCAAATATAACTTACAAAATTTGATATCCAGAATACTCGTACTATAGAAACTCTGGCTCAGCAATATAATAAATATACTATACCTAAATTGAGTGTAATAAAAATCACTTTACGAGCAACTGTGTTGAAAATTTATTGTGTACTGTAATATTTTATATTTTTACTAAGCATTAAGATCGTAATATTATTTCATTTCTTATTGTTTCATAATATCGGCGTTTTCAAAGAAACCTTCTGTCCACAGCACAACGCCGAACGCTTGTTGAAACTAATAGAAGGAGTGTACAGATGGCTACCTCTAGGAACTGTGATAAACAACCGAGTTTTTGTAGTTCACGGGGGAATCTCGGATACAACAGACTTAGATATGATTCGAAGTCTTGATAGAGATAAAGTGAGTATTAATTGATATTTCTTTTATAACTACTAAGAATAAGCTGTGTAGTGTCGGTGCAGAATTGCACATCCTTATTTCTTCCCGTGGGTGTTCGAAAGAGGCGATTAGGGATATTGGGGATTTTTAAGTGATTTTGCGTCGATGCGTTTGGAGACCCGATACCAAACATCTTTATTTTACTATCTTTTCCCCATCCAACTAATAAAAGTGGCTGAAGAATTTCTTATTCTAAAGCTCTGGCTACCTCTTCTAGGGATTTATAGCCGTGAGTATATGTACATACATTAAGTATGTATTTAACTACTGATTACATTAAGTATGTATATATTCCGTGTAGTGTCTGCTTAGAATAGCACTACCCCGTTTCCACCGATGGGTGTACGTAAGAGGCGACTAACGGTTTTGGGGCTTTTAAGGAATTTTTAGGCGATGTGGTTGGAGACCCATCATCAACAACCTTTACTTTAGCACCTTTTCCCCACCTAATTTTCCAAAAGTGGCTGAGGAATTTCTAATTCCTTATCTCTGGCTACCCCTTCTAGGGATTTATAGTCGTGAGTATATGTATGTATGTATGTATGTTAACTACTGAGACGTATACGATTTGGTATTCCTTTGACGATGCGACAGGGGCACTCTGGCTCCTCTGATATCGCGTGATATTGAATATTTGATTATTTGAGTACGAACGTTTTGTCTCGACGAGGCAGTGTACTCACGTAATACCGACAAGCTTATTGCCTTTACATAATTATTTAGTGACATTACAGTCCGTGGTCCAGTGGTTAGGAGACTTTCTTCCAAATCTAGCGTTGCTGGTTCTATCGCAGTTTAAGAGCAATCATTTGTACTATTAACAAAAATGATAGTTTTTTTGTTTTTGATGTAATTTATATTTATATGTGTTACAATTATCAAATTTGTTTGTAATTGTCAATTCAGTAGTATATCCTCACTACTTTCTCGCTTAAATTACCTTATTGATACATGAACTACGTTTGTTCTGAGTAGCACTCAAGTGAAGTGGCGGAGGCACTAAGACTTCTGAACACCACGTGACTTTATGGTCACCTGCTGTTCAGAGTTCCCACCTTTTGCTTAGATAGTTTACACATGAGATAGGGGTTTAGAGGGGGCATGGCTATCGCCGTTTTTTAGGCGTAGGCCCGTCTCGGGATTTGAACCCCTGCACCACTGCATAATAGACTGATAGTTATGTGGAAGTTCCCATTCCCTTCCGAATATAAATCATCAAACATGCTTCATGCTTTATAAGTGCACTATAAACGTTACATTATAAAATACCCTACTAAATAAAATACTTTTTATATTCTTTAAAAATAATAGTTCTAGAGGTAAATCATATTAAAGATTGTCTCTTGTAAATTAATGCCAAGAAAGGTCATTTTGGATTAATGTAATTAATGATTCGCTAATTATGTCAGTCTAGTTGCCTAATCTCTTTATGTTGGATCATGAATATTCAGTTCATTATATTTTATAATTACAATATTTTATACAATTAACTAAACTTTCTTATAAACTAAACTGTTTTTTTTTTATAAATAATGGTTATGTAAATACATACATACATATACTATATAAATCCATATGAATGGGTAGCCAGAGCTTCAGAATATGAAATTCCTCAGCCACTTATGGAACTTGAGTGGGGAAAAGATTGTTAAACAAAGGTTATTGGTGAAGGGTCTCCAACCGCATCGCCCAAAAGTTTCTTTAAATCCCTCTAACCCTTAGTCGCCTCTTACGATCACCCATGGGTAGAAACGGGGTAGTGCTATTGTAAGCCGTCACTGCACAGCACAATGTAAAAGCATAATACAAATGTGAAATGAAATAGGACCAAATATAACAAAACATGGTTTTAAATGTATTAATAGGTAGATAATTAATAACCCTCTTAGATTCAAAATTGATATCCCAAAAGGAAAAATAGAAAAACTAGTTACTTTATTATCACTTGTATGCTGTTTTGGCACAATAGTTCATTTGCCTTAAATGTTCAATTTAGCATACTTTTTTTTATTTTTTTGCCGAATGGCACAAAACGGAATTCTGTCTGTCTGGCTGAGCGTGTGTTTTTACTCAATCAGCAATTTATTTTCGAGACGTAAAGAAGTTAAAGTTAATATTTTTAAAAACGGGGCGACCCCCCATACATAGACGTAAATAAAACTAAAACTATATATTTACCAAAAGTATTATTTAGAATACTGACTACGCGATAGATTCATACATACAGTTCCAGCACAGAAGCGTTGAACAAACGTAATTTTTCCGCAACATCGGATTCGATTCAAAAGCTTGTTAGGTGTGCGAATTCGGTGAATATGAAATATTTGCACGTCAAACACACTCGTCGCACTACTATTGTCGTTTTCATATATTCCCTGTCGTTACGCCAAACCCTTGGTTATTTCATGAAGTAAATTTTAAATAATTCTGATGCTTTGGTAGGTCGTCCTTTTTTGGGGTTCAGACCGGATGCGAGTAAAGTAAAGATGTAGGTTACATTACATTGTACACAAAAAACATAGACAAATTTCTGCATTGGTTGACACAGTAGAATACTATAAAACAAACAGGTGTTAGTTTCGCACTTTTTTTAATATTGCACACTTGTTTATGCATTTTATTCAATGAATTTAAAATACAATGACATGTCTTTTCGCGCAAATTTTACTAAAAATATATTTATTTTTCTTCGCATTTACGGTTTTGTTAGAAATGTGCTCCTCGAGATTGTATTCAACCCGATTCTTTATTTGCAATGACAATAAAAGTCTAGAACATATCATTTAACTAGGAAATATAATAACGCCATAAAATTATGTTCGCCAAATGTTATTGGACTGATTGTTCAGAGAATTGGACTAAGAAACCACAACGATTAACAAAAAAAAATCGCATTCATTATTGATCGATACGATGGTGGTTACCCAAAGCAAACAATTCCTTCCAATCCTCACGATCAGGAGGGCCTTTTTTAATATTGAAAGTCTGACGAGTCACACTAGCACAGCTTGGTGGACTGGCCAAATCAACCTATTCAGGTTAGGCTCAAGCCAATCAGTTAGTATAGTATAATAGTATAGGTACATTATATAAGCTGTGATAAGGCACTAACGCCCGATTTCTGAATTGAGTATTCAAGGTAAGATCGACCTAAGTATCGTTTTGTCTCATTCAGTTGTTAAGATTTCAATGCGACAGAACGATACTTAAGTTGTTCTCAGCTGAAATACTCAATTCAGAAATCGGGCGTAAGTGTTACACGTGTTACATATGTGCGATTATTATAAAAATGTTTCTTACTAACGCAACAAAATGATATTAATATTAATAATATAACGTCCTAACAAAAGATACAATCCTTAACAGAATAGGAATGTACAGTGGGCGTCCCCTGTGGACGCCTGACAGACACGTAGACAATAAAAACCGTTGTCACCCTTAAATTCGAAATCCTAACAAGAGCAAATCCTTTTTCATTTTATTAAAAAGTAAACGAATATATCGTATTAAACGTTTCATATATTCAAGGGTGTATAAAAGAATAGAAACATAAGCATACTCTCGGTTATAAATCCCAAAAAAGGGTAGCCAGAGCTTTAGAATACAAAAAACCTTAGCCACTTTTGAAAGTTGCTTGGGGAGAAGATAGTACAAATAAATTATCGTTGTTAATGGGCTCCATCCATTGTCCGAAAGCCATTTAAAAAGCCCTGTTCCCTCAGTCACCTAATACACCACTAGCGGCAAGTAATAGGATAGTACTTTTCTAAACTGAAAATACACAGCTAATCATATGTTCAAAGAAGTTGTAAAAGGAATGTGTATAAGTGTACAATAAAATGTATTCTTTTACAGTATGTATCTTTGCTACGCCCACCCGTATCGGAAAGCACCGCTCCCGGAGCAGAGGTGATTGACAAGCTGGAATGGAAACAGGTAAGTTTTAGAAAATATTACATACATACATATACTTGCGGCTATAATTCAGAGCTAGAAACTCCTCAGCCACAATGGAAGTTGATAGGGGACAATCAATGGACACAATCAATCAATGGACAGTGACAGAAATAAAGTGGAAAATATTATTAGTGATTAAATCAAAATATGAACTCCCGTATGAATTAAATAAGGGGAAAAGCCATAATAAATCCATTCTTAGCAATGTTTATTTTGGTACTTCTCTATCAATTTGTATGCTTCTATTATTTAATACATCTTTTATAATTAGACGCAATTTGTTGTGACAGTAATATCATGCATAAAAAATATGGAAACATCTTTTGATGTTCATTCATAGAGTACAGTTTGTCTCATTACCTTTGATATTCATTATATTCTTACAAAGGAACCGCAATGAGTGAGAGTACAATGCGAATCATTATCAAATGACGACTTGTTTCTAATAATTTTGTATTCGTAATGAATACTGAAATGTAACACAAAGGAGTACCTTTTTAATTTTATATGTCAAGACGTTTATTGATGGACAAAGACCCCCCTCTCAAAATCTACAACAATTGATCTTACAATACTAGTAACAAAGTATATTGAAATATATGGACGAACATGGATCACTGATCTGGTCCTCAAGTATGGGTAAAAATTTAGTCATAAAGTCAAATTAGATATTCGTAGTAAAATACTCAAACTTTACACTGTAATTTAGTGTTTGTCGTGAATGCCATTTAAACGGCTAGTTTACAAACTTTACTAATAGGATTGATGCAACGATTAAGTTTGCGTCAACCGCTCGTCAAGCGACCGGATAGATTAGATGAAGTTCTAAATTAATAGACTCTGCGTCTGAGAGGATCAGACTTTGACTATGTTTCAGATATTAATTAACTAATAAGATAAACTTACGGGCATGACGTAGGTTCGATAGCGATACGTCATTTAATTATACAGTGTTGACTATGAAATTAAGGAGGATTATCACGTTTCACTGCCTTTGTGGTGTAACAGTAGATAGAATAAATTATCTCAATATTAGTGTGACATAATAAGGTAACACATGGGTCTACCCAGCGCCATCAAATCTAAAAACACAGAACAACTCAAATCGCCGCCCAGCACTTTTCGGATATATGGTTATGGTTGCATGTGAATTGTATTTAGAAATTTTATATTTATAAAAAATAAATAAAAAATAAATAAAAGTGTTATACATACTCCGTTGGCACCTTTGAACCCCTTAAAAAGGGGTGCAAAGTTTTTGCTTTTCATATTAATATACAGGGTGATTACGGGGTCGTGGAACAAGAAAGAAGCATTTAACTTACTTTCTCCTAAGCATCACGATCACTGACCTCCATTATACTATATAAGTACGCTGGACTAATTATAGGCCGGGTGACAGTGAGGCGATTTGATTTTCGCCATTTTGGCGCTTACGGCAGCAGTGAAGGAACATGGAACTTATAAAAGAGATGGGACAGTAAGATAAAATACATCGATAAAATGTTTCTGCTTAAAGGAAATAAGGAACGTTTTTTTAACAAAAATTAAACTTGAACTTCAGTACGTAATGATCTGCTACGAGTTTCACTTGCCCGTGACAATATAAACAATAGAGTAGGTGAGGTATTTATAGCAAATAAACATAATTATATTATTTATTATATACAAACAAAAGCACACTTTTTTAAAATAATGCATGACTTATGCTTAATAAAACAGGCGTCATAGAAGTGTTTTGAACATATGTAATAAAAAATTTCGGATGCGAACTAGACTTATATTTTTCAGCCATAATTCCAGACTTATATTGTCAGTTGGAAACCTTTAAATTACATTGTAATCATTGTTTAACAATCTGTCTATTAAAAAAATATTATATATTTGAAAGGAAAAAAATATATCAATAACAGACATACATATACTCACGGCCATAAACTCCAAAAAGGGATATCCAGAGCGTCAGAGCTAGATACTCATCAGCCACATTTAGAAGTTGGTAGGGGAGAGGATGATAGAAATAAAGTATCGTTGGTGATGGGTCTCCAACCGCATCGTCCAAAAACCAATTAATAAAGCTAAATACCTTGGTCGCCTCTTATGACACCCGTGGGTATAAAGGGTTAGTGACATTCTTAGCCGACACAAGACGGCCTATATCGATAAGTTTTATCGAAACGAAACTTTACAGCACTATTGATTTATAATTGTTTCTAAAAACCATAGATATATTATGCTTTATGGTAAAAAAAAACACTGGCCATTTTGCAGTTTACGTCATATTTAGTTCCTCGTTCCTTCATTGGGGGCGCTTCAAATTGGCACAGTAAATAGCTGTCATTTTGATACGTATCATTAGTCCAGCGTACTTATATAGTATAATGGAGGTCAGTGATCACGATAGATTAGGCCTAACAGTACACCAGCGACTTATTTAAGTTTACAAAAAAAAAACTGCGACTATTCGAGATCATGGTCACCCTACTATTTCCCAAGAATTTTTTTGTCAAGTGCATGGACTTAACAATCGTTGCAGTAGTTGCAATTGATATGACGATATTGATAGACAGATAAGAATTTTTTTCGATGCCTACTGCGATTACGTAGATAACTTTGTCATATTTAGAAGGAAAAGACGAAAACAATTTAAACTTTATTTACAAAAACAACGCATAATTAATTTATTTTATTTTAAATCTTTGTTTCGTTATTATTTATTGTTATCATTTATTGACTTTGACGTGTTGTCACATTATTACTCATAAATTATTAAGTATTCTAACAAAGAGTTTGTTTTCTAAAAAGGTGTAATATGAAAAGTAGGATGACCAAGCATTTAGAGTCAGTAAATAAAAATTAGTAAATAACGAATCATCTTTGTTTCAATTAAAATATATACAGGTAGCATCGCAATCATTTACTGAGTCAGAAAAAAATGGTTGGAATCACGACCCCGAAATCACTCTGTATAAATTTATTTACAGTTACGGAATAAGCGCAACCCTAATGTATACAAATAGAAATTATTTAATAACAACAGACAAGAATTTTTGACCGAATTGCTAGCTTGTTTCAAGTTTCAATATTTGCAATACATAGTTTACTATCTATTATAAATATATGTTTATAGCGAAAAACTAATTTTGTGTTCTACACTACATTCTTGATTTTGCGTGACAAGGACAAATAAAGCATTTCCCAACTAACTAAAAGTTATTTATTTGCATGTCATAAATATTGACAGTAGTGCTTATAAGTTTTGAATTGTTTAGCATATTCCTTTTCGATTTCAAAGTTGAATTCCTTACTTTAAAGTTGAACATTGTTAGTAGTTGGATGTTGCAAAGTGAAAGGTTACAAGTCATGCCATAAAGTTTTCTAGTCCAAGTCCCAGCGCTGTTGATTATGGAGTTAAAACGTGTCTGCTTTGTAAACTTTTAACTCCTGGGATTCTCGTCTTCAACTGGATTCAGGGCAAGCAAGAGCGTTATTTTATCGACACGATAAAGGTTTGAATGAGATGGCAGTATACGATACTAAGTAAGTGCTTAAGAGATGGCTGCTTTATCCCACGCGATAACTAGTTTAAACACCGCTCGTACTAGCCGGGCTGATGATCAACTGTGAGAAAGTTCTTTTTGTTATATTAAAATAAAGATAGCATATATATTCGTTAACAATGTTATTTTGCATTACATTCAAACATACATATAGTCACGCCGCTAGTTCCTATTCGGGTAGGCAGAGAAAATAGATCATCTTGAAAATATGCAACTATGTTAATTAAATAAAAATAGACTGACGATATTATTTGTTAGTTTTTTTAGCAACCGTGATAGCTCAGTTGGTAGCAAACCGCTTATCGTGCAGACGATGAGGTCTGAATCCCGGGTCGGGCCTCGACCAATTTGTTTTTTCTAAAGAAGAAGAAGAAGAAAAACGTTATTTTAAGAGACATATGTGTGTTTAATTTAAATTTGGTCAGAGAAAACATCGTAAGAAATACCACATGGCTGAGTTGTACTTAGTCATGTGACAGTGTATTCGTACTAAACAGCGTCAGGCCTGCCCTCTATCACATGAGTACACTGTCCAAAGAAAACATGGGTACTATGAACACTAGGTGACAATATCACGTGATGTTCAGAAGTATTAGTACCTCTGCCAACCCCTTCGGGGATATACGGCGTGAACGTTTGAGTTTGATTCAAGGTGTCTTTTGAGTTTTTTTTTTCAGCTGCCTACACATAAAACCGCAGGTGCTCTACATATCTCTTATCCCTATTTACTTCCTTAAAATTTGTAAGATATATTTAATTGATTCAACTCTATCTATTCCATATAGTGCTAATTTACATCATGTGAGTTTTTATACGACCTTGTTTTTATCCATACGGTAAATCCATAGTCCCGTATTTGCCGGCATAATCCCTAGCTCCCTTATTTCTAAATAATAATCCCGGAATTTACGTGCTTTATGTTATATATACAGCTAATCAAATGCCAAAGGTGAATATCATTCCTCGAAACACGAGTCACTAAAGCTATTCTACTTGATTAAGTTACGTCTTGCGGTGCTAGGTACTAATTTTAATTATGAAAATTAGCTAATTTACATAAGGGTTTGTGTAATAATTTTGTTCGTAAATAGTCATACATATAAAGATTGTATTCACGGCTATAAAGGGGTACCAAGAGCTTCAGAATGAGAGATTCCTCAACCACTTTTGGAAGTTGAGTGAGAAAGAGATTGTATAATAAAGGTTGTTGGTGATGGGTCTCAAACCGCATCGCCCGAAAATCAATTATAATACCCTTAGTTGCCCCTAACGGACACCCGTGGGAAGAAGAGGGGGAAGTGCTATTGGAAGCCGATACTACACACCAATATAATAAAATATTCACCTGTTTAATTACTGTGTTATATTGCTATCATAACACTTAACGGCGAAAAATAAATGCAATACCAAGCAAAACTGTCAGAGCTACGAAATCGGCTCTGATTATTTGCAAAGTTAGTACGAGCGATCCTTTAACTAGATATCGCGTGGTATGAAACAGCCATCTCGTCCGCACTTACTTAGAATCGTATACTGTCAACTCATTCTAACCGATATCGTGACGATAAAATGGCGCTCGTGCTTGGCCTCCTGCAATTGTATCCTTAAAGGAGCTTATTTTCTTTTACTTTAACTATTAAACTGAATGCTTGTAGAAATAAAGCTGTGTAAGCAAATACGGATTTGAAATTTACTGCATCATTAAACATTTTATGATATATTCCTCATTGATTTTTGAATGATATTAATTATAATAATAAATTAATGCAATATTTGTTTTTGAAATTTAAATGAATCATTTTTGCATACGAATAAAAAGTTTTAATGGGTAACCCTTGTTCGCGACATGTCAGTGACTAATGTTATAATAAATTATGCTGAATACGCATGATTAAGATACTTGTCCTCGTGTTTTTAGAATGTTTTTATTGATTATTTCACAAATAGGAGTATTCTTCGTGTAATAAAGAATAGTAGATGCAAAAACCTGATAGTCAAAGATTTTCAACTCTTGATTCAGCCTTCACAATTTAGGATATCCGTTTTTATAGTTCATTCGTATTTTCTTTCTTGTAAAACTTAATTTATAGAATTTCATTTATTGTCGAGCTGGCTAGACATGAAAGCATATTGGCGTCCTTTATAGGTTTTTTGAGGTTTTGCGACAAAATAGAAAAAAAAGATGATAGATTTGTTCCAAAATGAGTTATTTGACTCCTATATTAAGGCAACTTGTTTTATGTCCAGCATTAACTTTATATACAAATGGACAAACAAAACTTCAGATGGATCCTCCCTAAGCTAATCATCGATAAATAATTATTATTATCAGTTTTTCTGTCACGCTACTCTAACTGGCTTATTCGTGTTATATTCTCCAACGTTATGATCTTCATACCAAAGTCTAACTACAAATTTAGGAAAATTACCTAAATAGGTAAGTAGGTTTGCACAGTTTATGTGCGAAAGGAGTGCAGAAAGCAATTTTATTAATTAAATTTTATTTATTGTCAAAGTCTGTGGTCAATTCGGACATAGATTAACATCATTATTTTCTAATATTACTTTCTAATATATTATATCATGGTCGAATTTCGATCACTGGACACCGTCTAATGCATTCTATTTTTTTCCGAAATGTGAAAGAATAGTACAAAGTGGCAATAGATATTATCTGCCTACCCCAATGGGAACTAATGGCGTGAGCATATGTATGTACATATAAGGTTTTTTTTTATTATGTTATATATGGAAAGGAAACTAATGGAACTAATGAATAATGAAGGGCCTAATGGAAAGCAAACGACAACGTAAAACGAAAATTTTCAAGTGTCATCTCTTGAATATGTGTAAGTACAAAACCGAGAACCCCGTGAACGTAAATATAAAATATATTTTTGTTGGTATCTTGGCATTCTGATAACAAACTAAGTCAAACCATTTTGTGTAGGAGCAATAAACATATTTTATTCGGCGAAGATACAGCGGATTTAGCCAAGTGACAATATGATGGTGATAAATGTTGTCAGTAACTGTACCTAAGATCAGAACCATTTGTATTTCGAAGGTTGCGGCGAAACACAGATAGGGTGAAGACAATTCTCGTATAGATTGAAAATGTTGTTTGTTTTTCTTATCGCGTGTAGTCTAGAACTATAAGTGTTGTGTTTTGTGATAGGGTTCTTTGGTAGCAATTTTACGAAATTCATTTTTGTGTGCAGTGTAAGTTTATTCTGTTGGTGTTGTATTGGGTTATTTCTATTTATTATAATTCGATTATCGTAGCGGACTATGGCATGGTATGGTAGCGGATTAATTTTCAGGGTAGCGTAGCATCTCTGTGGGAACATAAGTAGGTTCAACACACAAATAAAATGTAATATATTGGGCTCAGATTGTACTACTCCGAAATTGTATGCATTTATTGCTCATTTTGTGATAGTAACAAGTTGGAACAGCAGTTATTATTGACAGCTGCTCGCTTATTGACCTGATCTGTTTCTGGTCGCGAACGTAATAACGGTTTGTGACTTCCATGCGGTCACTTATCAATGTTGATCTGCAATATTTCTGATACTATTTGGCAACTGATGAGATCAGAAACTTACATACATACATATTCTCACGCCGTTAGTTCCCATTGGGGTAGGCAGAGACTATCGATCGCCACTTTGTACGATCCTGGCAAACCTCTCTAGCTTCATTCACATCCATCAATCTTTTCATACATGCTCTTTTATTCTTCGTACTTCGGACACCTGCCTTTTTGAGCACATTTTCTATTTGATCTAAATGTGTCCTCCGAGGTCGTCCTCTACTAACATTACCTTCCACATTGGCTCTATATATCTCTTTCACCACTTTACTGTCATCCATCCTCTCTATGTGCCCAAACCATCTCAACATTCCTTTTTCTATCTTTCTTACAATATCATCTTTTACACCACACCTTTCACGAATCACATCATTCCTCACACGATCACATAACCTTACATTACAAACTTTTCTGAGGGATCTCATTTCTACTGCATTTACTCTGCTTTCATGCTTCTTCTGCCACACCCAACATTCACTGCCATACATAAGCGTAGGAACGAGGACAGCATCATGCACAGAAACTTCTCGTTGATAAATTAATTTAAAATCTTTTCGGATGTAATATTTCATATACTTTTGGTAGGAATTCACTTAGGTAAGTTCTTTTAACCATAAATAATAAGTAAGATTATTTTGACTTATCCATACTTACATAAAATGCTGATAGGAATTAGATAAATTGAAATGAGTTCAACAACTTAACTAGATTAAGATATTTTTGTACACATCCATACGTATAACTATTAAAAATATTTTTTTATCCTTTCTTACTATGGCATGGCTGCAAGAAGCTTAATTGTGTTGACGCTTAGAGCATAAAGTTATTCCGAAACTTCACCGGGATTCCCTAACAAGTTGAACTTTCTAAAAGAACTAAATCAAGGTATCCACGGAACTCTGAATACCACTGAAAGTTTTACACTTAACTCGTGTAAGACCTTTTATTGTGTGTTCTCACGTTATAGCGTCGTAAGTTTTTATTGTTGAAAGATGAGAGGATATTCTGAAAAAATACATTGTAAAAAAAGATCAATCTTAAAGCAATTTGTTTCAGCTCAGTGGTTAATGGTCCATTCATCGTATGAAAACGTTTCTGTTTGCTTAATATCAGATTTAAAAAGGATGGTAAAGTGTTTGAACTTATTAAGGAGATGGATGATATTGTATTGTGAGAAGAAAACGGTTAATGATCGGACAGAAAATTATTAAGGCTGAAACAATAGTGAAGTGAATCTACAGTAAAAGAAATGCTTGTAATGATAAATAAAATGGCTTTTATCACGATGCAGAAATCTAAAAAGTTTACTATTATAACCAGTTCTTATTTAATTAGCAGAATTTTGGATACATGCACAATCAGCTAAGGTTATAAACTATAAAGTTTTTTTAACTAGGATGCATGTTTGTTGTGTGTTTAACTATAAATGTAAATCAATTTTGATATATAAAGGTTAATAAAAATGAAATTTGTGTGCATTATTTATAAATTCGTCACAGACTAACCACACGTTGAAGAAAAAAATAACGCAACTGATTAATTTTTCATTGAAACATAGACATTAACAACAAAAAGAAAATGCAGAACGTTATTAATTGTACAAAATTAAGGATTTTCAATTTTGCATTCATTAGATACATAAGATTAGATAGCACTTGAAAGTATATAGTTATAGTAAATAAAATAAGCGGGTATGCTCAAAAGGCAGGCGTCCGATATATGAAGAATAAAAGAGCATCAATGAGAAAATTTTATATGTAAACGAAGCTAGAGAAGTTTGTTAGGATCTTACAAAGTGGCGATCGATAGTCTCTGCCTACCCCAATGGCGTGAGTATATTTATGTATGAAAATAAAATAAGGAATGTTTTGTAAAATGCATAGTTGAGCCGAGCGCCTAAGTTGTTTTAATAAAAGTGGTCGTTAAACGTTGTTCTAGATTTAGAATCAGGTTTAATCAAAGTGACGAGTTTCTAACTAAGTCGTTGATCCTTCATAAAGTGTTTTTCCGTGTTTTACTTCTTGCCGATTCAAAGGTATATTCGTAGCAATAAAATTTAAAATCCATATCATGTTATGGAACAGTTTTGCCCGACGTAAGTAATTACGCAACTAATAAAAACGTTGTTTCTCTTTAATTATGCAAGGCGTTCCCTTTCAGGGATAGGAGCGCCGGTAATATATCATTGCGCTATCCTGAGTTCAGAATGGCAAAAGCAAGATACATATAACTATTGAGCTAAGTAAACTCCAATCCAGTAATAGGGAACAGTGTGGTGATGGCAATTTTAAGATGGAATGTGTATATGTGACTCAGTATTAATGTATTAAGATAGCGAACCGATGCAAAGTGATTTTATCTGATGTGTTATTAGCCAAGAATGGTTTTTACATCCTGTAATCATCATCATCACCTAATAGACATCCTGTGCCACAGGCCTCCCTGAAAGAAGGCCACATCGACCGGCCCTGTAGTCGCCCACATTCAACAGCTTTTCAATAATTGGTCGGTCCACCTTGTGGGAGGCCTTCCCACTCTGCGTCCTCCGGTACGTGCCTTTCACTTCAGAACAATCCGTACCCTGCTCATTGCCACTTCAGTTACGTTGTTGATACAAAGATCGTATTTTTTCTCCATAAATTCAATTGCCACTCCAAGGTTCATTACTTTTGTGATATTTGTGTTAGTTTTCTAGTGGATGTTAGTAAGGCCGAGGTTATTTTGAAAGTGTGTTGAACGAGGGAATGCAGAAAGGTTTCATAGAATTTGGTCTGGAGATTATTTACTCTGTTTAAAACCAATGCAATACTTCACGCTACAGCCATGTATACACTTTTAAGATATATAAATGTAGCAACATTGTCAAAAGTTCGCACAAAAGCTCAACCACAAATTGAAAACGTACTCATACGCGTGTTAAATAAACAGTAGGTACATATTCGACAACCGTTAATGCTCGCTCAATTGCATTTGATATTGTACAGATAGGCAGAACGATCAAATAAACTAATAATTTTAGGCACTGCGAACCTAAATGTGTATCATAAAACGTACACTTTATTCGCAGTATTTACTCAATCTTGTTAACAATCTCAACCCAGTGAACTGAAATTAGTTTTGTCCCACCTGCTATAATTCCGGATTCAGTCGAGTAACAAACTCCTAACACATGGGTTTTAGTACGCTTATGCTTTACGGAGCTCTCGGATGGAAAATGAAAGGAAACATTTTACCTTTTCTCATTTTTTCGTGCGACATTTATGAGAACGAAATGAATTACATTGTGTGACTAGTAGTTTGTATGCTGGCGCAATCTTAGCTTTTCTTGTTCGGAGCACAATTTCTTCTGCTGCAAAAATAAATGTTAAACCCAAAATTATTTTCCGGATCTTCAACGCTTTATAGGTTCTTTTTTCGAAAGGTTTCAATATTGTTTAGTTGAATGATCAATGAAACGTTAGTTTGTTAGAACGAAAAGGTTTTTGTTTTCCTACAGTAAATAAAATGTTTCTTTATTTAAATACATAGAAGTGTTTTTAATCGATCGTTGAGAGCCATTGTAGTTTTGATAGAACAAAAACTAATTACAATGTTATTAAACCATGCAATATTTTTCATTATATTTTCCCACCGGTAAGGCTTGAGCCGACTCTGAATAAACTGATCGAGCTAAAGTTTTCTACCGTAATAGTAGCCGGGAGTGACAGTTTAAAGTACCCTTCAAAGCCCGGAAATATCTCACCCTGCTAAATAACTTTTACCGTTTTAGCGTATTAAAGAAGGAACTTTCATATATAGGTTTAAAAAGTAAACATTATTGTAGCCAGATTTTTCAATACCAAAAAAGAACGATTAAAACTAACTATAATAAAACTCTCCAAATTGATATTTTCAATAGAAAATATTACATACGCATTTTACATTTTAATATTAGTTTATTATATTTTATTACAAATATATGGATCAAATAAAATTTATCAAATAATAAATTGTCAAAATAATACCAGACGCATTTAATAATTTTCTTTTCAGTCTTTGTTTGAATGAATTTTATTTCTATCTTCTTGTTTCTATAAATATAACAATGAAATGAATACCGTAAATCAAGAACAAAACTATTATGACAAAAGAAAGTTATGAGCCAGAATTACCAGAGGCGTTTGTAAATTGAATCACATTTCTAGGAGTGAAGAGATAAGTATTTTACCTCGAATTAAGGGAATGAGCTCAATTATGGCGCTCCTTGGGCAGGGGTTACAGATAAGACGCAGGGCGTGTGGCGCGGATACGACATTACGCGAGAGTCGAAATGATCTTATTAATATTGTTAAGACCACTTAAGTAATTAATTATATATGAGTAGGAGTTTTGTACATCTACCGTCTCTATACTCATGATTATTAACCCTAAAAAGAAGTGGCCAGAGCTTTGGGATTAACCTTTTCAGATAAGATATTTAGGAAAAATATAGAATCGTTGGTTTACCTACGATTTCCCTTTAGGGACTTTAACAACTCAACAAACATATAAAAAGCTCTGTTTCCGGAGTTGCCTTGTAGGGCATCTAAAATGAGCAAAGGCGTAGTGCTATTCGAACCCGATAATATACAACTGCCATAGTAGTATACAAAAGCCTTAAACGTTTAGAAAGGGCAAATTACTCGAGATGTCGCGAGGAGATATTTTGCGAAAATTACATTACATAAATAAAAAAGATATGGTTAAATGTACACTTTTATCTAAAATGGATCCATGTACGTAAAAGTAATGCATATTTTTTGCGCTTAGGGTAATTTGGCAAATTGTATGTGTAGTATATTTTCAGGTATTTTATATTTGTTCCTAACTTTGCAAAACACCAAGGTCAACGTCAGGGTTTACTTATTAAATAAAAATATAAAACTTAATGTTAGTATAGATCCTCACGTGTTTGTGAAATTTCTGTTCTTTTTAGTAACGTAGTCTAGAAATATAAAAAAATATCATTAAGCAGCGTCTTGTGTTCCAAATAGATTCAATTCCCAAACGTTCAATAGCTTATAATTTGTTCACAAATTACATGTATGTCGAATTAAGTCTCGCAACTCCTGTCTGCGAGCGAGCGAGTGCAAGTTATATGATTAGATTCTCTATGAGATTAATTAACATGAACGTCATAGAGAAACTGTTATTTTGAAAGATAAGTTTAGCGTAAAATCGATTTCAGTTAGGGCTCGAATACTCCAAATTGCTTATATTATTATATGTAGGATGAAACAAAGTCAAATCTCCCATTACTTCACCGCAATCACATTACTGTTAATTGTAGAAAGAATGGGATTTTCTTCTTGTTTGAAAAGTCCCTCGAACAATCTATCCATGTGCTTCCTTTTCTTATTCTATCAGTTATTAGGTCACACTTTTCATCTCTTATTGTAGTATTTTGTCGAAAATTTGTTTCGCCCAAACTGGGCCGGGTACACTAGTAATTTATATTTATCTAGTAAATTTAATTAACAACCGCGATAGCTCAGAATATGCGACTAGATTGGTTAGTTACCGTAGCCAAATGGCAAAAACGGGACCCTTATAGATTCGTCATGTCTGTCCGTCTGTCCGTCCGTCCGTCCGTATGTCACAGCCAGTTTATTCCGAAACTATAAGAACTACATTATAGAAAATTGGTGCGTAGATGTATTCTGTAAACCGCATTAAGATTTTAAAATAAAATCTGAAAAAAAAACCAAAATTTTTAGGGTTCCCCATACATAGAACTGAAATTCAAATATTTTTTTTCATCAAACCTATACGTGTGGGGTATCTATCAAAAGGTATTTGAAAATGATGTTGAGGTTTCTTATATCATTTTTTTCAAAACTGAATAGTTTGCGCGAGAGACTTTTTCAAAGTGGTAAAATATGTGTCCCCCCCCCGTAACTTCTAAAATATGGGCATGATAAAACTGAAAAAAATATATGATGTGTATTACTATACAAACTACTAACGAAAATTGGTTTGAATGAGATCTAGCCCGTAGTTCTATTTTTAAACGTCATAAATCAAATTACTTACCTAATTTGGCTCCCATGATTTTCACACAAACGGGATTTTCTATATATATGATAGTAAGGAACCCTTAGTGCGCGATCCGACTCGCACTTAACCGGTTTTTAAAGTCATACGTGTTGTTAACGGTAAGATGTTAATTTACATTGGTTGTTAACGGTAAGACAAAACACCGAGAAACAACGTTTCAATCTTGAGTCCTTAAACGAAGTAGTAGTGATGAAAGATAAATTATATTATTTCATATATTAAATATGTTTGTAGGTATTCGACATCCTCTGGTCCGATCCCCAATGCGGCGGTGGCTGCGTCGCCAATGCTCTCCGCGGCGCAGGGACCTATTTCGGACCGGATGTCACCGCTTCATTCCTCGCCAAGAACAAACTGACTTGTCTGGTGCGGAGTCACGAGTGTAAGCCTGGGGGCTATGAGATCGCACATAATGGCAATGTACGTAAATAGTATAAAATGACATAGATAACGTAATCCATATTAAAGTATAAATAATGACATTCGAATTCGCTAACAAAAATATTTTTGACCTACCTACCCATCCTTATCTATGTTCACGGCTATTAATAGCAAAAAGTTAGCTAGGGTTTCAGAACTAGCCATTACTAAGCCACTTTTGAAAGTTGAGTAGGGAAATGATTGAAACGATGGTAGCTGATGGGTCTCTATTTTTAGCCATATCGCCTAACAATAAATTCAAAATCAAAACAAAAACCAATTATAAGACATTAAAGAAAAGAAAGAAATTCACATAAGCATATTTTTTTAACTTACGCATACTAGGTACGTATACTCACGGCCATAAATCCCTAGAAGGGGTAGCCAGAGCTAAGGAATTAGAAATTCCACAGCCACTCTTGGAAAGTTGAGTGGGAGAAAAGATAGTAAAGTAAAGGTTGTTTTTAACTTGTTATTAAACCGAGCCACTTTGATTGTTTTCTGATAAACGATAACGTCGAGTGTTTGCGCAGGTAATAACAATATTTTCCGCATCCAATTACTACGAGTTGGGATCGAACAAAGGAGCCTACTTGAAACTTTGCGGCAACTCTTTGGAACGACAGTTCGTACAGTACACCGCAGCTGTGTCCAGGACTCGAAGATTGACATTCAGACAAAGAGTTGGCCTTGTCGAAACCTCAGCCATGAGAGAGCTTCACAGTCACATAGTAATGGCGCGAAGACCACTCGAAGCCACTTTCCGAAGCATGGATTTGGATCAAAGCGGTAAATATTAGCTTATTCTTAAAATTAATCTCACATTCTACAAACATTTGTCTAACCTTTAATCTTTGTAGATTTACCGCCCACGAATGCCAAATCCTAACCCAAAAAACGATGACTTACGAAATTTAGTAATGTAATTCTGAATAAGGTTCTGTTAGCGGTGTGGGCGCGATTTCAAGTAGATTGCCGCGTTTCATAGTTTTAGCCACGTCATATTTGCAAAGAGTATACATTGTTTGTGTGGTTATATAATCTTTGGCAAACAGTACTTTGGAAAATAGACATTATATTTTTGGTTCTATTCTATTTTTACTGCATTTGCGAATGTTCATAAACTAACATTCGTTATATCACTAATATTGAATATTCTACCAAATACCGCATAGTTGCCAAATTGTTACTTCATAGTCTCTACTACTAACAGCATCTGAGAAAATTTATATATTACCCGACTACCCATGCGAAGCCAGAGCAAATTAAAAAAGGGAAATTCATTTTCTGGTATTCCAATAAATTGCTATTCAGTGAGTTGTTTGTGATTGACAAATTTGTTTATTATACCAGGTTAAGGGATGGCAAATCTGATAAAGAAATTTAAAGAATAATGAAATAGGACAATGTGGCAAGTGGAGCAATGTATAGTCAAATGGATAGTCAACCGGTGTCCTAAAAGGCCCGAATGGCTGTGTGTAATGCTGTTCTTGTTCCTACGCTTATGTGTGGCACCAAATGTTGGGTGTCGTAGTAAAAGCATAAGAGCAGAGTGAATGTAGTAGAGATGAGGTCCCTCAGAAATAAAAATTTTGTTATGTGATCAAGTGAGGAATAGTATGGGAATTAATAAAAGATAAGGTGTGAATGATGATATAAATTGAGATGATAATTGTAAATATACTTTAGATATCAACTGCTTTACCCCATAATACAATTCTTTGTGATATGATAGGAAGACAATAGCTAAAATAAATAACGTGAGCTATCTATATATCTAATGTTTCTTTTATCTTACCAACGGCAAAGGCAGCTGAGCTAAGTCATTTATAAAATTCAAGTACACGGTGTCCCCATTGACACTTAGAATAAATAGTGATTTATAGGAATTCGGTATGCAAAGTTTTTTTTTTGGTATTTATTAAATATTTTTATTCGATAGCAAACACGAAAATAAAAAACTGATTTGAATATTTTTCATTTAAAATGAGTAATTGCAAAGTTATGATTTTTTAAAGATTGTTCAACTTTTGTACTTAATGACGTCATCGATCGAAAATATCACGTAGCGACATGCAAATAAAGCGAAATGTTTAGTAAAAATGTTGCTAATTGCAAAATATTTCACGAATTTGTGATCCCAAATGAAATTATTACGATATTATACTAAACAAACCTATGATTTTCGATATTTTATTAATAAACTGCAAGAACGAATGTCTTTGACATAACGCTGAAGGTCAAATACTGCTACAGTTTTTTGCTAAAATAACGGTCATCTTATCTTTGTTTGATTTAATTTCAAGAAAATATGTTTTAAAATGAAGTCCATGAAGTCGCTAATGAAGGGCGACTTACCTTTGTCCCTGAAGCGTAAACTCATTGATATGTGTATCCTGCCTGTCCTAACTTACGGTGCACAGACATGGTCACTAACTGAGTCTCAGAAGTCCAAACTCAAGGTGTGCCAGAGAGCGATTGAGCGCAGTATTTTGGGTGTGAAGCGAACAGACCGCATTCGTAACACCGACCTGCGCTCCAAAACTCAAATAGCCGACGTGGGTGCTAAGACAGCCAAATTGAAGTGGGACTGGGCGGGGCATGTCTGCCGTATGCCGCCGGACAGGTGGGCTAAAAATGTAACCCAATGGGTTCCTAGCAACGGCCGCCGGCGCAGAGGCAGACCAAGAAGGAGATGGCGGGATGACCTGGACTCTTTTCGAAAAGATTGGAGAGAGCAGGCCCAAAGCAGGGATGAATGGAAAATCCAGGGAGAGACCTTTGCCCAGCAGTGGGACACAATAGGTTAATAAAAAAAAAAAAAAAAATGTTTTAAAAACATAATATCTCGAAATGGTTTCGTAATCAGCACCAATTTTGTAAAACTTTGCATACCGAATTCTATATATTTCACAAAATGGATTTCTTTTTTGTCAATAAAACCATTTCATCAACATGGTATTTAATACTCTTTCTTTTTTTGTCATTCAAAACCAGATTATTTACTGTAACATAATGCAAAATATGCTTACATCATTATATACTGCAATATAAAAATTCTTTCGGCGGCTCGGCTTAATTCAGTGAGCCAGTTTTGCCTTTTATATTACAAATAGATATAGAAAATATGAAAAAATAATTAGTTAAATAAATTGTTAATCGAAACTTGGAAGAAAATCTATGCAGACTAGTTGCTTTGTTCCCTTTTACTACTAAAGACAAAGAACTTGATAATTATGCGTCACTGACAGAAAGTTGCAGTCTTGAAAGAGACATCGAGCGCAGAGGTTTAATTAACATTATTTCAACCGCTTTACTTAAGTTTCCAAATGGTTTGTATCATTTTATTCAGGGTAGGCTGGAGCCCCTCTCAGGGCTGTGGACATACCTATATATAGTATGTGATGATATCGTACTTCAAGGTGCTAAATCCGAGTTTGATATTTGCATACAAAGTTTAAAAGGTTATTTGGTTAAGAATATTTTTTTGCTTACCAGGTTATATAAAAATTAGTGAGTGGTGTATGGCAATGGAGCAAACGACACACTTGGGTTTGCCTTGGAGAATGCTGAAAGACAAATTAGTGAGAACTGATCCTGATACTCGCCGAGTCCGCTACATGGACACTTTTGATGCTAACGTGAGCGTGAGTATTATATGATTCATATAACTATTGATAAAATAAATACAGACATAGCCCACAGATCACAAAAGCCTACTACCTACTAGAATAATGATTTAAGACAATGTATGTTAGTATACAACTAATTATTACCTTCTGTAGTGATCGAACCTGCGACCTGCGGAACACCTCTTCACCTCTTATCTTGCTCGTTGAAATTTCAATTGGTCATATTAACCAATAACCTTCATCGTGTGATTTAAACTATAACATAATGCCATCTATGAATTGTTCATCGTAAAATATGGATTATAATTAACATATTTATTACACTACTTTATTGCTGTGTAGTGTCGGCTTAGAATAGCACTACCCCATTTCTTCCGGTGGGTGTACGTAAGAGGCGACTAACGGTATTGGGGCTATTAAGGGATTTTTGGGCGATGCGGTTGGAGACCCATCACCAACAACCTTTATTTCACCATCTTTACCCCACTCAACTTTCCAAAAGTGGCTGGGGAATTTCTAATTCCTTAGCTCTGGCTACCCCTTTTAGGGATTTATAGCCGTGAGTATATGTATGTATGTATGTATGTACTTTATTGCTAACACATTACAATATTTGTATTTTATGGTAGTAACCGAGAAAACACTGATTATTATTTGTAGCTCCTAA
The DNA here is from genome assembly GCA_963576735.1 of Bedellia somnulentella. NCBI lineage: Eukaryota > Metazoa > Arthropoda > Insecta > Lepidoptera > Bedelliidae > Bedellia > Bedellia somnulentella. Next base: position 11,176,246 of record OY755171.1, read on the forward strand.
AAGCATAAGGTAACTTTAGTTAGCTTAACTTGGATTAAAACTTAAGTTGGTAAAGTTTACAGCCAGTTCATGGCTAGAACTAACTCCACATTCATTACGGATGCTAAAACTAGAATATATAATCCCCTATGGCTTTCCGCACTTTATTAAAACTGTTAATTGTTGCAAAGTTCAGCAAGTTTTGAAACCCTTACATTATTATGATGTACCTTTGTAGTTCAGTGGCAGAAAACATTGCCTCTCAGGCCCATGCCTAAAGTCTCCATAGACTTTAGTTAAAATCCATAATGTCTTTCAGACGATCAGGCTTTTATGAATTTAGTAAGAGAAGTTTATTTTATTAGTTTATTGTTTAGGTAAGGGAATTTATCACGAAGAAACGTCCATGGTTATGTAAAATATTTTTTTTTGTGATAAGAATGTATTGGTACAATGGGGTGATTTTTCTGCCTATTACACGAATGGACCCTGCAATTTCAAAGAAGATATGTGACAAAAAGGTCACGTGGCGTTTACAAGTATTAACCAAAATTATTAGTATCTATTTCTATTTAGATGTTGGCGAGTTTAATTTCAATTGTGTAAAGTACCTATTCATTTACAGGCTCTTAATAAATAATAACTATTTACATTCGGATTCTGTATGCCATTTTACAAGGCTTATATAATTTTGATAATTACCGTTAAAGAGGCTCCACGACCTTTGTTCTGAATACAGTAAATAAATTCATTATGTTTGCGATTTCTCCCTCTAAACGATTTAGCTTAGGTACACTCCTTTGCCCCGCCAGGGCGGCGGCCCTCAGCTGCCCGGCACACGTAAAGTCATGGTGAAGCCGCAGAGGCCACAGGGCCAGCAGCATTTTCCCCCTTTTGCCCGACTGCATTATAAAGAGGATATTGTTTAATCAATACTTTGTATGATGAAAATAGAAAACTATGAAAATAGAAAAGTAAGATAAGTAAATTAGCTAAAGAGCACTTACACTAATTCCATTTCTAGTAGGGCGTAAAAAATAAAATCGACTTTATTATCGCTTTTTCATGCCAAATATTAACTAGTAACTATCGCGTCCTTGAATTGTAATTTCATCATTCATTCATTAATTTCAACCGTACCGCTTATAATATATACATAGCACATCTCTTATGGAAAGGCCCCCTAAGTCGCTATTATAAATTGCAATGTTGTAGCTATTGTTCAAATTCATTCAATCCGTAGAACCCTAATACCCTAACAGATAATATTTGGACCATTTGTCTTCCCACTAAAGTTTTAATGATTAGGTATCACGCAATTTTCGTGCCGTGTTCACCCTTTAAGAAGCATTCGTGCTATATGTATGGTACTGTTGTATGTTTTAATGGGCCCAACACGTTATTAGCGTTTCAATAAATAACGAGTGAGGAAACACTACCGGTGTGGTTATCAACCAAGTAAGCGTATCGCGTGACTAATGCTTGTGGCTTTTTAAAAACTTCGTTTTACTATTGCAGAAGAATGGAAGAAAGGCTGACACGCAAACTGTTGTCGAGACTCTTTACAAGAACAAAACCAGCCTAGAAGCAATTTTCAAGATTTTGGATAAAGACAATTCAGGTAACATGGTGCTCTTTATGTTATTTCGTAGTTATATAAATGAATAAATTTGTGATTATTCAGAATAACCCATTGTTTTAAAGACATATCTGAATTTCTCACCAAGCTTCTTGGTTGTAAACTTTTTCGTAATTCAAAAAATTGTAAAAAGCATATATGTAACTAACCTACGATATATTCAACATTAAGCTGATGGATGAGGGCAGGGTAGGACCGCTTCCGCCTATGTTCAGCAGTGAACATCTATTGGCCAATGATGAAGAAATATCACAGTTATTAAAATTTTAATAGTTTATTTTAAGCATAGATAATGGATTAAGTTGATGCGAAATGAGGACGCAGTGTTAATACGCTTACTACATGGTAGACAAACGATTACTCAAAAGTTGTGGTAATGGTAATTTGGTAAACAGATTGGTAAAAGTGGAAAACCCAAAAGTTTTTTTAGCGTTGTTAATGAATTGACGTAGGTAGAAGTATTATGTAATTTTAACATAGTATTTACATTCCTGGCGTTCGCAGATACTCCATTTTTTGTTCGAACATTTGTGTAAAATAATAATAGGTGGTAACATTATTGCCCCTTTGTTGCAATACTCTGTCAAATGACTCAGTATAAGCACCCTTTGGTTATTTTTAATCATATATTATACATACTATTCTAAATATTTAACATAAACAAATTTTTGTTACAGGTTTCATAACTCTTGAAGAATTTTCAGAAGCATGTCAACTCCTTGGCAAGTATATGCCTAACCCAATGACTCAAGAACAGCTGGTAGATATTTGTCGACTGATGGACATTAATAAAGATGGACTGGTAGACTTGAATGAATTTCTTGAAAGTTTTCGATTAGCTGAGAAGAGTCTTCAAGACGATGAGATCGAAGAAATAATAGCCACCTGACAGGAACGTGACTGTCGACCTAGCAGGACGGCAGTCGATAAAGATGAAACGGGTGTTGAAATTGAGGTTTTAAAAATAGAAGATGAAGATAATCAAAATAATATTCAAAGAACGCATGTAATGGGTCAAAATGAGAAAATAGCTCCAAAAGCTGTCGATGAAATTGAACTCATTGAAAACATCGCCATTGAGCCTTCTGTGAAAAGGCCAGGTTTACTAGAAAGTAATATTTAAAATTGACCAAGGTTTTCTCTAGTCTTGATAATTTTTCTTAATCACCTTAAATCAGTTTCACTAATCAGATTAAATCAGCAAAGCATATAAGTAACATTCTGCTAAAACTAAACTATTATATCTAGACGTGCTTTGCAAATACTCTTCTATAGTTACGATATTTACCAAATAATGGAAAACTCTTTTTAAAGTCTAAAAAAATATGATGAAATGTTCTTTATTCTCGCTTTCCGTAATAAATGACCATAATAGTAGAAAAATATATAAATTAGTAGATTTAGACAAAAGTAGAAATAATTAAAGCTATAAAGTTTCTATCTCTATCCTAGTTACCAAATTTATAAGTAAATTTATAATAATATAAGTGTTCAGAGCTAACCTGACCGTGTGTTACTGTTACTGTACGTTGTCATACTTTCTTGAGATAAAATCTATCGAATACTGAGTGTTGTATAAAGGTGAAAGCATTTTACTATACAATTACACGCACGGAACATTTAAGTTTTAAAGCCTCTTTCGGCACTTTTTGACCTACGGTATAATGCTACGCAAGAAGTTTCTGCTGATATTAAAACCTAAACTACTGGCAAAAGTACATTCAAACTTCAAGATAAAAGTAATCTATATTTAATTCATTTGCAATTATGATTATGTAATTTTCCTTTTCTTAATACGCTTTTGGTAATAGTAGTACAGAACAGCTAAATTTACCACCGGATACAGCGCGATTGTACCAAACCGTATCAAACAATGGTCAGTACAGCTATGAACAGAACGAGCAAACTGACGGTCGGTACGTATCGTGCAAGCTGACGGTCAGGTTAGCTCTGAACACAGCCTTAACTCCTTTCTAAAAAATACTATTTTTGTAATAAGTGTCAAAATTGGTGTCAATTGAAGTAAAAATAGTTTTTTTGGCTTGATATTTGTTAATTTTATCTGTTTAAATACTCGTAGCATTTTCTAAAATTTTAATAGAGGCAAATTCATATTTAAGTGTTTATAATTTTTCTTTACACAGAAACTGTTGGGAACAAAATTTATTGCCAATTTAAATATCAAAAATGTATAACAAATTCACGTTATGTTAAATTATTATGATATTAGATTTCTTAAAATGCTAGAATAAATAAATATATACAGTACATATCTACACTAGAAAATGTATTGACAAAACTATAACCTAAACGTAAGGCGAGATCTGCACTATTAATATATTATATTGAAAAAAATGTACAGCTGTGTAGTGTTGGCTTAGAATAGCACTGACCCATTTATAGCCGCTACGAGGTGACTGAGGGTTTTGATGCTCGGGCGATGTGGCCGTTGGTGGGGATCCAATACCAATCATCGTTTATTTTAATATATGTTCCCCATGAAGCTTTGATGACCTCTTTTTGAGATTTGCAGCCGTGAGTGTATAGTAACTATATACTAGCTGTATAGTTACTATATAGTATACTAACTGTTAGTAAAGAAGAATTTCTTAAAAGGCATTCCATTGTACAATACATTGACAACGTGTTTTAATCATCGAATACTTTTTGTACAAATCTAATACTTTTGAATATCCTTGTCATTCAGCCTAGACCGAAAAAAATTTTGTCCAATAAAATGTGATATCAATCATATCAGTTTTTCATTTTATCTGGATCTTTACCTATACCTTAAATTAATTCTAGTTAAAAAGTTTTATATTTCTTATTTTGCAGTAACTGGGTAAGTAAGCATAGTTTCATAAATGGTTTACTGTCCAATAGTTGGTCCTTCAAAATTATGCAGGGTTATATTTTTATAAAATATCATATAAAATTGGTCCTTCAAAAATATGCAAGATTATTTGATGAAAATAATATAAATGAATTACAATTGTTTAGCTTTTTTACTGCCTTTGCAGATATAAACACTATATAATAACACCAACACCATTCAAAAAGTTACGCTGAACATCCCCAAGGGGCTGGCAGAGGTACTAATACTTCTAAACATCACGTGACATTGTTTTCAGAGTACTGACGTGATAGGGGGCAGGCCTATCGTCGTTTTGTACGAATGACACATGACTAAGTCACGTGGGTTTCCTTACAATGTTTACGACCCAGGATTGAACCCATGATAAAACATATCAAAAAATATATCGAGTTGAACAGCATCAGATACGGAAATGGCGAAAAAAAGGGTATCAAATAATTATAACAATAGAGAAACAAAGGATTGCTGACAAAAATGATGATTCCACATAGCTCAGCAGTCACTAAAACAGCCTTGGATCCGCAGCCACCTCGTATTAAACCCAAGAGATATAATGGGATATTAATAAAATTTTCTTTTTATATAGAAGCCGTCGAGAGGCTTCTTGTCTTATATTTTTCTTAGTAAAGGATACCAGAGAACATTGTTTTTACTGAAGAATGACAGTTCAGTCAGATGTGTATATTATCTTAATTCCATCAAAGGTGACATAAATATTACGATAATGTGTAAATTTTTTTTATATTATGTAATATTTTGTGTTTCGTTACGTTTCAATATCTTAGGGGTACACTGAAATTTAGAAAAAAAAGTCAGCCCTATATTTGATGTTTCTACATTGCAGTAGAGATGAGGTACCTCAGAAAAATTTGTAATGTTAGATTATGTGACCGAGTGAGAAATATTTGTTATTCGTGAAAAGTGTGGTGTGAAAGATGATATTGTAAGAAAGATGGAAAAAGGAATGTTGAGATGGTTTGGGCACATAGAGAGTATGGAGGATAGAAAATTGGTAAAATGGACCTATAGAGCTAGTAGATGGTAATGTTAGTAGAAGACGACCACGGAGAACACACTTGGACCAAATTGAGAGTGAGCTCAAAAAGGCTGGCGTCCGAAGTATGAAGAATAAAAGAGCATGTATGAAAAAATTGATGGACGTAAGCGAAGCTAGAGAGGTTTTTCAGGATCGTACGAAGTGGCGATCGATAGTCTCTGCCTACCCCAATGGGAACTAATGACGTGAGTATATGTATGTATGTCTACATTGCAGGAGTTAAGAAAATTAGGGTTTCAATAAATATATTTTTTAAGAATAAGAATATTAAGTAAAGAGTTTAAAACATAATATATGTAACATTTACTTTAAAACTTAATTGGTTTAACTGCTTCGAGAAATTATTACAAACCGCAAAACCTACTTCACTCCGCACGGCAAGTTGTGCAAGAAGAAAAGGCGAAAATAAAGAAGAAAATTTTTATAATTACTTTGTGACTAACGAAATGAACTGATTGTTTGTTTATAGTTAATCTATGTGCAGGCCCGGTGTGTTTTTAATTGATTCGTTAGTTATTGCAAGGAGAGGAGGCAATTATCATGGAAATGATTCATGAATAATACTTGTGAACCTTACAGGTGACAACATTTGAAAATTTTCTAAACAAGAACATAAATTTAAAAAAGCATTGCAGTCTTCATTAAACCTTTTTTTTATGAGGCGCTGTACCGGTGCCTTACCTCACAATAAATAAGGTAGAGTACAGAAACATTATTTAACGTGAAAAAGGTCAGAGAACAAATTGAATGCCTATAAATTGTGCGAGTAAAGTGGAAAATGTCAGATTGCTCTTTAGTATAAAGCTTTACAGGGACGATTAATTATACTATTATAACGTGAAATTTCTTTTCATACTACTCCTATACCGTGATTTCAAAAGATAAGGTTAGTTTTAAATAACACGGGGTGTAGTTTGTCCAATTTTCGTTGAAGTGTTAACATTTTCTCGTGCAGTTTGTGCTACACATAGTGCGGGTTTCATACTTCCCTTAAGAGAATTCAGTTAGTAATATGGTTATATCTATTTAGATGCGATTTTAAAATAAAAGCAACAAACATACTAATAGCCACTAACAAAGTGTTTTGTCAAATAAATTTATAAAAAGAGAATAAGGGCCAGCGCTGACTGCCGGCATGGCATGGCAAAGGATTTCGGCACAGATATAGCATTTTTAATCTTATTACCATGAGTATAGAATTAATTTTACTTTATTTTGACACAACGATGCCGACGTGCGCCGAACCGCGGCCTCCCTCGGCATCGTTGTGTCAAAATGAATTCTATATGCATGGTAATAAGATTAAAAATGCTATATCTGTACCGAAATCCTTTGCCATGCCATGCCGGCAGTCAGCGCCGGCCCTTATGGGTCGAAATAAGTAATATTTTTTGTATTAACATCATTGAGGAAAAATGATTTTTATAGAAATCAGTCTATTCTCTTTTTAGGCTCGTCATAAATTTAATAATCAGACGAAGCATAAAAATTTAAATATTTCTCATTTAATAAACTTTTTCTCGGTTTTTCTGTGAATAATTATTATATTCTTTTATCTGGTCTAAAGTATGTCCAGAGAGCATTTAAATTATTATTCTAAACATTAAAATAATACCGAGATAGTTCAGTGGAAATCACACCCACCGCTTATCATCTGGAGAGGTAAACGTTCGAATCAGATACGGGCCCAAACCAATGTGTCTTTTCTAACGGTAATTGAGCATATTTATTAACGGTGAGGGAAGTCATCGTGAGGAAACCCACATGGCTGAGTTGTACATAGTCATGTGACAGTGTATTCGAACAAAACGGCGATAGACCTGCCCCCTATGACGTGAGTACACTGTCCAAGCAAAACGTGGGTACTCTGAACACCAGGTGATAATGTCGCGTGATGTTGAGAAGTATAAGTACCTCTGCCAACCCCTTCGGGGATATTCGGTGTGAGCGTTTGAGTATATGTGAGCTTTGGACAATGCGGTTGGAGACCCACACGAAGAACTTTGTTATACAATCATTTTCTTACTTATCTTCAAAAAGTTGCTAAGGAATTCGTATTCTGAAGCTCTGCCTCTAGCCGTCGCCTACGTTATGTTTGTATATAATACACGTAGCATAACAGAAGTGAAAGGTATAAATAGTCTTATTGAAAAGAGTAGACAATAACCTATCTAATAATTTTCAACGGTAATAATAATTCTTGTTCACTGCAAATACGTAAATTAATAATTATACGAGTATGTCTAATCAAGCCTAAGCCTAAATTGGATAGTTGAGAATATTAAATTTATGTTATGATATACAAGAAGCTCTGTTTGGCTTAATATGATTAAATATATTTTATTATTTTATACACAGCGACTCGCTGTGTAGTGTCCGTTTAGAATAGCACTATCCCGTTTCTTCCCGTGGCTGGTACGTAAGAGGCTGCTTTTTAATGGATTTTTGGGCGATGCGGGTTGAGACCCATCACCAAAAACCTTTATTTTACCATCTTTTCCCCACTTTACTTTTAGAAGTGGCTAAGGAATTTTTAATTTCTTGGCCTCCCTTTTCTAGGGATTTAAAGCCGTGAGTATATGTTTGTATGTATTATTTGATTATCCGACTTTGGGGAAGCAGAAAAAGAGACTGGTATGTATGTTTCTTAACTTAACTTAACACTTTAGCCGTTTAAATGTTAGTAGCGTCTTCATTACGCCGTGGTTAAAGGCTTTATGAAATAGCCGGAATTTTTCATAGTAGAAATTTCTAGTTAAAATCCATGTTCTTTCACGTTTAGTAACTAGTGTGATATTAAAATAAAGATATTTACAATACGATCAAAAATATTATTATGTGATGTCATACAAGAAATTTAACAAAAATCGTTGTATTAATACGCGCACCAAAAAGTGTGAAACAAGAACTTTTGACATGACCCTAGTAAGTTTCAGTGATTACGAGATTTACTTCTAGTAGGTATTTACTAAAAGTTACGCTTGTCGTTAGAATTTAATGTTTAAAACTTTTTACTGCTCGTATCTTTGCTTCTGCACTTGACTTTGGGTTTTACTCGTTTATACTATTTTATTATAAAAACAAAATATAATGTGATTTACATTTACCTCTTGTAAAAAAGTAAGTTGCACTTAGTCATGTAAAGACTTGCTGCCTATCACGTAAATTTACTGTTCTAGCAAAATGGAATGATCAGAAGTATTAATGGACTGGCACTCCTTCAGTTTAATATAAAGTATCGATGAGTAGTCTCTGACTACCACAGTAGGAACCAATGACGTGAGTGTAGGCAGAGATATATTGTTTTAAGGCATGTGTAGACATGCCTAAAACAGGCTATCTAAACGATTATTATTTACCAAGAGTAAAGATTATTTTTCACTGGAATGCCTTATCATGGATGAAGAGCAAAAGTGGGCATTCTGAAAATCGGGAAACTAAAATCACGGGATGTTTTTATCACTGTCATCATTATCCTTTAGATTACACTGTAAATACTATATGACTATGTCTTCTATATAAAAATAGGACTTTTCCTTAGGAATAAGAAAAATAGGGTGTACGTAAGAGCAACAACCTTTATTTCACCATCTTTTCCCCACGCAACTTCCAATAGTGGCTGAGGAATTTCTTATTCCAAAGCTCTGGCTACCCCGTTAAGGGATTTATAGCCGTGAGTATATATGTATGTATGTAGGACTTTTAAATACACAAAAATGTGTAAAATTTTATTTAAAGAGTTACATCGTCGTTTAAATTATTCCGTCGATTGTTTAAGTAAAAATATGTAACATTACACTCGTAAATGAGCAAATAAAGTTAATATAATCGCCGTTACATATTTTTTATGATACAATTAAAATTAGAAGGGCAAATCCAATAATTACAGCTAACACACTTACTAGACTGTGTTAGTCAAAATGTGTCTATCATTATATTAGTCGATTGATTTCACGTAAAAAGACATGGCCCCAATTTAGGTCATTGGGTCGCAGTAACCCATCGAATAAGGGCTTTAAGGTTACTTCATCAAACTTGGGGAAAGTAATCTTATTAAACGTCCAACCATTATTTAGCGGCCCAGCGTATAGTAATTCGTTCATATCAATTAATTACTCTGACAACATACGCTGATCCTGTGGGATTTTTTTAATAAGGGAACGATGCGTAACGAGTTCAGAATAATTTTGCGCTGGCTTAATGTAATATGTGTTATTAAGCGAACTGTTTTATTTTTCCCATCTTATAAATTCAGACGCACAAAGCTCATAATCGTAGATAGCTTAATTTTGCGCTTAGCCTGCCCGGTTGTTGGAAAACTTTGGTTTTATAAGTAAATTTACAAATTTATTATTTATTTTATCAATTTTCGCTTCTAAATGTTGTTCAAACTTACAAATATTTTATTACAATAATTGACTGATAAACGCCTTGATCCGCTTTGCTTCGCTCGGCTCTGGTTTTAAATATATATACAACCATAACTTAACCTATTTATTCCTATTTATTTTGTAATGTGAATTAGCTATATTCCACCGATAGTTCTAATATACAAAATGCTGATGAGGAAATAATTTCATATAGGTAAACATATTTTTTTTATTGTAAATTAAAAATGATGAAATGTATTATGTATAATGTCTACAAACCGCGAGAGTTTTAAAAGTGTATTGATAAAATGTACTTAACTTAAATAAATTACTTACAATAAATTATTATTTTATTTCAAAAAAACAATCATTGCCAGTTCTTATTGCTTAACTCCATCATTTTCGAACTCTTGATAGTATATCTTGGGAAAAACATATATATTTACCAACGACATTTAAATGTTCTTTTAACACACAACTGCAATTTCTCACACTTAAATAATTAACATTTCTCATCAGAACTTCTGAGATAGCAAAGTTGCAAACAAAGTTTTCTTCGCCCGATTTACCCTTTTCGTAGGAAATTTATTAAATCCTAAGGCGTGTCTGCGCTTCCAAAAACGTATTAAAAACATTATTTTATTTGCATTGGGTCAATTCCATATACTTGTACAAGATTATACTTGTGGAAAGTTATTATATGAGTTTGATTGCATCAAGCCCTTCTCAGTAAATCTTAATTTGTAGTTTGGTTTAACTTTACAATTTGATGACAAAAGCATAACTATATAACTGCAAGAAATTGTAAGAAACTATTATATTTGAGCTGAATGCACATTCAAAATACGTGACGCAAATCAATCATTTTTGATGCCCAAGTTAATGAAGGTAAGTATTTAACTTCTTTGGTTTGGTATGGTTTTAGGTTATGTCCGAACGGAAAATACCCAAACTATTATGACAGAGTTGTTTACAAAATTTCGCTTAAATATATAAATATAATGGTAGCACATATTTTTACATTAATCCCTTTTATAGGGATGCTCTCAAATACATAGATTTCTAGAAAGGCGATTATAATTATGCAACCATGCACCTCTTGTCTTACCATGCACATTGGCTATATAAATCTTTTATGCCCAAACCATATTAAAATTCCTAGCATAGTCTCGGTCACATAATGAATACATGTTACGTCTGTTGTGACGGTTGCGCTAACATATCTGAGCTTTCAAGAAAGTAATATGTGTTGTTAATTTATCAAAGTTGATTACGGAAACGGTTCTTCCCTCATCGTGAGGAAAGAAACTTAGCTGACCATTACTTACACATGACTTGACACATGTGCTAGCCACATAGTAGATTGTCTTACTTCGTGACAGCAACTCGATTTGACTAAATCAATACAACTTCTACATTCCAAGTTTGGCGTATGTTATGGTCAAAGATCGATAGTCAGTCTTTTCGCGGAATGACTGGTTTATCCAAAGCGTTAGGGCTAACCCTAAAATAATTTCCAACTTCGATAATATTTTCTAGGTTAAGCCTAATATATCCTATAAGCTATAAGCTACTGACAGACTCGGTCAAACGTCGTCGTCTAATAACCCATCAACTCTAAAATGCTATGATCCGGTTCGGTTATAAGTCTGATAAGGTCTATTATAAGAGGCAAAATCTCTGTGTCGTAAGTTATAACTGGCAACATACACGCAAAATTCAGTTATGCATATGTACACTGTGGTTAACCGTCTAGCTAGATCAGCCACTGAATTAACTAGCTAGGCCGCCTAACCATACGCCGTCTCTTAATCAAAGGTCAAAACTTAAATCAGCTGGTAATTAGATAACCACTTTTCACAACTTGGCTGTTTGTTATATGCCGTCTGATAATTAGAGTAACTAAGAGTTTTTATGTTTCTAACATAACATTCTACTTTGGCCAGACTTGACCTGATCGATTAAGCACACAATCGTTTAAGTGTTACCATAGGTCATTAAGATAGGCATTAATAATAAGTAGATTAGGTTAAGGTTTGTTGTACATATGTATTGAAAATAAAGAGCGAGGCGTTTTCAAATCATTTGTGAAATTTCTGAATAAAGCAAAGGTGAGTGATAGATTAAATTGTTTGATGGCTGATTAACTAGCGGACTACCTTCGGGTTTGCACGGGTTTTAGGATTATATAAATATAATAATAGCTAAAAATTAATAAGTTAAACTTAGTTCTTGTTATATCAGCTATCTCATAGAGAAAGTTCCGTCAAAATCGTTCCAGCAGCGGTTTGAGAAATAAACAACCTGTGAACGCCAAAATTGGCAAAAATAAAAAATATAATGATTTGGTGTAGGTACAGGTACTGTGTTCACATTAATTTTAATCCATCTAATTCAAAAACTTTCGTTTAAATCCCGTAAAGGGACATTAATACCACTTTTAAAGTACATACCTTACTATGTGTTTATTAAAACTAATTTTAATAGTGAATTCAAAAACTCAATATCAATAATTTAATGTTTTTTTGACATGAATTCCTCATGTGGGGATTATTACTCATAAATAAAAGATGTTATTAAAGGAAAGAATAATTTCGACACAGCGACGGGGGCGTATACCCGAAGGTCGCGGGTTCGAACCCCGCCAGTGTCGAAATTTTTCTTTCCTTTAATAACATCTTTTATTTATGAGTAATAATCCCCACATGAGGAATTCATGTCAAAAAAACATTAAATTATGTAATAGTTAGGCGTTTCCAACATTTGCATTCTATCTGAAAAGGTAGACAAGTGGCCGTCCGAATTAGTTAAAATTCGGAGGTAGGAAACGCAAACACTACTTGAACGTGTAAAAAAGAAACAAAGGATAGAGAAATTTCGCGCTGGATGCCAACTGACACTGTAGCTCAGTTGGCAGAGCGACGGGGGCGTATACCCGAAGGTCGCGGGTTCGAACCCCGCCAGTGTCGAAATTTTTCTTTCCTTTAATAACATCTTTTATTTATCAATATCAATAGTTGCCGAAATAAATTAAACGGCCATACGGGCAAACTCAGATATAACAAAACAATAAGTCAGAGTTTCGGGTTATGCCATTCAATAATGATTTTTTTCAACAATTTTTGTTTCGGAACTCCATGCAAAAGTGTACAAGTCCTTATAAGGGCCAATTTGTTTTTAGGTGAACCACAATTCAAAATGAACATATTTCAAAAAGTACGAGAATATGTGTTTTTTTACAATCACTGAGTTAATAGACATTAAGGTATCTTAAAATAGTAAAAGATCATAGATTTTATAAATAATTTTCGAAATAAAATGATTTCTATGTATCATGGGGTGTAATTTATTTCCATTCCGTGACCATTTATAGACGTTTATAATTTATCTACACTTCTACACTAATCTACACCTACAATCTACACTCATATTATAAAGAGGAAAATTTTGTTTGTTTGGTTGTAATAAATAGGCTCAAAAACTACTTGACCGATTTTAAAATTCTTTCACCATTCGAAAGCTACATTATCCACAAGTAACATAGACTATATTTGATTTTGAAAAAAAATAGGGTTCTGTAAGATATTTGGATTTTTCGGACACAAACTGAAAAAAAACAACCAAATAAGTTACTTATTTTGCGTACGCTGCCTAAACTACAAAAGATAGAACCATAAAATGTTATAATTAATTGTAGATCTTATAAATATCTAAAAAAAGCCCGCGACACACTATACCTATCTATGCCGAGTGAGGCACAACAACCACATAATATATATAAAAGAAGGTCGTGTCAGTTACATTATTTATAACTCGAGAACAGATGAACCGAACTGGCTGAAAATTGTTGGAGAGGTAGCTTAGAACCAGGAAAAGGACGTAGGATATATAACATCACGCTAAATACTGTAGGGGGTAAACAGTGAAAATATTTAACACCATCCGTGCGAAGCCGGGGCGGAACCACTAGTAAAAAATAAAGAGAATAACAAAAATTTCGGTTTTATTTCAAATAGGTATAACTTTATTAAGATAAGAAAAATAAATTATATTATCTTAAAAGTATTATTTTGAACTAAGAAAGACCCATTATAGTCCGGTAGTCGGAATTTAATGAAACTTGGAGATGTTGTTCAGGGATGGTTAATTAACATTTTGTCAAGTTTTGGACCTCGAGGACCCTGTGCAAAAAGAGGAGGGGGAGGAGAACTGCAAAAGTCTCGACCTTTCGTCAGTTTTCAAAGTTTTCGTCAACACCGCCATATCCAAAGCTAGCGAATTCGACAGCGTCATTATTATTGTTGAAGATGTGGACATACTTATTCTGTTGACGGCATTGGGTATGTCCATAAAGAAAAGAAAAGTGGAAGAGGTGGTGGTCCTAGTGTCCTCTACTCACCAAGTTCCTGTTCCTTTCCTCCCAAAGATATACTTTTCCTCCACGCAGTGAGTTGGTGTGATACCACGTCAGCACCGTATGGATTGGGGAAGAACAAAATTTGCAGCACCTATATGAAGAATACCGCCCTCTCTGCAGTAAAGGCTCCGTTTCTTATATCAAACGCTACTCCTCAGCAAATCAAGGACGCTGGAGAAAAGTTCCTGGTAGTAGTTTATGGAGGCAATATTGACAATGACAACCTTGACGACTTGCGGTACCGATTATTTACACGATCAGTGACGAAGGCTAAATTGGAACTAGCCCGCCTACCACCGACAAGAAACGCTGCCATTTACCACTCCCTCCACACTTACCAGCAAGTACAAGCGTGGTTAGGTAATGAACTTCGCCCATCAGTTTGGGGCCGGAGCCTAACCACGCGAGGGGTACTACCAATCCCCACAACGAAAAATGCTGGGCCAGTTAACATCCTCCAAATTGTTTCCTGCAAGTGCAGCAAAGGCTGTAGCAACGGAGCTTGCAGCTGCAAGAAAGCAGGTCTTAGATGCTCAGCTATGTGCAAGTACTGCACAGGTCACTCCTGCGAAAACGCCCTTGCAACTGATTTGAACGAGGAGGACTCGTCAGACATAATCGACAAATACGACGACGGCGAGGACGTCCTTAACAACCTGATTGTGCAGGAGGACGACGAGCAATTATAGAAGCAGAACCAACGGCTAAAAAATCTCGACAGGAACTGTAATTAGTACCAATGCGTACCTAACTGAGCTACAGTGTGAGCAGAGCGACGGGGGCGTATACCCGAAGGTCGCGGGTTCGAACCCCGCCAGTGTCGAAATTTTTCTTTCCTTTAATAACATCTTTTATTTATGAGTAATAATCCCCACATGAGGAATTCATGTCAAAAACATTAAATTATGTAATAGTTAGGCGTTTCCAACATTTGCATTCTATCTGAAAAGGTAGACAAGTGGCCGTCCGAATTAGTTAAAATTCGGAGGTAGGAAACGCAAACACTACTTGAACGTGTAAAAAAGAAACAAAGGATAGAGAAATTTCGCGCTGGATGCCAACTGACACTGTAGCTCAGTTGGCAGAGCGACGGGGGCGTATACCCGAAGGTCGCGGGTTCGAACCCCGCCAGTGTCGAAATTTTTCTTTCCTTTAATAACATCTTTTATTTATGATCATTAATTTTGTTTACGAGAGGACTACGTCTTTTTTTACCTACCCTGGAACAATTATGTAGTGGAGGGAAGGAGAGGGAGAGGGAATATCGGTCTAAAAAGTAACTAATGTCACTACCAATATTACCGACATGATATATGGTTGGTATGAAATTACAGTAGAAAATAAGCTTTTGAGAATTGGGGTTAGGTGGGGAAGGGAGGGGGGATTGGGGGGGTTCAAAATTACAGACCATAATAACAACAATTATTATTATTATAATAGGAAATAAGGTTGGTTTCTGCTTTTTTAAGGTTTTTTTACTGAATTTCAGAAAAAAAAAAATCTGCGAAGCGCCATATCTCAGTAAGGAATTGACATACAGACATATGTGAGTATTCAAATTGTAGATAATTTTACGTACTACAAAATGTTTCTGAACGCTTTTGTCGTAGGATGTAAGGAAAAAAGGTAATTGACGAAAAACTGACGAAAAGTCGAGATTTTTGCAGTTCTGCCCCCCCCCCCCCTCCTCTTTTTCACAAGGTCCTCGAGGTCCAAAACTTGACAAAATATTAATTAACCATCCCTGAACAACATCTCCGTTTAATTCAATTCCGACCTTTTTCTATCTGAAACCACCTGTCGACCGGACTATTAGAGATCCATTCCGTTACTTTTTGGAACATGGCAAGTTTTAATTTACTTATTTCTACTATTTGCACGGATGTCTTAATAAAATACTATACTAATAACAAAGTTAGGACTACTTTTAAGAATTTTACTAAAAAAACATACATAAAAAGTTACACATAACATAACATAATAAGACAAAACTTCTAAAAAATCCAGAGGACAGTTTCGGTCACAGGAAGACAAAAGTAACCGAATGGACCCTTAAGGCATGTCTATATTGTTTACAAAACAAATAATTTTCGCACATTTTATGCTTCAACACATTCTTAGGCATTGTGCTTTATTTATGAGATTATAATATCCTATAATATTTTAACCATACTTAGATGCCATGTCTCAAAAACTAGAGTCGCCAATAAATATTTCTTTTCTGCAAAATAAAAATTATGTAAATAAAAATTTATTTCCGAGCATCATTCATAATGAGTATTAATTGACTGTATATAGTTTAAAAAAAATTACAAAGTGTAACCGTAGCAATAAAAAAGAACAATAGTTTATTACATACATGGGCTTTTTTCATCTTAGGGCGACCACCAAGAATGTTCGTGTCCTTCAACTTTGAAGGCAGATATTGTTAAACAAAATTCATAGAAATACCATCTCTGGCTGTTTTTCTCATCTCTTAAGCATTTTTTAATACATTTAAGACAAAAAAAGTAACATTATTATCTAAATAACTTAAAAAATGTGTTTTCAATGAAAAAAACATCGTGTTTTATACGTGTCCTACGACTATGTTCCCAACTTTGATTTAGAAATTTTAGTTTATTTTCCTCTAAAGCTCATGTGTTGTTTTATTTTATTTAATTAAAAATATAGTCAAAATTCAAATTTAGTTATCTTTTTATACCATTACAATAGAAAAAAATAGAAAAAAACTACAATTTCGATTGTCCTACGATTTCTGAAAGGTGGAATTCCCTTTCGTTCAGAGGTGGGTTTGATTAGCTTAACTAATGAATTACCCCAAAATTAAATTTGTTTTATAATATAGGCAACATTGTTTGCGTGCTGGCATATTTTTTTTGTTTGGTGTAACTTGTCAGTCTCGTTAAAAACATGAATAATAGGTAGTGCGTAATCTGTTACCAAAAATTGTCTTCCATTTAATTTATTTGATTTTGAGGCAAGTAAAGTTATATTTTAGCTTATTTATAAATTTAATTGTAGTTTAGTTATTAGTTTATGGGTTTCAACGATTAAATTTGATATTATACCAATTTTTCACTCTAAAACGTAATAATTTGCAAAAAAAATAGAATTTCGTCACATCCATTTCGTATTGTGATGTATAAGCGGAATCAAAAAGTGACGAAATGGAACTGTAAAGCATTAGCCACATTGCTTTGATTAACAGACATTAAAATAAATGAATGAATTATATTATTTTTTGGTATAACGAAGGCAAGAAAAAACTCCTATTAAAACTAATTTCGATAGGTAATTATATACAGGTGTTTGAGGAAGTTGAAATTATATTACCTATCAGATTCATGTTCGGTTCGGTAAAATCGGTATATTGATCAGTAAAATAAGTAATAAAAGTGGGACATTTTTTCTCGACTCCACATAGACACTAGCGCTGTTGGAACTACGTTATAAATTTGTATGGGGAGTCGAAAAAAAAAGTCAGATTTTTATTATTTCACCTACTAATCCTGACTCAAGGTATCTCTCGCAACACGAATCTGACAATATTATTTCAAGTTCCTGAAACACCCGTATATTAACACTTTATGCCTTTCTTTTAGATTCACACTTGATTACAATTTTCTATGTAAGTCTGAATTGAAATTCTAGACTGATAGGTATATAATTATAGTTAAATAATTTTACTAAAATTATTTATTTAGTATTAATAAAAATATAGTACAATAACCATGACTGAATGATTCTAAATAATTATGTCGTGATATTTGTAGCGCTGTGAACTTAGCTTTATAATTCCATTTCGTACATATTGAGTTCCTACTTAGTCACTGTCCTAATATTGACAGTGTTGTTTTTAACTATTTTCTCAGATTTTTAAAGAATATTACTTGTAAATTAACATTTATTAGGAATATACTTAGTGTATCCTTTTGGCAATAATGTTTTTTTTCTAATTTGTTGGTTGAAATACATATTTAACACTAAAAATGTCTAGTGATCAAAAACAAAAAGTGACGAAATGTTTAAAATTTGTCAAAAATGTGATTTTATATGATAATTATAACAATTATGTTGTTAAATTTCAAATATAAGATGTGTCTTGATTACAATCAAAATTGTTTTATTACATGAAATTCCGAATTGTTTGATTTACATCCATTTGTGTAATGTGACTAAATGGAACTTTGCTTAGTCATGGCTACACAAAAAGTGATTTTAATCAAATAATTACAGTCTAAATGTGTTTTAATTAAAAATAATTGATACTATATACCTTCTTTTACCGTCTAAAGTTAAGTATATTCAAAATTAACGTTGTACTTAATTTACGTTTCCATTTCGAACATGTCGCCTTGAAATGAAAAAAGCCCACATACATATGCTCACGGCTATAAATCCCTAGAAGGGGTAGCCAGAGCTAAGAAATTGGAAATTCCTCAGCCACGTATGGAAATTTTAGTGGGGAAAAGATGGCAAAATTAAAGGTTTTCGGTGATGGGTTTCTGAACGCTTTTGTCGTAGGATGTAAGGAAAAAAGGTAATTGACGAAAAACTGACGAAAAGTCGAGATTTTTGCAGTTCTGCCCCCCCCCCCCCCTCCTCTTTTTCACAAGGTCCTCGAGGTCCAAAACTTGACAAAATATTAATTAACCATCCCTGAACAACATCTCCGTTTAATTCAATTCCGACCTTTTTCTATCTGAAACCACCTGTCGACCGGACTATTAGAGATCCATTCCGTTACTTTTTGGAACATGGCAAGTTTTAATTTACTTATTTCTACTATTTGCACGGATGTCTTAATAAAATACTATACTAATAACAAAGTTAGGACTACTTTTAAGAATTTTACTAAAAAAACATACATAAAAAGTTACACATAACATAACATAATAAGACAAAACTTCTAAAAAATCCAGAGGACAGTTTCGGTCACAGGAAGACAAAAGTAACCGAATGGACCCTTAAGGCATGTCTATATTGTTTACAAAACAAATAATTTTCGCACATTTTATGCTTCAACACATTCTAAGGCATTGTGCTTTATTTATGAGATTATAATATCCTATAATATTTTAACCATACTTAGATGCCATGTCTCAAAAACTAGAGTCGCCAATAAATATTTCTTTTCTGCAAAATAAAAATTATGTAAATAAAAATTTATTTCCGAGCATCATTCATAATGAGTATTAATTGACTGTATATAGTTTAAAAAAAATTACAAAGTGTAACCGTAGCAATAAAAAAGAACAATAGTTTATTACATACATACATATGCTCACGGCTATAAATCCCTAGAAGGGGTAGCCAGAGCTAAGAAATTGGAAATTCCTCAGCCACGTTTGGAAATTTTAGTGGGGAAAAGATGGCAAAATTAAAGGTTTTCGGTGATGGGTCTCCAACCACATCGCCCAAAAATGCCTTAAAAGCTCCAAATCCGTTAGTCGCCTCTTACTTACACCCACCGAAAGAAATGGGGTAGTGTTATTCTATGCTGACACTACACAGCAAATTACTAGTTTATTACAATTTAAATAAATGAAATAAAAACTATAAAATGAGTGATCTCACGTTTTCTCGGAAAAGATATAAAATACATATTTTTTATCTTAAGTTAATTATCACATTAGCCAAATTTAATAAACTAATTTTGAATTAAAGTTACTACTCTAAAAAGCAACAGTTTAAAACAACCTTCATGCTGTAAACTTGGTAACAACATCGGACCAAAAAAATTACCACTTCACACAGCCACACTTAATACACTTTTTCGCAAACTAAACTCCATAAAAAACAATAAAGTAACCAGAAAATAAGATTAACAGTAGAGTCAGAATGTAATAAAACTGTTAAACAAGAGAAAAAATTTCTTTACAGTCAAAATAACTCATGGTTTCGGAATAGGAATTCCACTTGTACCAAATTCTGGATTTTGATTTAAACTGTTATTTTGATAATCAAAAGCGAAAATTAATGGTATTTTTAATAAAAAGATGGATCTCATCATTATTTTTCGTAAAGTTTCAAAGTTTCCCAGTAGGGAAACTTTTAGGCGTAAGCTTAGAGATTACCTGCTGGCACAGCAAAACCCATCCCGCAATGTCCTACCTGCAGACTCCCATTTGTGATTGTGCTCCTTTATCCCATTTTATCTATAAATCATATTTTTATATTATAAAAATCATATTTCATATGTATGTGAACATATATGTAAATGTATGTATGTGAAAATATATATAACTTATGTTATATTTACTTTTTATGTTCTATTGAATATTGCGATGGTAATATATTCGTCTTCTATATCTGCTGTATATTTGTACACTGTAATTATTATATTATTTTTTTGTTTATTTAGTATATATCGTTGTTAAATATGCTTTTTAAAAATTTAACATGTATAAACATTTTGTATTTATGTCCACTACTCTGTTGCGTTTAGTGTACTGCTCGCAATTTCACTTGTGTCGGTGCTGACTGAAAATCAGTGTTGTAAGCTCTCAAAGCTCACAACGTTATGCTGAGTCAGCACCGTTTCGCAGAGACCTTTCTATGTGAATGGTCAACTTATGTTGTGATTTAAAAAAAATATTTTTATTTTCTATCTTTGCTTTCTAATACGTTCTGTATTACATTGTTTTTTCTATTATTATTATATATTTTTTCACGTTTTTTTTCAATGTAATTGTTTGTGTCAATGCTTCTATTTTTCTTTATATGTTTAACTGTATGTTTCTTGCTCATCTGAGCGAATAAATGTCTCTCTTTCTCTTTCTTTTCTCTTTCTGAGGTGAATGAAATGCGGATGTAAATTTCATACAAGTTCATAGATTTATTTGGTGTTGAAGTTCCACGATCCCGAGGGGGACATAGTAAATAACGTCACTTTCTTTCAATAATTATCGAATAAAACCTATAATATTAAATATTTAAGTATCGAAAGCATGTAAAATTATTGTTTATTAGTTAATACAACGATACAATTCATAATTAAATATGA
Organism: Bedellia somnulentella; assembly: GCA_963576735.1. Classification (NCBI taxonomy): domain Eukaryota; kingdom Metazoa; phylum Arthropoda; class Insecta; order Lepidoptera; family Bedelliidae; genus Bedellia; species Bedellia somnulentella. Next base: position 11,197,592 of record OY755171.1, read on the forward strand.
TTTTCATACGAATAGTTGGGGTAAAACCGCTTCAAACCTGCGGGACATGGAAATTAGACGAGTACACGAAAAAAAAAAGCCCAAATATGGAACTTTATAACATTCTTTTGATGTTAAGTGCTGTCATCTACCTTTTCGGAATGAAATCATATCAAATAGAGAGTATTTCAAATTATTTTACACTATTGTTTTATAAGTTCACAAGAAGGCAACTAGATGCCGCTAACCGTATCTTAAAAATTATACTGTAGTGTTAGTACCTGTGACTTCTACGAGAGGTCGCTACCGTATTTTTGGTGACTTAATTTAACATTCATATTATGGCACGTTTCAAAAAAATGTACACCTCCACGAAAATGATAGCCAAAAACTAAACTATGATATCAATTGCTAGTTTTGGGCTCAAAATGTTGTCTGAGAGTTATAGTTTATGAAAATAGTTGAATTTCAGCTTAAATTGTCCAGCTAAAATTCTACTTTTAACTGATGTGATAGAAACTTGGGATCAGTTTGGTGACAGTGTAAAAACCTGTTTTTTGGAAATTGTATACGATAAATATGATTAAATTTACATCATTATATAACATAATTATCATTAGATTAAGTTATTGACAATTGTAACATTATGCCTGTCATGTTTAGAAGTATTTCTATACAATATATTTTTTAAAACTTATCAGTTGTTACCTGTCACTGACGTATTTTAGTCGATATATGTCACTGACAATTGTCATGTTGGTGAAATAAGGGCCTGGTGTTCAGAGTACCCCTGTTCTGCTTGGACTGTGCTCACGTGATAGGGGGTAGGTCTATCGCCGTTTTGTACGAATACACTGCCACATAACTAAGTACAACAGAACTTAGCCATGTGGGTTTCCTCAAGATGTTTACCCTCATCGTTAACAACCATGATCAATTAACCACACACACATTTTAGTAATAGACAAATTGGTGTAGGCCCGACCTGGGATTAGAACACTAGTAGTCTGCACGATAAGCGGTGTTCTACCCAATGAGCCATCACGTCTCGTATCAATTCCTCTACTAGCTTCCCTTCCTCTACTAATAATGTGGACGGTTCACATTGGGTCTATATATCTCTTTCACAACTTTTTTTTTCATCCATCCTCTGTATGTGCCCAAACCATCTTAACATTCCTTTTCGTCATCTTTCACACCTATTTGTATTTGAAATAATTTTTACTTTGGAAATAACCGGAGAGTTTCTTTTCACTCCATTCTTTTAGATCTCTCTTTATCTGATCTATTTTATTTTTCACAGCATCGCCTAAAATAACTTTAAAAGCCCTAATACCCTAAGTCACCTCTTACGAACTCTCACGGAAAGAAATGGGGAAGTGTTATTCTAAACCACTACACAGCAAAAATAAAATTAAATCTTATTTTTTTTAATTGCATAATATTAACGTAACCATCAACTATCTAAATATTATTGTATTCATATTCAGATTTAGTATATAGACACGTTTTTCAATACTAAAACAATTAAAAATCTATACTTTTGTTGTATCGAATAAACGAACGCAGAACCAGAAGGTAAAATATCTTTGTGGGGTCAAACTAAACTACCCCAGCCGTTTTAAGTATCCGCTAAAAATGACTGTTTACGTCTATTATTAGCCGGTAATAGGCCGTTATTACCGTATTTCATTCAATTTCATGACAAAAAACAGTGACATATTTTAAGGTTAAAATAAATTACAGTGTTCTTTACAAAGGCAACAAAACCATGTTAATATTCGCTGAGAAATTAATAATACTCGGCGGTCAGTTTTATCCTTTACGTAAGACGAAACAAAAAATAGAGCAAAATTAACTATTTCACAACAAAGAGGTAGACGAGCGCTCACAAGTTAATCACAGTGTATAGTTATTAGGATAATTTATAGCCGTTTAATATTGGTCAGACCGTCGACCATTTCGTTATTGATGTATACTTTTTTGACGCAGACGCCAGGACTTGCGTGTCGCGTGCTTCCGACGACTTTTTTACTAGTCCGTCCTCTCTATTTTCGGGGGTGGAACACAAAAAAAGGCTTTGTAACTACTGCCCACTGACTACCGGAATAAATTTTTGATAATTTCATAAATTATACAGAACGGGGTTTATCGGAATATAACAAGAATGCCGCAGGCTTGTGGCGTGGTATGTGGACTAGTATATTATTTAAGTTTTATACATTATTGTATCGTTTGATAGAATATCTTGTGACTAAGGTTTCTTGGACTTTTTGATTGACAAAAACTGTCACAGGTATTATTTAAATAAGTTATGATATTATTACATTCTGAAGTAAATGAAATGCTTATATATATTATTATTATGACAAAATATGTATTACAATTGGTTTAAATAAAATTAAAGGATATAATACAAATATAATTATGATGTAATGTTACCATCACAATTTTATCGACTGCTTTATGTGACAAGATAATTTTTGGGGTGTTTCGGTTGATTTTATTACTGGCAAGCGGATTTTTGCATGTTGTTCCTATAACATGCCTAGTATATGTTATCTCAGCAGTTAGAGGTCTGCCATCGGGAAAATCTATATCCTCCGGCATAGTTTGTTCAGTAGCTACCACAAAACATAGAGACTGATTTAAATATTTTTCATTTAAAATAAAAAATTGCAGAGTTATGACTTTTTAAAGATTCTTTAACTTTTACTATGAATGACGTCCGAGATCGCATAAATCAAGTAGTGAAATAAAAATGAAGCGAAATGTTGCTGATTACTAAACGCTTCCCGAATTTATAATCTCAAATGATATTATCACGATATTAATTTAAACACTGTTATGCTTGTCGTTATTTATGAATTAAAAACTGCAATAACGTATGTCTTTGAAAAATGATTAAAGGTCACTATTACAGTTTATTGTTAAAATAAAGATAACCAAAACTTTATTTTATTCCAATTTAAGAAAATATTGATAACTAACATAATATCTTTAAATAGTTTTGCAATCAGCATAACTTTGGTATTATTCGTGCTATAACACTTTGAATATCGAGTTCTGTTCGTGATCTTGCGCCAAAAAAAACAAAATGGTAAGCTGAAAAACTGATTATTATATATTTTGATAACTATGTATTATTTTACCTATAAATTTGGTGAAGTCAGTCAATAATAAGTCAGTAATAAGTCACATTCACCAATGTGTTTTTTTACGGAGATTGGAAGTGTCGTCGTGAGGAAACCCATATGGCTGAGTTGTAATAAGTTGTCTGACGTAAAGGTGCAGTTCAGAGATCGGCCTGCCCTATCACGTGAATGAACAAACATTTCCCGCAACAAGAAAAATATTGAGGGGAGTGCGATTATGTAAAAAAACGTTATAATCCAATATCAGTACAATCATAATTTAATTTAAAGGTAAACATCTTATTTAAATTTATTTATGCATATCAAGTTTAAATCACTCCTATGAGAGAAAGATCGAGGCTGTCTTTGATTCTTCATACTTAGGACGCCTGCCTTTTTGAGCACACTTACAATTTGGTCCATGTGTGTTCTCCGTGGTAGTCCTGTACTAACAATACCATACACACTAGCTCTATAAATCCCTTTGACCAAATTTCTATCATCCATCTTCTCTATGTGCCAATCTTTATCCTTATGTAATATTCAACATCTGTAAAAAGTATTTTATATCCATCGTTTTTAATTTATGGATAATTATTGGTTCAAATGTAAGTATATTCAATGAAATAAAATGAGTATAAAATTTAACAATTGATCATTTCTACCCAACATTTGTACGTAAAGACAACGTATGACAAAAGGATTGAAATGAAACCGATACACGAGAAACCAAGTCGGTAGCGGTTGTCCTAGATACTGACTACTGGCTACCGGCGACGCCGCACCGCCGGTAGCGCGACACCTCGTGTTAATCGATCAAGGGGCGCAGGCGCGGACACCCGACGACTCTAATTGTGCAGTCGCGCGCGCATCACCTACACCGCGAAACTTGAGAATTGCATAGCTACTTAGATCGTATCTAACCTCTAAGTCTGATACAGTTACTGCTGTTTTAGATGGTTTTGTTTCAATGGTTTGTCATTTGTTTTAAAAACTGTTGATAAACGATTTTAATAATTCGATCCATTTCATTACTCACATTGTATTTGATGCATAATATACGTACGATACGTATATATATTTATGTACGAAAACGTAGGAAGAATATATTTAGAATAGAAAAGAATAGAATAACTCTTTATTGCACATCAAACACAAATTTACAAAAAAAAACATACAGGTTACAGTGAGGTACAATTGGCGGTCTTATCGCTAAAAGCGATCTCTTCCAGACAACCTTGGGAAGGTGAGATCGGTAAATTAGTTATCTGGGTAGATGCACAAAACAAGCTTACTAATTGTATTAAATATTAAATAGTAATTAATAGTAAGTATTTAATAGGCTATGTTTTTCAAAAGCCATCTTTATTTGCATGTTTTTATATATGTCGCAGCCAACTGGACAAATCAGCCAGCTGACAAAACAGCTAGCTGCTTAATTAAACGCCGGATCCTAGTTAAAAGGCTAGCCCGCTAGTAAAATGAATTGTCGTCACCGAACGTCCAATCACCCGGCTGGTTGAATGGTGAGCCCGTTGGTTTGGGCTGACGTTACATTATTTTTCTGTTACAATTTGTAGGATAACTGTTTAAAAAAGTTTGAAATTATGGAAATTTCAATAAATAAATTAATACATAGTTAAAATTAATACATAAGAGAACTTTATATTTTTATATTCATGTTCATTATTAATAAGTCGGTACCTGTTTGTACTTTTCGTTACTGTGCCAAAGCTTTGTGCTTGTGCCATTTAATTGTTAATATTGTATTAAATGAATATAATTAAAGTATTGCCGACATAAGAAGTACCTAAGAAAAAATATTTTAGTGATAGTCACCCTAGATAACCAGACGGCGATATAACGTTCAGTCAAGTGGTTGGACGTTGTGTTCAACTAAATGGCTGACTGAAGTTTAGCCCTTTACTAGGAGCCGGCGTTTAATTAAGCGGCTAGCTGCTTTGTCAGCTGGCTGATTTAACCAGTTGGCTGCGACATATACACAACATTGAAGTGCTTAATGGCCCTAGTATGGCGCTTGTGCTTACTCAGCAGAGTAAACTTGTGATAAATTTATTTTTTAACAATTTCATATGAAATAATGCCTAATAAAACGTACCGATAAGAAATGAAAAAAATGCAGCCGAAAGAACGATAAAATAGCGTGTGTCATTCGGTATTCAGTACTCTGTTAATAAAAATCACTAAAAAACTTAAACTATGTTCTTAACTACATTCAGAGGCCAGCTAAATAGCTTATAGAATACGCACGCAAACAATTTAGATAAACTGTTCCAAAATACATCGTCCACTTCACTGTATCGGTATCTCCACACCTATGTATTAAGTATTTGAATTCGATCAAAATTAATTATCATTCTAACAATTTGAGCTACTGTTCAAGAATAGCGGAACGCTTTTTATAGATTCCTCAGAAGCCTTATCGCGAAGCTAGGCCCGAGGCCGATGCGCTCGGTAGCTGCCCGCGTCAAAAGTTTTTTGTCTCATCTCTGACAGATCAAATTAAAATAAACGCCCGGATAGACGTCCTGTATTCGGTTACGTGAGTGGTATGGGAACGCGGTAGGTGGGAGCGACTATGATCACTTTTTTATTTGGTAATAACATAGGGCCAAATAGTTTGGTGGCTACAACTACAGATATTAAAATTACTGCCCAATACCGTTTCAAAACCGGATTTTTGCATGTTTTAAACACACACTAGTTTCGCACACACTAAGCTACATATTACAGTGACAGTCAGCGAAGAACTATTTGAAGAGTATACTGTCCATCCAGTCAACTAATTATGCATTTTTAAATTGGCATCATGTCACAGTTTCTTGCTGCTAGTCAGGTTATTAAGTTATTTTAAAGCTATTATGAAACACCTATTTGTAATTCAAAACTAAAGCTAATAATAAGGTATTGGTATATATTATTCACATTTACTGATACCGATTGAGGGACAGTGCAGAATTTCAGAGTTAGAAAAAACTACTACACAGCATACAAACTAATTGATTAAATAAATCTGTTATAAGTAATATAATACTTTTTTGGATTGTAGTTTGTTTTTTGGATTTGACATATGTAAAACATACGACACAAAAATGTTAATGAGTTTCTAGATTTTTACAAACAATTTGTCGTGCTTGCCGAACTATAGTTAACTTAGTTAGTTATGGGTGGCGAATTTCTAATAGTAATAAATTTTACACAACCATTTAAACATATATTAAATTGTAAAAACAATTTGCAGCTGGAAATTGAGTGGGTGAGTGAATGTTTGAGGAACATAATGAAAAGTTCAAAAAGTTTAGTTTGTTCCATTCAAGGTTAAATTCTATTAATAAAAGTTTAACTTTCTTATCTTTTCTAACTTGTAACACTGGTGTAGGTTTTAATTGTATTTTTAATGTCATGACCATTGCAAGACATTGTTCCTCATTTTATTAAATCTTCAGTAATAAAAGGGAAATAAAGTATCATTACCCGAATACAAAAATACGCGCAATACATAAATACACACATATGCTCACAGCCATAAATCCTAAAAAGCGGTAGCCAGAGCTTCAGAGCTAGAAACTCCCTAGCCATAAACAAAGTACGCGCAATACAAAGTTTAAAACAAGAACTTTTGATCAAACCTAGGTACTTCAGTGAATTGCCGTTGCGATATGCCTTGTTTTCCTCGTAGGATTTAATGCTATTAGCAGATTATTGTATTTGTACTTTGCACTGTTATTGTAAACTTCTTGGCGTCGTCGGGTGTGAGTTTTAAAATTATTTGTGTAATCGTCTTGTTAATACTGAAGTAGTACTGTAAATATTAAGTAGGTAATGAATTCCACTTTTGTATTTTTATGAATTTTATAGCCTAACACAGAGGCGCATCATGTAAAATAGGGGCAGTAGACCTTGGTTTGCGTAAAAAAAGTCCCTTCAATAATACTATACAATACCTTGGCGCTGTGAAGAGTCATTTGTCTAATAACTTATCACAAAGTTATAGCTGAACAGAATAACATAATCCATCCAAAATTACATGCCGGTCAAACTCATAACCTTCCTTGTTGCTTCTTCGTAGTCAGATATAAATGTATATAAAAATTTTGAGTTACCTGAACTGACATGGCATATTTTATGTCCGAAGATTCTAACGCATGCTACTTGTAGCTTTTAGGCACTGAATTATCCGGCATATATATGATTTACAATTCAAGCAGACATATGGGCACCCAATATCGTTAAACGTCATAAGGAAACGCCACAAAAAAGGGCATTTCACAAAAAAATTGACAAATTATTGCCAACGTAACAGTGAAAACAAAAACCCATCAACAAATCGTTCGAGTGGAAAAGCTACCGTATTGGTAACCACATTCCGCATTTTTTCGGAATAGTAAAACAGGTGTCTTCGACAAAAATTTTGGCTCACCGTTGTTGGAACGTATAAATTGACATACCTATTTTGAAAAAAAATTATGATAAGGGTTGGTTTATTCTACATTTTCAACGCAAAACTGTAAATTTTTGTTTGTCATTATGATACAGACAGTACAGACTGTGTGCTGTCAAAGATTGAAAGTGTATTGTGTATTGGGAAAATTCATCCGAATTTCAAACTAACACGTGTTAAATGGACGATGTCACCATAAGACTGATTCTGTGAATAGGTTTACAGGAGGCCTATTATCTAAATGCTGCAGAGAATCATTTAGATTGAAATCGTGTATTAATACATCGTAGTTTGGGTACACACAAATTAGATAACGGGATTTTTACAAAATTAATTTGAGTTTTTAAAATATCAGCGCTAAAAATTTAGTGCTCCTTAACATAATAATTTAACCCTTACAAAAATATGTTTTACCTGTACCGTCAAAGTTATGTGTAATAATATTGTAATCGATTTTGAATATATATTATAAATTCAAAATCGATTAAAACATGCATCTATTTCGTTTTATTGAAACAAGAACAAGTTCAACCGCACCGAATACTTGAGCAGGAGCTAAGCGATATCCACATCATCAGGTTACAAACCTAGGCTACTGGATTTAACTGCTTCTAACACGAAACGCCATAAATACATTAATTTCATTAAAATTTCTTCTCTATTAGTATGATATTAAAGTTAATTTTAATCAACCATCCTAAAAGGACTTATACAAAAAAATGTTCAACACGAAATAATCGCTTGGGTGAGTTTAAGGAAATATGATACCGTATTAACCGCTGTACAAAAAGAAAACCAAGCACGACCGAAAATTGTATTTCACTCTCGGAAGCCTCTCGGTCATGTAATTACCAAGTGATAATTATGCCTCGGAAGTTGCAACAATATTTCTATCAAGATCGAATAAATAATACTTAATTTTGTTAATAATAGTGAGCGGTATGGATAGGCCGCGGGGTTAGCGGCTCGATGGAATGAGCGGGCGAAGCTGTGGTCGCTCGCGTAGAAACAGTGACGAGATGGTAGGTGACACCGTACGATTTGTTTAAACTAACTTGCGCATGAAATCATTGCCGGAGTCAGCTACTGATGCTTCGCTGGCCTACCTACCGCGGCATTCGACAGAAAAAACCTGATAGAGTCTGCCTCGAGGAATTCGGATTCCTTCGAGGCAAAAGCGTGAGTGTAATCGCACGTAACAATTTATTTAATTCGGTGCGATTATAATACGGATATTCATATTTACAAAGATCATCTGGTATGGGTCTATTATTAACTAAATAATACTTTGGTCGTTGCAAGGGTCAGCTCCGGGATGAGGTAAGGTCAAATGTTAAACGGAGCGAAGGTGAATCGAAGAGTTGTTTGGGCGCCTACCTGAGCGGGTTTCCATGAAGAAGCTCGCGTGTTGCCCTCCGCCAGCACACTGTAGCTACCTATATTACCTAACTAAGGTATCACTCCAAGATTAAGATCATAAATTCTTGTATACGGCTTCGTGCTCATTATAACTCTCTTAAACCATAAATCTCATGGCTCTTTGCACCAGCCAACCAAACAACTTATATTTTTTGAGTTTAAAGTCTAATTCTTGATTTAAATATATCGCTATAATTAATATTTAATGGATATTAAAATAGCTTTGTAGTGTTTTACTAAAATAGCATTACCCCATTTCTAACTGTGCGTATCGTGCGACTTAAGGTATAGGGGCTTTTTGAGTGAATTTTGGGCGATGCGGTTGGAAACCCATAACTTACATCCTTAATTTTACAATCTTTTTTCCCGTCAAAGTTCCACAAGTTGCTAAAAAATTACCTGTTCCGAAGCTCTGTCTACCCTTTCCAGATATTTATAGCCGTGAGTGTATTTATGTTGTTAGTTAAAATGTACCTAGATATTTGAATATACTGAAGTTACGGCCACAGCCCGGAAGACACAATCTCACATGGTGGACAGATTACTTGGTGAAAGTCGCAGGGACCCGATGCAACGGCCGGCCACTGTGGGGATCTGTAAGAGGCCTAAGTCTAGTGGGTGATTATAATATCTGATGTACTACAATAAAGTACAATTTTTAAAATCCTTTTATTGCCAGCATTTAGCTAGAGCTTCAGAATAAGAAATTCCTCAGCTCCTTTTGGAAGTTGAGAGGGGAAAAGAATGTAAGAAAAAAAATAATAAAGTTGTTTAGCATATCAAAACTGTGGCTTTGGTCGCTCTTTTAAATTCCCAGGACCTCGACAACAACAAAAGTTGTATATATCAATAAACACTACTAAGAAAATGGGCGTTTTAGTGCATATTATGAAATCTTTCAACCAACTAAATAAGAAAAAAAATGTAAGTTAGAAGTCAAAATATACCCTAATTTAAATCTTTACGCCATTGAGGAGCAACTCTGCTCTTAATTTTGAACAACTGCACCAATTTACGAAATTAAGAGAAATTAGTTTCAAACCGGTAAAATCGGCCAAATTCCTATAATTTTGAAGCTTATCCAGTTAGCTGAAAGTACCGTTAAATTCGGAAAAAGCTTCAAAGTAAATGCACGATTTTAAAGCCGAATATTTGCAGGTGGTTTAAGAATTGAGAAATGAATGGGGGCGCCTGTGCCGTACAATGGGGACTTGAGGAGTAGCCACCAGTTGACAATAAACAAGTTAGGCTGATCGTTTAGCGCACATTATTTGGCAACCGCAAAAAACAACACCTTTAGTGGTCAGCGATTTCCGGACTTAGCGCTTGGCACGTGCTTTCAATAAACATTATTGAAATATGTTTGATTCAGATATTTAGCAAAAAATTTCTCTTTTATACAAACATTAGAAGTATCGGTTTTTAATGATAAATTAATTGATCTCATATTATGGTTGGTATCATGTTGAAAATCATATTTTTATTTTTGTATTTTTAAAAAAAAATAACGCTGATTTTTAGGGTGCTTCTTCGGAATGTCTGAATGTTGGAGTTGAATAATAGTCACCTGTTGTCCTTAATCTGTTGTTTATTTGCAGTTTTCTTCTGAAAAACAGGGCCGGCAGACCAGTTTTAATCGTGAAGGATTGGCTACTCCATTTTAGGAATATTTTAAACTTGGTAATAGACTATATCAAATAATTCTTCAGTGAATTAAACAATTTACAATATACAAACATGAAGTCTTTTAATCTTTTCCACGCACTTACATCTTCATCAAAGTCAGAAAAAATATTCATCCAAAATAAGCAACAATATTTTTTATCATTTAAATGATCAAAGTCAGTAGCTAACTTGTTTAAAGGGCTTGATTGGAATTTATTATCTTTTTACATATGTTGATTGTTTGACCCTTGTAAAATATGATGGTGAGGTAAGCTACAGAGAAATATTTGGCTCAGACGCACCTGCGATGCGCCCGCGCCCGATTGTTATCCACCAAAGTGATGGGCCGTTGTAAAACGCTAACTCTTTATGATCGATGGGAGTGAGCCTAATAAAATTATACGTTTACTCACTTCATTAAACTCAAATCTGCTGAATAAACATACAAACAATGCACCTTTGCAGCTGATTCTGAATGTGTAGATTATCTATTCTGTAACAAGTTGTTTCATCGGTTATTAACGAAAGTTACAAAGATAAAGTAAACATTTTAACTAGTTTTGCTTACTATACTTTTATGAAAAAATAAACTAGCTATGCATCGAACTATATGCGTCCTATAAAATTAGTGAAGTGTCAATACATACATATATATACTCACGGCAATAAATCCTTAAAAGGGGTAGCCAGAGGTAAGGAATAAAAATTCCTCGGCCACTTCTGGAAAGTTTAGTGGAGAGAAGATGGTAAAATAAAATCCCAAAAATCCCTTAAAAGCCCAAATACCGTTAGTCGCCTCTTACATACTCCTACCGGAAGAAATGGGGTAGTACTATTCTAAGCCGACACTACACAGCTAGTAGTACACAAAAGTGTAAATCTGATTTCAATTTTCAACTACAATGATTGCTTAATGTTTTTGACAAAGTACAAAAGTTGAAGCCAAATGTAGCATTGCATGATACACTCCCTCCGCTCTACTAAAATATATTTTCAACTCAAACTCATAAAAATAAAAGTAAATAACATGCACGAAATCAATTTGTCCGCTATTTTTTCATTTACCGGGTAAAGGCAAATCAAAACTTTTAGATTCTTGGCAAACACAAACATTAAGGCATCTTTTAGGCATAGCAGAATATTGATATATGAACGTGAGCTCGTCGATTTTGTTTAGTTGCTGGTGGTTAGCAGCACAGGCATAAAATCAGCCGGCGTCACAGTTTTTTTAAAGTTAGCAGTTAAAATACTCTTCTACATAACCAACGCTGTGTTTTACTCGTGTTTATTGTTTAGTTTTTATATAGTTATATCAGAATTCACAAAAAAAAAACATTTAAATAATAATAGTGTATGAACATGACTCGGGCAGATCAGTAGGTGATGCATCAATTGTGCGCGGCAAGGGGCTGGCGTGCGTCTTCCAAAGACAGCTTTCAGAGGCAACGCGCGATCACTTGACTCGAATAGGGATGGGTTTTCATATTTATAAAGCATTTGCCATCAAAGCTATCGATAAAATATCAATTCGAATATAGAATAGTATTTTGAAATTTAAAAATACTAAATGGAAGACAAATAAAAGAAATTTAATTAAAAAACCAAGTAATATTGACTAGAGAAATCAATAGTATTCGTTTGTTGCAGTTCAATCACAACTAATTTTTGATCTGAGAGCTTCATAAATAATAATAAAGTACGATATCCAAAGTAATATACTGAACTTTGGTTATATGTATAATTGCCTGAATCTTTTGCCAAAATGTTTAAGCAAAATCAATAAGATTTTCAAACTTCGGCTTTCATCAAACTTATTTATTGTAATGGATGTATGATATACAAATCAATCAATGTAAATCGATCAATAAAAAAAATGTCCTTAGGTTAGCAGTGAATCTTAATTAGCCTAATGCACAACGTAGAATAATAGTGTCATATTAAATCAAAAGCATCTATGCAGAATGTTCACCTTTTTTATTCGTGATTAAAATTTAGCCGTGTAGTGTCGGCTTAAAATAACACTACCCCATTTCTACCCGTGGCTTATTAAGTGATTTTTGGGTTATGTGGCTGGAGACCCGTCACTAAAAACATTTATTATTAGTAACCGTGATAGCCCAGTTGGTAGAACACTCGGTTATCGTGCAAACGACTAGTGTTCAAATCCTGGGTCGGGCCTACACCAATTTGTCTTTTCTAAAGACATATGTGTGGTTAATTTATCATGGTTGTTAACGGTGAGGGAAAACATCGTGAGGAAACCCACATGGCTGAGTTGTACTTAGTCATGTGACAGTGTATTCGTACAAAACGGCGATAGGCCTGCCCCCTATCACGTGAGTACACTGTCCATGCAAAACGTGGGTACTCTGAACACCAGGTGACAAAGTCACGTGATGTTCAGAAGTATTAGTACCTCTGCCAACGCCTTCGGGGATATTCGGCGTGAACGTTTATGTTATTATGTTATGTTATGTTATGTATGTTATGGATTTAGAGCCGTGAGTATATGTATGTATTAAAATTTAGGCATCGATACAAAGAAAAATACTATCGTATACCAGCACATCACTATAATTTCGACTGGGCGCCTGGCATGCTTCGTGGAAGTCTGGACTCCTTGCTGTCACATTGACTTCTTCTCAAGCGCGCATGCGCGAAACTGCTGCCGACACCGACTGATTTTAGATAAACACTACTTATGACATGAACCAAGACTTTATTCTCACAAATTGATTTGAAACAGCGGCAGTTTCATATCATTGAATCGCATCTTTAAGTTACCAGTCCGAAGTAATTGTAAGGAGATCAAGAAGCCAATATAACATCCGATACAACATCAGCTAACTTGAAACACATTAATAGCTACTAGACTGTAAATATTACAGTTGCTCGCTGTCTATATAATTTAGACATGTTAGAATCAAAATTTTATGTTATAAATTAATCTGGTATCGATATTTAATTGCCCATGTTTTGTAAAAAAAGCGTCGAATCAAAAGAATTTTACATTTGACAGTGGGAACGAAACGTTTCTAACAATTATTACGCTAGCCGAGTCTATGATCAAGATAACCGATTATTAATCGCTGCTAATTACTGCTGGTGTTAGTTCGACCTTTATCTAGACACGATTTACCTACTACGGGTAACAAAAAATTTAACAAAAACCGTGAAGAAAGGTATGCGTCTGCTCGAGACCCCTTTCTCGGCTCACCTGCTGCTCGTTTCGCTGCCGGCGCATTTACAAACAAAAGAGTTCCGATATCACAGTTTCAGCGATAATAAGCGGCGATTGCAATAAATCCATTATACCGATAATATGTAATTATAGCACTGCCCGTTTTAAAAATCACATGATTTATTTGTTTTAAATGGTACGCAGTATTCATTAAAGTAATATTTATGTTAAAAGTCGAAGATTTTCTTGTGGTTGACGGTTGATTCTCACGTTAAAGGATAAGCGCAACGGATATAAGTGTCGGGGCGGAGAGTCGCGACCATAAATATGGAAAGTGCCGTCAGCCGCGGCTTTTGGGGATATCCATCATGCGTTCGGAGTGCGCATCGCATCCCTGCGGGCGCACCGACATAGACCTATACCACTCATGTATCTGTTAAATATGAGATCAACTATTTTTTATTGAGTCATTGAATATATGTTGTATTTTATAATTGTTATATAATAAGGAATCTGCCTCTACTTTGCGATCATTTCTATTGGTAAATGGCTGCATATCAGCAGTTAACAAATTTCAAAACGAAAAGTTGAGTCGTATTTCCAAACCATCGAAAATGTTAAATCAAATATATGATATAGATAGATAAACTAAGGTTAAGTAACAGGTTAGCAGTATCTATGGCATCTACATATAACTTTAGCACATTCTTTCTGTCAGTTTCCAAACTCTACATATTTATCCTAACGAGTTATCATTAAAAGGTAAACGGTATCCTGTGTAGTAACGGCTCGCAAACTTTGATATATGATGGCTACTAAAGGCAAAGTATATTAAATCAAACAGCTTACATTCGGTTAAACAATTCACTTAATTTCACTTACACTGTATATTGAAAATAAATCCTTCACACTTTTTGTCTTTCTTGCTGTAATACGAGGTTGTTGGGTTTTGCTTATAAATTTTGATGGACTGACAATTCAGTTAGGAGCTTATTCCATTACACTTTGTCGTTGCTGAATTCAGACGTCCTTCGAAGTTACTGCCGCAGACGCTTGTTATTTGTCTACTTGCTTTGTCTTCTGAACGTTATTCCACTAGTCTGAATTCAGATTCTGTGGCTTTCAGACGTCTTCATTCAGACAAATGGAATAAGCACTTTAGTGTCAATAAAAGATAGAAAAAGTAAATAATGGTTATTGCAAAATTAACTAAAAGCGCAGTGTCTGTCATTTTTAGTTGTGTCTTCTGTATAAAAACTACAACCAATCTGCAAGTCAACATACTATGATATTTGTATAGTCTTTGTTTGTAATATGAACCTTATTTAGATAAAATTAGTTATTAATACGACTAGTGCTCATGATAGAATTTTGTTATACTGTAAGATTTGATTTCTACACACTTTGTGCATAAAACAAGGTTAAATATGATTATGATTAGAATATTATACCATTTACAAATGATACGATATAAAACAAAGAGGAAAGAAAGCTAAATAGTGGTTTACGCAACTACGTTATTTGTTTTGTTCGTGTAATATAATGTGATGATGATTACAGCATTACGCTCGCAAAATGCGCATTGGGAATGAGCGCACAGACTATATAGTGTACAAAATGAGCGGCATGGTCGTGTGATGTCTAATTTGCGGTGTTTACGTTTATGACGTTTATAAATCAGATGCGTAAGCGCAAGAACGAGTCAAAGTGGAACGTTACCGGGGGGCCAACGATTATGCTCATATTTCGTGTTAACTTTAATAAATTTCGAACGAGCATTTTGTAACACTCTCTTTGCGATGTGGAACATACTAAAATTTTGTTGTCTTAAAAATATATTTTTGTTTCATTTCCGAACAGTTTTTATATCGAGAACACGCATGAATTTTCAAGTGTTTTGGTTGATATGTGGTTGGTAAAAGGAAACCTTATTGTAATCTATACTTATAATAAATCTGTAGAGAGGTCAATTCTGTACATGGAATATATTTTCAAAATAACTATCAGGTTGTGATAAGGGATCGATACTGATGCCAAAAATGCAATCAGTAAAATTTTTGTCTGTCTGTCTGTCTGTCTGTCTGTCTGTCTGTCTGTCTGTCTGTCGGTTTGTATGTTCCTTATGGAAACGAAAACTACTCGACGGATTTTAACGAAACTTGGTACAATTATTCTTCATACTCCTGCGCAAGTTTTTGTATACTTTCCAACCGAGTAGTAAAGGGGAATTTTGGGAAATTTTGGGAAAACGGGAGAAGTTACTCCATTTTTTAAGCTACCGTCGCGTGTGCAGCCTTAATGGTTAAACTTACATAGAAATCATGTATGACGGAAATATTCTTCATAAAATTATCTAAAAAAAAATCTTCGACAGTTTATGTCTATCTTTTACGGTTGGCTCACAATAACACGTGTATTTCCTGATAGCTTAGCAGTTCGGAACGTTCTGATTATATCTGTTTACTCTTACGTTTGCAAACCTCTCACTCATCCCTAATTTAAAAAAGCTAACATTATTACCTATTCAATAAAAAAAGAATCATAGAAATCGGTAGAGAAACACCGAAATTATACATAAAATAAGCCATCGCGCCCGTGATCAAAACCAAATCTTTACTAATTTACATATAACATACTAGATGGCGCCAGTAGTTGCATCCTACATCACGTAATGATTTATTGTTTAGTATAAGTACTTCATAGCGTTTTATTCCAAAATTTGCTATTAAACGGAAATACTGAACCGTTCATTAAAGCGCATTCAAAATCACCAAACTACACTGTTTAGGGAGTGCTATAAATTTAATAAATTGAAAACTTTGCGATGAATTTCACAATGCTTGAGCAGTGACTGAAGAAAGAAACCTCAGATATTTAAAAAAAACAACGCTACCCGTGCGAAGCTGGGACGATCCACTAGTAGTAGAATAAAAGTACATTGGGGGCATATCATAACATCTAAAATTAATTTATCTTAAGTCATAACACCTTAGTACTAATATGTCTTAATTTAAAATACCTACCTAAATTACAATATTTTATTTAACAAACTTTACGCTTGTTTGTTTTTTGTTTAATGTTTTAACTTTCTTCCAAGAATGCTTATAGTTGCGGAGTGAAAATGTTAGGTCTTACCTCTACATCTATATCTATACTTATAATAAATCTGTAGAGAGGTCAATTTTGTACATGAAATATATTTTCAAAATAACCATCAGGTGGTGATTAGGGATCGATACTGATGCCAAAAATGCAATCAGTAAAATTTTTGTCTGTCTGTCTGTCTGTCTGTCTGTCTGTCTGTCTGTCAGTTTGTATGTTCCTTATGGAAACAAAAACTACTCGACGGATTTTAACGAAACTTGGTACAATTATTTTTCATACACCTGCGCAGGTTTTTGTATACTTTCCAGCAGAGTGGGAAATTTTGGGAAAACGGGAGAAGTTACTCCATTTTTTAAGCTTCCGTCGCGTGTGCAGCCTCAATGGTTAAACTTACATAGAAATCATGTGTGACGAAAATATTCTTCATAAAATTATCTGAAAAAAATCCTCAACAGTTTATGTCTATCTTTTACGGTTGACTCACAATAACACGTGTAATTCCTGATAGTTTAGCAGTTCGGAACATTCTGATTATATTTGTTTACTCTTACGTTTGTAAACCTCTCACTCATCCCTAATTTAAAAATGGTAACATTATTACCTATTCAATAAAAAAAGAATCATAGAAATCGGTAGACAAACACCGAAATTATACATAAAATAAGCCATTGCGCCCGTGATTAAAACCAAATCTTTACTAATTTACATATAACATACTAGGTGGCGCCAGTAATTGCATCCTACATCACGTAATGATTTATTTTTTAGATTGTTATAATATAAATACTTCATAGCGTTTTATTCCAAAATTTGCTATTAAACGGAAATACTGAACCGTTCATCAAAGCGCATTTAAAATCACCAAACTACACTGTTTAGGGAGTGCTATAAATTTAATAAATTGAAATCATTTTGCGCTGAATTTCACAATGCTTGAGCAGTGACTGAAGAAAGAAACCTCAGATATTTAAAATAACAATGCTACCCGTGCGAAGCTGGGACGATCCACTAGTCAATAATAAGAGACAAATGGTTTACTTAGTATGGCTAGTGTAACGGTAATGATCAAGTAAGATTACAACCCGTGTGCAGACTTTGCGTAGTTATTGACCGCCATTGTAAAATTGTTATATTTATTCTTATTGTTTGAAACTTTTATTTGCAGTCAAGAGTTATAAAAGTCTATTGTATAGTAAGCATACGATCTTCTAATAGGGTCAATACCATTTGCTTTTTGATAGTACCAAGTTTATGGCAAATGAATTCATACTAGTTTTAACTATTTTGATTGTGTAGAGCCAGTTGATGTTGGTAAAGGGAATTAAACATTGTTCCTTTTTTAAATATAACTTATCTAGACCCAAGTATATGGCTATCTCGACTTTTAAATACTATATGATTTTAACTAGTTGCACTTATCGACACAAGTAGAGCTTCGTTTGGATTATACCTATTACTATACAAATTATTGCTAAAAATAAAATAATTTCTCTGTATAAAAAAATGTAGGCGGAGATTTGAGTACATGTTGAATTGACTTACTCATCTGTCATTTAATTCAAGTAGACATATCCTATATTGTCCTTTTTTATACTACGTTTGCATCAATATAGTATTCTTCTTCAAAAGCCGGCTATTGTTTCTAAACATTCTTATTACCGAAGACCTGTGACTCATGCCCTCTCCAGAACCTTCTAGCTAGAGAGTGATCAGTCAGTAAAAGCGGGCACACTGCCGCGGCACATGTTAACGAGGCAATTAATAATGTTTTGAGCAGTGCAACGTCGACAGAAGGTGAGGCCCCTATAAATCTAGGGCTCCATAGATTCCGCCATTATGCTGTCGATACTCGAACTCGTGCGCACGAACATCGCTGAATTACACTACTATTTACTGTCAAACTTAATTTCTTGATCGTGTCGAAAGTTCATAGCGTTGCGTAGAGCCTCTGTACTGGGAAGGGTGGATGTATGTTTGCGTTCGGTTTTGTATTTGTAATTATTTGATTGCGATATCTCAGGAACGTATTCAAAATTTAAGACCAACTTAATTAATTAACAACATTTTATCTTGGTTGACTTATCGTGGTTGTTATCGGTGAGGAAAAACATCGTGAAGAAAACCATATGACTGAGTTGTATTTAGTCATGTGACGATGTATTCGAAATAAAACTGCGATAGGCATAAATGACAAAGTTATGCGTGTCTTTTAGTATAAATTATCTCATGTTGAAAATACATCACGCTATTTACATACATATCCTCACGGCTATAAATCCCTAGAAGGGGTAGCCAGAGCTAAGGAACGAGAAATTCCTTAGCCACTTTTGGAAGTTGCGTGGGAAAAAAGATGTCAAAATAAAGGTTGTTGGTGATGGGTCTCCAATCGCATCGCCCAAAAATCCCCAATACCGTTAGTCACCTTTTACGTACACCCACCGGACGAAATGGGGTGGTGCTATTATAAGCCGACACTACACGCCATTTATAAAATCAACAGCTAGTTTTGAAGCTAGAAGATTTGATCATTTTAACACGAAAATAATCAAGAAAACCCGATTGTGAAAACATGTAAATTGTATTTTATATCGTTTTCAAGTCTTTGTACTCGTAGAAGCACTCATAAAAATAACTGGCCACCTTTATATTGATAATAAAACCTAATATGTACGAATGTATATTACATACATAGATACATATACTCATGGCTACAAATCCCTAGAAGGGGTGTACAGAGCTAAGGAATTGGAAATTACTTAGCAACTTTTGGAATTTAAGTGGGGAAACGATGGTTAAATAAAGTTTGTTGGTGATAGGTTTCCAACGGCATCGCCCAAAAATCCATTTAAAAGCCCCAATACCCTTAGTAGCCTCTTAGGTGCACCCACGGGAGAAACGGGGTAGTGCTATTCTAAGCCGACACTACACACCGAATTCAATCAAATTAATATTAATACATACATACATATACTCACGGCTATAAATCCCTAAAAGGGGTAGCCAGAGCTGAGAAATTCCTCAGCCACTTTTGGAAGTTCAGTGGGAAAAAGATGGTAGAATAAAGGTTGTTGGTGATGGGTCTCCAACCGCATCGCCCAGAAATCCCTTAAAAGCCCCAGTACCGTTAGTCGCCTCTTACGTACACCCACCGGAAGAAATGGGGTAGTGCTATTCTAAGCCAATATTAATACACACTTAATAAAATAAATATTAATAATATATATCAGAAATATCAGAATAATAACTCAGAAATTCAAATCCTTTCTACCTTTCAGGCTGTAGCAGGTAAAATAGAAATTTACATACATCTATACACACCTACATACTTCCAAAAATCATATTTCTTCTTTTAAAGTAGTTTAAATCGTATGTGACGCAATATAAAGTTATACTTGGTATAAATTCAAGTATCTACTCTATATACCAAACAAATGACTCATAAGATAACAAACTAAGCTTGAAACCGCATTAATGTAAAGTTATTGCTACAATTCCTAAAAATAATAAATGAAGCTCATAAGATAGCCGAGTTCTGAAATATTGGTGTTGCGTCCAAGTGTGGAGTGAAGCGTACGTTTGACGAGTGATTAGTTACTATTACTGGCTGGCATTTAGGATTAGTGTACTCTTTCTGTGATAAAATGTTGCGTACTGATCGCTTGTTAGGCTCTCTTGTTATGAGCACGCAGGGAGAGATTACAGTTTGATAATGTGGAAAAGGACAATTCTTTATTTAACTTAACAATCTTTTTAATAATTTATTTTTAACTCAACTGGTAAAGTCATTGTCCTTTGTGAAAAGCCACTCTTCCATTGTGATATAGGTTAACACTAATGCAAACTACCAGATAAAAGTACAAGATAATTTTCGTAATACTTTTGCTATTTTCTTGAATGCAGTGAAATAAAAAACGTTCGGAACTCAAACAGTAACTACCTATATAGATAAGTTTACGTGAAACCTTATAATTAAAGAAAATAAAATATTTTAAATATTAATTAAATAATTATATAACAAATATCTACGGAAATATAAAGTAAAGTAAGTACAACTTAATGACTTGTGGTATGGGATACTAACTCAAACGATATATTTAATATAATATAATACATATATAAATAACATTCAAGACTGAGAAACTCCATTTATGCTCATCACACAAATGTTTCCCTCAGCGGTGATCGAACCCGCGACCTCCGGACCTAGAAGCTAGTCACCTAACCACTAAGCCACGGACGTCGTCAATAATTAAACACCCTCTACTACTATTACTATTACTTCTTACTATTTTATTTTACTTATTATTTTATTATATTACTTCTTTCAGGAGTTATTTTTTTATGCAAATTTCAAGTGTAAATTGATGAGAGGATTTAAACGATAACACTCTGTGCGATACACAAGTTTTATTGTAAATAAAAAAAAAATACAGGCACAAAAATTAAAATGTTAAACAAATATGAGCTCTTTCTTATGTGTGCCGTAACGGAAATTACTGCTTTGATGTAAGACATTTTTATTTTGTGCCTGTAATTTTTTTAATTACACTTAAACTTGTGTAACGCACAGAGTGTTATCGTTTAATTAAACCCTCTCATCAATTTACACTTGAAATTAGCATAAGAAAGTAACTCCTAAAAGAAGTACAAAAACCACCGGGTTCCTAATAATTTCCTTACGCATAAAACATATGATTTTATTTAACGTTCTCCATACTAACTGTGTCCAAAGACATTAAAATATTGCCACAAATTTATTTACATTAGTACCGTTTCTTAGCACGTGGTTGTCTTCAGACATCAACAGATATGCACATCGAGTGTTCTGATAAATAGCCGATAGCCAAATGTAAATACGATTGAGCTTTTGTTCAAAAAGCTTGGGCTCGCGCCGTTTTGTTTGGGCACGAGCACCCCATTCACCCGTACGATGCCCTGAGGTTCTACGAGATGAGATTCATGACTCTTTTGTATGATTTGATTCATTAGATTTAAGGTTTATTGTTAGCTGGTACACGTCGTTAGGCGAACGATTTCAAAGGTACTAAGAACTCAGGCATTTGAGATATGTATATAATTTGAATATTGGTGGTGACTAATTCGTAAACGTAAAATAGACAACGTTTTCCTATTTATTAAATAATGGAAATAGAAAATGTAGAGTTTACTCAAATATGACTGCAGGTTCCAATAATAATCAATAATCTAATTTTAAATTACAGCCGAGTCGGATTCTCGGCTTAATGAACCCTGACTTTAATGACTCACATGTGAAGTCCAAAAATTTCTCTATTTTTTTTGCAATAAGAATAATAAAAAAAAATGTCATAGAGTTTTTGTTACATTATGACAACAGGGTATAATGGTAAAGTCACATTATGAAAATATGGATTTATATGCCTAAATTTAATGCAATAAAAATCACCTTATGAAAAAGTTAAGTTTAGAATAACTCTATATATATAATACTGTGTAGTGTCGGCTCAGAATAACACTACCCCTTTTCTGCCGATGGGTGTACGTAAAAAGCGACTAACGGTATTAGGGCTTTTAAGGGATTTTTGGCCGATGCGGCTGGAGATCCATCACCAACAACCTCTACTTTACCATCTTTTCCCCACTCAACTTTCCAAAAGTGGCTAAGGAATTTCTAATTTCTTAGCTCTGGCTACCCCTCCTCGGGATTTATAGCCGTGAGTATATGTATGAATGTATGTAGAATTACTCTTGGTGATGCATTAAAAACAAAATGATAATGAAAAATAGGATATAATAGTTTATATTTCTATTGGGTTCTAAAAATTATCATGTCATTACATCCGTGTCATTAAAATTTTATGATTTTTTAATGAAATTTGATATAAATCACATAACTATTCAAAACTATTTTGATTCTTTTGACCCACATTTGTCCCAAATCTTTCACTCACCCTTTTCGTCCATGAATGAGTAACCCGACTGGATATTCATTCATTGTTAAATCTTGTCATTGTACTCAAAGATTATGCGTTGTACAAAGGATCTATTAACTGCTTCAGAAGTTCATAGTATTTTTTATGGACAAAATCCTTATTCAAAACGAAGATCTTTTGTTGAAGTGTTCTTTAAAAGTGAATTCATGGGTTCCGCTGCGGGCTCGCTTGTCTGTCCAAGGTGTTGATCTTATTATACAAGTGTATTTTGACACATTGCGTCGCTTTGTTTATGACTTTTAAGCTATATATCATAACAACTTTTCTGTTACCGGCAACTGTGGCTTTGTGTGGCTTCGGATTAGCTTTGAGATTTGATTTATTGCGTGTTTTGTTGAACGGAATGCGACGCGTCGACTACATTTTTTGTGAACATTCATTAATTTAGTATTTAAATTATATTTTAAGATCATATTTTTTATTACTCAATCAAACTTATATTTTTTTCATTATATTATATTATATTACTGAATTTAGTTTGAGAGATTTTAGTCTAGATTATATGTCAAACCTTTAATCTAACTTAATATATTTCTACCAATCCAAGATTTGTTTAAAATAATAATAATAATATTATGGGGTCCAACATTTTGGTGGTGGCTGAAATAAACAGTTAGTACTTCAGCGGAATATATAATGGAAAACGAAAAAAGCAAAATTTTAACAAAGCAATAGTATATTAATATATTATGCTGTTATTTGACGTGATGCTCCGGGATCGTCTTATAAATCGATGTCAAATAACACTCAATATTTTTGTTCCGCAAGCGAGAGGCCGCGGGATAGACCGTACACCGTACAAAAACTTTAATTTATAATTATTTTAATAGTTGGCATGATGTGTTCTTCTAATAATAGCGCAGGGATAAATTCAATTTATAATATTTATGTCACTTACAGAAGCTGTATAAGACATCGAAGAAGATCGAGTATTTGAGTGTTTCAATGTTATTTGAAATACATATTCATACATACATACATACATATTCTCACGCCGTTAGTTCCCATTGGGGTAGGCAGAGACTATCGATCGCCACTTTGTACGATCCTAGCAAACCTCTCTAGCTTCATTCACATCCATCAATCTTTTCATACATGCTCTTTTATTCTTCGTACTTCGGACACCTGCCTTTTTGAGCACATTTTCTATTTGATCTAAATGTGTCCTCCGAGGTCGTCCTCTACTAACATTACCTTCCACATTGGCTCTATAGATCTCTTTCACCACTTTACCGTCATCCATCCTCTCTATGTGCCCAAACCATCTCAACATTCCTTTTTCTATCTTTCTTACAATATCATCTTTTACACCACACCTTTCACGAATCACATCATTCCTCACACGATCACATAACCTTACATTACAAACTTTTCTTTTTCTTTTCAAATACATATTCCTTAAGCCTTATTGAGCTGACTCTTACAATATATTAGGTAGGTAGTAGGCAGACCTTGATACATACATACATACATATACTCACGGCTATAAATCCCTAAAAGGGGTAGCCAGAGCTCAGGAATTAGGTATTCCTCCTGGGGTAGAGATGGTAAAATAAAGGTTGTTGGTGATGGATCTCCAACCGCATCGCCCAAAAATCTCTGAAAAGCCCCAATACCTTTAGTTGCCTCTTACGTACACCCACCGGAAGAAATGGGGTAGTGCTATTCTTAGCCGACACTACACAGGTGGATAATTACATGAGTATAAAGATTCAAGCGCTTAAGCAATTATTAACTAAGATGAAAACGTATGACATAATAGAAATATTTAATACTTCACATAATTCTACAACAAAAGCAAGACTGTGCATTTTTGTATACCTAAACCTTAAGTATACAAAACCTATTGTGGACTTCAAAAGCATTAAGCAGTTATTCTTCAACTCATTCAAGACTATATAACAATAAAACTATGTAAGCATAGTAACCACATAATATCCATTGCCACCGATGGTAATCGTGTGCGAGTGGCCCGCCATTATGTACTCGGCCCCTAATGCTCAGTCATTGGTGAGCTTGCCCTCGGAGAGCCAATTATCATTTTATTGCTATCTGTACATGCCCCGAGTGCGCCGACGTTCAATTGAACTCCGGTATTTTAATACATTATGTAGTTTTGTTGTATAATGTTTAATTGCCTCGGTTTGATGTTTATAAAGAAGCGATTATTATAATCCATATGATTATTTCGTTATCTTATTATGTTAATATGGGTTGCATATTTGACGTGGGTACATTTATTAGATAGATTATAAACATGTTTCTCAAAATATTCAAGTACCACCAATTATGCCATTCGGCAACAAATATATCGCAACTTTACTTTATGCCCGTTAACGGTTCAAAGTCGAGATGCATTTATAAAAAATAAGGCTCTTGCAAATTTATTTGATAAAACCGACACCAAGTATAAATTCCGTAGATTGATAGGAGCATCACACACCAGCCATCCGAAGCAACATAAGGCAATGGAATCCAAAAACGGTTGTAATTACCGGCAAGTAGATGGAATACGATAAAGATTTAATTTGTCCGTTGATACGCTGTGTGTTTTCACATGGCATTTTAAACAATAGCTACCTACTGAGTTGCGTCACTTATCCTTACATCAATATACGCCTTTCACGAGGAACGCCCGCATTACTTATGTATACTTTTAATTACTCCCAGTTTAATGATGGCACGGAATTTCGGTTTTTAACTCATGAATTTAATTTGATTTGTTCGCCTATTCTATAGTGACCAAAATACCTTGTAAGATTTTAATAAAATGGTAAAATTAACATTTATAAATCTTGATACTTATATGTGCCTTATTAAATGTGCAAATACTTCACTTCGTATAAATAACTGAAGAATTACCTAATTAAAATTCAAAAGTTTGTGACACAAATTGTTAACTCTATTTTTTCTTATGAATATACTCGATTGACTTCCATATATTTATTTTTCATTTATTTACCGAGATTCTACATTGAGAGAATCTTTGATGAAATGCTTAAGAAGAAAGAAATGATGCTCACACGCGCCATTGACTCTCTGACCAAACAGTATATACCCATTTTTTATTCCTAATTAGTTCAACAGTTTAATAATAACCGATGTATATAAATATTCTTGAGATGCTGAAAAGACAACTGAACATAAAGCAGTAATGTTTTTTAAAATATAAGAATAAATACTCAACCAAAAAAATAATACTAGGAAAGATAAAGTTACATTCATTAATTTTAATTTGAAAGCGAAAAATCTCGTAGGCATAACTATTGACTAAAACAGAAAAATCTACTAGATGTTATGATAGCTAAAGTTAGGTCAATTAGTAAGGCTTAAAAGGAGTGCCGAGTGCACGGTGTGCGATCCGTGACGAACGCCGCCGCCGCTATCAAAGAAAATGTGTAATAATCTACTAGCCACGGTACTTATTATAGTGCATTACTTGAATTAATCATATTCTTATCTTGTTTTCTGATCAATTAAGAAACGAAAACTTTAATAAGTATAAGAGTTTGTCTCAGGAACATACAGGAAAATGTATTTACATTTGGCACTAGACACAAACGATTTCTCACGTCAATAAATTTTAAAGTCGATTTTAATACGAGACCTGTTTTATTCAAAGCAGCATATACATTGCTGTTTTTTCATATGAGTCTTAAATAACATAAAATATATAAATATTGAAATCAACTCATGGTATCCACCGTAGCGATAGAGTTCTCTCTTTCGTGATATTCTGCAATCTCGTGTTCTTAGTATCCACTTATCACATAGTCAGAGTATGCAGACCATAAGGGGCAGAACAATTGCCACTTTATATTACGGAAACATTATGACCATGATATTTATTTGCGAATACTTGTTTTTGGCTTAGTTGATAACTGAATTTGTAAACACTTATTGTATTATTTACCTGTAAGTATTCCGAACTAATAAATAAATAAATGATGTGTGAGTGCTTCTTTCCTCTTAATCCCCTTACATGTTACGATGTTGGTAACTAAATCACACAAAAGACTTTTGAGAACACTAATACATACATACATACATACACTCACAGCTATAAATCCCTAGAAGAGGTAGCCAGAGCTAAGGAATTAGAAAATTCCTCAGCCACTTTTGGCAAATTGTGTGGGGAAAAGATGGTAAAGTAAAGGTTGTTGGTGATGGGTCTCCAACCGCATCGCCCAAAAATCCCTTAAAAGCCCCAATATCGTTAGTCGCGTCTTACGTACAGCCATTGGTAGATACGGGGTAGTGCTATCCTAAGCCGACACTACACGGCAATATACCATTACTAAAATTTTGGCGGTAAAAAATATTTTAAAAAACGTGGCTATCTATGCACCCTTCGAAGTAGAGTTTGTTTAAGTTAATTCTAATGCTTTGTCAAAATAACGCAAGGTGCATCATTCATATGATTAGCAGCTTGTCAAAAACGAGTTAAGGTTACTTAATGTATTCAGATTAAAGCAAAGGGTTTGATCCGTCCAATTCATATGAATTATTAAAATACTTTTAGGCACATTTTAATAGCATAAAATTTAAAAGGTGAGCAATCAAAGGGTAAACGTAAATCTATATTCGCAGCTATAGATAAAAAAGGGTGGTAGCCATTGATTTATTCTTCATGAGGACTCATATAACCACTTGCTCATGATTTCGCATCAGACGTTAAAAGAAAATCTTGCTCGTGTGTTACTTTAACTTTTTTTTTAAATTAAATTATAAAAGTAGTTACAGTTTGTCGTCTTTAAAATTAACTCAGTATTGTTAATTAACCCTGACGATCTATGCAGTAAAAGTACAGAATGTAATTGAAAATTGAAAAATCGGTTCGATTCCTGGTAAGCAAATTATCGAAATAAATATTGTATTTTCTTATTAAAAATAAAGGAATGTATCATAAGCGGAAAGGGAATCATTATGGGAATGAATTCAATTCTTTATCTTTTGTTTTATCTTTATCTTTTACAATTTTGATTCGTAAACAAAACGATTTACTTGAGATAAAATTTACAAAAAAACAGCAGAATATCCATAATAATAAGATATATGCAGTTTTATGTTAGTGGTATGACTTTGCGTAATGCCATGATAACATTGTGTTTTGTTCAGTAGTGGTTTTGAACGATGAGCTTTCTGCTTTTATGAATTATTATTTTAATGACTTAAAAAAGTCAGGGCTTTTCACAAATAGTCTTAACTGTTTAATTAAAGTTGTTTATTGTTATATAATGAACAAATTAAATTAAGCTAAATAAATTTGGGTCAGGTGAAACCATAATGCAAATGAAGAAGGACCTAATTTATGCAGAATATCAGAGACGCCTTTATAAAAAAATATGCATCTCCTTACCACTTTGTATATATTTATGCTTATGAAGTAATTGTAAAAAGTTTGAATGGAAGTGATGATTGCAAGCAGATAAGTTACCCTCAACTAAACAGCTACAAATGGCTGTTGGAACATCAGGGGTGCTAAATCGACCAGACAGCGTATTAACATATCAGTTTTACATTTTTTTACATAATTATCCACCATATCAAGTATAATTCCTCTTTACTTATGAAATTTACAAGACGCATAATCAAAATGGTTTCTAATTATGGAGGAAAAGAAATGCTCTCGGCTGTAATTAGAAAAATCATTGAGTAACTGAGATAATTTAATCAAGCTGTCACACTAGGCGTCATTCAGAAGAAGGCTAGAAAGTATAAACCAACTTTAAAACACTTAATGTCTTGTCTCTAAACCTTTTTTATGCAAACTGCATTGAAGTGGGCAGACTCTCACCCTTTGTTTT
Source organism: Bedellia somnulentella (assembly GCA_963576735.1). Classification (NCBI taxonomy): domain Eukaryota; kingdom Metazoa; phylum Arthropoda; class Insecta; order Lepidoptera; family Bedelliidae; genus Bedellia; species Bedellia somnulentella. The sequence goes on from OY755171.1 coordinate 11,226,316, forward strand.
CATTCATCAAACTTTTCATAAGTGCCCGTTACACTGCTACACATTTCTAACGCATGTAACTTAAAATGCTATACATATTTTCACTTTATTGTTTAATACAATTCGTATATTGATTGCTCACTACAAAACGCATTCAAAAGCTTGATTACACGTCTTGCAATTGTTGTAACAAAATTTATGAACTCGTCTTTGTTTCCAAGCAGTTAATTAAGCTAGCGTTTTTGTAAAATAACTCTATTGCGAGTTGCGACAGTGCAATTAAATATGAAATTGTTTCCTGTAAAAATGAACTTGTTAGCGGTAAAGTAGTGCACATTGTCATGTCGCGTTCACGTGAACACCATCAGATAGCGCCGCAGTCAATCGTCGGGATTACACTTGTATGTCGCGACGAGCTCGACAACCCGCGACACACGGTGACCTGTCATTATCCTTATCTACTCACAGCCGACGTGCGTTGCGCTTGCGTGCTAACCTTGCTAATAATCCACAATCATTATACTCCTTTTTACTCACGTTAATATAATAGCTAACTAATCGTTACACACGACAAGAATTGAAAAGTAACTCCAAAATACCTTTTTCAACGCCGTCGATCAGATAACACTTGTTAAAAATTTACTGCACGCGTTCCACATTTTTCTTGCAACGTTCAACATTTTTAGTTTCATCATATGCAAATGTCATATCCCCTCGCTTAAACTTATCTAGCGTATCATGGCTCTTAAAGTAAGGAGTTGACTCGTTTAAAATTCGTCTCTTGGTAACGCTAATATGCAAATTGTGCCACGACAGTCGAATACAAAAAGCTCGAGCGCGGTGGCAGCAAGTAAATCAATCGATCAACGCCGGATATACATGTAGGAATACGTCTTCATTGTGTTCATTAGTGTCGTGCAGGCAGCGGGCTGCGGCTCTGGGCTCTCTACACCTGCCTGCTTTTGTACTTCTATACGCTAAGGATCAATGACTACAGAAGCTTGTATCTTATTGTGTTATTTTATTAGTTTGCTATAATCTCATCTGTATGATTTGTTAAATATAATTTTAATGAATTTACTGGTTATTGTAAAAAAATATATTTTTCATTGACTCCAACTCAATAACAATCTCTTAAACAAACCAATTATATTAATTGTCTTTTGGAGTTGTAGACTTTTAGTCCTATTCGATGAAATCAAATTAAATATTTTATGATTCTGGACACTAATCTTAAAAATATATTACTACTAAGAGAAGATTACTAAATTATTGATCAATTTTGTGGTACAAAAAACTGTTGCATGTCATACATTTTGGCGCCTTCATTGTTAAAAGAACCAATTCAGATCAGTGCCGCATATAAGTGTTTCCAATAAACAATGGGGCCTATCCATTGTTGGATGCCGGCGTCAAGCGGAACCCACCGATAATTTAAAAACCGCTAAATATGAGCCCCTCCACTGTGAAATTTACGGGATAGGAGTCTAAAACGGAAAAATAAGAAACGATTTGTGGTTTCACCGTTTGATATTTAATTAGGGTAAAATGTTATAACTGCATACGTGTCGGTGTTTTTTTTTAGTAATTGTGTAACTATAACTGTGTAAAGAGGGTCATATATTTACTTCTGCCTTTCCTTGAGATATAAACACTAGGTTTGAATTGTCTTTATGTTTTATTAACTATATTGTATTGTTTAAAAGCCTTCAAATTCAAATCAGATAGTGCCTCTAACATATTGTCTGTAACTTAATGAAAAAACATGAAATGCTGCTAACTTTAAACTGACCAAAAGTTAAACCCACGATTAAAATAAAATCTAATGGTAAGAAACTGTATTTCGTTGTTAATAAGCTTTGTATTTATTAACCTATTAAAAAAAACAGAACTTACTTAAGATAGTCGATTATTAGCAATCACAAAATCTAAACAGTGTCATATTATATTATTTATTGTCAAATCATAAAATAATATATTATAATAAGCCATATTCGACACTTTACATTCAATGCTTGGTCAAAAACATTGCAATGCTACAAAATAAAACCATGATTAGTTTCCAAGGCTAAACGATTTCTGAAACACGAATAAAAAGTCGCTTAACTGCATAACAGTACCTGTCATATTTTGAACGAATGGCATAAAAATAAAGAGCATTATGCAAATAATTGCGCAAACAAAAAGGCTTGCTCGAAATCCCACGGAACTTAATAAACTTAGTAAGAAACTTGCAAAGATCATTTGCCCTTGTCATTACTCTGTCCTCTCCACACAATACACGAAGTACATTATAATCAGTTGGTTCCCTAGTCAAAGCGTATGTAATTTTCGTTTTTGAGAGAAAACCGCAGGTAAGATAAATTCTTGCGATTATAAAAATGAAAGGATTCTCAGCATAAAAACATTGAACGTATTAATCATTGTTGGGTATTTGTTGCATTCAATACAATGTTTTACAAAAATGAGAAATTTGACGCAATAATCATTATGACCCAATGCTTTCGGGCAGTGAAGAAACAAGTCTGTCTGTACACATTATTTTTTGCAAAAAGTTTTTAAATTTAATAAATAATCTAAATAAACACTAAACATATATTGGATTACTTGATTGGATTGAAACTAATAAAGTTAAGTTACTATTCACCAGCCATTATGGTTTAGTAAACATAATACTCTGATCAAAGTAAAAGTTTTGCAATACTTTTGATTTGCATTAATTTCTTTTTGATAGTATTTAAAAGACTAGATAAGCACGTGCATTGGTTTCACTCTATGAGGATTCTAGTGCATGTGTAAGAGTAAACGGGGAAAACACTTTCTGGTTTGGCATCTCTAGGGGTGTCCGACATGGTTGTGTTGCTTCTCCGTTGCTCTTGAATTTGTTCATGGATGACTGTTTGACAGAGTTGCGTAAAAGTGATTATGGACTAAGAATGGGTGGGTTCATTGTTAAATGCCTCTTGTATGCTGACGACCAAGTTCTACTTGCATCGTCGGCGGAAGAGTTGCAAGAGATGATGAATATTGCATGTGCGTCATTTGAAAGAAAGGGAATGAGAGTGAATGTGGATAAAACCAAAACCATGGTTTTTGAAAGAGAGGATAATATGACCGAATACGTGATTGAGATTAATGGTAAGAGAGTGGAATAAGTGAATGAGTTTGTATATCTGGGAAGTATGTTTACTAGATATGGAAAGTGTGTTGAAGATATCGAGAGAAGAGTGAAAAAGGGTAATGCGATTAATGGAGCACTGGACGGTTTAATGTCGAGTCAATCGGTGTCCGAAAAGGCCCGAATGGCTGTGCATGATGCTGTTCTTGTTCCCACGCTTATGTATGGCAGTGAATGTTGGGTGTGGCAGAAGAAGCATGAAAGTAGAGTAAATGCAGTAGAAATGAAGTCCCTCAGAAAAGTTTGTTATGTAAGGTTATGTGATCGTGTGAGGAATGACGTGATTCGTGAAAGGTGTGGTGTAAAAGATGATATTGTAAGTAAGATAGAAAAAGGAATGCTGAGATGGTTTGGGCACATCGAGAGGATAGATGATAGGAAATCGGTAAAAGGTATCTATAGAGCTAATGTGGACGGTAATGTTAGTAGCCACGAAAGACACACTTAGACAAAATTGAGAGTGTGCTCAAAAAGGCAGGCGTCCGAAGTATGAAGAATAAAAGAGCATGTTTGAAAAGATTGATGGATGTAAACGAAGCAAGAGAGGTTTGCGAGGATCGTAAAAAGTGGCGATCAATAGTCTCTGCCTACCCCAATGGGAATTAACGGCGTGAGTATATGTAAGATGTTGAAAATTTTTTTGAAACTTTGGCTTATATTTAAAATAGCTTTTTGCCCGCGACTACGTCCGCGTGGACTACATTTTTTGAATCCGGTTTACATCCAAAATACCAAAACAATATCTTAACTTCTGTTTTTTTTTATATTTATATTCCCGCGGGAGTTTTAATAGATATAAAGAACATTGAGGCTTTTTAAGTGATTGTTGGGCGATGCAGTTGGAGACCTATTTGACTACCTTTACCCCATTCAACTTCCAAAAGTGGATGATGAATTACTATCTCTGAAGCTGTGGCTACCATTTTTTGGTATTTATAGCAGTTACTATATACCTACTCATGATTGATTGACAGATGCATCTATATTGCATCAAGTTTCAAATTTCTGGATACAGAAATGTCAATAATCTCTGTACTATATTTCAATCCCTTAGGGGATGAGTTCCAAAAAACCTTTTTAATTGTTCATAAGAATCATGAAACAAACCATTTTGTACCAAGTTTCTATGTTCAAAAATGGGAATATCTTCAGTAAGCATGGTTAGCAGTTTGGCGCTGCGGTGTCAGCCCGGTGCTGCCCCCTACGCTGAACGTTGGTGATGTGTGAAAGATTGCAGCCAATCAGTTTTAGATGGCGGTACTAAATTAAAATTGAGATATGTGCTATTATTTACAAACTATGTATTCTGAGGCTTAAACATAATATTAATTTATACGTAAGTATAGCATAATATATCTACGGGAATATTATTTATAAAAGTTAAAAACATGTTCTCAGACCTACCAAATGAATACGCAAAATTCATACAACATACTTTCAATTATCTTTATTCATACATATTCGCATAGTTGAATGTGAAAAAGAAGGAATAGTGCTAAGTGCTTTCTATTATTCTAAGCTAACACAAAAGCACAAAAAAAAAGCAAAAAGATTGTGATCCTCGAGATTCGAACCTGGGTCTCCCGTTCAATTAGTTTTAATCAAACGGTATACCACTACGCCACGAAAACGTTAAAGTTGTCTTCAAATGTTTGATAGGCTATACTCGTACATCTAGTAGTCATACTATTGACGAACAATTAAATGGATATTTATTTTGATGAAAATGGATGAAACCCTTATTTTTCCAAAAAAGACTCATGATCATGAAGCAAAGGTCTGTGCATCTAAGCTAAATCTAATAAAGAAGAGAAATAAGTTCTTGCCGCTGAACAAGAGGGAGGCGTATGTCATACAGCAGCGTCGCGCTCTCGAATTATGGGAGATCCATACCGGGGGTCCATATTGGCTCATACATACATATGCTCACGGCTATAAATCCCAAAAAGTGGTAGCCAGAGAATGTTGATAGGGGACAAGATGGTAGAAACAAAATATCATCATTTCCAATTTGCATCGCCCAAAAACCACTTAAAAAGCCCTTTAGTCGCCTCTTACGACACCCGAGGGTAGAAAGGGGTAGTGATATTCTAAGCTGGTACTACACGGCTCACAATACATTTAAAATCCTATTCATTGCTAAACTAAGAATTTTTGTTCAAATTCTAACTCTTAATAATTTTTGTCGTTATACTTTTTTATCGTTGATTTAAATTATTACGAATAACATAATATCCTAACTCATAACATACAAGATGAGGTCCCTCAAAAAAGTTTGTAGTGATTGAATAAGAAATAGTGTGATTTGTCAAAGGTGTGGTGTGAAAGATGATTTTGTCGAAAAGGTAGAAAGGGGTATGTTAAGATAGTTAGAGCACATTGAGAGGATGGAAGATTGTGATTGGTAAAAGAGATTTATAGAGTCAATGTGGAAGGTAATGTTAGTAGGGGACGAACACGTAAGATGCACCTGGAAAAATAGAGAGAGAGTTCAAAAAGGCTGGCGTCCAAAGTATGAAGAATAAAAGAGTATGTATGAAAATATTGATGGATGTAAACGAAGGTTTGCCTGGATTGTATAAAGTGGCGATCACAGATCTGTATTTGAATAGATAACGCAAGTGTCATTTCTTGTATAGAAACCAAGCGTGCGATTATTTTTCCACCTACTGTGACGTCACATGAGCAATTTAGTGATGGGAACTCCCCGTCAGCGCGTAAACGATTCAATCGATTATATTCGAGTGCATCGACAGACGAATGATAAATTGACAGAAGAATGATAAATCTAGAATTATACCTGTTTTCTAATAACGCTATTTTCTCATGGTCTCATTTTTATTCTGAGCAACTCTACCTACATTATTTTCCTCCACCACTACATTTTCTCGGAGAACAACGATCTAAATCAGTGAGATAATGAGTAAGTTAGTCAGTGAGTAGTTCAGTAGCCTTTATTATTATAATAACTTGTCCTTATTGATAACCTACCGAATTAACTAGTTTTAATAATTTGTTCTCGGAAAGTTACGAAATGATTTAAAAAAACCCCGAGAAGAAAATTTATCTACAAAAAGGAAAGCCAGTAGAAGGCACTATGACAAAATATAATACAACCCTGAACTAATTCGGAATTGAAAAAAAAAAACAAATACTTACTTTAACTTGTAGAGAAGGAAAAATAATAAAGTATTTTTTTTCGTTGTCTGTTTTTCTGCAGGCTGTATCTCATAAACAGTGATAACTAGAAAGCTGAAATTTTCACAAATGACGTATTTCTGTTGCCGCTATAACAACAAATACCTACAAGTAAAAAAAGGATTTTAAGGGGGGGCCCCTTACAATAAACGTGTTTTTTACCGTAATTGTTCGCTCAATATTGAAACGTTAATAAGTAGATACTATTATATATTTTCACAGTATATTTACTTGTATATCACCTTTCAAAATAAATTATTAAATAACAGTAAAGTAAATATCAAAGGGGCTCCCATACAAAAACGATATTTTCTATTATAGATGATAGTTCGGAACTCTTCGTTTGTTCAATAATGGAAATAAAAAAAAGTAGTGTAACAAACTCTTCAACATTTGCTGAATATGCAGAATTATCAGAAGCAGTAACAGAATTAAATTTTCTCATTTGTGTAATGAATGATGTCTTTACTAAGGTTTGTAAACCAGTTAAAATCTATGAAGATAATTCAGCAGCTGTAGCTATTTCTAAGTATGGAAACTTTACAAAGAATTCTAAGCACATTGAAGTTCACTATCATTTTGTAAATTAAAATGTTTAGCAGGGAAGTATACAAAATAGAGTCAGAAAATGAAATTGCAGATATATTTACAAAACCTGTGAGAAATGTTAAATTCACTAACTTAAAAATATGCTAAATTTAAAGGAGTATAGTTCCCTAATTGATTATAATTACTGTATTACTTAAGAACCTTTGAACTTATGTAAGGAGGTGTGTTCGTGTATATATGTACATTTATATTAGCAACACTGAGTGAAGGAAGGAAGTAAATAAAGACTGACACATACCACACGTTAAGAAATGTAGCTTAGAGAAAAACTTGTAACTAAAATTAAACTGTTCTTTTATTAGATAAAAACAAAGTTAAAACAAGAGTATTCCAATTAATTATTTAACAGAAACATTGTAGTAATAAAAATATTTTAGATACATGGATCATCCATCGCGAATATTATCATTTCTCTGTTCCTAAAATCGATTAGAATTAGAATCGAATACAACTATCTGTGTAGGTACAACACATTTTGCTTAAAATGACAGAAATATGACAATAGCTACCGTACCATGTAGCTGATTGACAGGTGAAAATATCGTTTATTTTGATGTTCATTGCGTGTTTTAATAGACAAGCCATACTAGATAGCTTTGTAACTAAAAGCGGCAATGTATTATAAATTAAGCGATACACACTCGTTTAATAGTTTTTCAGTGTAAAACCACAACGAACACGAAATAATTGATTTTGCAATAAAAACCACATAATCTAATAATAAAGTGACCCACCGATGAAAGGAAATCTTTCTATTAATTAGTCCCGCTTTATTTAGATAGTTTTTGCAACTCAATACGGCACAATTAGGCATTTTTTATATTTAGCTTGACATCTGTCACCGAGAACGTTCGAGCACGGACTCAATCAAATGGCGATAAACTAAGATAATTTTACTCAGTTTTTACACGCGAAGTACATGCACTTGCGGCATCTATTCAAATACATGTCTGTGGTGGCGATCAATAGTTTCTTCCTACCCCAAGAGGAAATAATGGCGTGAGTATATGTATGTATGTATACCTTTCTTCGCTCTGCTTCGCTTGGGTGTGTGTTTAAATGTAAAGAAGCACTATCGTAACCTAATCTATTTCTTTTCAAATGCACAAGTTTATGATTAACCTATGGTTTCACCTTTATTCTTATTTTATAAATATTAGAATAAAACAGACGACTGTTTTATTCATATCATGTGAATGATATCATAATAACTGAAGTTTATGGCTTTCGATAGTTCGTGAATTATATATAGATGTGTATTGTTGGCTATGAATAGCACTACCCCATTTACCCGGTGGGTGTACGTAAGAGGCGACTAACGGTATTGGGGCTTTTAAGGGATTTATGGGTGATGAGGTTGGAGACCCATCACTGACAACCTTTATTTTACCACCTTTACCCCACGATTTGTATATTTGTATAATTTGATGTCTTTTTTCAATCAGTTAAACACTAAACCCATCTCCTAAATGTAACAGATACTTTTCTGAAAACCGCATCCAAATAGCTTAAACCAAACGCGAGATAATTGCGGACCAACAGACATACATACAGGTCAAACACAGAACCTCCTTTCTTTTTTGAGTCGGGTAAAGCACTGAATCCTTCTCCTAAATGTAACAAATACTTTTCTGAAAACCGCATCCAAATAGCTTAAGCCAAACGCGAGATAATTGCGGACCAACAAACATACATACAAGTCAAACACAGAACCTCCTTTCTTTTTTGAGTCGGGTAAAGCGCTGAATCCTTCTCCTAAATGTAACAAATACTTTTCTGAAAACCGCATCCAAACAGCTTAAGCCAATCGCCAGATAATCGCGGACCAACATACATACATACATACATACAAGTCAAACACAGAACCTCCTTTCTTTTAGAGTCGGTTAAACTACTAAACCCATCTCCTAAATGTAACAGATACCTTTCTGAAAACCGCATCCAAATAGCTTAAGCCAAACGCGAGATAATCGCGCACCAACATAAATGCATACAGGTCAAACACAGAACCTCCTTTCTTTTAGAGTCGGTTAAACTACTAAACCCATCTCCTAAATGTAACAGATACTTTTCTGAAAACCGCATCCAAATAGCTTAAGCCAAACGCGAGATAATTGCGGACCAACAGACATACATACAGGTCAAACACAGAACCTCCTTTCTTTTTTGAGTCGGGTAAAGCACTGAATCCTTCTCCTAAATGTAACAAATACTTTTCTGAAAACCGCATCCAAATAGCTTAAGCCAAACGCGAGATAATCGCGGACAATTATACATACATACAAACAATCGATCTGAGAACCTCCTTTTTTTTGAAGTCGGTTAAAATTTCCTATTCCTAGTACTAGTACTACTAGTACAAACGTGATTTTCTATAATAGTACGGAACCCTCTATGCTCTAGCCGATTCCGCAAGGATCCCTTCGTACGCGAGCCGGTTCGCACTTGGCGGGTTTTTTCTATTTATAAGTTTAGATTACGCGTCATGCGTCGCGCGGCGGACGGTAGGAGCACTGGCACAGGTCCGACATCGATAAGCGCCACCGCGCGACTGACGATGACGAAGCCAACGATGGCGTGTTGCTCGTGATTTTATGGGTTTTTAGGCATCATAAATAGGAAAATAAAACTATAACATCCACCTTACCGTATTTTCTAGAAGAATGAATTGTCTAAAGATTGGTGTAAAAATAAGGTCGAATTGTTTATTATTTTAGGCACAATATCCAAAATGATTTATAAAAAGAGGCAACTTTGAGGCTTTTTTCTATCGAGCAAAGTTCATCTGATTGTGTAACCGTAAACAAATCACACTTTGTAAGATCCTCAACTGAAACATATATTTTTTTCAGAATTTTCCGTAGATTATTTACTGATGCAATATCGGTTTTAAAAACAGCATTTGCGGTACCAGGGGCCCTTAACTTTCCAAAAGTGGCTGAGGAATTTCTAATTCTTTAGTTCTGGCTACCCCATCTAGGGATTTATAGCCGTGATTGTATATATTTATGTGTATTATCTTTATGAGGAACGAAAATTATGATATAAACAGTATGAAAAAAACCATTCTGGGGTTCGGACACTAAGACTTGAAAATGTGCGCTAAAAATTGCGTTCCCCTATGCGGGTGGCGCTAGTGAATATTTACTAATTAGAGGTTGTTTGACTTTGACAAGCAAGATCGCCGTCGGATGGCCTATAAGGCCTTTATGATGATTAGGCCGTCGGAATACAAGATGAAGATTCCAGGGTGCCTAGGTTCATCTATTTCATTCTATTCTATAGTTGTTTGTACTATTGGAAATGAACATTGCAATTATTGTTCTCCCGTTATTGAAAATGTCAGAAACCCGTTCATTATAACTCCTGATGATAAAACTCGACCAAAAATCACGAGTTCATTTGACGAGATTTGCAAGTAAAAAAGTTAAATAACCGGTAACAGGTCTCAAGTAATATACTCCTAAACTAAGTTATCCAGTTTTATGCACTACATTATTTTATCCTCGGTGACTATAGTAGAGCTAGTAAATTATTATTTTTTATTCTCGTTGACGTGCATTTGAAATACTTGTCTAAATAGCGTGGTGACTTTAAATAAATTCATTTTATTAATAGTGAAAAAGTGATACTTTAAATAATCAAATATTTCTTTTAATATAAAACGCATTTTTATAAAACCGGAACTTAGTTTTTGTGGGATTTCCTCACTTAATAATGTTTAATTGTATGCACTTAAATAAAATTAATTTGAGTATAGTATTAGGATACGTAATTTATTTATTGTACAAAATATTCTTCTTTCACTGGACTTTTGATAAATAATAATCCCCATTTTAGAGATCTTAGTATTAAGATGATGATTGTGGATCGTGCCAACAACAACATGCCTGAAGTCACGAAAATTGCAAATTGTGACGTTGTACAATCATACGTCTATCTGGGAGCGCTGATATCCAACAATGGCGGATGCGTGGACGAAATAAAGCGACGAATGGCGATGGCAAGGTCTTCTATGGACAGACTTAGGAAAATATGGAAGAACCGCAACATCACCAAAGCCACAAAGACCCGGCTAGTCAGAGCGCTTGTGTTCCCCATATTCCTTTATGCTGCAGAGACATGGACGCTTCGGGAAAGCGAGAAGAAGAGGATTGATGCTCTTGAGATGTGGTGCTGGAGGAAAATGCTTGGGATATCGTGGACAGAGTTCCGTACCAATGACTCAATCCTCCAAGAACTAGGTGTCAAACAGCGCCTATCATCTATAGTCCAAGCTCGTATCCTAACCTTCTTCGGACATATATCTCGACGCGGGCGCATGTCAATCGAGCGACTGGTGGTACAGGGCAGAGTAGAGGGCACCCGAATGCGTGGTCGATCACCAATGAGATGGACGGACCAAATCAAAGCAGCGCTGGATGACCCCCTGTACCAATGCACCAAAAAATCAGCCCTCAGAGAGGAATGGCGACGAATTGTGCGGCGGGTCACCCAACCAAAATGACGACCACGACCACTCTGTCAAGAGTGTTACGACTGAGAAGGAAAGTATTAAAAAGCTGTCTTGAAGTTTTGTGATATATGATATTAATATGTGATGTCACGCTATTTTAAGCTATTTATGAGTACATAGAACATACCTCAAGCGCTATAGTCCGGAAAAGCCATAACATACCCACCCGTCCATTAACTCTTTATCAGAACATCGGCCGAGTAACACGCAGCCCTGAGGAAACTATTAACATATATAAAACGTTCTAAACGACAAAGTATAAAACTAGAAATTTAGACTTTAAATCTTTGGAATAGAAACGAACGACAAACTATTCTGCTGAAACGATAAGAAATTTTGGTTTATTATTTCCTTATTAGCATAACGACTAAAGCACCCCTTAATGCAACATGCTTGGTCATGCAGCCCCATGAGGCAAGTTGCTTGCCATTTTCGTGAAAATCTTCAATAAACTATTTTATAACTAGTTGGTCTACTTTTGCATATGTTTTTACAAGCGAAAAAATATTTATGACTTTTAATCTTAATAGGAATAGCTTTAGAACTAATGACTTATGAATATGACGGGTTTTTTTCCAATTGTCACATCTTTTGACTTAGCTTAACATATAATTGGGAAAATACATATACTCACGGCTATATTTCCCTAGAAGGGGTAGCCAGAGCTAAGAAATTATAAATTCCTCAGCCACTTTTGGAAGTTGAGTGGGGAAAAGATGGTGAGAATAAAGGTTTTTGGTGATGGGTCTCCAACCGCATCGCCCAAAAATCCAATAAAAATCCCCAATACCCTTAGTCGCCTCTTACGACACCCGTGGGTAGAAAAGGGGTAGCGACATTCTAAGCCGGCACTACGCGGCAAAATTGGGAAAATGGGAACATGTTTTATTTGAGATAATATTTTATTCCATAGAAAGTCAAAACCACTGAAGTGTAGTTATTGCATCATCGATGCAGTGTGATGTTTTTGATGAAATTTTAAAAAAGAGGGGACAAACTTGACTGTTTTTTTTTGTACAAAAAGTACATGTTATACGAAAGATATGAAAGATTCGTGCAAAGTGGCGATCGATAGTATCTTCCTATCACAATGGGAACTAATGGCGTGAGTATATGCATGCATGTATATCATACTAGACAGTTTTATATTTTTTATAGAAGTTTTCTCTTAAAAAGAAGTTTTTCAAATTACGTATTATAGTATTTTTGAATTATGCTGACACTTTTTCTGCTATCAATGCATCAAATAAAATTATCATAAATACTCGGTAAGTAAACTTCATGCCGCCCGGTAGAAACTTGCATTTCATATAATCCAATTTGTGTGAAGTTCCGAAAGGGTGAGTCGTAGTGGAGTGTAATTATTCATGTGTTATGACATCTCATTTGCATATAATCGGTGGAGCTGGATGTGCGTGAGGTAACGGTCGGCCATTCACATACGAGCAGAGCTAAGCCAGGCCTAGCCTTATCTTGATCTAAGCCAGCCTATGGAAAAGCGGTTGCTAATTAAAAAGTAAATTGCTTTGGAATGTTTGATTACATTAGACTGAATTAATTACATGTATGGCTGAAAAATCTTTGCGTGGTTCCCGGTCTTTTATATCGCAAAGACTTTACTTAACTTTAGTCTTACCTATTTTATTTACGTTAACTGTTTTCTCGAAATGTATTAAGTGTATTGCTATAACGCAATTGCTTTGAAATGAATTACAAGTTATGTGAAATATTGACTAAGCGGAAATATCGAAATGAAGTAGGTAATAATAGTATTTCTATTTGGTTGGAATGATATGAGTTTATTATTTTTATAAAAGTGTGTCGTAATGTCTAGTGACTGGCAGACTCGCTTCTTAATCAGTTTCGGGGGTTTGATTCCTGCTGAGGGCACTGATAGTTGCTAAGTAATATGAAACAGGTACAGATATATCAAATAAGTGGTTCATGTGATAAGAAGGCTGTTTGAATAGCAAAACATATACAAAATATATAATATAAACCATGCAATTTTAGTGATTACAAATTAATATAATTATAAAGAAGAGCAATAGGTACCATTTTAGTGACTTACTATAAACGAACATAATATATGTTAAGCACATAATGTTACTAGGCAGGACTACTAAATTGTAATAACCACTGTTGCCTGATTTTTCTAGTCATAATATAAATGGTTTTATTCGATCTGGTCAATTAATTTCATTAATATGATAGATTTGGTTTGGATTGTATACGCAAGTTTCCCAACGATTTATGAGCTTTGATCACGACATAAATCAGAAATCCCTTACCATGTGACAGCGTAACAGCATCTAACATTACGCAGATAATTGCAAATAGAAATTTTCCGCATTTGAATACAAAACGCTGACCTAGATTTACACGATGATTATTAGAAAAGTTGGAAAAGGTTCAAGTAATATCAAGACCATCTCTGAGAGTTATCTGGCAACCCCATTGAATGAAACCCATTGTGGCTAACATGGACTGCCAGAGAACTACATCCTGTGAATGAAATACTAGTACAGTTAGCAGAATGTATTCCGTAGTTTATGTACTGACTATAAAAACGATAAGAGTATTTGAATTAGAAGCATTCGATACATTTCCTTAGAACATTAAATCAATTAAAGTTTTGTATGATTACTAATAGAGTGTAGTTGGTAAAAAAATATTATTGTTTAAGTTATTTATTCTCGAAATTAATTGTTAAATATTGTTCTTGTTTCAAATAAACGTTATTTCTTCTACTTAAATGGTTTTAGCACCTTTCTGTTTTGCTCGATCGGTGTTATCAAAGTATCCCAAGATTATTTAGCTGCACAGAGTTATCACATAATAGCGGGCTCATGAGCTCATGACTTCTTATAAATCTGTCATTCCTGACCTCGTCTTAAATTAATTCTATATACGTTTCCATGAAAGAATAAGTATTAAAAAATCTGCGAACCTTACATGTATCAGTTATTAAAGACATCTACTTTCCATTTAGACATCGCACGTCAAGCCGAACGTCAAAGAATCCGTATGAGAAATGACGATTAAAACGCTTGTAAGTAGCCTTTGTTCGATCTAGCTGGAGATAAGTGAGCTACTTGTATTTCAACGGACCAGTGCGGCCCCATACTCATAGAACAATGCCCCCGACTTGACGCAAAAATCAGTAATCAAGTTTCACAAATGCCCCGTCACTTTGCTGTTTTCAGATTGCTAGGTGTATTGATGATGTATTGTTTGATGTTTCACACCGTTTATTGGCTTGGAATTATCTTTTATGATTAAGAGATAGCCGTCGTATTTCAATATAACTTCGTTTGGGATGTCTTCATTGTAATGTCCAGACTGTGAGGAATTACATACAAACATTATACTCAATAATTCTGTGCAACATTTCCCAACAATCGCTTAAAGCCCCAATACCTTTAGTCGTCTCGTAAGATTGGATTCATGTTATTTGTAGCCAACATAACACAACACGGGGAAGTGTGCTTTTATGCATAAAAAATAAATAAATAAATTATATATATATATATATATATATAAGTAGAAACAAAAATTTGGGAACGATACATTTTTGCAGTGACAAATCATGTTCAATAATATATCTTGATTGATTAACAATAGACGATAATTCTTTAGGGTGAAGTAATTTATTTAGTACTAGTGGATCGTCCCAGCTTCGCACGGGTAGCGTTGTTTTTTTAAATATCTGAGGTTTCTTTCTTCAGTCACTGCTCAAGCATTGTGAAATTCAGCGCAATGTTTTCAATTTATTAAATTTATAGCACTCCCTAAACAGTGTATTTTGGTGATTTTGAATACGCTTTAATGAACGGTTCAGTATTTCCGTTTAATAGCAAATTTTGGAATAAAACACTATGAAGTATTTATAACAATCTAAAAAATAAATCATTACGTGATGTAGGATGCAACTACTGGCGCCATCTGGTATGTTATATGTAAATTAGTAAAGATTTGGTTTTGGTCACGGGCGCGATGGCTTATTTTATGTATAATTTCGGTGTTTCTCTACCGAATTCTATGATTATTTTTTTATTCAATAGGTAATAATGTTACCTTTTTTAAATTAGGGATGAGTGAGAGGTTTACAAACGTAAGAGTAAACAAATATAATCAGAATGTTCCGAACTGCTAAGCTATCAGGAATTACACGTGTTATTGTGAGTCAACCGTAAAACATAGACATAAACTGTTTAGGATTTTTTTTTAGATAATTTTATGAAAAATATTTCCGTCATACATGATTTCTATGTAAGTTTAACCATTAAGGCTTCACACTCGACGGAAGCTTAAAAAATTTAGTAACTTCTCCCGTTTTCCCAAAATTTCCCAAAATTCCCCTTTACTACTCTGCTGGAAAGTATACAAAAACCTGCCCAGGAGTATGAAGAATAATTGTGCCAAGTTTCGTTAAAATCCGTCGAGTAGTTTTTGTTTCCATAAGGAACATACAAACCGACAGACAGACAGACAGACAGACAGACAGACAGACAGACAGACAGACAGACAGACAAAAATTTTACTGATTGCATTTTTGGCATCAGTATCGATCACTAATCACCCCCTGATAGTTATTTTGAAAATATATTTCATGTACAGAATTGACCTCTCTACAGATTTATTATAAGTATAGATTTGATTGATAATAGTGTAATTTGAATTATTATTGTAGCAACAAACTAGATCAATACATACATATACTCACGCCATTATTTCCCATTGGGGTAGGCAAAGACTATTGATCGCCACTTTGTGGGATCCTGGCAAATCTCTCTAGCTTCGTTTACATCCATCAATCTTTTCATACATGCTCTTCTGTTCTTCATACTTCGGACGCCGCTTTGTTTTTTGAGCACACACTCTATTTAGTCCAGGTGTGTCCTCCATGGTCGTCCTCTTCTCACATTACCTTCCACATTGGCTCTATAGATCTCTTTCACCAATTTACTATCATCCATCCTCTCTATGTGCCCAAACCATCTCAACATTTCTTTTTATTTCTTTTTCACAATATCATCTTTCACGCCGCACCTTTCACGAATCACGTAATTTCTCATACGGTCTCACAACCTTACATTACAAACTCTTCTGAGGGACCTCATCTCGACTGCATTCACTCTGCTCTCATGCTATTTCTGCCACACCCAACATTCACTGCCATACATAAGCGTAAGCGTCATGAACTGCCATTCGAGCTTTTTCGGACACCGACTGACTAGACATGAGACTATTCAAAGCTATTATACAAACTCATATTTGATGCATTTAGCAGATTGATGCGTGTGTGTGGGCTTAGTGTATCTCGCAAAATGCAAATCAGAATTTTAGGACTGTTTAAATGATTGTTGGGTGATGTGGCTAGAATTCCATTATCAACAAACCCAACATCAGGGGAAAAATCCTTTCAACTTCTAAAAGCGACTGAAGTACTTCTAAATTTGAAGCTCCATCTACCGCTTTCAGAGAGTTACAAGCCGTATTTTATATTTATGACCTAAAATAAAATTACTTATACTCACGCCCATTATCTTGGGGTAGGCTGAGGCTTTTGATCGCTACCTAACGCGATCCAGACAAATCTCTTTTGTTCCCTCACATTTATTATTCTTCTCATATATGGTCTTTATTTATTTCACTTCGGACAGCTTTTGCAAGAACGTTTAGAACATTCATATATACATATACTCACTAGATAGATAAGGAAAAGATGGTGAAATAATAGCATTGCCCAAAAATTCCTCAAAAATCCCAATACCGTTAGTCACCTCTTACGTACACCCACCAGAAGAAATGGGATAGTGCTATTCTAAGCCGACACTATACGGCAAACGTCTTGCATGACCGCCGTCTACTAGCAGCATATATCGCTCTTGCCACTTTACTTTCATGCATCTGCTGAATGTGCCCAAAGCACCTTAAGATTCGTTTTTCTATCTCACACAATACCTCATCTTTTACACCAAATTGTTCACGAATCGCACTATATCTCGATCACTCTATAGAAAGAATATAACTCTATATACTCCAGTTTTCCGTCTATTCAAAAGGTCGCAAAAACATAGAACAAATAAACGATTATAATATTTTTAATTATTTAAAGTTACCGATTTGTTTCCCATGTTTCATTTAGCATGTGAATTATTATTTAATTAAATACTCGTGTCGTTAAAACGAACGTACACATCTATAATTACGGGCCAAAACTATTTCTAAAGCTATGGTTTTATTTCATTATCGAGTACTGAAATTAACAGGTAACCAAACTACCCTCGTATGTAGTTACGGTTTAGTGCACATACCATATTTACATAGTAGGTCGCGGCCCGTCAGTTGGTGGGCTTTTTTTCTGTAATTTATGTAAATGGAAACAATTAGGCGAGTTAAAACACGGGGTAGGCAGTCTGGGCAGGAGCGCGCCGCGGCCCTTCCGTTTTGCCACCCGCGCCCCCCGCGCACCCCGCGCCCCGCGCACCGCGCCATATGTTTGTGGGCGGGCGGGAATGTACAGAGTGCTCCATTTTGTTCTGTTCCTCAAATCATTTATAAAAATATATTGATATGTTAAAAAAAAATATAAATGTCACATCACAATCTTAATCATGTCTAATAGTTGAGACTCCTTAGATCTAGAAATAACATGTATGTCAAAACTCATCACATGTAGGTATAGAAAGAAAAACAATGCTCAGACTTATTTGAAGCAATATACAGAGTTGGAAATTTCAAAATGTGATCAAATTCGTAGCGAGAACACCAGCAGAAAAAACAAGATAAATGTACAGCCTGAAGAATTCCTCAACTAGGAGTAACTATTACGTAGTGGGTGACATATTGGGGGTAAGCCTCGTAGAAGGTAGACTGATGATTTAAAACTATTGCGGAAATCCATATATGAGGGAAATCTTTTGGAGAGGCAATTGCCCAAAAGTAGACGACCATTATTATTTTAATGATGATGATAGAAGAAAATAATTTTCTATTACTCGAAGCCAATCGAGGAAGAGTCAGTTGAGTTAAATATGTCATATTTAGAAGGTAAGATAATAAATGAACTGCTGCCTATTAAAATAAAATATAAATCATTAAACATCGTTCTTTTAACTAGTCCCCACTAATAATCTATACTTATAATCAATCTGTACAGAGGTCAATTCTGTACATGAAATATATTTATTATAGATTAAATATAGATACCAAAAACGCAATCAGTAAAATTTTTGTCTGCCTGTCTGTCTGTTGGTTTGTATGTTCCTTATGGAAACAAAAACTACTCGACAGATTTTAACGAAACTTGGCACAATTATTCTTCATACTCTTGGGCAGGTTATTGTATACTTTTCAGCAGAGTAGTAAAGGGAAATTCGGGGATATTTTGGGAAAACGGTAGAAATTACTACATTTTTAAGCTACCGTCGCGTGTGCAGCCTTAATGGTTTAAGATACATCATGTATCATCTGAAATCATGTATGACGGAAATATTTTTCATAAAATTGTCTAAAAAAACGTGCTACAGCATATGTCTATCTTTATGGTTGACTCACAATATCACGTGTAACTCCTGATAGCTTAGCAGTTCGGAGCATTCTGATTATATTTCTTTACTCTTACATACATACATACATATACTCACGCCATTAATTCCCATTGGGGTAGGCAGAGACTATCGATCGCCACTTCGCACGATCCTGACAAACCTCTCTAGCTTCGTTTACATCCATCAATCTTTTCATACATGCTCTTTTATTCTTCATACTTCGGACGCCAGCCTTTTTGAGCACACTCTCAATTTGGTCCAAGTGTGTTCTCCGTGGTCGTCCTCTACTAACATTACCATCCACACTAGCTCTATAGATCCCTTTTACCAATTTTCTATCATCCATCCTCTCTATGTGCCCAAACCATCTCAACATTCCTTTTTCTATCTTTCTTACAATATCATCTTTCACACCACACTTTTCACGAATCACACTATTTCTCACTCGGTCACACAATCTAACATTACAAATTTTTCTGAGGGACCTCATCTCTACTGCATTCACTCTGCTCTCATGCTTCTTCTGCCACACCCAACATTCGCTTCCATACATAAGCGTAGGAACAAGAACAGCATCATGCACAGCCATTCGGGCCTTTTCAGACACCGATTGACTGATCATTAGGCTATTCATTGCTCCATTTACCGCATTACCCTTTTTCACTCTTCTTTCAATGTCTTCATCACATTTTCCATCCCTTGTAAACAAACTTCCCAGATATACAAACTCCTTCACCTGTTCCACATCCTTACCATCAATCGCAATCACGCATTCTGTCACATCTTCCTGTCTCTCAAAAACCATCGTTTTGGTCTTATCCACATTCACCCTCATTCCCTTTCTTACAAAAGACTCACATGCAATATTCATCATCTCTTGCAACTCTTCTGCCGATGATGCAAGTAGCACTTGATCGTCAGCATACAAGAGGCATTTAATGATGAATCCACCCATTCTTAGTCCATAATCACTTTCACGCAACTCTGTCAAACAGTCATCCATGAACAAATTGAAGAGCCACGGAGAAGCTACACATCCCTGTCGGACACCCCTAGAGATTCCGAACCAGTCAGTGTTTTCCCCGTTTACTCTTACACATGCACTAGAATCCTCATAGAGTGATACCAATGCACGTTACTCTTACGTTTATAAAACTCTCACTCATCCCTAATTTAAATAAAAATAATCATAGAAATCGGTAAAGAAACACCGAAATTACGCATGAAATAAGCCATCGCGCCCGTGAGCAAAACCAAAAATTTAAGGTACTAATTTACATATTACATACTAGATGGCGCCTGAAGTTGTAGTTGTTATTAAGTACTTCATAGCGTTTTACTCAACTCAACTTCAACTCATTCTAAAAATTATCTTATGTTCGGAGATACTAAACCGTTCATACGAGCGCTTTTACGGAAATCACAAAGCTACACTATTTAGGAGTGCTCTAAGTAGTAATCTTTGCGCCAAATTTCACAAAACTTGAGCAGTGATTGAAGAAACCTCAGATATTAAAAAAAACAATGCTACCCGTGCGAAGCTGGGCCATTCCACTAGTAATATAATAAGTTTAATAGAAACACAAGAAATGAACTAGGTATATGTGTTCCTTGTTTTACTATATTCAAATAAGAAACAAGTGTTCATAAATATTTTTGTTCATAAAAATTGCCGTGTAGTGCAGGCTTAGAATGTTACTACCCCTTTCTACCCATGGGTGTCGTAAGAGGCGACAATGGTGTGGGGCTTTTTTGAGTGGTTTTTGGGCGATGCGGTTGTAAACCATATACCAAAGATACTTGATTGCTACCATCTCGTCCCCTATCAACATCCAAATGTAGTTGAGGAGTTTCAAGCTCAAAAGCTCTGGCTTCCGCTTTTTAGGAGTTATGGCCGTGAGTATATGTATGTATGTTCATAAAAGAATAGTCTTACTTACATAAATAATTATATTTTTAATTTCAGCTCCAACCTGTAAATGGCATAGGCATATCAATTATCGAAAGATAAACATTGCCTTGTGATGCGCACGTTTGTGTTTCCCTTATATACAGGAAAATTGTTGGTGGTCTCATAATTACCAGCCCTACTACAAATTTAATCATCTGTTTAGTCTATTAGTTTGTACGAATATTTTCAAGCAAGGTTTAAATATTTATTTTACGAGTAAGGTTTTATACAAAAATATGGTAGGAATCGAATTAAATGTAGAGTTATAAATCAGTTCATACTTTTATTAGTTATTTAACAACTTACCATGTCTTATAAATAAAAGATGTTATTAAAGGAAAGAAAAATTTCGACACTGGCGGGGTTTGAACCCGCGACCTTCGGGTATACGCCCCCGTCGCTCTGCCAACTGAGCTACAGTGTCAGTTGGCATCCAGCGCGAAATTTCTCTATCCTTTGTTTCTTTTTTTTTTTACACGTTCAAGTAGTGTTTGCGTTTCCTACCTCCGAATTTTAACTAATTCGGACGGCCACTTGTCTACCTTTTCAGATAGAATGCAAATGTTGGAAACGCCTAACTATGACATGATTTAATGTTTTTGACATGAATTCCTCATGTGGGGATTATTACTCATAAATAAAAGATGTTATTAAAGGAAAGAAAAATTTTTACCCGAAGGTCGCGGGTTCAAACCCCGCCAGTGTCGAAATTTTTCTTTCCTTTAATAACATCTTTTATTTATGAGTAATAATCCCCACATGAGGAATTCATGTCAAAAACATTAAATTACCATGTCTTGTTATTTGTATTAGAAACCTAAGTACCCTTAGAATGCCATAATGTATGATTATTATCCTTTGCACTGATTCCAGAAGGTCAATTCAATTTTGTTTTTTTCTTCATGTTCGATCACTTTTTTACTACTTATAGGAGTAATATCCTTGCTAAATTGCGAACGTATTTCTAAAAATATTAAAAGTAGTATCAGCAAAATCTTACAGATAATTCGTTGCTTTAGTAGTTCTAATACAAAAATGTATAGTCACCTACAATTTCTGAGATCTTTTTTGTCGGGGATTATACCTAACTTTCATAAGCTCTGATTGACTGTTATCCCAAAAAGGTAGTTACAGGCTAAAGCTTCTGGACCAGCATTCTACCGCCATCGTTTATTGTCAAAAAAGAAAGATATGTTACATTGAGGGATGACTAATAACTTTAATTAAACCTATCATCTTTCACTTGATCCGAGACATACACGGGGCTGTGCTATTCACCGTTGGCATCGCACAGCTACACCAAACTTTAGAACGTTAAAAAATACTGTCAAATATTTTACACCTACTATACTTATCGAAGGTTATTTGCTCGAAGTTATTAAAATAACTAGGCCAATAAACGGAAATTGTTGGGCTGTGAAGGGTGAGTTACGTGGGTAAAGACCGGCCAGCCCGTTAGCTGCCAAATTGTTTCTTACGTTTTCTGGCTTCTTCGTTACTTCATCGATTAATATTCTTTAATGTAGCTTTAAACGTTATGGTGGAAATTACTTTGTTTAACCAATTTTGATACCTCTTCGATATCAAACATAAACGGTCGTTTATGTTAGACAGTGCTGATTGTAATTGAAATATAGGTACTATCCGTGTTTCAATATACATATGTTAATACAAAACAGATGATCAAAATTTACTGAGTCAGCTGATTTTAGTTATTGTATCTGCTCTACATAAAAAAAAAATAGAGCAATGAAATTAAAAGAGATTAGTTACATTAGAGTAAGCTTGAAAACGTCAATGCCTATTCCTTATGCACTATAGTTTTGATTTAATTTAGAATATTTTAAAAATTTGCTGTAGGTACAAAAAAAAGGGTACAAAATTAAATATGAGAGTAAATCATTGTGAACGGAGCGTATAAGGTTTGGATACAATAAACTGGCGATGCATATAGTCTCTGTCTGCCCCAGTCCATCCTCATAGGTAAGAAACCATAAAAGCAAATAAACAATTTTATTCTTTAGTTTACGTTTTCCAACAAATCATTAAAATAATTACACATATTTTCGTTTAGAAACTTATTTAATTTACTAAGGTGCATGGAGTTAAAAACTGTTAATTGTAGCAACCTAAAACGGCTACACTATAATACTAAATCCAAAAAACATTTTAAATGACAACCTTTCTTAACCTCTTATGCAAAAGAACAAGGACATTTTCTAATGCTTTAAAAATGTGAAGTGTATAATTTCAATAGGTTTTTCATGGTTATTGCACAAAACAGCACAGCGCGGTCTTGAGTTGTAGACTAAGGAGGAGTCACGCTGGCCCCGCCTCCTTGCACGCCGCCTCCTTACTCGAGCAGCGCTCGCTTCTGTTTTAATTTAACGGTCCTCGCTTCATTGCGCTCGACTAATAAACTACTTATCAGTTATATTATTCACACACTATTTATTGATTATTGAACAAAGTTTTTGTAATGCTCGAACATTCTGCTACGGACGGTTTTAATAAAATTCAAATATCAATTTTGTTTCACTAAGTACAAATGTAAATGAGTTCAATAAAAATATATTGTTTCACACTATTGTAGTCATAGAAAAATATTACTGTAACATAATACTACGAGTTGGTTCGCTTACAAATTATTAAAGTTTCGACCTTTCAAACTTGATACATCAAAGCTTATTGCGGTAAATGTTAAGTCCAGTAGAACGGATCAGCGTTTCACAATCCGAATACAAATAGGTGTTACGCATTGTTCTATCAGGTAGATGTCAGATCATATATCGTGGTCCCACGTGGGTGGTCTGTCACCTTCATCCCATAAATATTTGAGCGTATTATGATGGAAATATGGTGCAGTGTGCGGCCTCCCATTATTGTCTCGGAGCCAAGAGCAATACAGTGGGTGTTCATTTGCCTAGCGTTGCTGTGTTGAATTCTGATTGCTTCGTTTGTACTGGTTCGGACAGGAAGGTGGGCCATTGTGTACGAAACCCAGGTTGACCTTTGTGCTATTGTTGCCAAAGTGTGCTATTGAGATCAAGTAGCGGCCAAAAGAACAAAATTGATTTTTTATTCATTTGGGATTTTAGTTGTTGCGCTGGTTTAAGTTTGGTTTTCAAACCATGAAGATACAAAATCCGTATCTTTGGCTGGGAATAAAATATGATTAGAATTTTATTGCCAAAAGGCAAATCAAACCGTCGAACTAATATTCAATCTCTAATTGTTTGTTTGTATAAACGGATAGGTTTTATAAAGACACTATAGTGATATAATAAGTGTTTTCTTAATCAAGCGATTATGTTTTAATTTAATACAGAGGTAATAGCGAAACTCTAACTATAGGAAGCTGTTCTGTAAGTAATAACAATATTAAGCTCTAACTATTAACAAACAGAACATAAATTTCATATTCCAATAATTATCTGGGTGAAAGACACAACCAACTAAACTCTCCCATCGACTTCCCAACCATGTTTATCAGTAATAGACTTAAAAAAAACGAAAAATCTCTCGTGAATTGCGTATCGAATCCGCCGCGTCGCTCTCACAAAGAATAAAGGGTATATTCATTAGGCAACACCCACGCGTTATCGCGACACTAAATCCTGATGATATCGGCTGACACTGTCCTGCCACCTCGCCATGCCGTATCCCGTGAAAGGGATGCCATTATCACTATCTCGTTTCTTGCGAAATTGAGCCGCCAGATAATCCGCTATTTAGCTTTGACTGTTACTTTAATTTATGGGTTGAAGTACAATATATAGTTCATGGGAGAAGAGTTAACAAGCAAATAATGGAGTTACATTAATTACCTATGTTATATTCATTTATTATAATTGTGCTGTTTGATAAAATTATAAGAGTGTACAATAAACTTTTCAAAAGTCCGGTTTTGAATACTTACATAGATTATATTTAAGCGATTAGTTTCCAATGAGGTAGGCAGAGACTATTGATATCAAAAAAATACGACCTTAACAATATTTTCGAGATTCGTTCAATTAATAGAATAGCGCTAAAAAGCTAATGGTTCTCTAATAAATCTAAGCTAAAAGGCAGGCGTCCGAAGTATGTAGGAATAAAAGAAACATGAATGAATAAATCATGGATGTGAACAAAGCTACAAAGGTTTTGCGGGATCGTATAAAGTGCAGATCGATAGTCTAAAATAATGGCGTGAGTATAAGTATTTAAATCGAATTTACTACAAGACTTACTGTTTAATATAAACATTTCGTTCGTTCAAATTTTATTATGCCTGTTATGATTTTTAGATAAAAGTTTCTTAGCGCAGGGTAGATACCTACCCATAATTTAAAAGAGACTATGGTCCAGTTTTTTTCACTATTTCTTGTATGTATTTTTTTTAAAATGCATTAAAACAATAATAAATATGAAGAATACATAGTTATACAATATCAAACAGATTTATTATTTAATTTAACTTAAACGCAGGATGTAATAAAATAACATTAAGTCCCTGTAAGTGTAGAGAGTTCTGAAGTATAAGTATACATTCAGGAATATTTAGTAATGAGGTGCCGATTCCTACATTTCATCATTTAGTCTCAAAGCAGAAATGGTTGTATAAGTGTTTTTTTTTATATAATTAAAACAGAAAATATCAATAATAGAAACAGTTAAAGCGGCAATTTTAACAATTTGTTTTAATTCATACAATTAGAAAATATTTAAAATGCAACTTAATATGTGGGTGCTTCCCACTGGGAAGTGAGACCCTATCAATAGCCACTTCGATCAACCCTGGCTAACTTCTTCCGATTCATAAGAGAACCGTTTTGGTAGCCTCCCTTTTTAGCGAGATTTCTAAATGCTCTTAATGATAGTTTTCATGTCATATTTACATTTCTGTTTACATAAACAAATATGCTTAGGCTTTGATGAACATCCATTAGTAAACGGAGTATCCTACTAGGAAAAACGTTAAAATATCAAATGTTATGTAAGTGTAATCACTTAAGAATATCATATTATTTCAACTTTCATAGACATAACATAAAAACATTCTTCGACGGGGCAGTAGCCATTCTTTATTTGACTGTTATTATTTTAAAATAAAATAAAGAATATCATTACCACAAAACCACAAAATCTAGTTGCAAAGACGGCAATAAAATGTATACAAAGTCCTCACAAAAGCTGGAATCACACAAAAGCTACTGCATCGATGAAGCAAAGAAACAAAGTGAAAATATCACTGCTGTATGCAAATAACAGAGTGGCGTAATTGTAGGAAACCGCAAACTGATATTGATTGAGATTGATACAAATTGGAGACAAGTCTCACAGGAAAAGTGTTTTTGTAATCAAAACGACTCATCGGAGCCCATATGTCTTCCGCATGCTATGCTTCGGTTTCTCTTTTTATCCCTATAATTAGACACAATAGCCTCATTGAAATAAATATACCACTAAAATGAATAATAGTTCTTAATCAAAAGATGGTAAATACGAGAACCGGTGCAAATTACTTTAGTAATTACGGTCATGCAAGTAATTAAAAACGATTTTGAGAAAATGGATTAGATTTCGCTGAAAAAACTTTATAGAAGGGATTTAAATATAATATATTTTGATATGTTACAATTGACGTCGACATTAAATATCTGTAGTCGGAATCAAGAGCCAGTATTCCAAATCATTAAGTTTATATTATAATCATGTTCAAATGTTATAAAAGTACAAATTATGTTCACAAATAAATTAATATTAATTCTAGAATAGTTTTGTCTCACTTGTATTTATGCGAGAAAGAAGTGTTAAAACGAGAGAAATATATATCGATGCCTTCGACATAAACCATATCAAAAGATCACCTGTGTTCATTACCATGATTCTACTGGTTAGTATAGCACCTGTCCCTTTCGTACAGTTCAAGCGTGAGCTGAACCGGATGAGAGTGAGTAGTAGTTCGTTCTGACTAACTTATAAAAGGTTACATTTAACTTTAGTTCGATTTGTAACGATAGCCTTTATTACAATTAAATACAACATATTTTCCCTTAAACGTGATGTTAAACCTCAACGTCGAAATCGAGAAACGGGACGGAATGCTCGGTTCGAACTGAATGCCGTTTTAATTTTAACGCGTTTTGAAATCGAATTAAGACTGTTAGAGCGAGAAGTGAAACGAGGCTCGATTCAGTGGCAGGCATGTTTTTTGTTATTGTTTAGCCGTTGTGATTTTTCCGAGGCGTGCGAATGGGAGGTGGGCGAGCAGTGGGCGCGTCGTCGCGGCAAGCGCGCTCTTCAGTGTCCTGGGTGAGCTTCAAGAGAGCGCGTGCCTCCGCATCGATTTCTTTGACACTTGTTAGTTGCACTCGAACATTGGAAGCGTCCCTGAGGGAGCACCTGTGAATTGTTAGTGGTGTGATTGCGAATGCTTCTGCTGAGCGTCAGAGTTGAGGGACTTGAGGTGGCGCGAACATGTTGATATCTGCGGGCAGCGGCCCTACGCCTGAGTTCTCCCCAGCGTCGTGCTGCTCCTGGAAGATGGAGCAGGCGCCGCCAGCCTCCGCCGCTCTCACACAGCCTCTCAACATATCGCCTAATGGTAACTGCACTTATTTACTCCAATGATTTGTATTCTCTACCAGACGAAACTTCCTTTGAGGTTTTGATTTAATGTTGTTGGCAATTGGACAGTTTAATTTGCTAATGTAGGATTTACATGTTATTTTAATATTTTTTCTTTAAATAATACGTTTTGTTTTTTTATCACAAAGAATTTTTAAAATATATACTTTACAATAGTTAATTCAGCCTATGTAAAAAAACCTTAATCTTACTTATCCTTACAAAAAAGTTAATTTCACAATTTTATTCTAACAAGATTCGAGAATGCTAAATATATTGCTATTGAAAATGTTTATTAGGTTAAAAATAATGTTAGAAGATATAAAATTATCCAGACTCTGCTTTTGTGAATGAGCATATTTTGATACCTCAATGTTATAATAAAAATTTGAAAATCAGCGATCATCAAGTACATTTCTCGTTTTCTTTACAACCGCCTTTTGAGGCTAAATTGTATAAAGGAAACCTAATTGACATACATAAAATAACGGCATCAGTGTCATAACTATTCTAAAAAAATATATACAAACATATACTCACGGCTATAAATCCCTTAACGGGGTTTGGAATGAGAAATTCCTCAGCCACTTTTGGAAGTAGATTGGGGAAAAGGTGTTAATAATAAATGTTTTTGGTGACGGGTCTCCAACCACATCGCCCAAAAATCACTTAAAAAGTCCCTATACCCTTAGTCGCCTCTTACGATCACCCACGGGTAGAAATGGGGTAGTGTTATTCTACACGGCAATACAAAATATGCTTAATTTTTTGATATTGCCAATATTTAATAGTCTATGAATATTGTTTAATGAAAGACTTTCTTTGTAAGAATAAACGTTAATACCTACTTGCTAAAAGGTTAGAAACCAGTGAACATCAAGACTACTTAGATTTTCTTTACAACAGTAAAGAAAATCTAAGTATTACAATTACAATTACTAACAGACTTACAGCCTATTGCGGCTAAAATTGTAAAAAGTTAACATAACTGATATAGAAGCGTATTGCTTCATAAGTTTCAAATATATATATATAATTTTTATTCTAAACATAAAAGAGATTTAAGTAAAAATATTTATTACCTGTAATCGGCATCATCAATCGGAAAAAGTAACTGAGTAGGTGATGGTCTCGCGCATGAGGTGTACATTGTATGAAAACGGCAAACTAGCTGTTATTAATATCCATTTT
This sequence comes from Bedellia somnulentella, assembly GCA_963576735.1. Lineage (NCBI taxonomy): Eukaryota > Metazoa > Arthropoda > Insecta > Lepidoptera > Bedelliidae > Bedellia > Bedellia somnulentella. The sequence goes on from OY755171.1 coordinate 11,255,106, forward strand.
ATTGTAATTTATTAACTATTAATAGTGAATTAAAAAAAAAACAAGAGTGTGGATATGCTCAAGTTTATCTTCCGACGTCATCACTATCAAGTATAAATTTGCATAAGATTTATTTAAATGTAATTTTTGTTGTTATGGTGGCAATAGAATTAGATTATAAGAATTGAAGTACGATGTACTTATAACTGTCTGTCCGTCTGCAACCAGGCTTCTAAGCCTAAGTAAATATAGGTATTTTTTTCTGTTATTGTCCTTAAAACACCCATTTTTCAATTAATCTAATTTGCTTTTCACCTGTATATTATAGGAAGTTTCCTAATAAACAATAGTATAATATAATAAATATTTAGATAAAAATTATTGATAGAAATAGTTTGGACAATTTTTTGTCAAGTTTAGTATTTTTACAGCATTGTTGCATACTAGACAGAATAAATTGGTGATAGCGTCTTCTACACTTTTAGAGTTCACCATTCTTTGAGATATGAAACTAATAGAAGAAATTTAAGCTGTTGTAAAAAATGTCTTTGCGGATGCAGCCAAAGGGCTTGTCATATGTGAACTTTTTATGTGAAATTTTTGACCTCTAACTTACGCTTGACACGGTTTTCAAATATGAGTATTTTAAGCAGAAAGTATGTGCTAGGCAAATTCATACGTTCTTCTTTTAAATTTATAGAATGGAATAGAATAACTCTTTATTGCACATCAAACACAAATTTACAAAAGAAATTATCATACAGTTTACAGTGAGGTACAATTGGCGGTCTTATAGCTAAAAGCGATCTCCTCCAGACAACTTTTGGAAGGTGAGATCGCTAAATTAGTTATCTGGGCAGATGCACAAGCTTACTTTAAATATAACTTATTTAATTTTATATACACTGCATTTCGTACAGTATTTTTATTAGAAGTTTTTCTATTATGGCTTTTTATGAAATAGGTTTTGAATACCGAATGTTATCTATTCAGAGTACTATCGGCTTACAGTACGGCTCTACTAAGTCTAAATCCTATAGGTAAGGTCATAACAACTAAGGTTGAAAGGTATGATGATAGTTAAGGGTTATATATTCATTGCATGCCTTGCGACAGGTTTTGTTTTCGGTGTAAAATTTAAACATAAATAAATTTGGCACGCTTATTTAGAAATGGTTATTTTATTTTTATTTTATTTTCTTAGGAAGATTTACAGACAAAAGTATACAATATAGAGGTAAAATAGATCGTCCTATGCTATTAACAAATCTCCACAGATAGAGCCACATTATGAGCCGATACTCTCAACTTAAGTTAGATTTACACAAATTAGTGCCATAATTTTCTATACCTCCCTACTATCTATCTTTTTTTAAAAAAATCTTCTTAACTATCAATATTGTATTTACATTAAATAAATAATATGCTCAAATAGGCAAGCGGTCAAGCTGTGGAATAAAACAGCAAAGCAGCGATACGTAGTCTCTGACTACCCCAATGGTAACGCATGGCGCAGCGTATAAATTTGAGTGTATGCTAAACGAAACACTTTAAACACTACTATAAACGTATTATAATAACCTGAAATAATTAATTATTACCCTTAAAATGACTAAAGTATAAAAGCAATAAAGAAGATCTAAAAGATTAAAAAAATAAGTGACCAAATATCGTAAGCTTATTTAAAAACTTAAAATATAGCTGCTAATGGTTAGCATTTATATAAAAACGAGTTGGTAAGTGTTTGTGTTGTCACATTTAAAAAATCGATAATTTGTCTCAAACATTATAGTCAGCGCGGAATCAATTAAAAAATATTGTGTCATTAGTTATTCATTGATGAAGCTGGTAAGAGGAAACAATTTATTACACACCTACTGTGTACCATTATCTTGTCATTAATTTTCGGAATTAGTCTCTATTTTCTAATTTGTCCGAAACGCGTTACATCTTTATCTATTCGCAAGTGTGACACTTTATTCACTGCTACCAGTCTAACATGATTTTGTCATTTTTATTGTACTGCTAAATATAAGGTTCATTTAGAATGCTGCAAACCTATTTCTTTTTCCAGGTTTCTTAAATGGCGAATTAGGGAATTGGAATTGAAGTGATTGTTGGGCGATTTTGAGATTTATTTTCATCACAATGTGGCTCGAATGTTTGTGAGTTGTATATGATGTATAGATGATGATTATATTATTCTGTTTAAAATGGGTCGAGTTGAGATTATGTGTTTGATAGGCTAAGTTTTATTATATTATTATCTTTAATACATCAGATTGAGAATCCAATGACAATACTCGGAAAGCATACCTAAATAATTTGTTCCATATCAGAGTAATGTCTTTTGAAGATATTTGGATTGAAATTACTGTAATATAAAGTTTATTTTTGTAATAAAGACAATTTTGCACAGTAATATTTATATCAAAAATTTTATGACTAATTCCTCAAAATACATACATACATACATACCTATACTCACGGCTATAATTCCCTAGAAGGGGTAGCCAGAGCCAAGGAATTTAAAAATTCCTCAGCCACTTTTGGAAGTAGAGTGGGGAAAAGGTGGTAAAATAAAGGTTTTTGGTGATAGGTCTCCAACCGCATCGCCCAAAAATCCAATAAAAAGCCCTAATACCCTTAGTCGCCTCTTACGACACCCGTGGGTAGAAAGGGGTAGCGACATTCTAAGCCGGCACTACACGGCACACTAATTCCTCAAAATGTATAGTTTATAAATTAAGATCTAAGAGACTGATTTTTTCCGAACCATATAATTTAAAATATTTTTTAGTCCGTCGGCATCGGTCCGGGTGGAGATAGTGAGAGACCATATAAAAGTAGCTGACACAACTATTAAGCTGACATTGAAAAATATATACAATACATATATAATTAAAGACTCATGAGCAGGTTCATAATTTTGCATAACATTAAGGGACAATTTGGCTATGCTGGTAGGGATAGGAACACTTCTAGTAGTAAACGTTTGTAATACAAACAAATACTCCTTAACTTAAAAATATTTTTATTTTGAGTGAAACTTAAGTAATTTCCTCAGAAAATTCTTTGTGATTAAAATAAAACAAAACTAATGTCTTTGTTGAGTTATCGGTAACTCCGGATCTATTTAAACAATCAATCAATGACACTGGACGATTATGACATATCATAATTCAAGAGCATTAGTTTAGGACTGATGGTTACTTCCTCTCTAATATTTTTACCACTTTTAAAACCAAACTTGGTTATTTTGCTATGTGTTTATAAAATCAGATATTTTATGGGAAATTGTGGTTAGTTTGTTGATAACAATTAAAATGATTTTCAATGATAGACTGTAGGAGATACCGATTGACTCCTAGCCGCATATAACGCACGACGCCGACGTTCGTGGCCGAGTGGATAGTATATAGTGCTTCGCGGTCCGGAGGTTGCGGTTTCAATCCCTGCTAAGAGCAACATTTATGCAGCATAAATGATTGTTTCTTAGTCTTGGATGTTAAATATATGTGTATCATATAATATTAAATATATCGTTGAGTTTGTACCCATAATACAAGTTATACTTAATTTGGGGCTAATTTGATCTGTGTATAATATGTCCGTATATTATTATATATAAAAATCAAACTGTATATAAAAATTAAACTGGTATTGTCCGGCCTGAGTAGCAGCGGCCTCCACAAAGCATTACACCATGACGGGAATCGGTCATGGCAATGGTTTCAGCGAACATCGCAAAAGAAAATGAATGCATAATAACAAATTAACACATACAAAATTAACAACAAAAGAAACATGTATTCTCAAGATTATAACAAAACTTAATTTTATTGAAAACCAGTTATCCAATGAAAATTCAAAACATTCAACACATTCACGTTAAAATGGTTATGACAACTGAAACTAAACAGTACTTAATTGGAAATTTCAAAAAGCACGAGTCCGAAGTGAGAAGAACAAAAGCGAATGTATGTCTTTTTATTAATGCTTGTGAAGCAAATGGAGTTTGGTTCGTAACTAAGTAGCAATCAACAGACAATATAATATTCGCATATACTGTGATACAGTATATTTTACCATCATGATTATGCCACAGCAATTTATCTCCGGTGCTGTGTTGCTGTGCTGATAGGACTACAACAAAATTATCTTGTCATAAGTAGATACTTTCACCCATATAACAGATGTGTATGTGTTTACATAGGCTTTTAAAAGGCTGAAGTAGCAAAATGTGTTTCCTTTTGGTTTTGCAGCTATTACCGACGATGAGAGAATCCTTACGGGAGTGCTGGCTTGCACTTGGTAATTTTTAGTTAAAGAAATGTTTTAAGGATTTAGAAATAACATGTCGTAATGAGCTGTTTTCATTAAGTTAATAAATCTTTCAGAGTAAACATCTATCAGCCCTTTTGAGCAAGAAATGTTTAAAAAGAGCTCTATACGATACACACGATTTTTTTAAGGAAAATTTGTTATACATGAAAAATCACAAGAATCAATATATTGAACTAGTTGTTAGTGTTTCAGTATATTCTTCAAACACATAAACCTTTCAGTGCAGCTGCTCAAGACTAATAACTTATAGACACAAAAATAAGTTTGAAAAAATGGTTATAAAAGGGTCGCATTGGAAATCGTTAACAATCGTCACAATGATAATTGATTTATCAAACTGCAGCTCGGTGACATTGCACTATTTAAATCTTAAGATAGATGCCAAATAGAATTTTATAACTCATAATTTAGGGTTCATTTTATTATTAAGAAAGTTTTTGTTCAGCCATTGCAGAACATTGTTTGCATTACTCGCGACCGGACCAATTAATCGGAGATCTCGGCTGATAGATCGTCCGGTAGCGTTTCCGGTGAATGGCGCTTGATATTCATCACGACTTATCATACTGATCGAGAATAATTTCTGTTAGAAGTAATTATTTGGTGTCTTCAAAAACAAGTGCTACCTTTAGTTATTCGTATAGTTTTTGCTAGAGTAACTAATTGGCCAGTAATTCGAATATGTGTTTTTTTGGACATTAGAGAAATAATAAGTTCATCAAGTTAGTAAAGATACTAGTTGACCCAACAACATATATGTATGGAACTCAGAACTACTGAATTTAAATAACATCGATAATAAGGGAAACAAATATATTTGAAAAAGAGTATGCATCCATTTCTTTGCCAATCGGCAATTGGAACGACGTTAATGGGTGACTTTAGTGACAGTGAGATCAGTATGGAAGAAATAATGAAAGCAATGAAAAGTATGAAATTAGGGAAAGCGGCAGGGTATGACAGGATAAACACCGAAATGCTGAGGGCTGGTAAAGGGGTGGTGGCTTCTTGGTTGTACCTCCTTTTCCAAATATGCTGGTCGAGTGACAGTGCCACAAGACTGGTGCAAAGCGGTAATTGTGCCTTTATATAAAGGAAAGGGGTCACACCAGGAGGCTAGAAACTACCGTGGAATCAGCCTACTCAGCATTGTCGGTAAATTGTATGCAAAGGTTTTGATTGAAAGAGTGATGAATGAAACGGATGATAAAATTTGGGATGTGCAAGTAGGATTTAGAAAGGGAGTGGGATGTATGGACCAAATCTTCTCTTTAAAGAGCATCACCGAAAAGTTCTTAGCTAAGAACCGAAAGGTGTATTGCTCCTACATTGATTTAGAGAAGGCGTATGATAGGGTGGTAAGAAAGTGTTTATGGGAGGTGTTATCCAAGTTCGGTTTGGGGAGTCGACTTATACGTGCACTGGTAACACATTATGAGGATTCCAGTGCATGTGTGAGAGTAAACGGGGAAAACACTGTCTTTTTTGGCATCTCTCGGGGTGTCCGACAGGGTTGTGTAGCTTCTCCGTGGCTTTTCAATTTGTTCATGGATGACTGTTTAACAGAGTTGCGTGAAAGTGATTATGGATTGAGAATGGGTGGATTCATCATTAAATGCCTCTTATATGCCGACGATCAAGTGTTACTTGCATAATCGGTCGAAGAGCTGCAAGAGATAATGAATATTGCATGTGCGTCTTTTGAAAAAAAGGAATGAGGGTGAATGTAGATAAAACAAAAACTATGGTTTTTGAGAGAGAGGAGAATATCACCGAATGCGTGATTGAGATTAATGGTAAGAAAGTGGAACAAGTGAAAGAGTTTGTATATTTGGGAAGTTTGTTTACTAGGGATGGAAAGTGTGATGTAGATATCGAGAGAAGAATGAAAAAGGGTGATGCGGTAAATGGAGCACTGGATAGTCTGATGTTTAGTCATTCGGTGTCTGAAAAGGCCCGAATGGCTGGGCATGATGCTGTCCTCGTTCCTACGCTTATGTATGGCAGTGAATGTTGGGTGTGGCAGAAGAAGCATGAAAGTAGAGTGAATGCAGTAGAAATGAGATCCCTCAGAAAAGTTTGTAATGTAAGGTTATGTGATCGTGTGAGGAATGATGTGATTCGTGAAAGGTGTGTTGTAAAAGATGATAGTGTAAGTAAATTGGTTAAAGAGATATATAGAGCCAATGTGGAAGGTAATGTTAGTAGAGGACGACCTCGGAAGACACATTTGGATCAAATAGAAAATGTGTTCAAAAAGGCATGTGTCCGAAGTATGAAGAATAAAAGAGCATGTATGAAAAGATTGATGGATGTAAACGAAGCCAGAGAGGTTTGCCAGGATCGTACAAAGAGGCGATCGATAGTCTCTGCCTACCCCAATGGGAACTAACGGCGTGAAAACATGTATGTATGTATGTATGTATGTAAATATGTTTGGTTTTTTATCCTCGTAACGCCCGTTATATCACTAGAGAAACAAAACTCCTGTGACTAATAGTAACTATTAAAAAAAATAAAGCCATAGGAATAGTTCTTGTTAAAGATATCATTAATTTTAATAATGGGCAGTCAGCACATATTTTTTTTGTTCCATTAGAGATACATTGGATAGAACTTACAAGGCATAACAATTTCTATACGGGCGTTACGAGGTTAAAGATTTTAGACATGATAAAATTTTCAAAATAAATAGGAAACTGATGGTACGTCGGTAAAGTAAACTGAACTTAATTGATAACTTATAGTAGCGCCATGAACAGTCCATCAAAAGTAAAGTGATAATCGGGAAGTTATTTTTTTGTAATGAACAGCTAAGCAAAAATTGTAGGTATACCATAGTTTTTTCACTAATATATAAGCCAAATTAGTCAGCGTTAAATTATTACTAACTTAGCAAAAAGTTATTTTTTGCAACGTTTTATCATTGCTTTATTTGTTGTAATCGTGCATTATCGACAAAAAAAACAACTTAATTTAACATCTGAAAGCTCCGTTTATTGTAAGAGAAAATGAAATTAATTTACCTGTAGGAAACAATACTATATAATTGAATTAAATAAATAAGTACCTATTTCAAGGTGCGCTGGATTTATCGTTTGCAAGAACAAATCGACGAACGAACGAACCGACGAATCGCATTGTCATCGTATTATAGTTGATTCCTGTAATAGTGCAATTACCAAGAATAGAGTATTTTCCGCGAGTATCTACTGACTTGTAAACGTAATGAAAATTAAGTAACCAGCAATTGACATTCATCTCAAGGAATTAAATGGATTACATTATTATCTTGGCAAAACTTGGCGGAATATTTTTACGCGAAGGACAAAATGGTCTTCTGTACGGAAGTTAAAACAAAAGCAATCACTGAGGTATTATTTTTATAGACAGTGAAATATTTTTTGGCATGAAATAGTATCGTGAAAGTACAAGAGCATACATCAAATGGTTTAAGTCGCACATTTAGTTGTATGGTGGAATGGCATAGCAATATTCAATATGTTTATAGAGAAGTTTCTACAGAATTATGTTGATAGAGGTTACGACTCGAGCAACCGTGAAAAAATATTGATGGAATACAATTCTAAATGAATAATATATTTTAAAATTACTGAATTTGGTGCTATTAACTTGATAAAAACAGAAGGATATAATTTAACCAAAAACTACTTTCATCATCAAATAGATTCGGTTTGTCTTTGACTAGTAAGAAACATTTCATGTTTGTGTAACACCTTATTACATATTAAATAAATACTTACAAAGAAGATATTTAGCCTCTCATAAGCGTAATGAGATATAAATATAATGAGAGCCAAATAGGCACCCACTCAGCACATGTAAACTATAAGTGTGAGTGGAAGCTCTGATACTGATTTTCAGCTGGAGCCCTTAGTTCTTATGTAATATTATTGTTCTAGTTTATAAATAAATCTAGAAGCAAATTTTGGCAAAATTTATTAACAACAAAATGTTTTGAATCTGCAACTGTAAATTCTAACTACCAAAGACTCAGTCTTGTTTTTCAGAAAATTAATGTTGTGACAAGTTTGATCAGGTGTTTTCTAAATTTAATTAACATTAAAATGGTGATCACGCATAATAATCAGCTGGCTTGGCAAACCGACTGTTGCTGCTTAATTAGAAGACAATAGATGTATGTAGCTTACGAAGATAATAAAACAGTTAAGCGCTTTGAATAAATATCAAACGAACACTTGTTCACACTTTATGTCTCATGCAGGTATTCGTCTTGTAAGCTGTCCGACTTCTTTGCAACTGGATACACACAAAAAGATCAATTTCATTCAAATACTACTGTCGTTTTGGTACCTTAGTAGTTCCAAATAAAAAGTAGTGATACAACGCATTGAGAGACTTTTAGGCGCACAATAGTTAAGTTCAAAAATCACATAAACATAAACGTTCACGCCGAGTACCCCCGAAGGGGTTGGCAAAGGTACTCATACTTCTGAACATCACGTGACATTGTCATCTGGTGTTCAGAGTAACCACGTTTTGCATGGACAATGTACTCACTTGATAGGGGGCAGGCCTATTGCCGTTTTTGTACGAATACACTGTCACATGACTAAGTACAACTCAGCCATGTGGATTTCCTCACGATGTTTTCCCTAACCGTTAACAACCATGATAAATTAACCACACATATGTCTTTAGAAAAGACAAATTGGTGTAGGCCCGACTTGGGATTTGTACCCTAGTCGTTTGCACGATAACCGGTGTTCCACCCATTGAGCTATCACGGTTGTACTAACAAGAAAGTAAATTTCTTATTAGTAACTATACCTATTAGATTTGCATCACCATGCTATAAATAGGCCATAGCTTTGAAACTTTTATTTAATTTTTAGTGGTATTAATATTTGGAAGTTTTATTTTTTTACTTAGATAAAATATATAAAAACTACGATCCAACATCTTGCATTTTTTTATATATATAAGCATACATATATTCGTCACTATTTATATCGTTAGCAATGATTGACAGTATCCGATAAGTTTATGATTTTATGAGGCATGTAAACCAGCAGTGGATACGGCTGCATGCTTAATCGATACAACAAAATGCCTCACTAACTCGCTCATTACCATACTGCAACTGAGCAAAAACTGACACAGTGGTAGGTAGCCTCATTTGCTTTATATTAAAAGCTCACTTCCGTTCCGGCTCACTTTCGCGTACTTTGCTAGTAGTCAATCTTCATGAATCGCCGCGCGACTGTCATTGCATATGCAACGAAGCCTCTGAGAAGAAGCTTGTTAAAAATTACAGGGCCTAGTTGGAAGTTTCACATTTAATTCCGAACAGGCATTATAGTTTTTCAATATTTTCATTTAATTTTACGTGATACTATTATTATTTTAATAACGACAAGATAAAAAAAATATCACTAAGATCATTTCATTTACTAAAAACGTTTTTAATGGTGGCGAGATATTTTTATGAGCATTCTTTATACCTATACTAGCTGAACCAGCAAACGTTGTTTTGCCATATAAATTATGTCTAGAGAATGTCTAGTCAAAAAAATAAAAATAAAATGTAAGCAGTGTAATAGACCTACCATATGTGTGTGCAAAATTTAACATAAAACGGATCGGCCGTTTCGGAAGAGTTTGGTGACAAACACTGTGATACGTGAATTTTATATATTTGACGTTCAAAAAATGTTAATTTTTAACTTAATTTTGAAAAAAAAACTTTTTGACTTTTTGACTTTTTTGACTTTTTAGATATACATATATACTTTTTTAGTTTATTGTCCTGTGTTTGACTTCAAAGGTACACAATGAATCAAAAACCATATTAGGGGGATGATATATCATTTTTTTCACTATCGTACATACATTTTCTTCAAATAGTTCTACCTGAATGACTTATAGTTAAATACTGAAATATTCCTAGAAGATCAACAGGAAAAGCTTTTATACAATTGTGTGTTATTATTTTCCATAAAGACGTAGGCTTCATTGAGAATATATAATTTGCTTGTTTTACAAACAGTATGTAAGTAAATAGATTTGAATTCGTAATTGCAGTCCTATGTGCGTGCACATGTCATATCACGGAATTATAACAACCGACTAGAACTCACATAATTCCTCCTTTTATAATACTGTACGTCGTCAGTGAATTTAATTTATTATCATTTTCTATATCGCCAACTGAGTTTGCTTTTATACATAATAGCGATCCACCCTGTCTTTATGTTTCATACATGCATTTATAGAAATACTCACGCTATTAGTTCCTTTTGGAATAAGTAGAGACTATAGATCGCCATTTTGTTTCGCGCTTCATTTACATATATTAATATTTTCATGCATTATCTTAATGTTTTAAATTCGCCGAAAAAATATTTATATAGCATTAAAAAAATAGATCAGACCAGTAGTTCCTGAGATTAGCACGTTTCTTATGTGAAGAATTATTACTGCTACTTAAAAAAACCTTGATAGTTCAGTAAAACACCAGTTCCACCAGAGACGTGAGTTGAATTCCTATGAGTCAAGCCTACACCAATGTATGTTTTCTTATGTCATATGTGTGGTCAGTTAAAAAAATGAAGTAAATACACCAAGCAAAACGTTGGTACTCTGAACTCCAGGTGAAAAAAATATTGTGTAAGTATAATCAAAAGTATCAGTACCCTCTACCACTCTTTCGGTGAGTTTGAGTTTATAAATAAATATTAGTTAGCTATTATTCAGTATGAGTTTTAAATACGATAACAAAATTGAAATAATAAAAATTGACAAACTTCACTGTTTGTCACTTTGGTTTAATTCCACTAGTCTCTTTTCGCACCATATTTTTGAGGAGTTTCGTATATCCTATTCTTCTATTTGCAAGTAGTACGTTTCATCCATAACTCAAAAAGAGCTAGATATTATGGGTAGATAAATTAAAGGATTATTTATGTATTTTAATATGGTATTGTAGCTCTATATGGTTAAGCAATTATTTGCTTTTGTATGTTAATAATGTAATCAGATACCTCACCTTGAGCTTTAATTCGAGCAATTTTATACACAATTTAACACAAAACGTCGAGCATATCATAACTGATCAAAAGCAGAATTCATGAGCTTATCTCTTTAATGCATACGTATTTGAAGAACAGTAAAAATATTGTTTATGCTGTTTAATGCAAAACTTGGTAATAATCACAAAACGTAAGTAAGCGAGTTCGCTTTCGATTGCATATCGAAATTTACACGAAAGGTGGTAATTTTCCGGCTGCATGATGACATTAATAGCAGCAAAACGCGCGGCCAAAGCAATATTTTTTGCATAAAAACTCCTTTACATTCGTACGCAGTTGTTCTGTTCTCTGTTTGAATTGCACACCCATATTCACAGTGCGTGCTTATTAAATGACTGCCTTATTAAATTCGCAAAGTTTTTGTGTGCGTCACAAATTTATTCCACTACGTTCGGGAGTTTCATACGATGTATCATTTTCTTTAGCTTATTTTGCCGGCTATTTGCATTGTTTTTTAGAATCATTTTGTATCTCTTTATTCAATATCTATTTAAAGAACCTGGGTGAAACTACCTTGAACTAATCGTTACTTTCGTTAAAAACGTGCATATGCAGAATCATTCTTAAGTATTTATCAGATTTTACAAATGTCACATTCATGTCACGTATTGGAATAAAGTATCTTTCTGCCCATAATAAAGTTCAATCATAAAGTATCTATATTTACCTGTCAACTGTTAAATAGGAAACTAATGTAGCGTATAAATGTAAAATACTTACATAAGACACATCGATCGATAAAGTGTGGTCACGAGTGCGAGTAAATGGCGGTCAATATGTTTTAATCAGTGATTTATTGGCACTAATCCTTGGCTCAGCACAAATAAGCTATCTCGTCGACTTAATGCGGTATCAGCTCAGGCGTGAAACTCCCGCGCACTAAGTGGTCCTTCCAGTTTCCACTCGAAATATTTTAATAAGAGTATACTCGTAGCGCACGCACCAAAATAAGATGTGAACTCACACACACACCCGCCGTCAGCCTCCGATGCCATAACACCTCGTTTCATTCCGATTGAATCCATTTAATTTATAATAGTAGCGACACTAAGAATCTACATTTTCGCTCTAAACGGTGTTAATTTATTGACCGTGGGCAGATAATATCACTTTTTTTCTTTCATTATAACAGCGATTACATGAGAAATTATACGTTCAAGTTTCGAGTTGAACACTCGATAGGGATACGTATTGGACGAAGGAAATCAAACTTTAATCAAATAAAAGAAGGTTTCATTTGGGTTGGTGATTTTTTATGGTTTCTACGTAAGATTTCTTGACAAAAACCTCTCGTGGACTTGATAATAAAATTTTCAAGTTATGGTCGCGTTATAGCTCTCGCATTTAATGCTGATGCTTAGTCTGATAAACAAATTGTGGTGTATTAACTTGATATCTTCATTTATTACTGCCAGTTTAAAACGACAGTGAGCAAACTTTGTTAGCACTGGATTGGAAACCTGATTATGTGTACGACAAATTGTATAATTATAAATTAAAAGTTACGGTACAAGAATTTATTCCAATTAATTTGTTGCTGAACATTATCAATTCTGATCAACATAAAGAATTTCAAGTGGGATTATAGCGAATTCCTCATCGATTAAAATTAATCCTTTATATGTTTGCTCAATTAAAGACAACGTGTGCGAAGTAAAATATTAACACTCAGTATCCGAGATTTGTGAATTATCCACTTAAAGCATTCCTGAAAACCTCTTACATATCCCTATGTTTTATAAATCACCCGCCTTTGTAGGTTTTGTAACTGAAATGCGAAAATTAAACACTTGTTGTTTGTATGCTCTAGCACTTTATAACGTTTTGCGTAGGCGTTTTGTAACAATTTAAATTAAAACAAAAATTACAATTAAAAACTATGTCAATTCCGAAAACCGCTAGAAATTTGATGTACATAAATATAAAAAAGAATATAAAAATATAGATTACATGAAAGATCTTTTTTTTTATTAAGACCATCCGTGTGGGGTAAGATAGGTCGATATAAAGGATAGAAGATATTTTTCATATAGACTTTCCTGATTTTTTTTGCAGTGATGTCTTTTCTCAGAAATACTTACTTACTTACTACGCTGGCTCGATGACCCAAAGTGAGTCTTGGCCTCCGATACGAGATTTCGCCATTTGTCTCGGTCTAGTGTGGTTTCTCGCCAATCGCTTGCTAGAAGCTCACGAAGATCCGCTTCTACCACATCACACCAGCGGTACCGCGGGCGTCCGACAGGTCTTCGTCCAGTTGGTCGACCCATGTACGCTTTTTTGACACCTCGATCTTCACCCATCCTTTCTAGGTGCCCAAGCCAGCGAAGTCTGTGGGCCTTGGTTTCTCCAAGGATGTTCGCATCAGCGAAAAGTTCTTCGACTTCAACGTTTTTCAGCAGTCTCCATGTTCCATCCGACCTCTGTCTTGGCCCAAAGATTTTCCGGAGGATCTTTCTCTCGGCAACCAGGAGTTTACTTTCCTCTTTAAGCGTCAGTGTCCAAGCCTCACATCCGTACATGAGAATAAGCCTAATTACGGTCTTATAGATGCGTATCTTGGTGTTTCTACTGAGAAGTTTGGACACTAACACTTTATGCAGAGCAGCGCTACAACGCAGGGAGTTTTGAATGCGGATGTCGATCTCTTCGTCACGAGTATTGGTATCTGTGATGGTACAGCCTAGGTACTTGAATTTTGCCACTCCATTGTATTGAGTATCTCCAACATTAAGTCCTTGACGATTTGTGCGAGGAATTTTAAAACGTCTCATGTGAAGATACTCAGTTTTTCCGTGGTTGATCCTTAGACCGGCCTTCAGTGCTTCCGTTTCCAGGACTCTGGCGGATTCTTGTATTTCCTTACGGTTTTCTCCCAGTAATGCTAGGTCATCAGCGTAGCCAATTATTTTGTGTCTACCATTTAGTTGCACTCCAACATCTAGTGAATTTACTTTTCTGAGAGCGTATTCCAGCACTAAATTGAAGAGCATTGGAGACAAGGCGTCACCTTGCTTGAGACCCGTGACTACGGGAAATTCATCCGTCAAGTCCCCTTCTACTCGAACTCGCATCCTACTATCCGTTGTGGCTATCTGAATCATGTCCACTAACTTTTTGGGAATATTGAAGTTCCTCAATATTGTGAATAGCGCACTTCGGTCAATGCTGTCGTACGCTTTGGCAAAATCCACAAACAGTATATGGATGCTTTGAGCGTATTCCCACTTCTTCTCCATCAGTTCTCAGAAATGCACTTACTTATTGCCGTAATAGGAGACTTAGGTTGATGGACCTTTTTAAGTGATTTTTGGGCGACGTAGTTTGAGACCCATGACCAACAATGTTAATTTAACCTATGGTCCCGTAGATATGTGCAAAATAAGGTATATTGCCTACAGGGATTGCATATTCAAATGTGCAGGTCTCGGGTGAACTCAGTAATTTAATTTATTAGATTATACCTAGTTGGGCAGGATATTGGAAGCTTGAATTATCTGATTATTAGAAAGTTAAGATGATTCTGTGCTTCAGAGAGCATGTAAAGCCGTCGGTCCCGGCTAATTTGACATTTACCACTGCACCAAATAGCGTTTTTGTCTTCTGTCTTTGTATTTCTGTTATGATTCTTTCGTCACAACTTTTTTTTTCAACAGAAGAAGACATAAACGTATATTAAAAACTTCATATTACATTTTGATATTCTAAACTCAATAGTATAATGTTTTTAACATTCAAAGTCTCTATTCTTACGCCATACATTCCCAATGAGGCCTCAGATTTAAATACACAATAATACACTCACGGCTGCAAACTCTAAAAAGGGGTAGCCAAAACATGGCCAGAATTAGAAATTCCTCAGCCACTTTTGGAAGTTGCGTGAGTAAAATATTGTAAAACAAAGGATGGTTAGTTATAGGTCTTCAGCAACAAGCACTTTAAAAGCCCAAAACCCTACGTTGCCTCCTACGACACCCGCACCGCAGGAAAAAATGGGTCAGTGCTATTCTGAGCCTAATACATTTTTTGTTCAACATCTCGTTTTATCTTTTTGTGTTTACACTGCCAACTTTTCTATTTTTTCCAGTGCCAGTATCTCCGTCATCATCAGCGGGCGGTGGAGCTGGCAGCGGGTCCGGCACCCACCTGTACCCCGGCGCGGCGTCGCACCCGCTCTCCTCACTGCTGTCCCAACAACGGTTGCTAGAACTGTCGCGGTTTGGTCTACGTCACTATGATATTGCACATCATATGTTGTCGCAACAGGGCGCTGTATCTAAGCTACTAGGTAAGTCAATATATAATGTTATTTAGTTTGCTGTTTCATCAGTTCACACCCGCTCTCCTAACTGCTGTCCCAACAACGGCTGCTTGAACTGTCGCGGTTCGGTCTTCGTCACTATGATATAGCGCATCATATGTTGTCACAGCAGGGGGCTGTATCTAAGCTACTAGGTAAGTAAAGCTAGTTTGTTATTGATATTCTAGTTTCAGTATTACTGGTGTATTAGTTTACACCCGGCGCTCTCCTCACTGCTGTCCCAACAACGGCTGCTCGAACTGTCGCGGTTCGGTCTTCGTCATTATGATATTGCGCATCATGTGTTGTAGCAACAGGGGGCTGTGTCTAAATTGTTAGGTGAGTAAAGATAGATTGTTATTGGAATTTTAGTATCACTTTTGCTGTTTTATTAGTTTACACCCGCTCTCCTCACTGCTGACCCAGCAATGGTTGCTCGAGCTGTCGCGGTTCGGTCTTCGTCATTATGATATTGCGCATCATGTGTTGTAGCAACAAGGGGCTGTGTCTAAATTGTTAGGTGAGTAAAGATAGATTGTTATTGGAATTTTAGTATCACTTTTGCTGTTTTATTAGTTTACACCCGCTCTCCTCACTGCTGACCCAGCAATGGTTGCTCGAGCTGTCGCGGTTTGGTCTTCGTCACTATGATACAGCGCATCATATGTTGTCGCAACAAGGGGCTGTGTCTAAACTGTTAGGTAAGTAAAGCTAGATTGTTATTGAAATTTTAGTGTAGTGTCCGTTTCGTGTTTTTTTAATTAAAATATATATTTTGTTCCTCCTTTGGGGTGGCAGTAGATATAAATACATGTGCTTCTCAATTTAGTTTAACATAAGTGTCGTTTATTATTGGCAAATAGATATACACACTTGCTTATGGTAGCTAACGGACTGTAATTTACCGTATGAAAATGGTATGAAACATGTACTTTCCCAATAAATCACATAAATACAACGAAAATAAATAAAGGATAATTGATAAAGAAAACTTCTGCCTACTCGCGGCGCTGCTACTACAATTAGTGTACATATTATTTATAGAGAGCTCGTCGACCACTGGGTATATTGATTTATACTACGAACGCTCCTTTGCTGAATTGCTTACCGACCCATTATTGCTTGCCACTAAGTTATTCGTGATAATTACTTCACTACCGGTAACACAACCGCTGCTGTGCTATAATTTGAATGACATTATAGTAACTAGTCATCGCGGACTGAAATGATACTATCTGTAAAGTTATAAAATCGTAAAATAGTCGGAGGTTAAATGATGGAATCTTGAATTCAAAGCATACGTATAATATATCAAATCATTATAATTATCGAGTAAAGCTGCCATCGAAACGCATATTTACATTCGGTAATTTGTCAAAAGCAAATTGCATTCGGATCTGTATTTTATGCTGAGCTAATAACACAGTTCTGGCAAAAATCTCAATTGCTATTAATCTTTGATAAGAGATCGGCTCCGCGTCCAAAGCATCGAAAGCTGCTTGATGAAAGCTTAGATCCTAATCGATTCATAAAACTTGGAGCGTGTTAATTATAAGCCACTGTTCTGTGCAATCGATGCGTCCGCGCCACCATCGACTCGCCGCGAGCATTCGCTTCCACCGCGCAACACCTTATCGCTACGATCAATACTTTATTTGAATTGAACGTATTATTGACAATTTCCTCTCAGATACTTTTATCTGATTGAAGACGAAAGAACGTTTCGTAAAAAGACTCAAAAGTAGACTGTTATGTTTTCTTACTCTATATCATGAATACGATCAAATTAAAAACAGCGCAATAAAGATAGCATATACTTATTTTCACCTCAAAGTCATACTATTGTCCCTCATAGAAAGTTGAGTATTTTGCCGTAAATTATTGTCACATCTAAGTTTAATATACACCTAGTAATGGAGTAGTCACTTGTAACAATCGAATAAAAGGCTGGCAGTTAATTAGTTGCTGCTAATTCGAGGTTCCGTTGCAACCGAAGCGTGAGCGACTACATCGTTGCTAACTTAATAGCACCCTAAAAATGACTTCAATAGAGATAATTTGGGTAAGAGACGTACGTTGCGGACATGCAATTTAAAACACGCACTTTTTGTTTGTTCAACTATGTTGTCAAATATGCAAACAACTTGATTATTTGAACCACTGAAGCATACCCATTTCACCATTTATATTTTTAAGAAGGTATAAAGTTCATTTTTTGAAAAGAGTACACTATCTAAATTAAATAAATATTAAAATTATTATGCGTTCATTGTTTACAAAGAAATAAACATGTGAATGGTTACAAAAATATCTGCCTTTTTAACTACTGCCCTTGTTGATGACGTTATTGAAAGATTAAAAATTTCGCCGACAACACTTGCAAAGCACTATAAATATGAAATAAGTTAAACAACGTGGGAGGTGTAGTGGTGTTATGTCTATCAATTTTGGCCCGGGGTGGCTAGCTATGTTCTAAGGACGTCACGTGCTCAGTTCCCACGGAAGCCAGGCCTATGGTGAGCCCAGGGCCGTCATGTATTGCCACTTACATATTTAACATACATTCACTGTACGCTACATTCTCATTACAGCCGCACTTTAGGCGAAACCCATAAGTGGGCGAACAAATATTGGAATTATTCAGCGATAATCCACTTTTCTAAATCACAAAGCATCACATTTTAAATTAGGGCATGATTCTAAAGTTTCGAATAGCTCAAGAAAGCTTGGTAAGTAAATTGTAAGTACGATAAATAGACAGAGCGCGTAATTTCACATTAGACCAGTCATTTTGTAGTAAATTTGGAATTTAATGATACGTACTCATGTAGATTGGCCGCGGATGGCCGCTGTCTGTAATGAAGCCGTATTTAGGCTTTGGTCCTATAATCAAAATTGAATTATCCGTAGCTTTGACATTCTTGCGACACAAATGACGATTATAAGCCTTTTTCTTTTTCTGCTCCAATTCTCTTTTGTAGTTTAAGTTAAGTTTTTAATGGCATATTAACTGACAAATTTTAGATATCAAATATAAATGTTGGAAAAAGTATATTCTTCATTAATGTGTTATGCCCTTAACTTAATAAACTGACTTGCTCAAAATGATGAGTTCTAAACGGACTGTCATACATGTTTTCGCCGACGGGCTTAAGACTTTTTTATTTTATAGATCAGCACAATAACCTAAGACGACAGAAGCTGTTAACTTTTAATAGTTAGGTATACATTAACTAGCGGGTACTTCTTACTTATGATATATACGATTAACGTTAATATTGAAACGTTCATCACCACACAAAAGAAGTGTTTGTCTTAGGGCTATAAATCGTACAACAGAAATAGCCAACCTTTTGGAAATTCGGGGGGAAATAATCGTAAAATAATAGATCGTTGGTGATGGGTTCTTAGTCCCTTTGTAGTAAAACCCCTTAAAAAGTCAGTCTTACCCCTTAGTGAGAAAAGAAATAGTGCGAATCCAAACTCATATAAACAGCGCACTAAAACTAAAACTACAAGAATAAAATAATACAACTTTTGAATTTAACCTAGATGATAATGCGACCGGCAATATCGGTACTCAAAACATTCGAAGTCCGCAGTGTAGAGGCTACTAACTTACACCGCTATTGTGTCGGGCTTATCCAAAGGAATGATCTTTACAAGAAGGTGTGTGTAAGGAATCAGCGTAGAGACAGCCAGCCTGTGATATTTGCATCACAATAGCACTTGGTTCCACACGACCCGCGGCGTCACTTTGTAATGCGCCTAATAACCACAAACGACTCTGACCCTACGTTCTAGTATTTTGACAAGATGGCGTAATCGATTTTGAAATTTTAGTACTAGTACTGAGGGTACAGAGAAATAATTAGGTTAGGTAGTTTGTAAGCGGTTGCGGGATCATAAACTACTAAGGGGAATATATGTGTAAAATGTCACTGTTTTTGTTTTACATACAACTCTAGTGCGATAAACATTACAAATACACAAATAAACTGTAATTGCACAAAAATAAGCAAATAAATTATTTTATGAGATTCAAACCACTGTTATATATATAAAGACAAGGTTCCGAAATAGTAAACAATGGGAATTGTCTTATGTATACCTCTGTGTGCTCAATTGTGTCGGCTAAAAATAGCATTGATCCATTTTACTTTGCTTGGGTGTCAAACAAAACGACGAAGGGTGATACGAGCCATCCTTTATTTAACAATATTTTCCCGACTGAACTTCTAAAAGTGTCTGTCTGTCTGTCTCTTAAATTCTGAAGTTCTTGTTACCTCCTTATGACATTTATAGCTGTGAATATAGGAAAGTGGGTAGTCTTTGTGTATATTGAACATGAAAAAGAAAATAATTTCACAGTAAATGTAGAAGAAAAATCTTAAAACAATAGTTAGTGTAGTCGAAGCGCAAGTAATAATTGACAAACGCGATGGGAATGTACACTCGACACGCATCATCACATTGAACAGTTTCACTTAGCCGTACCATTTAATGAGTACTTATGAGCTGTTTAATAATATATTAGTTGTGTTCCATTCCTCGTTGAACTGATTGATGTGCACGAATGGTTAATACTCGGTGAAGTTGTATTAAATATTATATTATATTTAATTCCACTGTAGAAAATTGGTTGGATTAGCAATACTTAATTTCTCTTCGCAAAGGCATTCGAAGCGTAAAGAAGGGGAAATAATAATTTTTCAGAAGGTTTACTAGATTTATAGTTTGGTAATTAGAGCTGCTACTGTAGCTGATACTAATGCATAATTTCTTTAAGAGTAAGAATAGATTATTAGCTTAATTCATTTTTTTTAGTATTTTCGTTGCACCATGCTCCCAAACTGTGATGTTAATGACTTCAGCTAGATGAAAGTGCAATAGACAACATTCAAGTAGTCAGTTATGCAGTAGATTCATCAACAAGCCATTACCGATCAAAGACGCTCTAGTTCAATAAATCAGACCCATCCTGATACACTTTGCTTGTAAAGATTTTGATCTATTAGTTAGATGACGAAGCAGTCCCGACCGCGGTTAGCGCCAACTAATAGAAAGAACCACTTTTTAATACAAATTTAATTAACTACACTGCGCTCCTTTCAGTGCACCACTCGGAAAGCTCCTGCTTCCTTTATAAACGACTTTTGTACGAAATGTGTGTTAACCAACACCGTGGGCGTGAGTCGTAGCATTTGTATAGCATTCGATACATGGTCGTGCGTTCGATGATTAATTGCCTTTTTAATTTTGCAACCGATCTCCCTTTAGGCACTTAATAAAACACGCCAAATATTTTACGGCTTTTGTCAGAAGAAGGCGCAACAATTACTGTCATATCTTTAGATACCGTATTTATCATTTTTACACAATAAATCAGAATGTCAAAATCTTGATAAGTGGTTCTACAATTATCCTTATTTTTTGGTTTCCGTTTAAAATAGCAACGACCTTGTTAAGGTGTTAATTGTTTAAATGAAATAGAATTTATATTATGTATATAAATGGCTATTTGCGGTTCACATTGTTAATTGTTGGATATAAATAAGGTACGAAAACCAGTACAATTATCTTTTGGAAAGTATCTCAAAGTTTTTTTATAAAAGAATAATAAATAAAGATACTGATTTCAGTTTTGCGATGATAAAATTTTAAGCTTCAAAAGACTACTTTATAAATTAACTCACTAATTATTTTTATATCTGCTTTTTAAAAAACTCACGACTTATATTCAAAGATTTATTTTAAAGTCTATTTTATATTGATACACCTCTTCTATGAGCGTTTGTGTCTTTGTCTTTGGTCATGTATATGTATCAACGTATTTTATTTACGTATTTTTTCAGATAATTCATATGCTATAAGTAAATAAAGTGACGAAACAAGCGGTCTATTTATCCAAATATAAATCGTGCACTTTCTAGCTAAGCAGCGCTGGAGGTGTACCCCGGGAACATGCGCAAGGATAATTTATCAATACATAGTATAAAACAAAGTCGCTTTCGCTGTATGTCCGTATGTATGCTTAGATCTTTAAAACTACGCAACGGATTTTGATGCAGTTTTTTTTAATAGATAGAATGATTCGTAAGGAAGGTTTGTATGTATAAAAAATGCATAATATAGTAGAGAAACACTGATAAATTTAAAGGTTTCTAATGTGATGTCGTAAATAAGCACGTTTTTTTGCGCTTATATTGCAAACGCTGGCCTTACCCTACGAGATAGACCAAAATAATGTACTACAGTATTGTTCACCTTAAAAAGTCCAACAAAAAAGTCCGCGATGGTATATGTCTATCTCTTAGGGATAACCCAGCATAACCATTTTTATTCTTTACTAAAAAATGGTTATTTACGAAGTGATTTTAAACAATACAGCATTAATCCTTATCCAATGAAGTACCTTAAATAAATTGTGCATTTATTATAGATCAATATGCTTTTTACAGCATGTAATTTAAGTGAATATTACCGAAGATATTACAAATTTAAAATGCAGGGTCGTAGTTGTTTGCGCCGGGCGGCGCGTGCCTATAAATAGTCTAAGCAAAACATGTTTGTATTGGCTAATGACAAAAAAGCTGTGAACGTTGTGTATAAGGACATTCTGTAGTAGGTATATTTTGCATTGCACCCGTGCGAAGCCGGGGCGGGTCGCTAGTAGATAATAAACATTAGTAACAATTTTCTATGGAACCTCACACGATCAGTCTGTGCCTGAGCAACGACGAGTAATTGGTATCGGTCATGCGATTACGTTTCTAGCCGATTTAATTATCACAAAATGATCAGTGTGTCGGCCTCCCGTAATTTACCTATCAATCAAACCGAGCGCTGCCCGTCTATTGACGTTTGGACATCGAGTTATGGATTTTCAATATTATTACAGTAAAATAGTACTTACAGTGAAAGGTGGTTTGAAGCTGATTCTTGTTCGCGTAAACGCCAAAGGCTCGTAACGTGCTGAGCCAGTGACATGACAGTTAGTTTAATGTTACGTGCTATTCAATTTTAAGTCTAAGCCCTAAAGCGCATCGTTTTGATGCTTTATATCACATTGGGGTCACACTTTTTACATCGTAAGATATTGAAGTGCTTGCAATGTAATGGTTGATCGTGTTTTTTTTAAAGAATAATATTTGTTTGAACATTGTGTTATTTGAAAAAAACTTTTTAATTTTTAGTAGTCAATATTTAAATCAAAACAGTTTTCATCTGTTTAGTTCAGACAACATCACAAGAATCCGTGTAAATTCACTAACCAAATGGTATTGTTTAAAGATAAACCACAACAAAACCTTTTTTTCCAACAATTCTTAAACAGAATGTATTGCAAAAACTCGATAAAGTTCGTAACATGAGATATGAGTTAAGTCGTAGTAGGTGAGAAAATATGAAGTATTTATACAATGACTTGTGGAGCAGCCCTTCTTGTGAGCTTTCACTATATATGGTTGAAAGTTTTACCTTTATCAAGACATAAAGACCTTTATGAATTCACTTTGAACAGCGTTGACAAAAATGTGAATATAATAATAGAGTGATGAATAATTCAGCGTGCGATCGGTATGGCAGACGAGAAGCGCATGCGTGCAAAAACAGCGCGGCCGCCCGCTCGCGCGGAATTTCGCCGAGATCTCTTTTTGTGAGACGCGCGCAAGCATGCACATGTGCACTATCTAACTGAATTAGGTAATGTGCGACAGACTCACTTCTAGTGTACTACTTTTATTTCAAGATATATTGGTAATGGTAACGGTATACGAACATTTTGGCGTATGTGTGCGTGCGCAGAAGTACTGCCAACATATACAGTACGTACGTGTTCGTATACAGTTAACTACATTTAGATGTCACGTCGCTTTGTTAGGTAAAAAACTATTTAAGGAAATGGAAATTGAGGACGCATTATGGATAGGTTTACATATACTTAAGCAATAACTTATACCTACATCTCAATTTATAAAACTATGATTGTGCCTGTTTAAACTTTGCATGTAACTATAAAATAATTGCTGATAGGAATGTAAAAAGTTTTTTTAACGAATGGATTCATTAAATTACGTTGGCTCATTTCACCAAACACATTGCTATTTGATAACCGGAAAGTCAACTCGAGCGCTAAATATAAATTAAGATTCATGTCATTCATTTATTTGAAAACATCAATGACTCGCTAATTGGTACTAATTGACATTTTCATTGTGATTCTACTACATAAGCATTTATAATCGATTTTTTTAAACTCATTGAATGAAAACTCGTCACAAAGAAGGGTTTCATTGCAAGACAATTAACAAGCACATTGACAAGACGGCAATTTGCGTTACTTCACGTTTGTTGTTCACCGGAGATTCTCAGACTGTCAACGTGCTTAAATTGATGGTATTTTTATTGATCGCCGTTTGATTTCATGTCTGTTTATTTATGAATGTTTGTTTTTATTACATGCGTTGCTTTGTACAAAGTTTTATCACCTGCCTCGTTTATCATCAGTTTTTTTATTAACGAAAGCATATTTTTCCAGGAACCCTTCGTCCACCAGGCTTGATAGGAGGTAGCAAGCCGAAGGTAGCGACTCCTGCCGTGGTATCCAAAATAGAGCACTACAAGCGCGAGAATCCAACTATCTTCGCGTGGGAGATCCGCGAAAGACTAATTTCTGAAGGTAAATAAAGCCAGTATAATATAGAATAGCTTATAATTTCAGAAGCTAAGCGTTGAATTATTGTAGCTACCTAATACCTATAATCATGGATGCCGTGAGCGATCACGATTGGCCATGGCTCGGCTGCATGCGTAACTTGTAACTGTAAAATAGCGATGAGTTATGTTACGCAGTACGCACTGCCTTGCTACAGGACATCGGAGTTAGGGTAGGTTTAGCAATGCATGCAATAATAAAACAACATAACATTACAAATGATAAGGGGCTGATTTATTACAATGTTTTTTGAAAAGGCATTAGGTACGTCCCCTTTTTGCGTGCATAGTTTTATTAGGTATAAAAATTGTGGGCTGCAAATCAATAACTTAGTGTGTACTCTCTATCGAACCTAACAACTTTAATAAAGTAATTTCAGTTCGTCTATGGTCGTGCTCGTATGCACACAACTAGTTCGTGAAATGAGTACAATCACC
Organism: Bedellia somnulentella; assembly: GCA_963576735.1. Lineage (NCBI taxonomy): Eukaryota > Metazoa > Arthropoda > Insecta > Lepidoptera > Bedelliidae > Bedellia > Bedellia somnulentella. The sequence goes on from OY755171.1 coordinate 11,279,958, forward strand.
GTAAAGTAAAGGCTTGGGTTTCTCAAGATGAGTACAGAGGGTATAATTATTGTAGTAATGTTTATAATGATATAAGAAAGCGTGTGTGAGCGAGCACGGACACCCCGCGTAATACGGGTGTGCCGGCGGAGTTGCGTGAGACACAGCGTCACTTTCTGGGAATCGGGTTTATGAATTTACCCTTTCGAAGTTGCCGATGCTGAATTAAATACATTTTATTTATATTTTTATAATTAAACTATTATTAATGACATGTTAATAAAATCTTCGTACAGCTACTATAACTGATGTCTGCGATAACGTGACGGTTTAAAACTGCTCTCTTGATCATACTATGCACGGCTATATATGGTGAATAGTTTATGTTCATGCTACTCGTATAAACTTATCAATACTAAAAACATTATTTCGATTTTAATTTGCTTTGTATTGTATCCGTGTCAAACAGAATTCGGTTTCAATACTAAAACTTAGTTTGACGATTTCCTATTACATTTTGATGATAAAGGAGATGTGACATGTTTTCATTCTTTGATAAACACATTCGTTTTAAGAATTACATCAATTTTTCAATAAATAATTCTTAATCTTAATAACCGTAAAACATTTGATGTAGTAACGCAGAATAGTTGATTGAAGTGATAATTTTTCGATAAAATATGTAAGCCAATTCCACCGGTTTAGTCTGATAGGTAAATCCTTTTACGTAAACAGTATTAAGCCTGAAGTCGGGTCACCGATCATCAGTCGCTTAACTAACTAACAAGGTCGACCTGGCTAAAGGCGAGCTAGTTCTGCTCACAAACCATATCCTATCCAATTAAGGAATATGCTTATTTAAAGTAATGAACTTAATGAACTTCGTATATTTTCCGTTAACCCTATTAACGGGTCACTTCTAAAAGCCTTTGAAGTGCACTAACAAAATGTTTCACTAGTTTTGTGAGGACAAGCCGCCCACTGGGGACAGCGGATATTCGGTAACTCGAGAACATAGATATAGCTGACGACTGCCTATTGTCTTATATAATTTGAGGGATATTGTTACATAGATGTGAAGGTTTCTGAGCAGAGCAGGCTTCTACTTCATATTAAGTTACTCAATCCAATGTAGAATAAAAGTATTTAGTCGACAGTATTACATTTCGTGGTTGCTTCATTCACTTATACATACTCAATTTTAAAACCGATTAATTAATGTATCATATCAGTGTGAGTAGATAATGAATGGAGGAGTGATGGTTTATATCGAATGAGTTCACTACATCGAAACGTGCAATGGGCGTCTTGCTTGGAGGCCAGCGAGCCAATTGCAATAATTGCACCAACGACACCTCTCGTGCACATGCGTGACGATAACTACCGCTACTGCAAAAGGAAAACAGCTTATGAACCACCTAGATTTGCTTTGCAAAACTCGTTCTTAATTCAAGTCATCTAAGGTGTAATCTTTAATAGCTATTTCTATATCGTCTATTAAGTGCTAGTGTTCTGTGACTTCAGATAGACAAAGCGATTCAGATAGTCAACGGCAAGTTCTAAACTGCTGAGCTACTAAAGATAGATCTAGTTATTATCGGTTGACTTATATTTTTTACTATGAAATAATATATTTAAAATATTTTAAATATTATTGTTTTGATAGAGATTAGATTTGACTTGCAAATGCTAAATAAGATTATGCGAACGTTTTTTTTATTTTAAAAATAAAATGTCGTGAATAAAATTTACTATTCTATTATTATTATTTTATCTAAGGGTTGTACGCAAATGTATGTAGAAGTAGCTAACCACTTATAAACGCAAAAATACTAAGTTAGGAGGTAACCCAATAGGTCTTTGCAAATTCCTAGCATAGTTTTATTATAAAAATAGTGTAAAACTCGGTAAAAAATCCACTTAGTTCATATCTCAATGGTTGACTGACATTACAGTCATTTGTACAAATGTATTTAAAATAATTGTGCGAGCGCACTGCGCGCCCATTCCTGTGTTGTATTCGAAAATTGCACGCAAACCCACATTGGCGTTTTACGTAATTGCTCGCATATTTGTCGTAAATGCCACACTTTTTTACTTCGGAAACCGTTTTACAATATTCGTCAAGAACATAACGATTCATATCTTGAAACATGAAGCTTTTTAGTGAACAATATAATAAGTAGCTCGCTTGTTCCGGTTGCAGGGAATAAGTGGGTTATTTGAATTTCGTTTATTTAACTTTAGTCAAAGCAAGCTATATAAATATATACTATACTTTAAATATGTAATAATATACTCATCAGATAAATTAATAACTCCTTATAGCATCAAAGTTATCTTTTCTGCTCGTATTTTAATTATTTTTATTCTTTAGATTAACTACAGAGATTCATATTTTATTAAAAACTGTTTTTCAGATATGTAATCACAATTTGAAATTCAAAATAAACCGTCCAAGTACGGGTTGTTGCATAAGCATTAAAAATGTTAAACTTAGCAATCTACCTTATTTTTGTATTTTTGTATTAATATTTATAAATATAAAATGTAACTCAAACCTCCGTGAAAATACCAAAAGATCATATTTTTTGTATTGTATTCGTTGTTAAAACACATTGGAAAATTATAACCTACGAGTAATACGGTTCATAAGACACAGCCTGGCAAAGGACGGGCTGATAGTAAAGTTAGTTTAATGGTCCGGTTTTGTTTATTTTTTGCAGGTCTAAATACTACTTATACTAACTATATAAACATTTTGTTGTATCAAATATATAAGTTAACTTATTCCCTTAAAATGTTAGTTGTTGTTGAAGTACGGCACAACCGTACCCATGTAAGTTTTTACTAAGTATTTTGTCCGTAGATCATTATATTATCATTGTTTTATCTTTTCATTAGATTGATTTGATTAACTTCGAAGAGAGACAGATGGACGGACACTGTAGGTTGTAGTTATGATTGATTCTATAAGAACGAACCTGGTTTCGGTGAATCAAAGCTTGTTGAGCGGAGACCACCTGCTGAGGAGTAGCTGCGTCTAATTTATTAATAATTAAATACGGATTTAAGACCGGATTCTATTGTTTGCTATATTTATTTTGCCTTTTATGCAGAACAAAAGGTGTCGTATTAATGTGTTGGGCTTGTGTTTGTTTGATTCATATTAGTTTAAAGGATAGTAAACGAACCTACTTTGATCTACTGACCTACTGAATTAAGTTTTTTACTCTTTGGGCGTTTTCGGGGCTCAAATAATATTTTAGGCGTACACAAAAACGACTGTTAGTTTAAATTCTCAGTTTAAAATTTTATTTAATTTTTTTAGTATAATTTTTGATTTTCCTAAAGTCTCGTTGCTCATTTTTAACTTTTCAAATATTTTTTATTTCCTAAAAGATACAACATATTTTGAAAACCACCGTAACATCAGTGCACAGAGATTCGATACAATTTTCTAGTAACATTAAATATAGCGGGTTAACTTGATAAAAAAGAACATTGGAAGTTATACAGCTACGGTAATATATTTAGAGATGCTCGTATAATTGAATTTTAATCAAATTTTCAATAAAATGATGGCAGCCACAATTGTTATGCCTCAGAATAAAATCCGTGACTGATTCGTAGTGCGCTTATGAAATGAGCTATTGATTATTTTTTCCGTAGTGGTTCGATGCTCCGCTTTTCATGTAATATAATTTAATTAATTTTTTGAGAAATTTCTTAACGGGACCTTTTTTGTTGAACTACAATGTTTGGTTAATATGATTCGCTTAAGTATTGGGTACTCCCTGCAATGAATTAAATTGATATGTGCGAAGATATTACCTGCAAGTTCATAAAAGTTATCTTCATGCCTAAAAAACCAAATCAAACGTAAAAACAAGATTAGCGAATATTTAAACCTCAAAGCAGCTGTATAAATAAAATCATCAGTTCTAACTTAGCTATGGTACCCGTTTTTTCTAAATAACATTTCATTAATTAAAATAATTATTTCATTTTAGTCTGGAAATTCAGTTAGTCATGTTATTCATGAATTGGGCCTACACATTTTCATCTTATCTACTGTCGTTGGAGTAGTTTGGACAGTAAGTAGCTGAGTTTTACTGATTCATGTAATTGTATGTATCCTCTACGTCATAGTGTAAAAGTAAAAATCACTACATTTTAAATGCAGTACAGGGAGGTTAAAATTTATTATTTAATTTATTCGTATGTAGAAGCAATTTGTGCCATTATTATGGGCCTATAATATCCACACTGATAATCTAAAGAAAGTACTTTTTAATATTTTTTTCCTTTTAGACCAATATTAGTTTTGTAATACTTTAAATGTCTCGGAATCGTCTTTTTACCATTAGTGCGTTTTAGATTCTGGACGGCGGAAAATATCACGTGAACAGACTGTCTAGCTAGACAAAATGTAGAAATTCTGAATACAAATTGAACTAATATACAATCAAATATTAAACAGTCTTAGGGTTATATGTATGTATGAGATTTTAGTATGGGAATAATATAAGAGAGGGCCGTCGAGCACAATATTATATTAAAACATAATAACTGAAACGCCCATTTATCTATTTTTGTAAAAATCATCTGGAAAATTAATGTTTTATCTATCCCAGCAAAAAACCACACATCATATATTTTATATGAAATATAAAACGTATCATTTTACTTCATAAATTGATTACAACAGACACATCACGATCAAAAAATTTGTTCCAATATTTACTTATGTAATTGGAAGCAAACACATCGGATCAAAGATGTGTGAAGAATGTTTATAAAACTAGATAACAAAAAACGGTAGATTTTATAACAGGCAGCGGCTTGGTGCGTAGACACCGATAGCGTTCGAGGGTTGCTTATCAAAACAGAGCGGTCGAAAAGCGTTAAAATTTTTAATAAGGTACCCACTGCTGCCTTTATGTGCAGTGACTTTGCAGTTTTAGACAATGGGTTGCGCAACTTATCCAGTAAATCGATATTGGATCCCGTCACCGGATAGTCGGCTACTGCCCGGCATTGATTAATAGCTTGGGAAGGTGCTTTTGTTTTGGTAAACTCAATTTATTTGTTAGAACTGCAGTAGAATAATGTGATGTGAATTTGATTCGATGGGAATAATGGAAATGCATATGAAAAACTTTTTTACAAAATGCTTTGAGTTGAGATATTTCTTATGTTGCATAGAAGCTTCACTTACGGATTATGAGGATTTCTCAAACTATTTAGCCTCACATTAACCATCAACATCCAAAGGTTTGCCGCCAAAATGTGCCGCTTGTGCTACTTATATTCATTAAAAAGATTAATTTCTTTGTTTATTCTACGAATATTCCACAACTTAAAAAACAAGATGAATATTGAGTAATCTAACTGTTAAAAAAAAATACTTAAAATCTTATTTTTAAAAATATTACTAAATTTGTGTGTTGTTACTGTATTAACAGTTTTCTATTATGAAATTGATTTCCTCTATCATGACTTCTGACATTTACTAACAAGGTAGCCCCGATTTGAGGCTTTGTGCGGTCGATATAAATCAAATCGATGGCCTCACAGCTTCCAATAAACCGATACATTTATTGATTTGTTACAGTATAAAATTGGTTCCCAGGGTACCGTCGCACTATTTACGAAGGAAGTGGAATAACTTCACCTCTTTTATAACGTTGGTTTTATGCTACAAAGTATTTAGAGGTTATGAAATTACGTTCACAAATTTTATTGTTATGGTACTGATAAATGAATACATTATAGATTCTTTAAAGTATGTCTTACGATCAGATGTTGAGTTGAGTTTTCTGATTCTCTTTTCCAAACTGTATTGCATGTATCAAAACGCCTCATACAAACAATAAAATTTGAATATGCAAAAGCTTATACATACGCAAAATTAAATTCATACCAAGCTCAGTACTCCTCAACTGCAATGATCATCTAGTCATCTAGCAAATTCATATAAGTCAATATGCATGTTTGTAAGCCTTGATATTTTTTTTGGAACATTAAGACATTATTTTGTTTTTACCATGCACCGTAAGTGGAAATTTGCAAATAAGACTACTTGCGATTAATAAGTAAGTCGAAGTTATACTTTGATTTCCATCCATGGCGTCGCCCTTCAATTAACAACTTACTCGCAACCAATAAATTGATTACTCATCAATAACTAGCCTGAAAAATAATGTAAGCAATTGCCGATACCGATATAGTAAGAACGAATGATGATTGTGAAGTGCAATGTAACAGTAAGTGTAGTAGGTAAAGCTATTGATTGCTAATTGAAAATGTCAGGAGCGGGTGCGCAGTCGCCGCCGCTGCAGGCTTAGACCCCCTGGGGCTTTGGACACCTTTTACTCGCTCAGCGCCACGGGAGACTGCTGATTGCCTCCGCTCTCATCGTTTTATGCTCCCCATAAAGCCAACAATAATTCATTTAGACTACGTGATGCCTCATTGGCTAACTGGACCCACTTGTTCACGAAACGTGATTTTCCCAAATATCGTTGCTGTTACTGCGAACGTGCCCCTTTATGTAATTTGTATGTTAACTGATCAGTACTAATTTTTTGGGGGAAATTCGTTTGAATCAAAATAAGCGAATAAATTGAATTTACAGCAAGTATGGGAAGTTGTGAATAGCAGTATAGCGTAAATTTCGTGATCTCCTTGAGACACACATTTCATTTTTCGTATTTTTTTTGCCATAATTGATCAATTCATAATCGTACCATTACATCTCAGTTTTTTGACAAAATGTCAATTATAAGAATCTGGTAGACTTGCAGTATACCCATAGATAAAATATATTTTTTCCACAAAGTCTCAAAAAAACTGTTATCCTCACAAATATAAGATGGCCATACCAGTATTCGCCTGAAGAGAATACGAGTATAATTCGTATGCCTTAACAAAAAAACAAAAAAATATACATAGGTAAAATATCATATAAAATCAAAACCTAATTAAGTCAAATGTTTCAACGATGGAATTCAGAATATAACATAAAATGCGAATAACAGAGGAAATTATCATTTTTAAATAAGGAATTTATTAATTAGTGGTCGTTTAGAAATTTGGCACGCCGCGCCGCTGAGTTTTAACCTTAAAATGTTTAATAGATTATCATCTGAATGAATGAAAATATGTAATAATTGTTGTTAATGAGGCTATCTTGTTTTGCTGAAGAAATTTTAAATCGATTAACTATTTATTGATGACGAAATAAACTTCTGTGTTTTAGCGTTTTAATATGTCTCATTTCCTGTTCATTAAAATAATTATTATTCAGACCATTTTGGTGTTCAAACAATATATTTAGTTAGTAAATAAAAATATATATTACATCGGTAATACCTACCAACTATCTTATGATAAAATTTAAAATAGATGCGGTAAATTAGAAGCGAATATCATGTGGATTAACATGATTATTTTTCATCATAAAACGTCCACACTCACTTAATCAACGTAGAAACGATTTTTCTATGTTAGTGAAAAATATTCGAGTTTTTATTGACTCTTTAACCCTAATTTATTAGCGTTTATAACATAATCAAAATATTTCCAGATTATCGATTCATGTTTAATAGGCTTAAACACCGTTAGAGTTAAGTGGCCAAAGTGAGCAAACAAAACTAGCAACACCAGTCTATGAATTATTATATTGTCTGTCTTATATTAATTGAACAGCTTCTCGAAATTATCTTTAATAGTAGGAATTTAAAAATCGTTGTGGAAGAATTTACTTAATGTGGAGTTCCACTGAGCATTATGTAAGGGTTCTGTGGAGCTCTTTAATATATATACCTACATACTATATACTTACGTGATTATTTCTCATTGGGGTGGGCAGAAACTATCGATGGCCACATTGTACAATCCTGGCAAACCTCTCAAGCTTCGTTTACATACATAAATATTTTTATACAAGCCCTTTTTGTCTTCATACTTCTATTAAATATAGCCAGAGCTATATAACGGTGATTGATACGACTTACCACAGTATGACGTAAACAAATACTTTTATTTAAGATAAATAAAATAAAAAAAAATATTAACATATTCCCATTTTGATTCGACCTTAGTTTAGCCATAATTTAATACCAAGACTTCTTAGTAATGTTATTAAAGATGATTAATTCTGAGTTAGCAAAGTTTTTGATGGAGTATCAAAGTTAAAAATTCTAAAGACGCTTGGGTAATGGGTAGGTAAGATAGGGGATAAAAGAGATCATCTTTGAGAAATTCTATTCATTGCAGGCATGTATCATAAGAATACGAATTAAGTATTGTTACCTTAAAAGACAATTTCATTATAATGTAGATTTTGGGATATCATAATCAAGCAAAGAATTCAAAAAATCCAAAACTTAGAAAAGTACGAGTATATTCTGCCAACAGCGGAAACTAATTAGCGCGACAGATTCCATCCAGCGCCCCCCTCGCCTCCTCACCCCCGCCGCCCCCTGCCGTCGGCCGACCGGACCGTGAACCGGAATGAATAAAACAAATAAACTAATTCATTCCAAACCATTAGGCACGAGATCCGACTGTTAATGTCTCAATTTAGAAACGGGAGTAAATTATCAAAGGCGTGACAATTACTGTTACTTCCCGCCAATACAAACAAGAAGACTTTCCGTCAATTATCGATAAATTAACCCGATTAACTGGCGTCGTCGGCTTTCGGGTTGTCTTATCTGTGGACACGGCAGGCTTTTAGGCAGGTAACACTCCAGCACGGAACAGGCGGGAAACTTATTACAACTATCAACTATCGATTTATTCGGATCACATTTCGACCCTACAAACAAGAGAGTTACAAAGTTATTTTGGCCTCAAACTCAACAAGCATACTCATTGTATCTAAACCCATTAAAAGAAGCGGAGCCCATTGTGGCTAATCATGATTAAACGACTAGAGACAAATTGCATGATCGTGACTAGGCATGTAGGAGCCGGGACTCAACCCAAAATCATTATCAGAACAATTATACTTATACAACAGATACTTCACCTGCAACCTGTTGACGCTAAGAATATGTTTGTAACAAATGTATTATAAATATTACGTGTTATGTACCTAAGAATGACTAAATATCGGAGTAGGTGTGACTATTGAATAAGGTTTTGAAGATTGTTTTGAATTCTCTAAAAGATTATAGAGCAGGTTTCTTTGACCATGTATTATATTTTTTTCGTGTAAAGTAAGCAAAATGGAAAATACTTACAATAATTAAGTAACAATAACTACATTATAAATTATCATACAAATCAAGAAAGTGTATAAAATAATGGCAACAACAACCAACTTGGAACCTGTTCAAACATCTCTAAAAACTTAATAAATATTGATGCGTAAACATCAATATTTTCAGAACATTGCTGACAGAACGTTAAAAATGTCTAAACAATAATCGTAATTCACTATAATAGTCGGGAAAGAGAAAAAATGTCCTTGTTGCAGGTAGTCATCACAGCATGGATAAAACGTGGTTCTTAATAATGAGAAACCAATTTCATCGCTTTGTTAAAGATCGTAGTTGTTTTTATTGTATCTGATAAAAAGTTATAGATCGAACCACGAGTCGGTACGTTCCCCGCACCGTCATTCAGCTAGCTCCCACAAAAGGTTAACAAATTTTTAACGCTTCGTTTTCGTTTTATGTAATGTTTTGCTCCAGACGTAATTAAAGTATCTTAACGGGTAAGTGATGACTAGACACCGCTCACCATTAGTCGTATTCACCTCCGTATGGAAATGTTTGAAGACGCGTCGACGGAACACGCTGCTGTGGACGTACCGCAAACAAATCTCGGCAAAGATGCATTTTGTGCTTTCGACATGTTAATAATAAGTGATGCCGCACAACTGATCATTATCATTATACTCTATAAGGAGTTGTGTTTTGAGTAAATTATAACAGGCCGTTTTATTTGTCGGTTCAGCGCTGCTTCCACGTCAGTGAAGTGTCGGCGCAGACAATGGGGCTTCATTACCGACGGTGACCGATATCAAATTGAATAAAGCGCTCGAATCTGATGGGTTTCACTAACTCCCTATTATTCCACTAATTGTCGCCCAGGAAACTGATAAACTGTTGTCGGCTGTTCTTTATTCTTGCTGATATAATTTACTGTACAAGTCGTACAAGGAAACATTACAAAATTAGTCAAAGAGTGGCCATTAAACAATTATATAAAATTGACGTTTGAGAATAAACATAATTATATTACTATTAAAACAAAGGCGGACAACGAATAACACTTTATTGAATAAGGCACGCTCATAATTGTTTTAAGTAAACCGAAATAAATTGTATACTATTGTTTTCAAAATATCATAAATAAACCAGTGCGTTCCCATTTAAAGCAGCCAGAACCAGATCTCTTAGCATTCGTTTCAAAAGAAAAAAAATGGAATATTAATAATGAAGTCTCTAATTGCAGTGCACTTTTATTATGAACATGAACGAGTTAAAGAGTAGTGGTCGCGCTTGCGCAGTAGCTGCACAACGAATTCTACGACGATTTACTCTTGGACAGGCTATGATTAAATTATGGCACTTACTCGGAGTGTTTCCTGCAAATTACACGGGATGGCTCTCGGCAGCAAGGTTGCGGCGACACGCGATCGCTGCACGCATTCAACTATATAATAGCGAGCGGTTTTTAAACGCGTCCAATGACGCATCGGTTTTAACGTTGCGTTGCTCGCTCCTACATGACACGACCATGTACTAGCCAAGTGTTCGTGATTGCACGTTACTCTGTTTATATTAATTGCGTAAATACTAAACGATAGATAAATGTATAATTGGCACGTTTAGAAGCATTCGTTTAAACGAATGTTATTAATAACGTTATCATTTGCATGTGGTTCCAGGAATTATGTTGTAATGGTTTATATTTTTGCAGGTGTTTGTACGAATGCAACGGCTCCCAGTGTTTCGTCGATCAATAGGATCCTAAGAAACCGCGCGGCTGAGCGAGCGGCTGCAGAGTTCGCCCGAGCGGCTGGTTATGGTCTGTACGCGGCTCCCCCGCCCTACGGAGCGTTCCCGTGGGCGGGCGGCGGCGGCGTGTGGCCGGCCGGTTCGCTGCCCCTGCCTCCCGGAGTAGCCCCTCCTCCTGTTGGATCTATGTCGCATTCTGATGCCATGCAACAGGGATTTATGTCATCTCCCGGTCGTGGTATTATTGGTAAGCTTCCAATAAACATTTGATACTTTATTACTTTTAAAGGATTTCGAATTGTCAATTTACCTCTATTTTTTTCCTACAGATATAGACGGCGATGACTCCGGTTCATTAGATGGAGAGCAACCTAAATTTAGACGAAACAGAACCACTTTTAGCCCTGATCAGCTAGAAGAATTAGAAAAGGAATTTGAAAAGTCTCATTACCCGTGTGTCTCGACACGTGAACGCCTCGCTTCAAAAACATCGCTCTCGGAAGCTCGAGTACAGGTGAGCGCAAACACGATTCTATTTAATTAATTATAACTCCAATAAAACCGTAGCCGAATTAATGAACCAAATAAATATCTTGGCTGTAGACATTTACGACTTAATCAAATCAAAACCGACATTAAAACTCAATATCCGAATATATGAATAACAAATATACTAATCACATTTATTTACCGTTACTGACAGGTTTGGTTTTCCAACAGACGAGCGAAGTGGAGGCGCCACCAGCGCATGAACCTCTTGAAACGAGGTGGCGGATCTCCCCCGCACCGCATCCCGCACTCCCCCTCCCGCTCCCGTTCACCTTCTACGTCCCCCGTGCGCGCCCCTTACCATTCTGCCCCTCAGATGGGCGGCGAAAATAGTGCATTCAAATCTTTATCGCACCAAGATGCCCACGCCTTGAAGGCATTATCACATCAGACTGGTTTCGATTCGGGAGCGCTGAAAGCGTTATCTCAGCAATCATTTGACGGCGTCGGGTTTAAACCGCACCCAGCATTAGAAAACAGTGCGTTCAAGGCACTTGTACCTCATTCAGCGGCCACAGCGCTACTAGCAGCTCAGTCGATACAGCTAGCTCGAGGATATGAAACTCACTCCGACTCTGATGAAGAGATAAATGTTCACGAAGAGAGTGAAGATGAGAATGAACGACGGAGACGTAAAAGTAAAACAAGATCTCCCACCCCTGAATCAGCAAAACAGTCTGCAAATGAACTACCTTTGCAACTCACAAAGCATGATCGTTAGATGGATCATAAAATACTGGATACTTAGAAAACAAATAGTTAATTATTGTATATATGTTTTTTTGAAAATTACATACAATATGCACAGTATAATAATTAATACATGGAATATGCTAAATGACACGATATTATGGTTCTGGATTACTAACTGAATTTATAATTATAATAACAGCGAACCATAAACTGTTGTTTACAACCGGTATCATACCATATAGGGTAAAAAAGAAAGATATGTAAAAGTAAATCTGGAAAAGTTCCTAAAACTTAACTTAAAAATATCTATCATAAATCTTCTAAATTATCTATGTACTTTTTCATAATAAAATATTTATTGAAAAGAGAATAACAAAATAATTGTTAAAAATGATTTTTTAAATCAATACGATGCAATGAAGTAATGCAAGAAAATAAGTATTAATTAGTTAAGAATTATCTAATCCTGTAAGTAAACTAGGTACATTTCTCCATCAAAATAATGTTGTATGTTCTGATTATGTAAATAAATATCTTTTTATAAGAGCACTGTAAATTATTAAAATAGTTATAAGCGAATGTAAAATAGTGTAAAAAGAGTAGTAAATGTATTAGATAATCATGTTACTATGCAACACAAGTAAAACTGTTACATTTTAGCTTGGTATTATTATTTTTTTTATAAACCCATCTGCTGTCCCCATCCGATGTGCACACAAATTAAGTTTTTTTAGTATTGCTATAACGTTAAATAGGCCAATTATGAATCGTACAGCTACCGTGGCTGCTCAGTGGGAAGAACAGCCGCCAATCATGCAGACAGGCGTGGGTTCAAATCCCGAGTCAGGCCTACACCAATGTGTCTTTTTTTTAAGGCATATGTGTGGGTTCATTTATCATGATTGTTAAAAGTGGGGAAAACCATTGTATGGAAACCGACATGGCTAAGTTGTACTTAGAGAACATCGGCCAAGCAAAAAGTGTGGCTACTCTTACAACACCAACCCAACAACTAGGGGCAATAATTGCACGTAAATTTCAGAAGTGTTAGTAACTTTGCAGTGTCGCTAGTTAACGCTTGAGTCTTGAGTTTACTGACTGGGTACGACTTAGTCAGAATGAGTTTGTAATAAGCAAAGATATGACAATCATTATCGGTCCATAGATAACCACTTCTGGATATAAGCCTCCCCAAAGATCTCCACAATGACCAATCCTTTGCTGTTGCCATCCATTGCTCATAAGTTTATAATGAGTAAGTATGTGATAAAACAAGGCATTGCAAGAAAAATATGTTACGTAACTTATAAAGGGGTTGCAGAGATAGAATGGCAAAGGATGACTTGGAGTAACGATCAAGAGTTGATTATGCCAGTAACTGATACTGGCATAATCTACTCTCACAGCACTGATAATATAGGATATTTAGGATAAAATTTATGATTTATTTAAGTTATCCCATAAGTACAGTCAATCTAATCCGCAGAGTGCATGACAAGAGATATAAAAAATTGGAGATGCGGGAGATGAAAATTAAGGCCGATGGAGAGGAGCAATTGAGAATGTACGCGTAAGTTTACAGATAGAAAAGAAACCAAATCAAAATGTCCTATAACTGGCTAGCTGTTCCCCTATTGCGACAAAATATAGACGACCCATTGAAATAGTTGCCCTCTATACCGGAGCATCTATACAATGGCAATTTGCGATAAGGTTTTTATGATCAACAAAGGTTAGCTATACCCTTACAGAAGAACATAAACTGACGACTATAAATGCTAAAATGGGGAAGCCAAAGTTTCAATATTAGAAAATTTTCATTTTTGGAAATCGAGTGGGGTAAAGATTGACAAATATAGGTTATTGGTGTTGTGCCTATACAATTGATCAACATTAACTTAAAAATTTCACTTTCCTAGGTTATTTTTACAAAATTTGGTGGAAGAAATGGGGTAGTGCTAATGGTGCCAACACTACAGAACAATCATGCATGATACACAGCTAGTAAATGGTAGCGTGCTAATAGTAACACTTTTAAGTGGAAGGTGTAGGTTTTATTAGCATTTTAGAGAAGACTTTAGCCCCCAACGCGAAAGTGATGATTGATATTATGTACGGGTTTACTGTCACCTTTCGGATAACAAATTTAAGCATCTCATATATTTGGGATGATAGTGTTAAAAATACCTAGTAAACACAGTTAATTATAATTGTCTGTTTTACTACTATGTCAAATAACTCATTTATGGCATTAGAAAAGACACTGAGCTGTGAACCTCAATCTCTTTCATAAAAAGCTGGATCGTGAAAATTTCTTAGTAACAAACAAATAAATGATAATGCTACAGTTACACTCATAATGAGATAGATTACATACATACATACATATACTCACGCCGTAAGTTCCCATTGGGTAAGTCAGAGACTATCAGTCGCCACTTTGTACGATCCTGGCAAACTTCTCTAGCTTTTTTTACATTCATCAATCTTTTTATGCATGCTCTTTTATTCTTCATACTTCGAGCGCCTACCTTTTCGGTGTATATTTGTGAAAATAATGAATGAATAAAAATGAGTAAAACCATCGAGTCAAACCTCTCTAGCTTCGTTCATATCCATCAATCTTTTCATACATGCTCTTGTATCCTTCATACTACGGACACCTGCCTTTTTGAGCACATTATCTATTTGGTCCAAATGAGTCCTCAGAGGTCGTCCTCTACTAACATTACCTTGCACATTGGTTTTATAGATCTCTTTCACCAATTTACTATCATACATCCTCTCAATGTGCCCAAACTATCTCAACATTCCTTTTGCCTATCTATTTTACACAATCACAAATCAAGCTATTTCTTACTCGATCACATAACCTAACATTACATTTTTTTTAGGGACCTCATCTCTATTGCATTTATCATCATCATCATCTCATGCTTTTTTTCCCATACCTAAAATTCGCTCTCATACATAGATTACATGGAATGAGTAAATGCAATTGAGGACTGTTGGCTGATGATGATGATGAATATCTAAAATATGCAATTATTAATTAGTGAACTTATTAAATAAAATAAAGTTTTTTACCAATTCGGGTCTATGCTATTTCTCTATGATTATTTGTTACAACACTGCTATGAATGGCCATGTAAAAATTACGTTACTATCAATACGAAGATTTATTTCAGTGATAGTTCAAAATAGTACAGTCTATGTCTTCAATGAACCTCACCTCATAGTATAAGATCCCGCTGCTAAATCCCTACGTTCACGAAAGAAAATACATAAACATACCACATTTAAAAAAATATTATTTATCATTAGAGTTCGTTCATACAATTTTTAATTATTTAATGTTTTTTGACATGAATTCCTCATGTGGGGATTATTACTCATAAATAAAAGATGTTATTAAAGGAAAGAAAAATTTCGACACTGGCGGGGTTCGAACCCGCGACCTTCGGGTATACGCCCCCGTCGCTCTGCCAACTGAGCTACAGTGTCAGTTGGCATCCAGCGCGAAATTTCTCTATCCTTTGTTTCTTTTTTACACGTTCAAGTAGTGTTTGCATTTCCTACCTCCGAATTTTAACTAATTCGGACGGCCACTTGTCTACCTTTTCAGATAGAATGCAAATGTTGGAAACGCCTAACTATCACATAATTTAATGTTTTTTGACATGAATTCCTCATGTGGGGATTATTACTCATAAATAAAAGATGTTATTAAAGGAAAGAAAAATTTCGACACTGGCGGGGTTCGAACCCGCGACCTTCGGGTATACGCCCCCGTCGCTCTGCCAACTGAGCTACAGTGTCAGTTGGCATCCAGCGCGAAATTTCTCTATCCTTTGTTTCTTTTTTACACGTTCAAGTAGTGTTTGCGTTTCCTACCTCCGAATTTTAACTAATTCGGACGGCCACTTGTCTACCTTTTCAGATAGAATGCAAATGTTGGAAACGCCTAACTATCACATAATTTAATGTTTTTTGACATGAATTCCTCATGTGGAAACACTACTTGAACGTGTAAAAAGTAGGTAGTGAATGTTGGGCATGGCAGAAGAAACATGAAAGTAGAGTTAATGCAGTGGAAATGAGAGCCCTCAGAAGTATATGTTATGTTAGGTTGTATGATAGAGTAAAAAAGAAATGTGAAGGTGTTTTGGGCACATAGAGATGATGGATGAAAATTAAGTTGCGAAAGAGATATAAAAAGTTTGTCAAAATGGTACTAAGTGGCGATCAATAGTCTCTGCCTACCCTAATGGGAATAATGGGCGTGAGTATAAGTAAGTATTAAAAAAATAATATATAATATAAGTATAGTTATTATATAAGTCATAAAATAAAAACAGAAAAATTGCATAGTTTGTGAAATATATTTGAATATCTCGCGTTTTTAACAGATGGCAACCCTAATTTGCGGCCGCTTTTTCACAGGCAGCTATGTACTATCATATTAGGAAAAAATTAGCTTTAATTTCAAATAAGAAATATGCATGTAACTTATGAACGTATAAAACACACCAAAATATAACCTAATTACCCCTGGCTGCGAGGTAGTTGCGGCTGAACTTGCAACGGCACCTATGGCTTTTTGTATTCTTTATATACATTGCTATGATGGGGATGAAATTATATTTCGAAAACAAGTGAACGAAATTTTTCTTCGAATAGTAAATAACATTAATTAAATTAAAATTACTTATGGCCACTTTTGCCTGGCTCCGTCTTGTCAGCATATTCTCCTATTAATAAACTTATGTTAAAATTTGTGTTCGACTCAATACGTAATGAACGTAGAGATTTAGCAGCGGGATCTTATACTATCAAAGAATGATTCTTGAGTTGAGGCTAAAGAACGAAAGAGTAGAAAGAAAAAAAGACTGTGTTTTTCGTTAACATAACCTTTATTTCCTTTCTCTCGCAACACAGGAACTCCAACAATAACGTGCGTCTGTTAAAAGTCATATCATGAACGACAATTATCCTCTTTTTTGACATTGTTATTAAATGGAATCCCAGTGTATAGGTACATCCCGGATATCGGCAATCACATCGGTGAAAGTTGATGCAGGTCGGGCGCCAAAATACGCTCTGCGATCCCTCATTAACTGATTTTTAATATAATATTCTGTTACTTTTTCATTTGTTAATGGATAAAATTACAAACCATAAATACTGGTACTGAACTCAACTGTACGTAAAGTTGATGACGTAAGTTTATAATCAGATTTAAGTTAGTTTCACGAAATAATATTGTTTGAAAAACTTGTCATTAATGAGTATTTATAAATAACAGTTTTAGAGATTTGTCATTAGAAAAGCCTTTATGTTACCGTGGTTAGAGTATATTTATTGCTCCTTTTTGTGTTTAACTAATAAGGGCCAGTTTTTTGATCCGGAGTTAAAAATATAACCATTTGTTACATTGACTATAGTTAAATGACTAACCAGTAGTTAAATCGTAAATCCATTTTGGATCGATATTTGACCATTAGTTACTCTAACCACGGGTCAAAAAATGCATTTTGCTGATATCTAACTAATAGTTACGATATTTAACAAATTGTTGAGTAAACCACGGATCAAAAAACTGGCCCTAAGTGACTATGATCATTGAGCTATGTAAACTAAAATTCTGTGTTTGCCTTACCATTACTGTCGTAGCTGTGAACATATGCTAATATAGCTGACGGCTAACGCTTTATTCATTAATTCATTCATATACTCTTGGCTATGGATCCCAAATAAGGGTAGCCAGGGCAAGAGCAAATCTTCAGCCACTGCCATAATTATGGGCCTCTAGCCAGATCGCCCAACAGCCACTACAAAGCCTCACATCCTTAGTCGTCTAAAACGCCACTACGGGTAAGAAAAAACAAATTGGTGTAGGCTCGACTCGGGATTCGGACCCACAACTTATTGAATGACGGAAAGGAAAAAAAAACCATACGATAAGGAGTAGACCTGAGCGAGTAGACCTATCACTACTTTGCAAGAATACAGTGATATATACTCTAATGTAATGTATGTTTCCTAACAATCGTTTTCATCATCGTCAATAACAGAGGTTTAGAACACATTTAAATATTATCAATTAACAAAATACTGTCGTATCTGTGAACATATGCTAATATAGCTGACGGCTAACGCTTTATTCATTAATTCATTCATATACTCTTGGCTATGGATCCCAAATAAGGGTAGCCAGGGCAAGAGCAAATCTTCAGCCACTGCCATAATTATGGGCCTCTAGCCAGATCGCCCAACAGCCACTACAAAGCCTCACATCCTTAGTCGTCTAAAACGCCACTACGGGTAAGAAAAAACAAATTGGTGTAGGCTCGACTCGGGATTCGGACCCACAACTTATTGAATGACGGAAAGGAAAAAAAAACCATACGATAAGGAGTAGACCTGAGGGAGTAGACCTATCACTACTTTGCAAGAATACAGTGATATATACTCTAATGTAATGTATGTTTCCTAACAATCGTTTTCATCATCGTCAATAACAGAGGTTTAGAACACATTTAAATATTATCAATTAACAAAATACTCTGAGATCTGATTCAGTACATAAACCAATGCCTCTAGTTTTTTGCCCGGCGCTCTTCCGACTGTGGTACAATAATGTTTCAATTCAAAAAGAGAAAATTGGTTCGACACTTACAGCTAAGCAACATAGACAAATGTTATCGTTGTCTAGAAGAAAAGGTAAACAAGTGATAATAAAGTTAATGATACGAATACTCCATAATAATAAAATAGAGATACCATTACAAACTAATTCGAGATAAATGTTCCGGAATGACCGTATAGAAAAAATGACGATTTAATTATACATCGGTTATCCAGAATAAGGAGTTGGTCCGATAAAGTTGTAATGTCGTGATAGCCGTGGAGTGTGGATGCGTGTATGCGAGCCGGACCAATAACAATAAATTTTGTGTGTCGTTTGAGGTGCGCAGGAGTGGACGCGACGCGTATCTACAAACCGCTCTGTTGCACTGATATTAGCCATTAATCCCAAATTATCAATTTTCATTTTTGTTAATTAGAATGTTTAGTTGTTTGTAATCTGCTTACTTGCTTAAAATAAATAAATAAATGTTAGTAGATTAATTAATTTACAGCATAATATAAAGAAATATTTAAAAAAAAGCAACAAAAGTCATAGTATATAAAAATAATATAAAAATAAAATAAGAATATGGAGAACGGACATTGAAGTTGCAGAATTGATCCAATAAATATCTTCTCAAACAAATTAGTAAAAAATGTATAAAAGAAGAGTATATTAATAAATTTAACGATAATAAACACACAGTATATACAATCAAACCACACTATAATATTTTTACCAAGACTATATAAAAAGTTAATCCGCATTTGTAACTACGCGCACCGGAATCCTACCCTGGCTCCTGTCAGAGTCGACCACAAGTACTCTGGATTGAGACATCTTCCACTGTGGGAACATTTTAGCGCCACTTTTATTCAACTAAGGGAATGGTTAGCCATATAATAAGGACATTTATTACGTCACCCACCAACCGAGTCACTAAGAACGTTGTAGATAAAACTAAGACAAATGACTGATGTTACAAGTGATTTATAACACTTCGGTATGAATGTTTTGGGCAATAATGTTTGTAGTATTAATTGAAATAAGCTACAGATATATTCCACACCCACTCAAAATCCATATAGGTAGCGTTATATTCTGGCCACAATAATATGAATGAACTTGATTGGACCGTATATACATTCTATGATAAAACATAATAAATTTTAACTCTAGTAGTATTTTTGCTGGTCGGTTTTACTAAAAATATGGAGGTTGGTGAGACTAAAACGTGATTAAGAACTACTTTTATTTTATTAATAAAAATATAATTGGATTTACAGGTGCTATGGGTAATGTGTATGTATATTATGTATATTTTAAAAATTTTATCATGTTACGGCTACTCCTTTTTTGTACCATCTCTGTTGATATACCACATGAAGCAATGAATAAATGATTATGATTATGATTATGTGTATGGGTTAAAATACTAAATACTTAATTGAATTTCCTGAAAAAAAAACGAATCTAAGGCTTTAGTAGTACAAGACGGGAAGTGACTTGACAATGAATTGAGGAAATAGTGATGTAATCAGAATTTATTTTCATAACGCTGGATACAAACATCATGTTCTCGCAACATATAAACCTAAAAAAGAATGTACATAAAGTAAAATGTTTAACATTCAACAAAGTTATACAATTACAATGTTGAACTAAAGTAACATTTTGAATCAAAACATAAACCCTAAAACATTATGTAAGTGCCAGTAATTTTTAATTTTTAAAATACTTGCGAAATATGCTAAATTTAATTCGAACAACGGTTTTGGTGGTAGTATCCTTAAAATGTCAAAAATGATGACATCATTCGAACATAAAAATATAGTATTATTAATATGTAAATGTTGTGAGAGCAACCAATCGATTTTAAGTGATCAATTTAATATTAATAAAAGCGTTTGTCTTGCGCTGATACAAATGAAACAATTTTATAGCTCTGTTACATTATGGTATTAAGTTTTATATGACATTGATAATAATATTATGCGTAACACAATATTATTGACGTATATCATAGCTTACAAAATTCATTTTTTATTGATTGTATATTATTTCTTAAGATTGAAAATTAAATTATTTTACCCCAACAGTGGTGGCGGTGGTTTCGGCAAAATATTCTTCATACACATTGATTCGATTAATGTATTTATGATTTTACGATACAATATGTTTTTAGCTAAAAGAAAACAATTTTTCTTGATATACTTCATGTCATCCACAAAGATGCATGGTGCGTCTTAGTGGTTTGGTAGAATAAATATTTTTTTAATAGGTATATTGGTTAGAGTAGTTCCAGCACACTTTCGATGGCATTTGGTTCTGATGACACAAGTTCAAAACATGATCTTGTAAATTCCAAACTCTTGCCTATCCAATTGTCACTATATATTGAGATATCTAGAGCATACACACAAATTATGCGCATCAGAATAAGGCCCGTGTTCGTCTTTATACACAGGAGGCTAGGAGACACACTCGTGATCATAATACATTTTGCCAACCTTTCAGATACCAGAAGTATCATGCTTTGTAAAGCTCTATCATTGTCAGCGACTCTAGAATTTATTGTTATATTTTTAACCGACTTCAAAAAAAGGAGTGTTCTCAATTCGACCGGTATATTTTTTTTTTTTTTTTTTTTTATGTATGTTCGCCGATTACTTTGCCATTTATGAACCGATTTTGATTATTATTTTTTTATTCGAAAGAAGATACTCCCGGATTGGTACCATGATGAGGATATCATGGTCTGATGATGGGATCCTGGAGAAATTGAGGGGAACCCTCAAATTTTATAGGCAAATGTACCGCGTTTTACATATTTTCTGAACTTATATTGGCATTTGCTTCTGAAAATCATATTGTTATGCTGCTGAGCTGATAATAGAAGGTGTGGATCCTCAATCACTAGGTATTATGAAACAGTTCTTTCCACATTCTTTATAGATTTATACTCCTCCTCGTAGCTTTTATGAAGAGAAGTACAGGTTCACTAAACATTTCTTTTGTTATGTTATTGTTACCGAGAAAGTACCATGAGACCAGGATCTGATGATGGCATCCCAGGAAATCGAGGGGACTGTCGAAACTCACAATTATGTGACAGTGTATTTGTTCAAAACGCCGATAGGCCTGCCCTGTATAACGTGAGAACACTGCCTAATAAATCGTGGGTACTCTGAACAACAGGTGACAATGTCACGTGATATTCAGAAGTATTACTACCTCTGCTAACCCCTTCAGGGATATTCGGCGTGAGCGTTTGAGTCTTTCTTGAGGTGTAGAATTGAAGACCATCGCCTTTCGAAGGATTTTAAGAACAATGTAAGGTTACATATGGTTGAGCCTATTTAATATCGTACTATAATAGAAATACCGGAAATACGAAGAATAATACAGTAACTGTCGCTTCCTCATCCGAGAGGCATCTTTGCCAGGTCTACCCATCTCTAAAACTCGTAAAATAAAATAATTTTTAACAAAAAGAAAACCGACTTCATAGAAAAACAACCGAAAATAAACAATCTAGTACTAAAAAGTACGAAATAAGTTTTTTTAATTGAATATGAGTACTGTGATTGATACCTTAGCAATTTCTTTATTCCACACGCGTCAGTTCAACCTACCTAAATATTACAATTCTCTTAAATTAATTTTTGAGTCGGTGCCAGACAAACAAAAGTAAATTCACCCTGCTATCTATCTCTGATTATTACAATCTAAACAATATATATCTATCGCCTAACGTTTTAAATGATAATACGTACAAAAATCAATTTACCCTACAACTACAAGGTACCCTAGATTTTAAATGTATATGAAGTGCGAAATACACACTTCTTATTATCAATTATCATCGAGGCTGGCACCGGCTCACAAATTAATTTAAGAGAATTTTAAGATTTAGGTAGGTTGAACTGACGCGTGTGGAATAAAGAAATTGCTAAGGTATCAATCACAGTACTCATATTCAATTAATAAAACTTATTTCGTACTTTTTAGTACTAGATTGTTTATTTTCGGTTGTTTTTCTATGAAGTCGGTTTTCTTTTTGTTATGGCCAGGTCAGTTTAAGTCAATCGTTAGAAACGTCTCCACTTCTAAGTCGAAATCAGTCTACACGCTAACACTCGTATGAAAACAGCGAAGCATTTTCATACTTTTACCACTGTGTGAAATGCACTCTTTCATTGAAATTATGGCCAATTTTGTGAGGTTATTATTCTCGAATGGATGAGTTTTTATTGATTATTCCTCATTTCAAATATTGTCCAAGGGTATTTTACTATTTGGCAGAACTTGATCAAGGTCGGTCCAATCAAAAGGTCTAGGAAGAGATGCAAAATCTTTAGTATTAAAAACTCAATGATGAAACATCTTATGATAATTTTTAAACATATTTCGTTAATGAAAATATCTATTTATCAATACGGAACCCAGTAAGATGAAAGAATGAAAACTTGCTCAACGCCTTAAGTCCGAGAACTAATAGGGTAAAGATTGGCTCTCATAAAATCATGAGCTGATTCGAAATGTAAGCACATTAACTTATCTTGAGAATTATCTCAGTTCGTGTTACAATATTTATTTATTTCTCACTCGTTTGAGGACAGCTGAGATTGCGGTAGAATGTTCTCTCCCACCAATTAGATGGTTATTGACGTTTTAATGATATCGAGCTAATCTCGACTTTAGCTACACGAACAGCGAGAAATGACAATACATTCTTAGCGAAATAAATGCTTGTTTTGATTAATATTTGTAGTAATATAGTATGTCACTTATGTTTAGTTTAACATACATACATACATACATATTCTCACGCCGTTAGTTCCCATTGGGGTAGGCAGAGACTATCGATCGCCACTTTGTACGATCCTGGCAAACCTCTCTGGCTTCGTTTACATCCATCAATCTTTTCATACATGCTCTTTTATTCTTCATACTGCGGACACCTGCCTTTTTGAGCACATTTTCTATTTGATCCAAATGTGTCCTCCGAGGTCGTCCTCTACTAACATTACCTTCCACATTGGCTCTATATATCTCTTTCACCAATTTACTGTCATCCATCCTCTCTATGTGCCCAAACCATCTCAACATTCCTTTTTCTATCTTTCTTACAATATCATCTTTTACACCACACCTTTCACGAATCACATCATTCCTCACACGATCACATAACCTTACATTACACACTTTTCTGAGGGATCTCATTTCTACTGCATTCACTCTACTTTCATGCTTCTTCTGCCACACCCAACATTCACTGCCATACATAAGCGTAGGAACGAGGACAGCATCATGCACAGCCATTCGGGCCTTTTCAGACACCGACTGACTAGACATTAGACTATCCAGTGCTCCATTTACCGCATTACCCTTTTTCACTCTTCTCTCGATATCTTCATCACACTTTCCATCCCTAGTAAACAAACTTCCCAAATATACAAACTCTTTCACTTGTTCCACTTTCTTACCATTAATCTCAATCACGCATTCGGTCATATTCACCTCTCTCTCAAAAACCATAGTTTTTGTTTTATCCACATTCACCCTCATTCCCTTTTTTTCAAAAGACGCACATGCAATATTCATCATCTCTTGCAGCTCTTCCACCGATGATGCAAGTAGCACTTGATCGTCGGCATATAAGAGGCATTTAATGATGAATCCACCCATTCTCAATCCATAATCACTTTCACGCAACTCTGTTAAACAGTCATCCATGAACAAATTGAAGAGCCACGGGGAAGCTACACAACCCTGTCGGACACCCCGAGAGATCCCGAACCAGTCAGTATTTTCCCCGTTTACTCTCACACATGCACTGGAATCCTCATAGAGTGATACCAGTGCACGTATAAGTTGGCTCCCCAAGCCGAACTTGGATAACACCTCCCATAAACACTTTCTTACCACCCTATCATACGCCTTCTCTAAATCAATGAAGGAGCAATACACCTTTCGGTTCTTAGCTAAGAACTTTTCGGTGATGCTCCTTAAAGAGAAGATTTGGTCCATACATCCCATTCCCTTTCTAAATCCTGCTTGCACATCCCAAATTTTATCATCCGTTTCATTCATCACTCTTTCAATCAAAACCTTTGCATACAATTTACCGACAATGCTGAGAAGGCTAATTCCACGGTAGTTTCTAGCCTCCTGGTGTGACCCCTTTCCTTTATATAAAGGCACAATTACCCCTTTGCACCAGTCTTGTGGCACTTTGCCACTCGACCAGCATTTTTGGAAAAGGAAGTACAACCAGGAAGCCACCACCCCTTTACCAGCCCTCAGCATTTCAGTGTTTATCCTGTCATACCCTGCCGCTTTCCCTAGTTTCATACTTTTCATTGCTTTCATTATTTCTTCCATACTGATCTCACTGTCACTAAAGTCACCCATAACGTCGTTCCAATCAACATTACTGCTGATTGGCGAAGAAATGGATGAATCCTCTTTTTCAAAGAGTCCCTCAAAATAGTTCTTCCATACTCGTCTTATGCTACTTTCATCCGTCGCCAATTCACCCTGTTCATCTCTCACAACATTCACTCTCGTGTTTTGGGAAACTCCCTTTTCTTTCCGGATATATTTCCAGAACAACTTTTGGTTATTCCGGAAATTATCAGAGAGTTTCCTCTCACACCATTCTATCAGATCACGCTTTTTCTTTTCTATTTTCTTCTTAACCTCATTCTTAACTCTCTTATATTCATCTTCACTATTCTTCACTACATCATCTGTTACTCTCGCATCCATTCGTTTACTAGCTTTAATCGCTAGTAAATCTAACCAAGCTTTCTTCTTATCTCCAACTGCCTCTTTCACATCTTTATCCCACCAACTTGTTGGTGGTCTATTTGTTCTTTTACTCAATCCACATACTTCCGTCGCACATTCAACCATTGACGATTTGAGCACATCCCATACTTCTTCTATTTCCAATTCATCCTTCATCTCCACGCAACTTAGCCTGTCGTCCAATTTCTTCATATATTCATCTCTAATATTTTCATCCTCTTCCAATTTCTCCACTTTTATTCTCGCAAATTCAGTTGTCGACACTTTGGTCCTGTGACGCCAACGCGTGCACAGTCCCCTTAATCGTGATATCACGAGAAAGTGGTCCGTGCCAACGTTAATGCCCCTATGGACTCTGGTGTCAACAACCTTTGCTCTTAGCCTTTCATCCACTATCACAAAATCTATCATACTTCTCTCGCTTCCTCTCTGTCTAGTATACATATGGATATCTTTGTGTTCAAACAACGTATTCGTAACACAAAGATTCCTCTCCAAACATACATCAATCACTTTCTCACCATTCTCGTTCACTCTTTTATCACCAAACTTTCCTAAAACTCTTTCACAACCGTTGCGTGACACACCAACCCAACCATTAAAATCTCCTAACATAACAATTTTCTCATTTTCATCACACCCATTCGCAACATCGTCTAACAGATTCCAAAACTCCTCCCTCTCGGATAGTGATCTGGACATGTCCGGAGCATAAACGCAAATTATGCGCATCCGGACAAGCCCTACCTTCACCTTTATCCATAGGAGCCTTGGACTCACACACGCATAATCTTTCATACACTTAGCCATCCTTTCAGATATCAGAAGTCCCACGCCTTGGCAAGCTCTGTCACTCTCGGCAACTCCCGACCAGATAGCTGTAAATGGGCCAAGTTGTGAAACCTCTTTTTCCTTGCGCTTCGTTTCATTTACACACAGAAAATCTAGTTTTCTTTCTTCCATAATCAAACATACTTCATCTAATTTTTCATGCATCCCTCCACACACATTCATCGTACTAAAGCGGGTCTCTTTAGCCCACTTTTCGCCCCGTGAGGAACCACGGCGTGATGAGTGGCGAGCCACATCGCCGCCACCGCGTTTAATTGTAGTTTCTAAACACATTCGGTTCCCACGTTAAGCAAGGGAAATATACTGTTAGTATGTTTAGTTTAAAAGTTTAAAATAGCTTAATCAGTGTATTGGATTAGAGTGTTTTGTCCCAGTATTGATTAAAAACCAAGATCAAATGTCTCACATTTTTTTTTTATTATTATTTATTATTTTTAATTAATTTATCTTAAAAGAAATAGCTTGAATAGATTATCACTGTTTTCCGATGCTCTGCAGTAATTTCATTTTAGCCTTTTATAACAATAAAAATCGCACTTACATTAACTAACAAGCAAATCAATTAACTATTACCCACGGAGAATTACATGTAAATCCAATTTGTACCAAAGAGTTCATAAATTAGGGTCTTATCAAAACCCAAAGTCGAACATTGGAATCGTAAAATGGAAGCTGTTAATAGAGTCATTGGACGTCACCACTTTACCAGCGCGCGGCGCGGAGCTCAAAGAGGCTGTGACAGTCGGAAATATAAATATATTGCTGGCAAGTGGTTGTGTCGGTGTCACGGCTACATTGGCTGGGGGCGCCCAGCTCTGTATCTGCTCTCTCAATCTTAAACATCGGCGTTAAAGAATTTAAATTATAGACTGATACAAATGAACAAGACGCACGTTTCTAACACCATGAATTTAAATTATACTTCGTTTCCGTGATCTGCTTAATTTGGAATCAGAGAATAAATTTGTGAGACAAATTGTAAAGACAAACAAACGCAAAAGTAGTATGGCCAATACCATTTCAGTAATCACATGTATGTTATAGTGTGCTAATATTCGGGATCGTAAAGGACAAATAAGAAGTTTTAAGATATTTATGTTATTGAGTGGTAGTCATTTGTCACTGACGATATAGTAGCATAATATCTCTTAGTTATGAATCTATGTTTAATACACGCTAAATATTATAAGTGTAAACAAACCAAATAAAATTAAGGTAAAAAAAGGTAAAAAAGTGACTTTAATTGCTTAGTCAGTCTCACATTAGTAATCTTCGGAACCTATAAAACCTTCATTTCCTTACGTAGTTCACTCTTAATAATATTGATTTGAACCACCTGCAAAAACACTCCCGAAATAACATATAAAAACTTAGGATAACGAATAACTACTTTTTATTTTCGAAAACATTCTCAATATTCAATAAAGTCTTTGCTGTTGTCAAAAATGTCTCATAAATCCCAATTATTAATATATCAATATTCTTGAATGTGCACTAATTAACTTTAGCAACCAATCGGCGACTGCGCAATCCTTTTCGCCTGCAGACAACATAACTCTTGAAGTAACATTTTAATACTGTTTCATATTTCAAGATGATACTTTTAAATTCAAGTATAATAGGTTTTTAAACTCGCTATAAACTACTAAGATGGGTAAGTGAGGAGTAAGATTATAATCACTATTGTGGAAGTCGGCATAGTTGGTAATATAACAATGTATATAGTAGTAATATGGTGCCGTGTAGTGCCGGCTTTCACTATCATGTCACTACCCCTTCCTGCCCACTGGTATCGTAAGAGGCGACTAAGGGTATGAGGCTTTTTTAAGTGGTTTTTCGGCGATGCGGTTGAAAACCCATCATCAACGATAATTTATTTCTACCATCTTGTCCCCTATCAACTACCATATGTGGCTCAGGAGTTTCGAGCTCTAAAGCTCTGGCTACCCTTTTTTGGAATTTATGGCCGTGAGTATATGTATGTAATGTATGTAGTCAATCAATAAAGGTACATTGAGACACGGAATTAAAATAAATATATATTTATATCTTTATTCCAATTTAATCAATCAGAAAAATAAAATACTTTAGATAAGTTAATAGTGCAATTACCCCAAGAAAACTGCCAAGGCAATATTTGTAAATTACTGTTGATGATATTTTAAACGCAGTTGTCTCTTTTCTTCTAAATTTTTCTTAAGTTCTTTAATTTCAGCCGTTTCAAAGTTTTTGGCTATGTGGGTTTTCATATTTATAAGTAAAGACTTCTTGCTTTGTCTAAATACTTCCTTATCAGCAAAATATTTGTTTAAAAACATTTTTTTATTCTCCAGATCCTGTTTTTCTTTATTTTTTGCTGCTATGATTTCTTTTCTTTTATTTTCAATATCTTGTTTTATTGTCATCTTTAATGCAGCTAATCTTTCTTGCAATTCCATGATGGACATTTCATTTAGAGCTCCAATACCAGAAGTTGCAGTTAAATCAATGATTTTTGGCAATCTTGTCTGTTTTACTAACATTGCCAACATTTTTATATCTTTTATAACTTGGACTCGTCGTTCTAAGTCTTCATTTTTTTCCTGTAATGCTTGTTGACGAAGCTTTTCCAATTCTTGCTTAACTTCAGTAGCGGTGTCCCTTTTTTGTGATATATTATTTTGTTTTGCTTCCATGGCACAAAACTCTACGAAAGTACACTTTTCTATGCACTTTAAATTTTTTGCCATCTCTTGTTTCTTCCATTGTTCAATTTCATCATTCCAAACCCTTTTCAAGTTTAAAATTTCTTGAAACCTTCGTTTATTTCTATCTTTTAACTTCAATTTTGATAAAACTGCCTCTTCATGCGAAAGTTGCCCTAACACATGCTTCTTTTCTATTTCTGAAAGTCTATTCATTTCACATCTCTCCCTTTCTTGTTCCATAAACAAGTCAATCTCAACATTTGATACTAACCCATTTACAACTTTGTCTAGCCAATCCAATTGTTCTTGTTCTTCTTTGTGTGCCAATTTGTTTAATCTTTTAACTAATGAGACATTTTGTTTTACAGGAATTGCACATTCTTTATTTATATATGGTTTGGAATTTAATACCGGTTTAGTCACGGTGTTATTGGTAATACATGGTTCAACAGATACTTTAGGCCGCTCTTGAGCATGATGGGGTATATTTTCTTGCACTTTTTGTAAAAGTTTTATTGCTTTCCGCTTGTTTTTTTCATGTGCACTTTTGAGCCGTTTTTCTATTGCTGATTTACTTAACATTCTAATTGGTAATTTCGATTTTTTCTTTTCCGATCTGACAGTTTCTTCAATTTCAAGTGGAATCGATTTTTTTTTGGTTGATCTATTCAAAACATTGACGGATAATGGAATAGTTGCCGATTTCTTCCTTAATTGTTCTAATTTAACTTTATGATCATCATAAGTGTTCGCCATTTCTTTTAGGAATGGTTGCCATACAACTAAAGGTGTAATAATTTCATTTGTTATGAAATTGGTATCATATAGTGTTTCTGCGTTTTGAGCAATACTTGGTAATCCTTTACTATGGCTTAAATAGTTACAGCATACATAAAGAAGATTTTTACTCAAATTGTAAAGGCATTTGTATAATAAAGACAATTGTGCGGGTTTTATTTGAAATAATATTCCGTGAAATAAAATAACAAAATAGAGTTGCTCATCTAGTTCAAGATGTTTGGAAATACAATTAGCAATTTTAGTTAAGAATACCTCATGGCGCATAATACTGAGGAATGTATTTTTAAGCCAAATTAATTTTATTTTTTCCAGACTTTGTCCACGTTTTTCAGCATAGCAATCAATATATTCTTGAGAGGTTAATTCGGAGGATTTTTTGTAATCATTGATTATATCTCGAATAAGTTTTACGTTTTGAGATGTATAAAAGTATACCATGATAATATTTAACGTTAATTATATTTAATGAGAACGATCAGAAAATCTTCTGTCAATTTTCAAAAAAAATTGTAAAAACTTATTATTTACATTTATTTAAGTCAACCATGCAATGCATTTTTGCCAATGTCATATCATTAGATAACCATAAAGTATATGAACTTTAAATGTACAAAATAAAATAGTTTATCGTTTCTTCATTCTCAATGTAAATATAAAAAAAATATTAATTTACTGTCGCTTCTTTAGGGGGTTTGTAAAGAGAAAAAGAAAGTCTTGACCACATTTTCTCATATATATTTTTGAAATAAATAAATATAATTTTACAGTTTTTACTTACATTTTTTTTTACTTACGTACAGATTTTCGATTTAACTGAATCAATGCACAATTTTAAGTTACCGAAAACATTGGCTAGCCCCGTATCACAAGAATACACTATTCAATCAGAACATGGGTACTCTGAACTTCAGAAGTATAAGTACCTCTGCCACCCTTTAGGGGATTGACATTTGAGTTTAAGAGAGTTTGAAAAATTCATAAACATAGACAAATCGGCTACGCCATAATATCGTGGCTATTGTGGCACAGTAGAAGGTCCACCCATCCATATTATTATGAACATAAATTGATATTTAATAACTCAATACTATTTTATCTGACTAAAAAAATAATATGGAAAGCTGCCTGTGCCAAGCCAAGCTGGTCGCTAGTTAACAGCAAATAGAAGAGTTAATTTATGCTCGATATGCACTGACCTCCATTATACTATGTAAGTACGCTGGACCAATTAAAGTCCCTGACATATTGAGGCAATTTGAATTTCGCCATTTTGGCGCTTACGGCAGCAGTGGGTGGGAAAGGAACTAATGAAAGGATGGGACAGTAAGATAGAATTTATCGATAAAAGCTTCTACTTAAGGGAATGGATCATAATACTGTTACTGCATTAATCATGGCTAATGTCCAAACTAATTTAATTGATAGCTATGACTATGACTTAGCAAGGATTGAGTAATCGTAGAATAAGCCGAAGCCGGGAAATGTAGGTGGTGTATGACTAGCTAGCTAGATCCAACAATAAATAGGGAACGTTTGTTTAATTAAAATGAAAATTCAACTTCAGTACGTAAAGCTGCTACGCGTTTCACTTGACATAACTATACAAACAATGAATTAGGTGATGTAATTTTATTATTTATTATATTAAGAATAAACAAAATCAAAGATTTTCACTTTTCCAAAGTGCATGCTTATGCTAAATAAAACAGTCGTCAGAGAAGTGTTTTGAGCATTGTAATCATATTCTTTAGACGTGAACTAGACTTATTAATACTTTTCAGCCATTATTCCAGACTAATATTTTCAGTTGGAAACCTGGAAATTACAAGATTACTTTTGTTTAACAATCTGTCTATAGGCACTACACGGCCTATTTCGGTAAATTTTTTCGAAACTGAATTTCAGAGCATGTTCACAGCACTATTGAATATTATTGTTTATAAAAAAACCATAGATATATTATGCTTTATGGTAAAAAAGGACTGGCCATTTTGCAGTTTACGTCAGATTTAGTTACTTTGCCCCGCATTTAGGCGCTTCAAATCGGCACAATAAATAGCTGTGATTTTAAAACGATATGGCAGTATGTGTCACGATGGTTTTATTCATTTTCATTCATTCATATATTTTTGCAAATATATACTGAAAATGTTGGCGTTCGAAGTAGGAAGAAAAGGGCATGCATGAAAAGATTGATGAATGTAAAAAAAGCTAGAACGGTATATAAGTATATTCTTAAAAATAATTTTTAACAAAAAGAAAACCGACTTCATAGAAAAACAACCGAAAATAAACAATCTAGTACTAAAAAATACGAAATAAGTTTTTTAATTGAATATGAGTACTGTGATTGATACCTTAGCAATTTCTTTATTCCACACGCCTCAGTTCAACCTACCTAAATATTACAATTCTCTTAAATTAATTTGTGAGCCGGTGCCAGCCTCGATGATTATTGATAATAAGAAGTGTGTATTTCGCACTTCATATACATGTAAAATGTAGGGTACCTTGTAGTTGTAGGGTAAATTGATTTTTGTACGATATAATATTTTTTAGATTGTAATAATCAGAGATAGATAGCAGGGTGAATTTACTTTTGTTTGTCTGGCACCGACTCAAAAATTAATTTAAGAGAATTGTAATATTTAGGTAGGTTGAACTGACGCGTGTGGAATAAAGAAATTGCTAAGGTATCAATCACAGTACTCATATTCAATTAAAAAACTTATTTCGTACTTTTTAGTACTAGATTGTTTATTTTCGGTTGTTTTTCTATGAAGTCGGTTTTCTTTTTGTTAAAAATTATTTTATTTTACGAGTTTTTAGAGATGGGTAGACCTGGCAAAGATGCCTCTCGGATGAGGAAGCGACAATTAATGTATTATTCTTCGTATTTCCGGTATTTCTATTAAGCAACCGTGATAGCCCAGTGGGTAGAACACTCGGTTATCGTGCAAACGACTAGTGTTCAAATCCTGGGTCGGGCCTACACCAATTTGTCTTTTCTAAAGACATATGTGTGGTTAATTTATCATGGTTGTTAACGGTGAGGGAAAACATCGTGAGGAAACCCACATGTCTGAGTTGTACTTAGTCATGTGACAGTGTATTCGTACAAAACGGCAATAGGCCTGCCCCCTATCACGTGAGTACACTGTCCATGCAAAACGTGGGTACTCTGAACACCAGGTGACAAAGTCACGTGATGTTCAGAAGTATTAGTACCTCTGCCAACCCCTTCGGGTATATTCGGCGTGAACGTTTATGTTATTATGTTATGTTATGTTCTATTATAGTACGATATTAAATAGGCTCAACCATATGTAACCTTACATTGTTCTTAAAATCCTTCGAAAGGCGATGGTCTTCAATTCTACATCTCAAGAAAGACTCAAACGCTCACGCCGAATATCCCTGAAGGGGTTAGCAGAGGTAGTAATACTTCTGAATATCACGTGACATTGTCACCTGTTGTTCAGAGTACCCACAATTTATTAGGCAGTGTTCTCACGTTATACAGGGCAGGCCTATCGGCGTTTTGAACAAATACACTGTCACATAATTGTGAGTTTCGACAGTCCCCTCGATTTCCTGGGATGCCATCATCAGATCCTGGTCTCATGGTACTTTCTCGGTAACAATAACATAACAAAAGAAATGTTTAGTGAACCTGTACTTCTCTTGATAAAAGCTACGAAGAGGAGTATAAATCTATATAGAATGTGGAAAGAACTGTTTCCTAATACCTAGTGATTGAGGATCCACACCTTCTATCATCAGCTCAGCAGCATAACAATATGATTTTCAGGAGCAAATGCCAATATAAGTTCAGAAAATATGTAAAACGCGGTACATTTGTCTATAAAATTTGAGGGTTCCCCTCGATTTCTCCAGGATCCCATCATCAGACCCTGATATCCTCATCATGGTACCAATCCGGGAGTATCTTCTTTCGAATAAAAAAATAATAATCAAAATCGGTTCATAAATGAAGAAGTAATCGGCGAACATACATAAAAAAAAAATAAAAATATACCGGTCGAATTGAGAACACTCCTTTTTTTGAAGTCGGTTAAAAACACAAAGTCAACTTATTTTTTGAACACATTTCGTATACCATCGACGGCAACATGGGTTTTTTGAATAAGAAATTCTTCTGTAATTCCACTGTAGGAAGTTGAATGGGGAAAAGACTGTTAAGTAAATGTTTTTGGTGATGTTCTCAAACTGCATCACCCAAAAATCACTTAAAAGCCCCAATACCTTAAGTTGCCTGTTTCACACCCACGGATATAAATGGGGTAGTGATTTTCCAAGCCGACTCTTCAAAGCTACAAAATAATAGCTCAAAATTTCTATAAATAAAAAGTATAAAACATTATAAAAAGCAATGCTTAGTAATAAAATTTTAATGAGAAAAGTAGAGAATAGAAGTTGGTAATACGTTAAACACCGTACATATGTTCGTAGATACTGTATGGCTCTTAGGCCATCCGATAAACCATCTCGTGACCTGTTGATCCGTATATTATTAACCGTATTTTTTTCGATTTCGACGATCGATCCATTTTCACCCCTATCAAATTCACTTTATTGACAACTGTTTAACGATTATTTATATGAAAAACTAGTTCTATCTTGTCTTGAAATGGCAAAAAGTATTTACACGATTATACCAATTTTAAATGGTATAAACCTAAAAATTGGTTATTCTCTCGTATTAATAATCTCGAACTACAAGATAAGGTAGCCGTTTATTTCAGCGAGGCTGTCATTAATCAATCACTTTGCCGCGGAGCTATTATTCCGACACCTCGAGGCGGACCTCTCCAAGATAAAAGTGCAAGTCACAGGGACCCCTTAAAATATAATAATCGTGTTAAACGCGACCATAAAAGCCATATTCGATTATAACATTTTAAATGAGTTCTGTCTTGTTATCTTCGGGTATTGTGATCTAGTAAGTAGCTGTCATGTTACGGCTATGGATGTGTGAGTATTGTTCAATAGCTCATCTTAAATTTTGATCGTTTGATAGTTAGTAATTACCTTTTATATCTTTTAACAGTTTGATTATAAATCACTAAAAAGAAAAATAAGTGCGATGCAACACTTAAATATAATGATCGTAATTTGAATAGAAATGACAAGAAGTTTCAGGGATGCCTATGGTTAGGGGCAGCTTCAAAGAGGTCATTCTGGTAATTTAAACAAAGGGTTTGATATTGAGTTCTTGTTATTTTTTCGGCTACCTTAGATACTTAGCTGCTTAGAAATAATTAAATCCAAAAATCATTTATTTAAGTAACACAGTTTTGTGTCGTATATAATAATCGCATATAATGTATTGTTAAGATATAATATTTTTATAAATTATAATTAATAATATGTTTTTTTTTATTTAAAGTAATAATATCTATCATGGTATTGTAAGTGTGGGAAAGAAACTAGCTTATTAACTCTGTCACAATTAATATGACTAACACAAATCAATTCCAAAGTAATATCATCTGTCAGAGCACGTCAAATTATAGCCTCTAATGAAAGAACCAGCCTTTTCTCACGTCTAATTAAATGCTTGGTTAATGTACCAAAAAACTTCTTTTGTTACTATAACAATTGAAGATAGTTTTCAATTTTATTGTGCTACGACTTTTCTTGTTGCTACCGTGAGCACGTTCAGTTATGTTTTTTCAATCGTAAAAATACAAATAATTTAAACCTTTTGGATTTTAGTTTTCCAATCTTTGATTGTGGTTGATATGAGTTGCAATATAAAACATACTGCAATCTCGCGAAATAAAACAAAATGTTTTAAAATGGTTGCCTAAATCCTTCGTCATTGAATTTAAATGTGGAGTTATAGTGGCCGTGTAGTGCCGTCTTAGAATGTCACTATCCCTTGCTACCCACGGGTGTCATTAGAGGCGACTAAGGGTATGGGGTTCTTTACGTAGTTTTTGGGCGATGAAGTTCGATATTCTTCACCAAAAATACTTTATTTCTACTATATCGTCCCCTATCAACTTCCAAATGTTATAGTGGATTCTATGAAGTTCCAAATGATTTTTGATTAGTATACAAGACTTACTAATAAATAAAGGATAAATAAAGGAAAGAAAAATTTCGACCCACGAATTTCGAGACACGGTAGCCTAATTGGCAGAGCAACGAGGGCGCATACCCGAGGTCGCGGGTTCGATTCCCGCCTGTGTCGATTTCTATCCTTTATTTATCAGTAATAATCCCCACATGAGGCTGCAAGGGATTGAAAGCGGATTTTTTCTATAAACTATACGGAGGTTATGTCATAATTCTCATTCTTGTCAGGGATAGGAGTTGTGCATTTCATTTAATAAGTTCTGCTGCTGCTCTTTCACTGGTCATCCCTCTGTCACCTTGACTCCAGCATTTGAAATTGTTTACATTTGTTTAGCAATAATACCTATTCAGGCTTTTTAACATCTGATATTACCTAAACTGTGGTTTTGCATAAGCTGCTGATATTAATCTCTTTTAAAAATATTGTCTATTGTCGGATTTAACTAAATCAATAGTTGCTAGTGTAATTTTGATTACATATATCATCTTTATTCATATACGATCAATAACTCTCTAAAAAATATGCTAGTTACTTTAGGTCGTCACAGGGTCCACATTGTTAAGTATATAATTACAACACGCCCTTACACGTGGCTACCACTCCGATGATTTTAAAACCAGAAGCTTGCCGATATACCTACTCCAAAGTAAAATAAAATTTGAATGCTATAATATATATTATGATTTATGTTAGTATTAAAAATCATGGTTTACAAGCATGGTAACAAGCCTTAAAGATAATTAACCAATGAAACACCTTTTAATTTAAAAATAAACAGTTTCATTGTAATGATATAACGTCCATCTGTTGTATCAATATCAACTTACAAAAGAATAATTACGGCAAAAAGAATCTCATATTATTGAAGTTTTAAAATTGTTGGTATAATTCACGCCCCAAAGAGTTTCGTAAACGAGCCGTTTCGGTCGGAAACAATTAGCAAGCTGAGATGTAAATAGCAGCGATTCTTTATTCGACGCGTAAAACACCTTGACTTACCACAGGTGTATCTGACAAACTATTAAGATGAGTAAAGATCATAAATAAGACAATACTTTCTAAAAATACTTGAATTCACAACTCCCTAACTGACCCATAATTAGAATGTTTTGTTCATGTGGGGATTATTACTAATAAATAAACTCCCTAACTGACCTCCAAGACTTAGTCTATAACTATTTTAAATACGCCGTATGCTACGAATATGCTAGTACCTCTGACAAAATCGTGAAACATAATTCCTGGGATGAATAATAGTTAAACTAGTGGGTAACCCTGACCCTGGTAATAAAATGAGTAAATTTTGAAATTTTCCTACCAATCACAGCGCAGCTCTTTTGAATTTCTAGTGATTTTTTCTGATTGGCCGGTTTGAAATAATTCCGACTAATCACAGCGCATCTCTGATCGACAAAAGTTTGCGCGCGCTTATGACACTCAAGCAAAGTCTATGGGCCAAAATCAAAACTTTGAAATTCTGTAACAATTAACTTAATCCAGTTACATCAGATGGCTGAATTTTGTGCACACCACGGCCGCGAACTGTACAAAACGATTCCTGAACCAAATTTCTAGCTTAACTCATCGCGTCACAGGCTTCCGGGCAAGAAAGAGGCTTACAGAAATAATATATAAAGAAAAGATAAATCGGTGAAGCAAAGGCTTAAAATAGGCTTACTCATTTCTTCCTTATTAACAATACAACACGTATTGTTATGAATATCTCCAGTATAAATCTAATGCTAACCTTAGTATTTGATATGGTTAACATAACCCTTGTCCCCAATCTTTCAGTCAGGCAGCCACCAACTGTCATACAGTTAACTTGAAATTCTATTGTTCTTTTTGTGTTCTATTAAATAGATTCAGCAATCAGTTGTATTTTTTAAAAAACACCCCTGGAGCGCCTAGCAGTACGAAGTGACTAACGCCCGATTTCTGAATTGAGTATTCAAGCTGAGAACGACTTATCGTTTTGTCTCATTCAGTTGTTAAGAGTTCAATGCGACAGAACGATACTTAAGTTGTTCTCAGCTGGAATACTCAATTCAGAAATTGGTCGTTAGAGTGTTAGGCTTTTTAAGTTATTATTGGGCGATGTGTCTGGAGACCCAACACCAATCATGCTTTATAATCTTGTCCCCACAAGTGTTTACTCAACTTTGAAAAATGATTTGCATTTTGCATTTTGCATGATTTTATAAAAAAAAATTATTTTTGTATGTAAAGATTGATGGATGTAAACGAGGCCAGAGAGGTTTGCCAGGATCGTACAAATTGGCGATCGATAGTCTCTGCCTATCCCAACGGGAACTAACGGCGTGAGAATATGTGTGTATGTGTTTTATATTTGCGACTCTAACTACCCCTTCTTGGGATCTTATAGGTGTCCATTCATAAGAAATAGAATACGAAAAAACAGCAAAGTCTTAGTTCAGTAAATACGGTGTAATTTTAGATAATCTTTTCTGTAATTTCTCAATTGTCTGTTTCAAAATATGTGTTTCAGCATATGCACAAACTCCTTACGATGATTACTTTAACTGTGTACTGCCTGCTAATACTCCATTTCTTCCCGCGGTTACATTAGAGGTTTTTAAGTGATTTTTGGGCAATGAGGCTGGAAGTCCATCACCCTTTATTTTCCAATCTTTTCTCCACTAAACAACCGTGGCTACCCATTTTTGAGTTTTAGAGCTGTGAGTATATGAACGTAATATAATAGCTGTGTAGTGTCGGCTTAGAATAGCACTACCCCATTTCTACCGGTGGGTGTAAGTAAGAGGCGACTAACGGACTTGGGGTTTTTTAAGGGATTTTTGGGTGATGCGGTTGGAGACCCATCACCAACAACCTTTATTCTACCATCTTTTCCCCACTCAAGTTCCAAAAGTGGCTGAGGATTTTTTTATTTCTCAGCTCTGGCTACCCCTTTTAGGGATTTATAGCCGTGAGTATATGTATGTATGTATGTATGAGTATATGAAGAATGTAAACATAACATAACATAACATAAACGTTCACGCCGTTTATCCCCGAAGGGGTTGGCAGAGGTACCAATACTTCTGAACTCACATGGCAGCGCCATCTAGTGTCCAGAGAAGGTACCCACGTTTTGCTTAGACAGTGTACTC
Source organism: Bedellia somnulentella (assembly GCA_963576735.1). Taxonomy (NCBI): domain Eukaryota; kingdom Metazoa; phylum Arthropoda; class Insecta; order Lepidoptera; family Bedelliidae; genus Bedellia; species Bedellia somnulentella. Next base: position 11,319,185 of record OY755171.1, read on the forward strand.
ACGTGATAGGGGGCAGGCCTATCGCCGTTTTGTACGAATACACTGTCACATGACTAAGTACAACTCAGCCATGTGGGTTTCCTCACGATGTTTTCCCTCACCGTTAACAACCATGATAAATTAACCACACATATGACTTTAGAAAAGACAAATTGGTGTAGGCCCGACCCAGGATTGGAACTCACGCCCTTCTGTTTTCGAGCGGGTGTGAATGTATTGTCTTCCAAATTTCAAAGTAGTATTGCGTCATTAACGGCGTTCCAATTAACACATTAGAGAGAACTTTCGTGAGACTTTCTTTAAGTCAATCTCCTTAAAGTCTGCCAACTAACAAATTTCAAAATATATTGCAAAAAGAACGGGAAGGAGATTAACCTACGAAATAAATAACTAACTTCTTAATAATCTATAATAAGACAGGTAAACGTAGATCAAATTAGGTATCGCGGATAATTACCGGTGTGCTTACACTAATTTTAAACGTTTATACTCGTATAGTGATTTGCCACAGTTTTCGTCTTCGTATTTTTATCGGAATATGTTGCGTATTGACGAAATAAATGAAAAAATCAAAACTACACAACAAAATGATAATTAAATATTAAATGTTAATTCATAAAAAAGGTTAAAGTTTGCGGAGAGTTTCAGCATTATATTACCACTTTTAAAAGAATAATTCAGCTTTAAATTTAGTTGTAGTATTTGGTACTCATATCTACCTACCTTTCGACGGCTTTCAATAGTAAAAAAGGTAGCCATAGCTTTGGAATTATGTATTCCTTACAAATGTTTGTAAATTAAAAGTAGATTCTTTTTCTAAGTAATATTGTGACACAAACTACTTTTTTTTATTTATATTTTATACAAAATTACTTACTGGATAACATTAAACTTTAACAACATTAATATTGCTTTGGTCGTAATTTTTCTCTTGTTTATGTGCTCATATTTTTATTAGTGACTAGATGAAGGATGTACTCCTCTAATTATATAAAAAGTAATTTAGTTATTGGGTGGGTAGAGATACCTACTCAAGCATATCAGTCTACGAATAAAAAGATTGACGAGTACCAACTTCTTATTCAATTATACTCGAGACTCATAAATCGTTCATTAGTTCAACTTATAAAACTATTGGCTTCTCGTGTCGTAATTGAACGAGAGTCATATTAGTGAATATTTTCAATCACAAGGAGAGCTTTGAAAGCTTATTAACGGGCCCACCTGAGGAGGCGGCCATCAATCTCCTAACCAGTTGAGGAGACCACAACAAAGAGTTATGGCTCCTCATACATGCCCGCTACTATGTTGAGAGTTATTACTTCAATTTAATGACCAGTCTGTGATTAGGCACTACCTCTCCTTAATCATATAGCTTTATTACACGAATTAAAATCTTCGCAAGATACCTGTCCATAAGGTAGTATTAAAATGGTTTGATTTTAATGTGTTCTTTAAGCTTCGTTTACCATCTTTATAAAACGAAGAAATATAGCGCCCTACTGAGGTGGAAAATATTTTAAAGGCTTTGTTTTTAATATTATGATATGGCCGTTGGTATCAGTACATTAGGGTTAGTAGCACTCTGCCATATATTTGTTATCTACAGCTAGTTTTAAGTACTGAAAATAATTCTCTGTCAGTACCAAAATGACTAAAATATTGTGGCTATAAAGATCACGAGCGGTCCCGGTTGCAAGATAAAGTTTGATGACCATGGATGTTATTTATTTGTTTAGTAATTTATATAAGGTTAGTTACTGTTTTATTGGCCATATTAAATCAAGCCCCAATAAGGCAGCTATTTTTGTTTATTTTTACGAAGTTTCTGCTCGGAATGTCCAATAAATTATGAACTTGGTCACTTTTATCACGAAGTCGTTACTATACTTATCTCACGTTGGAGAATAATGGAATTGCTTTTGTATTTGTTTTACTCCATCGAACAGACGAGAATTTTATTAAAGTCTTATGTCTATTTTTGAGACATTTAACTGTAAATCCTAAAAACATTAATTATTATCTATCAAATGCCAACGTTATTTATGAGTAACTCTTATAAACTAAATTTTTCATAGATTCAATTATTTTAGGTGTAGGTCAAATATATAGTAAGGTGTAGGTACAGTAGCAGTAGGTAATATATAAAGACGGTCGATAAATATTTTGGAAGCTCTTATTCACAATTGTGTTAAAAGCTATGAAAAGCAGTCGGTTTATTTAATTGACTAAATATTAAAAAGAACAATCTTACATCAAGTCCTCGTGCTACGTTTTTCACTTATGTGTAGAACCTAGGTAGTAAATAACTTTAGTAAAAAGTTTATAGCATAAGCAAAATTGTTTCCAAACAAATAATAATTATATTAGTGGTAAAAATCGGAAAATAAGAAAGCATTTAAAATAGAATAAACGATAAGAACTTCATCATTTATTTTTTGATATATTGTACGGTGGCATATCCACATAAGTGTGACCCTCACCAGCGAGTGGTCGACCCGGTCGAGTTTTATTGATTGACAAGCTTAGTCTTCGATTAAATTCTCGCGACTCGGCACAAGCATTAGCTCAACAAGAAATCTAAAAAGGTATCCTTTAATTACAGTCGTTCAAGTCATTAAAACGCGAATTCATTAGTGTCCACTGACTTAAATAATTGTCAACATCTCCGTCAAAAAAGCAAATTCTTTTAATTAATTGAACACGTTATGCACATTTTATGAATTAGTTTAACAGTGCGGTGTCAGGTTAGAATAGCACTACCCTATTTCTTCCCAAGGAAGGCTAACATGTCGATTGAGGGTATAGGGCTTTTTAAGTGGTTGTTGGCAATGTGGACGGAGGCTCATCACTAACAACACTTTAGTTTTACAATTTTCACCACAGACTACTTTTAAAGGTGGCTGAGGACTTATAAAAACTGAAGCTCTTTCTACAACTTTTCGAGTTTATAACCATGAAGAGATGTATGCCTATGTATGGATCACTACCACCACTTTTAAAACTAAGTAATTAATAGAAAGAATTCCAATTTAACATCATATTTTTCAGACTAGTGGATCGTCCCAGCTTCGCACGGGTAGCGTTGTTTTTTTAAATATCTGAGGTTTCTTTCTTCAGTCAATGCTCAAGCATTGTGAAATTCAGCGTAATGTTTTTAATTTATTAAATTTATAGCACTCCCTTAACAGTGTAGTTTGGTGATTTTGATTGCGCTTTAATGAACGGTTCTGTATTTCCGTTTAGTAGCAAATTTTGCAATAAAACGCCATGAAGTATTTATAACAATCTAAAAAATTAATCATTACGTTATGTAGGATGCAACTACTGGCGCCATCTAGTATGTTATATGTAAATTAGTAAAGATTTGGTTTCGATCACGGGCGCGATGGCTTATTTTATGTATAATTTCAGTGTTTGTCTACCGATTTCTATGATTCTTTTTTTATTGAATAGGTAATAATGTTACCTTATTTAAATTAGGGATAAATGAGAGGTTTACAAACGTAAGAGTAAACAAATATAATCAGGATGTTCCGAACTGCTAAGCTATCAGGAATAACACGTGTTATTGTGAGTCAACCGTAAAAGATAGACATATACTGTTTAGAATTTTTTTTTAGATAATTTTATGAAGAATATTTCCGCTACGCATGATTGCTATGTAAGTTTAACCATTAAGGCTGCACACGCGACGGAAGCTTAAAAAATGAAGTAACTTCTCCCGTTTTCCCCAAATTTCCCAAAATTCCCCTTTAGTTCTCTGCTGAAAAGTATACAAAAACCTGCGCAGAAGAATGAAGAATAATTGTACCAAGTTTCGTTAAAATCCGTCGAGTAGTTTTTGTTTCCATAAGGAACATACAAACCGACAGACAGACAGACAGACAGACAGACAGACAGACAGACAGACAAAAATTTTACTGATTGCATTTTTGGCATCAGTATCGATCCCTAATCATCACCTGATAGTTATTTTGAAAATATATTTCATGTACAGAATTGACCTCTCTACAGATTTATTATAAGTATAGATAAACAACGAAGGTAACTGCTGTTTGCTTATCTGTTTGTCTGTCACCAGGCTTTGCATATGGACCATGATAGTTGGACATCTAAATTTTACATATTAAATTTGATTTGCTGTTTTTAATCAGCAAAAAAATAAAAACTCTAAAATGCTTTTGGTATTAAACTCCCTATCATTCAGTTTGTAAACTACGCTAGTGAAGATCTAAATACGTAATGATAGGGTAGATACCTACCGAAACAAAATATCGTGTCAAATACTTATATATAGTAAAGAAACATTTTATGATGTTTCACACCAACTCACATGTTTTCTACTAAACAAATAAATCACCAAATTTTATTGTGCCCGAAAGTTTTGATCTTGACGAACATTCATTGGTAATTGGGTTCACCGGCTCATCGTAAAATATAAAATGTTGAATCCTAAGCAATTTTATAGGGTATATAAATACTTTATTTTATTTTATCGGAACATGTTAGTGGTTTACTGTATCATTGCTTTTTTATTGAATTAATAATTCTTGAAAAATTGTTACTGATCTTATACGAAAAATCACTATAACGCCATTGGCTTAAATTTTAGCAAATACTTATGAAATTGTTAATCATGAGGTCCAAAACATACAAGTTGTTTTAAATTTAATACTTTATATATTAAGCAATATAATCACAATAGACACCAGATGGCCAATTAAAACGACCGGGGTGATTACCAAATAGTTCACTTATCCTTGCCATAGTAATCTAGTTCTAACAATAATTTAACTCCGGCTATGAGGTAGAAATTGCTTCAGAGTTAACTTTTAATTTAAATCCTCATGCGGAAAAAATAGATAGAATAAAACTCATGGTAGTAAAATGACAAAGGATCCTATGATCGGTTCCCACTCCTATCACCAAACAATACTTAAAATAATTGCTTGAGTCATGTGGGGCTCAAATAAAGACTAATCATAATAAAGAAATTAAAATCCACAAGTACAATAGTTTCATGAAATTTTATTTTAACAAAAATACATAAATTATTTGGAGGATTATTTGAAGGATTAAAAGGCAGGCGTTCGTAGTGCGAAGAATAAACGACCATGTATGCCATGTTTGTCAGGATCGTACAAAGTGGCGATTGATAGTCTCTGCCTACCCTAATGGGAACTAATAGCTTGAGTATATGTATGTATGTATTTGGAAGAGCTAGGTTTTATCTCAAGTATTTGTAACGAATGTAACTAGTATGTAAGTCTGGCACAATAAATATTTATTATTATTTATTCAGAAACGACAGCCAAGAATGTAAGCTACTAACAAAGTTGATTTATATTGATAGCAAATAAATCATAAGTTTAACTAGTATAGGCTGTGTGTAGGAGGTTTCATCAGCGCATGAGATATCGTAAACAGTGTTCGCGCCTTTATAGTTTTAACCATATAATATTATGATTTGCCTAAATAAAATTTTAACTGTACGATACTAAATATGTGTGAAAATAATTTATGCCTATCAAAGATATTAACTAGAATTTTATAATATTTTAGATGTTAGCAGGTGATTGCAGTAGTGAATATGATCGATTTAATATGAAAGTATTGCTTCAAAGAGGAACTTGAAGAAAGTGCGGTTCCGCTCTTGTTGTCACATAAACCATCGCTGCAATTCAAGTTGGGACAAAGGCGCATGCGTTGGACCCACCAAAATTGCTATTCAAAATTTTCTGAGTGAGTTCCACTTCAGAAGAGGTTCATTAAAGCATAAAATTACATTGTCTAACAGACATTGTCAGGTGGCAATGAACTATACTTGGTGGTGGGCACCAAACTAGCTTCCGATCTTTCAAATTACGGTTGTTGAAAAATTATCTACTGTCAAGTGTTTATGAACGTCACATTACCATACTCTTTATATTTAGATTAATCTCCTGTAGCAGTATAAAAAGGCAAACTTGTTAAACTTAAAGAAGGCATTCCCTAATAATACTCGTAACAATACAAATTACGAGTGTGAAGATACAGTAAACGCACTATTTCGGCAAATCGTTCGTAAATGTGATGTGCAAATGAGGTAATGGCGTCTAATCATCTTGCTAACATTTGCTAACAAGGTGGAAATAATGACGAGCGATGCCAACTGCAGCTCTTAACCCATTTCCCATTCAAAACTTAATCATCTGTATTATTATTCCGAATATATTGTCAATCAGGAATGGTTAAGGTTACGTTTTGTGGTTTCGATAATAACCCTCGTTAAGTTGAACAAAGACCTGGGAGTTATGTAAATTTGGGAAAGTATCGAATATAAATATACTGTGTGCGGTGATCTGCTACAGGTGGATCTTTGATTTCTAAATAATGACTGCGTTCAGTATCATATTTTGGTTACGTTGTGTTCCATTTTTTGCCTTTCGCTTGATAAAATATGAATTGTTTGAGTTTTTTATGAGAACAAAATATGTGGCGTATCTAGGTAGCGAGTTCGCAAGTTACAAACTATGACCATAGGTGTTGTAAATTTGTTTGGTTTATCAAAAGCTTCCGAAGCAAGTGGGATGATGCGTAGGCGAGTCTTTCTTCAATTTATGATTCTATTTGTTAGATCTGCGTAGAACGTATTGTGACTTTTTTATGTAATTTTTTGTACATTATCAGTTTTTGTTCTGTGTTACTGAACATGACACTAAAAAAATACCATAGCAAAAATAGGATCATGTAAAATGAAAAAACAAAGTTTAAAATTAATCACTTTGGATTACTGAAGGAAGCGAAGTATCATATTTTAATCGAATTGTAATATTTGAACCCACTGTTGCTACATTCTGATACTTTTAGCAACAGACGGTAATAAATCTTTCCATTTTATAATTTATTAGTGAGGTACAGTGGTGTAGAATATTGTGTATCAAGGAGTAGTATGCAGGTTGATTGGAGGCTATTGTAGGCTTGTCCGGCAGTAGCGCAGTAGCCTTACTTCGTCGCGCTTCATTCATACACGAGTAATATCTATAGATTTCGAGTTTAATGTTCTCCTCTCAACACCGTATATTATATTGTCCGATAAGGCTCGTGATTTATACCTCCCAATGCAATTACATATATCTGCATGTGAATAGATCTGCCTGTTTGGTACTCAAACTCTAGGAGATCGAGCTTTTAATTATATTACAAAAAGAAAGTATTGCTGCCGGTTTGCAGTTTATGGCGCCAGTAACTTTGTATCGGTAAAATATTTTGTAATGCTTTCAAAGTGAATAAAATACTATACTTATAGTCAAGACTAAATTTACAATGTCTAAAATACAAAACAGAGAATGACTTTTGTCTATGAGCTTTTGATGTATTCTTGTTTTAAAAAAAACCTACTTTAAATGTAATACCATTTCGAGCATGCCGATTTTTTTTCGCAAAGCACACATAGATTTTTAATAAAAAGGAATGTAATGTGAATGTAATGTGTTTGAGGTATATGCCACATAGATATAGTTTATTACGATTAAGCACAATTGTGTTTTTGTACGTATGCATTGTTGGATATTTATTTGAATTCGCAACTCTCTTGAATCTTCTTTACTACTTTAGATTGTTTTATCGCATTACTTATTCCTTTGACAGCAATGTGGTTGAATTGAGACCGTTGTTGGTGGGCTTTTGTGTTTGGCTATCACATACCGCGGCCAGTCTACTACAGAATGATGAATGAATAACTCCTCATTCGTCTTTCTGTGATGTATAAATAATAAAATTGCAATTATTATCCTAGGATGCAGATATTTTAATTTTATTGGTGAATGTGAAAACTATCCCGAAACTAGATCTTTTTAAACATTTATCTTACAATGGAACACGTAATATTACAAAATATTTCGCAAAATATCATATACAAAATTTACATAACATAAACATAAACGTTCACGCCGAATATCCCCGAAGGGGTTGGCAGAGGTACTAATACTTCTGAACATCACGTGACTTTGTCACCTGGTGTTCAGAGTACCCACGTTTTGCATGGACAGTGTACTCACGTGATAGGGGGCAGGCCTATCGCCGTTTTGTATGAATACACTGTCACATGACTAAGTACAACTCAGCCATGTGGGTTTCCTCACGATGTTTTCCCTCACCGTTAACAACCATGATAAATTAACCACACATATGTCTTTAGAAAAGACAAATTGGTGTAGGCCCGACCCAGGATTTGAACACTAGTCGTTTGCACGATAACCGAGTGTTCTACCCACTGGCCTATCACGGTTGTTATCATATACAAAATTTCACATTGCTTTTACTCGTTTCCCATTGAGTTTTGATAACATAACACATTACTTAAACTTACTCGGATTTTTATGCATATCGGTAAAAAATCTACAATTAAAACATTTAAAAAGATACAACCAAATGAATAACCAATACCAAAGTCGGCTAGAAATTCACATACACTTAATTAAGCCTACAATTGCACTTATACTACTGTTTCAACGAAAGCTCTATTCCTGTAGAAAACGCCTGCGTCGGTGGCGGTGGTAGAGAACGGGATGACGATACGTCACTCATTGTTAAGCCATCTCCAACAACAGGTTGGCAACAAAAAAACTTCTTTCAAATGTAAATCAGCACGAACCGACAAAGCAAATTGTCACAAATAAACACTGATGCGTTTTTAAAGGTCGGCAAAAAACCGGTCGCGACGTTAAAGGGTCAGGACTAAACCAATCAATCTAAGATAAAAAGATTTGTTTGCTTCCATTTTTTATTCGAATGTTAACTTCACATCGTGACATGAAGATACAAAGGAGGGTCTTAACTTTAGATTCGATCGAACGATGTTCTTTTTTTTTGTTTAAAACTGGGATAAAAGGAATATACTACTTGTGATCCTTTAATCGGTCAACATTTCTATTGTTGGTAACAATTATTGAGAAATCAAATCAATCTTTTATAAGGTTATTTATATTTTATTTATTTTACTTGGATAAAAATGTAGTGCAGTGTTTTTTTTATATTAAGTGTTTTATCAATGTAGATTAAAGTTTTATTTAAAAGTTCTATACAATTAATAAGAAATGATATCCATGGTTTATGTTTTCGAGTTTTGCATTAAATATAACTAGATAGCATAGGAATAGAGACCCATCACCAAAATATTCTTTTATAATCTTATCACCATACAATTTCCAGAAGTGACTGAGGGATTTCTTATTCCGAAGCTTTTGCTACCCCTTCAAGGGATTTATAGCTGTGAGTATGTGTGTATGATTATGATAATCTAAAGACATAGGTAAGGTATATGTCGCAGCCAACTGGTAAAATAAGCCAGCTGACAAAGCAGCTAGCCGCTTAATTAAACGCCGGCTCCCAGTTAAAAGGCTAGCTCGCTTGTAAAATGAATTGTCATCACTGAACGTCCAATCACCCGGCTGATTGAATAGTTAGCCCGTTTGTTTAGGCTGACGTTAAGTCAGGCGGGTAATTTGAATATAATTATTTAATTTTTCACGTTTTATTTTACACTATTTTTCTATTAAAATTAATAGAATAACTGTTTAAAAAGTGTTCAGTCGTGGAAATTTGAATAAATTCACCAGCACGAGCTGATTATAGCAGTTTTCGCGACAATTTGGAAAGTTTTGGAGGTTATAAATTTTATACAAAATGCTAGGGTGACTATGAATGATAACCAAAAAAGTCTGCAATTAAATATCATTGGACGCACAAGTATGATGTTATAGTGGTTGGAAATGGAGAGCATTTAATATTAAAAAGGAAATCACCCAATGAGATCATGATGCGTATTATACCTAGGGCTTAGCACCATTAATACACATGTTTCTGTTGCTAATCAAGTTGAAACAAATCCTGGCCTATATTCTGAATCAGAGCCATGTGGTTTAAAAATCATACAGAACGAAACTGAAAGCTAAATGATAATAATATTGAAGTTACATGTATTGCGATTGAGGACTTAAAAAATATTGAGCCAAATTTAACTAGTGTGGTATGCCAGTATTTTTAGCTAGTGTGCAAAGCTTTGTGCCATTTAATTGTTAATATTATCTTGAATGAATATAATTAAAGTATTGCTACCATAAGAAGTACCTAAGAAAAATATTTTTTAAAGTTTGATGCGAACTTATTTTTAGACGCCTATTTAAATACCTAACAATTTTTTCTAGCGCACTATTTGTATTTTTTTTTATTTTAAATCCTGGGTCGGGCCTACACCAATTTGTCTTTTCTAAAGACATATGTGTGGTTAATTTATCATGGTTGTTAACGGTGAGGAAAAACATCGTGAGGAAACCCACATGGCTGAGTTGTACTTAGTCATGTGACAGTGTATTCGTACAAAACGGCGATAGGCCTACCCCCTATCACGTGAGTACACTGTCTAAGCAAAACGTGGGTACCTTCTCTGGAAACTAGATGGCGCTTGCCATGTGAGTTCAGGAGTATTGGTACCTCTGCCAACCCCTTCGGGGATAAACGGCGTGAACGTTTATGTTTATGTTTATGTTATGTACTCTTATTATTTTAAGTTACTTGGTTTTTATTATGCTCCATAAAATCTCATAGTCACCCTAGATAACCAGACGGCGATATAACGTTCAGCCAAGTGGTTGGACGTTGTGTTCAACTAAATGGCTGACTGAAGTTTAGCCCTTTACTAGGAGCCGGCGTTTAATTAAGCGGCTAGCTGCTTTGTTAGCTGGCTGATTTATCCAGTTGGCTGCGACATATATATATTAAACAATACCCTTTCTTTGAATTATGGTCTCAAGGTAGTATTTTAATTCTATAATTTAACCTTTTGATTTGTATTTTAATTCGTTTCTTATGTATCACGTGAGTACACTGTCCGTGAAAAACGTGGGTACTCTGAACACCAGGTGACAAAGTCACGTGATGTTCAGAAGTATTAGTACCTCTGCCAACCCCTTCGGAGATATTCGGCGTGAACGTTTATGTTATGTTCTTATGTATTAAAAAAACACAGAATGGTCGTTAAAAGAAGTTAAAGTAAAAGATAAATAGGTAATTAAAATCATTGTTATTTTCAATACCAACAGTAAACTCTTGCAAAAACAATGAATGCTACATTGCTAAATTTTAAAGAAACATACATACATACATACATATACATATACTCACGGCTATAAATCCCTAAAAGGGGTAGCCAGAGCTGAGAAATTAGAAATTTCTCAGCCACTTTTGGAAGTTGAGTGGAGAAAAGATGGTAGAATAAAGGTTGTTGGTGATGGGTCTCCAACCGCATCGCCCAAAAATCCCTTAAAAAGCCCCAATACCGTTAGTCGCCTCTTACGTACACCCACCGGAAGAAATGGGGTAGTGCTATTCTAAGCCGACACTACACAGTTAAAGAAACACATTTCAATAAAACAAAAAATCTATTATGAACCTCATTATCGAAAAACATTACATTGCATAGCGACATGATAGTCCAGTGGGTAGAACACCCGCCCGAAAAACAGAAGGGCGTGAGTTCCAATCCTGGGACGGGCCTACACCAATTTGTCTTTTCTAAAGTCATATGTGTGGTTAATTTATCATAGTTGCTAACGGTGAGGGAAAACATCGTGAGGAAACCCACATGGCTGAGTTGTACTTAGTCATGTGACAGTGTATTCGTACAAAACGGCGATAGGCCTGCCCCCTATCACGTGAGTACACTGTCTAAGCAAAACGTGGGTACCTTCTCTGGAAACTAGATGGCGCTTGCCATGTGAGTTCAGGAGTATTGGTACCTCTGCCAACCCCTTCGGGGATAAACGGCGTGAACGTTTATGTTTATGTTTATGTATTACATTGCACACATTTCCTTCATATTCTGAACTTGCAAAAACGCATGTTATGATTTGAATAAGCGGATGCGTTTGTATGGTGCAGTAGATTCTCGGTCATTTATAATGCAAGGACACAAACGATGAAAAAAGAGAATGATTTTGAATATGTTAGTCCAAATATTGATTTAACCCTATCGCGACGGAAGCAGGTGCACGGCGCACGCGTCTTCACGTCACTATCAATAAGAACACCGTAACTATGAAATTAAATGATAATCACTAACTTTTTCCCTATTTGTATGAGGAGCTAATAAGTGCATTTTCGAAGATAGTACACAGAGGTTGGAAACCTTGGGGGTTTTGATTTCTTACTATATTATTTTTACTGAGTAATCTCAAAGTCTCGAGCAAGGCATAGTAGGTTCATATTAACAAAAAGCTCGTGTTTTTTTTTGATACTAACTAGGAATATGTTGTGTCGATAGAAAATGTGCAACAATTGCTTCTTAATAAAATTACAGTTAACAAATTTAAAATATTATTATCATACTCAAATTGATCATAAGTTATTTGATTTGATACTAAGTTTATTTATTATTGAAGTTGTTAGTTTACTGTCATATAGACATGTTAAAGTAACACAACAAATCGATTTAACACACATAATTTTCTCGAAAAATCTACAAAACCAGATTTTGTATCGACATAAAAGGTTGACAAGATCAGCATTAAAAAGAGGCATTATTCATTTTAACGGTTTGCTGAAGCACCCTGAGAGGGTTGAGTCCACGTCACGCCGCCGCTGATGTTCCGCCTAGATACGTGGATAAGTACCGCTTTTTTGTAGGCAGATGTGGCCATAATTGGGCCGTATCAAAACATTAGGCCCTTCATACCATTTGATTTGTTTTGTGATTGCTAATAATTTAATTTGTTCTAAGTTGTAACAGTTTTAGATCTAATTCAATTTTACTATAAATGACAAAACTTTAAAGATATATACATGCCAAAAATAATGGTGTCTCTTGTAATATGTGGAATTGTTGAGTGCTATTTAAATACGCTTGAAAACTATTTCACTATAATAACATGTTGTATCCACTTCTATTTGGGCCGTATCAAAACATTAGGCCCTTCATACCATTTGATTTGTTTTGTGATTGCTAATAATTTAATTTGTTCTAAGTTGTAACAGTTTTAGATCTAATTCAATTTTACTATAAATGACAAAACTTTAAAGACATATACATGCCAAAAATCTCTCTTGTAATATGTGGAATTGTTGAGTGCTATTTAAATACGCTTGAAAACTATTTCACTATAATAACATGTTGTATCCACTTCTATAGTATATGTCCGTAAATGTTTTTGATATATGCATATCTAACTGAAAGCAGATCAAAATTCGGTACAATGTGAGGTAAGTTGCATAATATATACTTTAAAAACCCATTCATTCACAAAGTAACGCAAAGAAATGACGCAATATTTCACACGATGATGTTTGCATACTAAACCGCATCGTATATTAGCCTCAGGCTTTATGAGTAAGTCGGGGTTGATACGGCGTTCACGATTGATCACCTTTGGAGACACACGTTTTGGGTTTGATGGCTCCCTTATTGTGCCATATTTTATAACACATGTGATAATTTTCGACTTTGATCGCGGAATAATCAAACATGTAAACGTTTAATTTAAATCTTTTTGTTCATGAAAACCTCATGTGGGGATTATTACTAATAAATAAAGAATAAATAAAGGAAAGAAAAACTTCGCCTGTGTCGAAGTTTTTCTTTCCTTTATTTATTCTTTATTTATGTAAACGTTTGCCTGAACTATGCGTCGATAAGGAGTTTCTTGTTGTTTATTGTCTTTACAAACATTGCAAAACCTATGGTAAAGCCAATTAGTATATAAAAATTTGAGTTTCTGCTTTTGCATAGGTGCTTGAATGAGTTTTTCTCATCATCCGCTAGAAAAGTTGTTAGAGGTTTGTAATAAGAGAACAGGCCTCATAGCCACTTTTAAAGTAGGCACCCACGTTTTGCTTAGTCAGTGTACTCACGTGATAGGGGGCAGGCCTATCGCCGTTTTGTACGAATACACTGTCACATGACTATGTACAAATCGGCCATGTGGGTTTACTCACGATATTCGCCCTTCTTTTATCTAATATATAAAATTCACGTGTCCCAGTGTTTGTCACCAAACTCCTCCGAAACGACTGAACCGATTTAAATGAAATTTTGCATACAAATTCGGTAGGTCTGAAAATAGGTTTCACATTTATTTTTATTTTATAGAATTGAAATTCCCTAAAAATACTTTTTATGGTAAAACAACGTTTACCCGGCCAGCTAGTGTATACATATAGGCGACATTAGACATTAATTATTTTGCTTCGTTCAGTTTTGGGTTTAAATGGTAAGTTACGGTAAGCACAACCTGAATCCTACCTATTTATTTTCTCATCATGTAATCCACATGGTAGCAGTGCGAATAACGAGTACTATTAAATTTGAATATATACGTAAAACTACGCTTGTGGCACGTATTTTGCATTCACGTTTATTCGAATTTGGCGGATAAAGCGTGGTAGTCTTCATACTACATAATTTTAAATCTTAACTGACTTACGTACTTACGTACCAACTGACTTACGTACCATTATTTCCCATAGGGGTAGGCAGAGAATATCAGTCGCCACTCTGTACGATCCTGGCAAACTTCTCTAGCTTCTTTTACATCCATTAATCTTGACGAATTATATGAAAAGTCATACAATGCTCTTTTATTCTAAACTCTTCGGACGCCTGCCTTTTTGCGCACACTCTCAATGAGATAAAATGTGTCCTTCGTGGTCGTCCTCTACTAACATTACCTTTCACATTAGATAATAGACAAGTTACCAAAGAATACAATTACTCTCACAACAGGTAACATTAGGTCGTCGAGAAAAATATTATATCTAGACTTCTTTGACGTTCAAAGCCATCTATTGAATAATTTTAAAACTATCTTAAAAGTGCCATCTATTGAAAACCTGAAGAACTATTAACTAAGTGCCATCTATTTAAAAATTTGAGAACTATGATGAAATGCTTTATTTTTAAGTTTTTCAACTAAACTACTTTTTAACCTAGTTAGAGATAAAATTTATAGATGGCAGTAGTAAACGTTCCTTCGCGACATCTATTGAAAAAGTTCTAGACTAACGAAAATGTATTTAATTTCAATACATAGAAATTATGATGAAATGTGTATTGTATTTTATATTGGGTGAATAGATATGTTTTCTCACCTTGCATTTGAAATTTTCGTCATTAAATTCGTAAATATTGGATACCACTTTTTGCAATCATACTTTATGTTTAGGTTTTCCAAACACTGAGAAACACATATATTTTTACTGACTTTTACCGTAACCAGAGGTGGTGCATTATGTTATGTAGTGCTCGGGGAAAACTTTGTCATGAACTCATGAATGAATCTATTTTGTTTTCGACTAACTTCAAAATATTTAACTGTGTTTTTTTCTTCTCTGTATTTTACGAGATTACTCCCGTATTTGGCAGTGGATTTTTAAAGTTGTTTTTCTGTTCGATTGGATATGTTTCTCATTTGGTCCCATTTTATTTTTATGTTTGTTTCCGTGGTTAAAAACATATTTCAAATATTTGAAAATGCATACGTGGTTGACACTGTTATTTATCAAGTTTTGTATGACAATTTGGGTATTCATCAAATGCCTGTGAAGGCAATTCTGTTTTGTTCCAAAATATATTGATGATATATTTGTAGAATATATATAATTTTAAGGGTAAAGAGCTTATTCCATTTGTCTGAATGAAGACGTCTGAAAGCCACAGAATCTGAATTCAGACTAGTGGAATAACGTTCAAACTGAAATTTGTGTAGTGGAATAACAAGCGTCTGCGGAAGTTTCTAAAAAGGACGTCTGAATTCAGCAACGACAAAGTGTAATGGAATAAGCTCTTAAATACTGAGTTGTCATGGTCTCTCTCAATGGACTTTGCGTGTATCAGTAGGCAGAAGCAGTAGCTTGCATCTACTACTCAAATTAAAACACAAACGATCACTCCGTATATCCTCAGGGGTTAGTAGAGTTACTAACATTACGGAAGATCACGTGGCAATATTGTCACCTGGTGTATAGAGTACCCGCACGTGTTGGTTGGACAATATACTCAAATGATAAGAACAGGCCTATAGCGGACGGATTTGTAGTCATGTGGGTTTCGTGGCTATGTTTCCCTCACAGTTAACAACCATGATAAATCAACCACACATATGACTTTAGAAAAGACATTTTATGTAGGCCTAACTCGGAATTTATACCCACGCCGCTTGACATGATAGGTGTCTTTTCCCCTATTGAGATATTACGGTTGTCATCACCAGCACCACCGTAATTTATCCAAAAAAAACTGTTATTTTTAATTAAAATTGCTGAATTTTCATTATTTTGTTTCTGTTTATTGTAAAATGAAACTTTTTAATCCCACATCTCCATTCTCTATTCTATGAATTCTGTGATATTTAAAGTATACAAAGAATACAACAAAACTAAATAATCTTGCTTTTTGTTCATATAAGTTATTCATAAACCATTGACCAAACAGAAACCATTTACAAAAACAAAAACTAACCATGAATCGTAAAATAATATTTAAGTAAAATTACACACATATAGATAATACTGAAGATTCTATAGGTATATGAAAAAACGAGACTTGTAAGTTATTTTATTTTTGCAAGTTACAATACAAGTCATACAGTTTGCAATAAAATAAATTTACTAACACCTGATTATTGAAATTTGCAAAACATGCAACAACAGCAGATCTCTAACAATCAAACACTTTATTAGTCTCCTTAACATTTCCGAACCGTTTATTTTCGATTGCTGAACTATACGGAAGATCAATCTCCTAACTCCCTCGAGATTTGTGCTAATATCTCATGGAGCCTTTCTTTTACAATTCATTTTAAACGTTCCTTCAGACGATCTCTGGCTGGTTCTATTAACCGTCGTCGTGAATACCTAATGCGGGATAACGCGAACACCGACCGCCGCCGCGCCGCCACCTCTTGCTCGTCTCTCGTCTGTGAACTCTGCTCTGCTGCTCATTTATTTGTTTGAACACTCAGCTCAATGTCGTCGCTTTGATTTCCTCGGACTGAAAAGTACCTGTTTAATATTTTTTATTTATTTTATTGGTTTGATGGTTCAATTTATGACAATATCAGATGAAGTCGAGACTGATTGTATTTGGTATTTTTGTTTGTTAGATGATTAAATTTCGCTGCTTATAATTTTAATTAATACTAATGTGAAATGATTAATTAGCTATGTGCCAATTATTGTAAACGAGACACCATTACAAAAGCAGAGGCCCTTCCGAATCGTGGTGTCATTAAATGGCTCTTTGCTACATCTGTAACCAAAATTTTATAAGCAAAGTTTAAAGTTGCTTTAAAGCGAAAGATAGGAACAAAACGCACCGGAGAAGTCATGAAACTTCTTTAGTAGTTCATCCCATGAATTGAGTCGGAGGCGCATAAATTAGCAGGGCAAGCCACACAGTGCCGGTGTCCCACAAAAACTCCAATGGCAGGGAAAGTTTGGCGATTAAGCCATGAGGCGTGGCCAGCCACCTCTGTTTCTGACAGTTAGTACCTCCACTTGATATAATCCGTTAAACTTTCGACCTTCGTCAAGGTACCCGCTGAATTGATGGTATTGCTTTCTTTTGAGATTTATGAAAACTTATTCCCAATATTTTATCGATGCCACGGCGGCGAATTGTTGAGATTATTGGTTTTTCCGATGTTCCATAATTTAAATTTCTTTTGATTCCATTTATTTTCAAAGTTACTGTTTTATTTTTGTTTTAATTTTTTATGTGGAAGAGATAAAGTACCAAACCAAAGAAATAAGTAAATATTATAAAAATCTATGACAAAATTCCCTAAGATATCTACGAGCAAACGTCTTACGAGAATGGAGACAGACGTTGTAAAAGGTTTCTCTAAGAGGCAGCAAGTGAAACAAAATAAATAACGAGTGCAGCCCACTGGCTGAACTAAAAGCCTGCCAAGTTTTAAATAACAGCTTCTACGTTACGGGCGGGCGAACGCGGAGGTAGCTAAGTAACTTCGATACTAAACAAATAAAATACAACAAAACAAAGGCACCATATTTCGAAGTCGTATGTTAACTATGAAGTTTGAATCAAAGCATTGCTTGTGAAAAGTATATACATTATGACTGTAGTAGATAATGAAAAGGAAGTTAATTACATACATACATACATATACTCACTGCTATAAATCCCTAAAAGGGGTAGCCAGCGCAGTGGAATTAGAAATTCCTCAGCCACCTTTGGAAAGTTGCATGGGGAAGAGATGGTAAAATAAAGGTTGTTGGTGATGGGTCTCCAACCGCATCGCCCAAAAATCCCTTAATAGCCCCAATACCGTTTGTCGCCTCTTACATACACCCACCGGAAGAAATAGGGTAGTGCTATTCTAAGCCGACACTACACGGCAAATTAATTCTTAATTAATAGCATAATCTTATGAAGTTAATTCTTTATAAGATTATGCTATCGGTATGGGAATGTATGTCTGAGTGTATTTGTTTCTATAAATCTATGTGAAATCGTTTAATACGTATTCAAATAAAAATACAATTAAAGATTCTAAGCATGCCTCAAAAAAATAACCTGAAACGATCTTGTTAAAAAAATCTCGTAGTTGTTGATGTGTAAAGCAAATTGCTCCCAAAGATAACATATCGAGAAAAACTGAAACGTAAGCAGAGGGCAATAAAGAAGAGGCAACAATTTATTTATACGGCACATAGGGGAGAGGTTACCGCGGGTACTCGCCGGAATCCTGTTGATGTTAGGAGAGGAATAAGGGGATATTCGCTGTGAGCTGTAAGTGCGCATTGTTGATGGCTGTTTTATAACAAGCGGTGAAGTATACTTGTTATCTCACCAATCTTCGCAGGATATTTTTTCATGTATTTTATATTTGGCCTTTGGCTCAATCAAAAGAAAGAAATTTGGACTCAAATACAGGGTAAAAGGGTCTAATCCTGAAACAAGCCTTTATTTACTTGTGAATAGTACACGATCGTAATATATGCTGGACAGGCTGACACTAATGCTCGCTGTGTAGTGACAGCTTAGAAATAGCACTAAGGCGACTAAGGATATTGTGGCTTTTAAAGAAGTTGTTGGGCGATGCGGTTGGAGACCCATCACCTTTATTTTACGATCTTTTCCCCACTCTGCTTCTATAAGTGATGATGGCTTCTTGTTCTAAAGCTCTGGCTGCCCCTTCTTGGGATCTATAGCCGTATATTTGTATGTATTTCTGTATGTTGCTGAACCAGTAACGGATGACTCATTTAGTGAGTGTTACGGAAAACAGACTGTAATAACAGACAAACTGTAAAGCTCTTTGGGAGGTCTGTGTCCATTTAAGGTCTAAAACTGACTGACTAATTTCTTATCCTAAAGCTCTGGCTTAACTATATTGGTATGGTCGTGAGTACAGGTAGCTATTATATAATTAGAATGTTTGTGCATGAAAACCTTATGTGGGGATTATTTCTAATAAATAAAGGAAAGAAAAATTTCGACAC
Source organism: Bedellia somnulentella (assembly GCA_963576735.1). Lineage (NCBI taxonomy): Eukaryota > Metazoa > Arthropoda > Insecta > Lepidoptera > Bedelliidae > Bedellia > Bedellia somnulentella. Next base: position 11,338,685 of record OY755171.1, read on the forward strand.
CAGCGTGGATGAATGATTGTAAAACATACACATTAAAATTTTGCACTAGAAGCAACTTGACACTATAGCTCAATTGGCAAAGCGACGAGGGCGTACTTCCGGAGGTGGGTTCGATCCCCGCTGGTATCGAATTTTTTTTTACTTAATTTATTAGGTAGCTATTATAATGAGATCAAAAAAAAGGTGGGTTAGGTAAACCTAGATAACCATTGATATTTTTCCATGTTTTCATGAATTGGTCTTACAGTGAAGTGGGAAATGATGGACATATAAAACAACATATTTACACGGACTGTGCTACGAGATTTCGTAGACTTATTCTTTGGTAGTGTTAGTGGCACGTGTGCAGAACGTAAATCGATTATTGTTAATTGTAAATGTTAGTTTTTGATGAATATGATAGAAAGCAACTTTTTTTGCCTTAGACTTCCAGTAAGTAGTTAAGGCTTGATATAAAAATGTATTTTACGTGTATCACCGTTTAAGTAAGAATTTCTGAACATCTTTACAAGTTTTCTTCAATCTCACCAAATAACAATACACTAAATAGCAGCAGAAATGAGATCCCTCAGAAAAGTGTGTAATGTAAGGTTATGTGATCGTGTGAGGAATGATGTGATTCGTGAAAGGTGTGGTGTAAAAGATGATATTGTAAGAAAGATAGAAAAAGGAATGTTGAGATGGTTTGGGCACATAGAGAGGATGGATGACAGTAAATTGGTGAAAGAGATATATAGAGCCAATGTGGAAGGTAATGTTAGTAGAGGACGACCTCGGAGGACACATTTGAATCAAATAGAAAATGGCAAGTGTCCGCAGTATGAAGAATAAAAGAGCATGTATGAAAAGATTGATGGATGTAAACGAAGCCAGAGAGGTTTGCCAGGATCGTACAAAGTGGCGATCGATAGTCTCTGCCTACCCCAATGGGAACTAACGGCGTGAGAATATGTATGTATGTAAATTGCAGCTTATACTATTACTGCTTTGTTTGAGCTGTAATTTCATATCAGGTCTAATCTTATTCCCTTTATATTTAGGGCAATCACTATATTATCTCGCCTTTAAGGTCCAACGCATCTTAAGATGTCTCAAAGAAAACTTAAGATGTCTACGTTTATTTAATTAGAATGAGTATTTATTTACAACTATACCGAGTAATTATTTTAAAAAAAGGTGAATAGGGAAACGGTATTTTAATATTGACCTCCATAAATAGGTATGCAAAATATCCTACAAAGGGAATAAACTTAAAAGACAACCTATTAGGCATATATAACCAAGGTAGAAATCGTATTTAAGTGCATTTGCAGTAGCACAACTGAAATAGACGAGAGCGAATCTAGATGGCCAGGCACGTGGGAAGCAGAGCAAACGGCCCATGAAATTAAGAATCTGTTAGGTGGGAACTAGGCGGGCAACAGACACGAAGCCTTTCGCCCGCAGCCGCCACTATTCGGTCCCCGCCGGCATTATAAATACTAGAACTACTATACAACATCATACATTATTTTAATTTGTTCATTAAAAAGTCAGCTAAAATAAAAACAAATCTTGGAAAACATCAATTATTTTTAAGGAGGTAAAACTCAGAAAATATGAATAATCCACCATGTATTTCCATTTTAATTGATTCAATGATTCCAATTTCTTTTGGAAAAAAGGTGGGCTGCACTGTAATTTTCTTGCGCAATTTCAATATTAGTTTTTTCAATTTTTTTAAAACTGAACATCATTGAGTACGTTGTACGAGTTAAGCTGGTTAAGCCTAATGTTGACAAAACATTGTGACGGTGCATTAATGTGCTTAAGAGCTGCCTGTAATTATGAACACTTTTTACATGAATTATTACATAAATAGCACCTCAAACAGATTATTAGATGTTGCTTCCCTCACCTTAAAACTATCTAGATTAACACATCACACAGATTTTGGAAGGACACACTAATCTTGGCTAAAATTTTATTTAATCAGTTTTGTAGTTCAAGCTCCAATTTTCCACTCATAAGTTCTTTTAAGTATCTATAACATAATTATAAAATTTATATGACTCTATTCTAAATAACTTTGAGCAAATATGAATCATTTTTTAAACTATTTCCTTTCGTATGTGACGTTCCCATTGTTTATTCATAAAATACTTCCTTATCGTGCTGCCAGTATGTTTGCTCACTGTTTAATGCATCAGGTAAGCTAGTGTAGCGTCCTTTCCCTTGCGACCTGCCGTGACAGTCGCAGGCTGCTGCACTTAGTCAAGCGTGCAAACATATGGAAACCGGAGACAGCCAATCCATTACTTGCGCCTTACGTGAGGTCAGAGCAATAAACATTAAATGATTGTTACGGCTCTCAATACAATTTCTCTAGTTATTGTCACATCAGTTTTCCCTATCGAAGTTGATAGCGGATAGCAGGATAGACTCCCCGAGCTCATTAGACGAATACCCAAGTGTAAATAGAGAACTTCCTTATTCTGCACGATTGCAAAAATCTCATTAATTTCTTGACGTTAATGTATCGCCCGCAGTGTCAAGTATTGCTGGTTTCAGAAGGAAGTGTTCGACGTTTATTTATATCATTTAAAAATAAATATACTTCTACTGAAATAATAATTTATTTTAGCGTATTTGTAAATGAGTTTTTTAATTATGAATACAAAAAAAATTTATAGAGTATAATATATATACAAATCAACATTTAAGTAAGTGTTGATACCCTTTTATCAGTTATACGTACGTACATTTCTGGAAGAGATCGCTTTTAGCGATAAGACCGCCGATTGTACCTCACTGTAAACTGTATGATAATTTCTTTTGTAAATTTGTGTTTGATGTACAATAAAGAGTTATTCTATTCTATTCTATTCTACATTTCTACATGCATATTCTCACGCCATTATTTTGAATCGGGGTAGACGTGACTATCAATCGCTACTTAGTACAATCCTGGGAAACCTCTGTCTTCGTTTACATCCATCAATCTCCATCATTCATAAGTGTTTTATTGAAAACAATAATCTACTTATCTTCTCTTCTCAACCGCCATCACTACACAGAAATATATACGAAATACCATAAATCCAAGTTTCATGATTGAGACATTCCTTTTGTAACTATGCTAAGCTTTAAACATATAGCAACTAAAATCATTGTACAAACAACATCATCAAAGGCCAAGTTTATTTATGAAATAAAAGACAGAGAAATAGTCAAACTTAAGAGTTTCCAGAGCTACTGGGGCTTATGGCAGGACGGCCGGACACGCGAGGTCGCACTCCTCAGGGACCCTGGCTTCTCGGTCACGTATAAATTACACTCAATGTGGAATGGCGTTTTCCTTTTTGTTGTTTGAACTTACTCCGTTTTGACCAAAGCTTAAATCCAACCTAAAAATACGTGGAATGAAGTTCAAAACATTTACTTTTGGATGCTGAATTTTTAGTTTACAGAGTACATTGAGCGATGTAATGTTACGAATATCGGTAGCCCTCGGGTCGAATAGCTGTTTATTGAAAAACCTAGCGGAGTTAGAACACTGCTATGTCAATACTATAATGCATATGTAAATTGTAATTCATGTCATCTTCTTTTTAAAATTCTAAACTTTTTTGCATTATTATTTTACTTATTATATTGATATAAATCGGTTCTTGTAGATTTCCAACGTTGCTATTTCCAAGTTATTAAAAGTTTATCCAAAATAAATATAGTTTATAAACTGAAAAACTTGCTTTTGTAGCGTATTTAACTAAAAATTTTAATAATAATTCCCAAGATAAGCTAAAAATCATGAAAAAGTGTGGGTGGATTTACACCTTGTATTGGGAATTGTTTTTCACTTTTTAGTAAAATATGCTACAAAAACGTGTAGTACTGAATCACCTGAAATCATTTAAACCTGGCGATCCTAGTCAGAATAACCTATGAAATTATTATATTTTCCCCGATTTCGATAGTTACACACATTTATAATAAATAGTTATTCGGACATTATTATACATTGATCAAGTTAGCCTCAAACTAAGTAGAAAATGTATTATGGGATACTAACTCAACGCTATATTTAATATTATTAAATACACATATAAACAAAATCACAACACACAAATGTTGCTTACAGCGGGGATCGAACTCGCAACATCCGGACCGAGAAGCTAGTCACCTTTCCACTCGGCCACGGACGTCGTCATTTCACATTTCGAGGTATTGTCTTTTTTATTGATTTCATTTCACAGATATTGTCTTAGATACTGATTTTCCATAAATGTCCAAAAATGCAAGAAAATAGCAACACAGCATATCTGAGATACACATAAACTTGCAGATGTGTATCAATTGGACGCCTTTCTTTATGACTACTCATCATCATTATTCGTCGAAAGTGTGATTCGATAAAGGAAATGTATGTAAATATTGATGAATCTAAACAGAGCTCTAAAGATTCGCCAAGATCAAGATCTTATTATAAAATAGCCAGATAACAAGTTATCTGGCTATTTATTGTCTCTGAAAATAAGAAATAATGGCGCAATTATATGTATCAATTGGGTATCGTGTGTCTTTAGTCTGAAACTAATTAACAATACGCTTTGTGAAAACGATATATCAAGGTTAAACCGACCGGGTGTGCCTACCGCTGCGCTGTGTTAGTAGCCTGCGTCCAGAATAAGTTGAGCTCAGAGCTCTAAAGCAATGCGAATTAGATGTACGAAGTTCGCGGTTCTGCGTTCTATGGTTATTACAAAAAGAGCATTCATCAGAGCAGTTAATTTGCGACCTTGTGACATATGAACCATCACTCATCTCACTCACATTGTACAACGAGATACTTCAAAAGTAGACGTAACTTTATTGCCTATAATCAAAATTATGTTAAAACGGATCACGAAATGAATGCAATAAACATAGCTCACATATAAAATAAATAAAAAAATATGTCGACCAATAACAATAAAATGATCGATTGGATCGAAATGGAGCAAACAAAAAAAATATAAAATAAATAAAGAAAGATGTTTATTCGCCATTCGTGTCACAAAAATATTTATGAAATTGAATAAATCTCAAAAAGGCTGGCGTCCGAAGTATGAAGAATAAAAGAACATGTATGAAAAGATTGATGGATGTAAACGAAGCTAGAGAGGTTTGTCAGGATCGTACGAAGTGGCGATCAATAGTCTCTGCCTACCCCAATGGGAACTAATGGCGTGAGCATATGTATGTATGTAAATAAATCTATATTTTACTCTACTACTAAGGAGTTTAAAAGGTATAGATAAATTATACATCACTCAATCAACATATTTACTATACAACAGCACTGTATGTAATATAAATATGTGGTGTAAAATACGTAATATTATTTTTTATAATAAGTTTTACTGAAGTTAAACCCATGTCCAATTTAAAACTACAGTATTAACAATATTCTTTTGCACAAAAACCATAATGCAATCTGCCGAACAAATTTCGCTGGGATACGACCTAAAATCATGGAACTCCCCGATGAATATACACATTTTATTAGTCTGCATTTTTCAGTCGAGATATCGTCAACATTTCATGTTGTTTTTACGACATTATACGCGCCCCATTGTCCGAGCCTTAAATGAATTTTCTAATATGTGCCTACACGAGCAAATAACAAAGCGAAAATAAACAAGCGTGTTGAAACCGTTGTAAAAAGTACGCACCGTTTGTTTTTTTTAGTACGGTAATTTCTACTAAAACCAACAAATATTCGTTACGACACACAGTTTATTTAACCCGAAACAACTAAGTTTTGGAGCGACACGAAGACCCGCAGGCGATTTAGAATAACTTAAGCCAGTTTGATGTTTAATTTCTCGTTGGTACATAAACTGAAAGGTCAACAAAATGTTTAATACTAGTGTATTTTGAGCTAAATGATTAATCGCAAATGGACCCCTGAAAAGCCAAACTAAAATTTTGCGAGTTCAGGGAAATGAGAGGAATACCAGTGATATGGCATTTCATACTAATATTCCAGAATTATTCAAACTGTAATATTAGGTGCCTGTAGGTTTTTAATCCTGAAGCCCCGGCGACCCCTTTCTGAAATATATTGTTGTGAGTGTAAGAAGTTAATTTACTAGCCAACAAGTAAATTGGGCAAACGTCATCGCCACCTTGGTTTTATTTCCTATATCCCCACAAAATATATTATTTTAATTTGTTTTAATTTTATTTCATGTAGGGTTTATTCAACGACTGTTAAACTGGTCATTGATTTTAATCTAAGACTCAGTACGAAGAGGGTATATGCATTTGTTAACTATCAACTAAATAGAAAGCGCTGCAGTATACATTAACTTGTACAAAACCAACGTACTTCCAAAACATACTCTACACAGGAACAATTCCTAGATTTTAAAACCAACAGTTACTATAATTTTTCGCCGACTCGTTTTGGAATAAATGTACATGATGCTCTTTTAAATAAACAAACCCTAGTATGGGCCATTTGTCTCAAAGAGGGGTAGCCAGAGCTTCAGAATTAGAATTATTTAACCACTTATGGAGTTCGAGTAGGAAAAATTCAATACAAAATAAGTAACATAATGATGTAATATAAAACTCATTTTCAACCATAAAAAACCAAACTGATATTATTATCACCTGTGTGTTATGAAACAAAAAGTGTTGTAATTTGTAAAAAATATTCTCAAATCTCACCAAAATATTTTAAAAACGTGCAAACACAACAAAGTTCTTACTACTTTTAATACTCCTTCGTTTGATTGATGGCGCTGTACGCTACGGATCTTACAAGTTTGCATCTTGCCCATTTATGTACAAAAATTTGCAAGTCAAAACCGTCATCGAACCTACTGTACGCCTACTATTATCATGTTTGTGCCACCAGCAAACAACTTCATTAAATAGAGATGGTAGGCATAAGCTATAGGTAGGTAGGTAGCTGTAAGCTTTCCCACATATGAATGTGGTTTATATAGTTTTTATTTTTGTTTGATTGTTAATACTTTGTTTAAGTTACCAATAGCACGTTTTACGAATCTAAATAAAAACGGTGGCACTCGTAAAGAAAACTCCGATGAAGTAACCCACAAAATAAGTTCCGAACAAAAAGATCCTCAAATACATTCATTAATTTTCACTTGCCTCTCCCGCAGCGGGCGGATGGCTTTGCCGCGACCCTAACATAAATTTCGAGATAACTTTGAGCCAAGCAAACAACTTCAGGTCCAAATAAGCGAAGACCTACAAAGTGTCCCCTGAGGTGGCCTTTTACACGGATCTCCATAAAAATATCAAGTTTCTGAGTTCAATGAACACAGCGTCCATATTACGGGTAGTTTTTATTTGCGATTTCCAACCTTATATCACTGATAAAAACGCACTTAGACTCCTTATAAGATAGTTTAGAAAAACTTTTTGTTTCAAGAAGTCTGCTATTACAGGAAACTCACCATTCATCTATAGAGAGATATTAAACATAGTTTCGTTTCTCGATTCTCTGTAATGTCAAAGCTGCAAAGTTGATCTCATGCAAAGGGAGATAGAACGCAAAGATATTTTAATAAGAAAATTGAAGTTGACTTACAACTCGTTATGAAGTGTAGCGCTCGAACACTATTTCAGTAAATAAACTCATTTCGTAAGGCGGTCTACATCGGTGGGGCGCAGCGTTCGTTTAAAGTTTAAATCGCTTTCGAGCCGTGATAAACAAATTTTAATTAAGTTTTAATATCACCACGTAATTGCTGAGGCGGGAGGCTATCACAATATCGTTGTTTATGAATATTTAGCTTCGTTTCGAATTGCCGCTTTTAATGTAATTCGTTGACCTTATCAAATTGATGAAGTAAACTACGGTGATTTACGTTGTGTTTACCGGAGAACTTTCATTTGAAGAAACAAAGTGTTTAGTCGGATCGAAGACTTAAAAAAAACTTTAAAACTTTTTTTCTTTGGGCGGTCAACCAAACAGCTCTTTTCAAAGCATTTAAAAATATTAATTCATTTATTTTAAAAAATACAAATAAGAATATCATTGGTTTTGCGAGGCATACTTTAAAGCCAAAATGTAATGGAAAATGAGAATAAATTTATGATAAAATATATGTGGCTTATTTAATGCTATTAAAATATTATTGTTTTTTGTCGTAATATGTTATGATATATTTATTAACAATGTTTACTGTGTTAGTGTCATCATTTGGCATGTTAAATAAAATATATCGTTAAGGAAATTATAATCCTTTATTTCCGTCCAATCTTATTAAGTTACATACATTATATATTATATTAGGCTTAGAATGTCACTACCCCTTTCTACCCACGGGTATCGTAAGAGGCGACTAAGGGTATAGAGTTTTAAAGTTGTTTTTGGGTGATGCGGTTGGAGACCCATCACTAACCAAACTTTATTTCTACCATCTTGTCCCCTATCTACTTCCAAATGGGGCTGAGTTTCTAGCTCTTAAGCTCTGGTTAACCGTTTTTGGGATATATGGCCGTGAGTATATGTATGTATATATACTATCATATACTCACGGCTATAAATCCCTAGACGGGGTAGCTAGAGCTTCGGAATAAAAAAACCAAAGCGGCTTTTGGAAGTTACGAGGCAAAAGTATGAAAAATTAAGGTTGTGATGGGTCTCAACCGCATCGGCCGAAAATCAATTAAAAGCTGATGGGAAGCACTAATGGGAAAAAATAGGAATTGGTATTCTAAGCCTTCACAGCAAATTATTTAATTACTAAAAACCTAAAAATATATATAGCTCTCTATATCTATAGTTTAAAAAAATTTAGCTCAGCTTCCCTCATCGGTAAACGAGGGTTGTAAATATAAAATCCACTAAAAAATCTTTTCCGTTCTTGACAAGTGAAATCGGGATAATGCTCCCATTTTTCATTTCGCCTGCAATGTGCACGATCGCAAGACGCCATTCTGAACAAATTGTACCTAAGGGCATGAATTTAATCTCAAGATCCAGCTGTCACAATCATAAGAGCCTCTTTCTTGTCATCTTTGGAGATCTTATTTGTTTTTACGAGACTCAACGTATCTATGGATTAAGCTTTTATATTTTTAGTGGCTATTTGAAATTAAGTAGAGTTGTTCGTTTTAACATAAATCTTTAATGCAGGCTCACTCCTTATACAAGTATGATATAGTAGATCTCGTAATCTATAAAGTTTATAATACTTTACGTTGCTGTGTAGTTTCGGCTTAAAATAGCACTACCCCATTTCTTCCGGGGGGTGTACGTAAGAGGCGACTATCGGTATTGGGGCTTTTAAGGGGTTTTTGGGCGATGTGGTTGGAGACCCATCACCAACAACCTTTATTTTACCATCTTTTCCCCACTCAACTTTCCAAACATGGCTGAGAAATTTCGAATTCCTTAGCTCTGGCTACCCCTTCTAGGGATTTATAGCCGTGAGTATATGTATGTAATTATGTAGGTTTATAATACTGAAATTAAAAAATAAAAATAATATCAGTTAAATTGGGTTTTAATGTATTACACAAAATGGGAGCCAGACGTGTAAAAAGTTTGAATTTATTTGAGACTAGTGGATCGTCCCAGCTTCGCACGGGTAGCGTTGTTTTTTAAATATCTGAGGTTTCTTTCTTCAGTCACTGTTTCAAGCATTGTGAAATTCAGCGCAATGTTTTCAATTTATTAAATTTATAGCAATCCCTAAATGCGTTCCCTATTTCCGTTTAATAGCAAATTTTGGAATAAAACGCTATGAAGTATTTATAACAATCTAAAAAATAAATCATTACGTTATGTAGGATGCAACTACTGGCGCCATCTAGTATGTTATATGTAAATTAGTAACGATTCGGTTTTGGTCACGGGCGCGATGGCTTATTTTATGTATAATTTCGGTGTTTCTCTACCGATTTCTATGATTCTTTTTTTATTGAATAGGTCATAATGTTACCTTTTTAAATTAGGGATGAGTGAGAGGTTTACAAACGTAAGAGTAAACAAATATAATCAGAATGTTCCGAACTGCTAAGCTATCAGGAATTACACGTGTTATTGTGAGTCAACCGTAAAAGATAGACATAAACTGTTGAGAATTTTTTTTTAGATAATTTTATGAAGAATATTTTCGTCATACATGATTTCTATGTAAATTTAACCATTAAGGCTGCACACGCGACGGAAGCTTAAAAAATGTAGTAACTTCTCCCGTTTTCCCAAAATTTCCCAAAATTCCCCTTTACTACTCTGCTGGAAAGTATACAAAAACCTGCCCAGGAGTATGGAGAATAATTGTACCAAGTTTCGTTAAAATCCGTCGAGTAGTTTTTGTTTCCATAAGGAACATACAAACCGACAGACAGACAGACAGACAGACAGACAGACAGACAGACAGACAGACAGACAGACAGACAGACAGACAAAAATTTTATTGATTGCATTTTTGGCATCAGTATCGATCCCTAATCACCACCTGATAGTTATTTTGAAAATATATTTCATGTACAGAATTGACCTCTCTACAGATTTATTATAAGTATAGATTAATTGAGATTGGACATTATGGTAAAGCAGGGGATGGTGAAAAGCCCTAAAAACCCAAGTCGCCTCTTACAACCCCCGCAGAAATAAGGGTTAGTGCTGTCCTAAGCCGACACTACACAGTAAAGTTTGGTGTTGTATTATTAATTTAAACTGTGACAAAATAGTAAGCGTCGATCTAGGTTTATTGAGTTATTTTCTTATCGTCAGTGCAACACATTTAGTTAAACTGCAATTTACCTTCATTAAGGTAAATTTTAGTCGTTTATTTTGTTGCTCATTAGCAACAAAATAAACGACTAAAATTTATACTTATCATTAAATACTTTGACTATAGATAACATCTACTATACGTCTGTATTATATGAAAAACCTGACTCACTGAGTTAGGCAACAATGCATAGTCTATACTTTATCTAGAAACTTGAAACTTGAAAGATGAGTTCCTTTCATGAAGTACGTTAGCACTAAGAAATTAAGGAAATTGTACCCTCACGGGAGTGGAAAAGGGACTTAGAGTTTACCTATTTACTTAGTTATACTCACACTTATTATTCCCATTCGAATAGGCAGGGGATATCGATCGCCACTATGCAGAATCCTGACAAATATATTTTGTCAGAATTTGGAGTTTACAAGTATAGGTTTATAAATAACTTTATTAGCAGTAACTTCCAAACCTGATATCAGATAAATAAGAGTCTGATTACTAAATTATGCTGTCAGTAAAGTTTAGTTGGTTGCTAATAAATAGGTAAAGGGTTAAGAAAGGAAAGAAAAATTATGACACTAGAGGGGATAAGCTAGTAATAATCTCCTCATGAGGTTTTCATGACCGAAAACATTCTAATTTAGTTGGTTGGTAGCAAACAGAGAAAAAAAAACTTTGCGGGTGTAGTTGCGGGCAACAAGCTAGTAACAAATATATTCGATTTGAATTTATATTCGACTAAACATATTCTGTCAGCTTCATATTTTTAGCACATTAAAATGCATTAACACTAAAAACCACTTCAGTCTAGTACTCAGCCAAAGCAATCAAAACTCTACACCAAGTCTGGTGAAACAGCGCCCCAATAAGACATTCACAATCAAATTGATTGTTAACGGGACCAACCGTCCCATACGATACAAGCCTACGGTCAGTTTCGGGCTAGCAACGCAATATGTCTTCGGACCAAATAAATTGCGGTCCAACGTAACATTGATTGAGGGTTATTTGTTGCCTTTACAATGCACATTAGCGAAAGAATGACTACACTTACAACACTACTCCTGCTAACGAGACCTTGTGTGTTGTTTTCTAACCACTTAGTTGATTTGAGCAGTAGTCGCTCATTTATATCCTGTTCTAAGATGAGGTCATGCATTGCCTACAATTTGATGTTCATAAAAAAAGTGTAGTATTTATAAAGAATAGTTAAATTAGCAGTAGTTTGATTAAAGATACGGTGGTAAATTAGTTCCAACAAAAAGTTAAAAAATATTGGAATGTCGAATGTCTTTTTTCCAATCCAGAGATTCTTCAGCCAGTTTTGGAAGTTGATAAGGGTAATGATAATATAATAAAGATTGGTTGGTGATTGGTTTCCAGCCACATAGCCCAACAATCACTTAGAAATCCTTTTAGCGCACTCGCTCGAATAAATGGCATAGTGCTAGCGAACAGTACAAAGCCAAAGAAAGTAAGTTTTTCTTTAAGAATGGTCATTTTGTGTAGAAATCAGTCATCAATAATATGTTTTTTGTGTCTAAGTAGTTAATATCGTGAGATCATATAAATCGTCTTACGGGATTATATTACTATTTTCGTGATACGGGACAGAAGTTCTAACTTAATGATGTTTAGTAATTGCTTAAACCATAATTAATTACCTCCTAAACTCTCAAATAATTGTTGGTGCCGTACATTACGGAAGGTTTTGAAGAGTATCACTATCTAAAAAAAAATACATACTCACGGCAAAAAATCCTTAGAATTGGTAGCCAGAGCTTCAATAGTACAAATTTCTCAGCCACTTTTGGAAGTTGAGTGAGGATACGATTGTAAAGTAAAAGTTTTTGGTGATGGGTCTCTGACCGTATCGCCCAAAAAATCACTCAAGAAGCCTCAATTCCCTTAGTCGCCTCCTACGAACACCAATGGGAAGAAAATATAGGGAAGATTTCTTCTAAGCCGACACTACTCAACTGAAACCCTTTAAAAAATATCATGAAATTTTGACCCGTAAGGTGTACTCTATACAAATGTTTGAAGTGCATCCCCGTGATATAGCCCTATGTAGTTTTATTCAAATACAGTGTCATATGACAAAAAATGATTTTGGAAACACTAAAAAAGTTCCATATACTTGATATTCAGATATTAAATGCACCGAAACACTTTATAAAATCTGTTATCAACTTCCAGTGCATTTGGGAAAGGAAATACCGCTCTACTTTTCCCGTTGATTATAATATTGATAGGTTATTTTCTTTTAATCTGGTAGTAAAATTAAATAAGTAAATATTTTGCTAATTATTTTCTTGCGTAGGATTGTGTAAATGGTTATTAGGCTATACTGAAAAATCTGTAGTTTTGCAAAACAACATTTCATAAACGCTAAGTTATGGCCCAGATGGACTAATTTGCGTTACCATAGAGTTTTTTTATTTGGTAAGATATATACTCAGATTTTTTGATCTAATTTTATTGCTGTATGAGTGAAAATGCGTTGCAATCGTTTTTACGTTATGCAAACATGAACAAAGTTTTATTTATTTCCATAAAACCCAGCTATGTAGGTTTCCTCTCGTGCAACAATTTTGTTAGATATACTGCAAATTTAATGTCATTGTATTCGTAGAAAGGATTGATACATCTGTCCCTATCAAACGTGACATTTCCATAAGTAGTGGGTACTCGATACTATAAGTGAGGAAAAAATATCTGTTTTGTGGTTTTAGTATCACTGTCGTTTTCTCCGCAAAAGCTTGAGTATGATTAACATAATCGTTAGCATAGCGGCATTTATAATATTTTAAGAGATTTATTATTCCCACATGTATTTTAATAGTTTTGCAACCGCATCCATTGTCGACACGCTGTGTTTGATAAGGGTAAGAAGCTGTCATCACTTGCGGTAATGAATATGTGTCTGAAATTAGACATGAATGAATGAAAACAACGTTCCTTTCATTTAAAATCTTAGTACAGTTTGTTCCTTTTGTTAAGCCTGCAGCGTTGTTTCACGGTACATAACATACAATCTTTATTTTCCTTCTATGTTGTTGCTATTAACCCTTATAACAGAACAGGTTTTTTTTTTTATAAAGATGAGAATCAATGTTATTAGTATTTATTTATGTAAGTGATCGTTAGGTGATTAGTTAGAGAGCCTTATTTATTTTACCATACTTTTCCCACTTAACTTCCGAAGGCGTCTGAGAAATTCATAAATCTTAAGCTCTGACTACCCACCTTTTTATGAGATTTATAGCTATTACTAATCAAACTTAAGCTTATATTTGAATCCATGACTGTAATTATAGTCTCGTTTATATTTATTTCAATACTATTTTTAGAATTATTGTAGTTTTTATAAGATGTGAATAGAAGATAAACTTCTTGTATTCATTAATGAGATTAAATAAAAGGTATGTAAATAGAGATTTCTATAGTAATTATCACTTCTCTATTTTACCTCTAGTGAAACATCGGACATAGTTATAGTTATTCATAATCAAGATTACATTGTATAAAGTTAACCTAAGGGGCGATCGTTCTTATCCTATCAAGTTTTCCCTAATTGAGTGGTAAGCACCGACACAGCTTAACGCCTTTACAATAACTTTGATATAGCTGCAATAAATAAGTGATTTCTTCAGTGATTATCCCAGGATTTGATCACAAGAAGATGTCGGATTGTCACCCAAATACTCTAAACGTTAGAATATAATGGCACAGATTATTGATAATGGTGTAAATAACATTATATATCGTCAGAAAGTTGTTCAAACTTCACAATAGAAAGTATTGTTTTTAAGATAATTTGGTTTTTGTGTAGTTCTACAATAACTCTATGATTGAAATAGGTTATTCGTCATCAATATGAATGTGAGAACGAGATATTGGCGATGAAAGGGAAACCCTCAAATCGATATACGAGCAACAGATGATGTCTACCTCATCCTATTGAAACATAACTTGCCAATTTCCTTCATCGAAACCGATAGTATCCGTCGCCCTTTGTACATGCATGGCGCATTGAATATTGAGCTTTATCGTGTTATTATATGATACATTTTGGGGCAACTAGGAAATGTTTCGTTTACAAGAATTTTAGTATCGTATGTATTGGTATCAGGAATGCGGATCTTCTTTAACTCAACACTGATTACTTTTCGTAGGTGAAGTTTGATATGATATGCTTTTCTTTTAAATTACCAATGACAAGTTAAAATTAAGTAATTAAAAAAATAGCTGTATTGTTTCGGCTTAAAATAGCAGTACCCCATTTCTTCCCGTGGGTGCTTGTAAGAGATGTCAAGGGTGTTGGGGCTCTTTTAAGGGATTTACGGGCGATGCAGTTCGAGACCCATCATCAAAAACCTTTGTTTTGAAATATTATCCTCTAACAACTTCCAAAAGTGGCTAAAGATTTTTTAATTCATAAGCTCTGGCTACCTCTTCTAGGGATTTATAACCGTGAGTAAACGTATGTTTGCATGTAAGTTAAAATACATTACTAACCTAAAGGTTAATTTATTTTAAGAGTTGCTCGCAAGTTTTCGACTCAACAACCACCTCCAAAACTACATTTTCTATACCATTGAATTTTTGTCGAATTAACCACTCTCCAAAGTAAGATCAATATAATTTCACTCGATTACGTCCCCTGTTGATACTTGATGTAATCTATACTAATATTATAAAGCTGAAGAGTTTATTTGTTTGAACGCTAGGATCTCAGGAACTACTCAATCAAATTGAAAAATTATTTTTGTGTTGGATAGTCCATTTCTTGAGGAAGGTTTTAGGCTATATATCATCATGCTGCGACCAACAGGAGCTAACTATCAGCGAATAATGTTGCAAAAACGGGGATAATTATTCATACTAAGGCTTCCGTTGTGTGCGCTGCGTAAACGGTTTAAGTTACCCAAAAAAATGTATTAAAGAATTATTTCTCTTTAAATGATCTAAAAAAAATGCCCGCGACAGTATATGTCTAACTTTTAAGTTTCACTTACTGTAACCATTTTTATGGTAAATAAATTTGGTCGAATTTAATGCATAATTGCCATAATGTTTTATCAACATAATATTAATCTTTATCCAAATAAATATGTTGTTGATTGAGAGTATTTAATTGAGAACAAAATTGTCCTTGACATCACTTAATTTAAATAAACATCTTAGAAGATAATACAATTTTTAAATTACTCCGTAACAAATTTTACACGCGTGCATGAAGCGCAAGACAAAACGCTGCGCTGGCCGGCGAGCGTGGTCACCTGCGCGAGAAGCTTATGTTTAAGCCTTATCCTATTAATATTATAAATGTGAAAGTTTAGATGTTTGTGTGTTTGTAGCTAAATGAAGACTAATTCACAGAACGTATTTAAAATAAAATTTACAGGAAGCCAGATTATGATCCCAATTAACACAATAGGACACTTTCTATCCGAGACAAATTAAGAGATCAATAAATTTTCTTAAAAAATGGTTAAACAGACTAAGAATTGAAGAAGAGAAAATTGTGAGGACACTATGAAAAACACCTTTTTTCTCATCGCATGACAGAGACCCTCAACAGGTCAGTTAAATATTTCAGTTTGATGACGTGAAAGTCTACACGTTTGACAGTACGAAGTCTGTGGGGTCAGCTAGTTAATTAATAAACGCCCTAAAATGTGAATTTCACAACTAAAAAAAAGAAGAAAATAAAATATTCCTTTTGGATTATACTAACAACTCCTCATTATACACAATTTATATATAATAATAAAAGCTTGTCGCTCGATTTACCACAAATTATTATGATATAAAGGAATGTTGATAGGTATGTAAACCTCGCGACAAGCTTTTATTATTATATATAAATTGTGTATAATGAGGAGTTGTTAGTATAGTCCAAAAGGAATATTTTATTTTCTTCTTTTTAGAGCGTTTGAATAAAAACTTTTTCTTAAAAAGTTCTTTTACTTAAAATTTTTTGATACCCATATTGTAGAAGTAAACTAAAGGTAACTATTCCGCCATCCTGCATGGTACGCCATATTGGCGTATCAGTTCAGAATGACGTCATATTCTTTTTCTAGTCACTCTTAACAAGCCCTTTCATTTGATGACTAATGATAAATTTAAAAAAATTGACGTTCAAAAAATGTTAATTTTTAACTTAATTTTGAAAAATAAACTTTTTGACTTTTTTTTTTTTTTTTGACTTTTTGATACCCATGTTGTAGAAGTAGACTAAAGATAACTATTCCGCCATCCTGCATGGTCCGCCATATTGGATTCAGAATGACGTCATATTCTTTTTCTAGTCACTCTTAACAAGCCCTTTCATTTGATACCCATATTGTATAAGTGGATTAAATATAACTGTTCCGACATCTTGTATGGTCCGCCATATTGGATTTGATTCCATTTGACGTCACATATCTTATCATATATTGTCATCCAAACAAAATGCGGCCACAAAATTTCAGCACAAACGGTTGAATATATCTACTTCAAAATTGAGTTCAAAGATTTCACCCGAACACACAAATATACATACATTGCAAGTTAAATAAAAGCTTTAAAAATAATAATAATAAAAAATAGGTTTGATTTTCGTCAACACTCCCTACACATGTCCCCACGAGCGGGTCGACGTCTCACTGAATCGGTGACTGGGCCATAGTCCATAACAATACCCTAGTGCAAGCTAGTAGACATACAAAAAAAAGCTTTAAAACGTATCGAAAACCCATCAATACTTAAACAAAAAAATGAAATCTAATTGTGTATACATATGTATATTCTAATACGAGTAATATCTCTTTGTTCATTATGCTTGTTAACGGAACGAACTTAGGTATTTCAATACAACATAATGTTTTGAATTTGACAGTATCTTATCCCATGATAGATTTTTATGAGTCTATATGAACAACTAGTTCAAAGAAAAACTGTCTTTATAACGATTTAAATGCTCTTGAAAAAATATGTTGTTAAAACCGAATAAATCCATCAGTGTTAACATTTTTAAGTCTCAGTTTGCTAAATTATGTTGGATAATGTATCGTGCGGGATTCCCGATGTCAGGAAACTTTCATGTAATTGGCTGCTCGGCAGAGATATAATATCGAGAACATTTATAATAGTTTGCTACGTGACAAGACAGTTTTGTTGTATCATGAGAATGACAATTGACTATTACATACCTATAATTACATACAATACATACATATACTCACAAATATAAATCTCAAAAAGGGGTAGCCAGAACTTTAGAGCTAGAAATTCTACAGCCACATTTGGAAGTTGATCAGGGACTAACGGGTAGAAATAAAGTATCGTTGGTGATGGGTCTCCCACACCATCGCCCAAATACCACTTAAAAAAGCCCCATACCCTTAGTCGCTACGCTCCTACGACACCCGGGGGTAGAAAGAGGTAGTATTCGAAGCCGGCATTACGTGGGCAACAAATTAACACAGCATATAATTATGAATATAAATCTCCAAAATGGGGTAACCACAGCCTCAGAATTACAAATCAGAAATCTCTGATGCGCTTTTAAAGTATTCTGGGAAAATATTGTAAAGTATGTTCAATAAGTACAGACTAGCCACACCGCCCAACAATCACTGAATCTTGCCTATACAAGAAATCACATAATTGACATGGCCTATGTTAAAATCTGCTGCAATGAAATGAACCGTATTGCCCGGTTATTGACTATTTTCCCTGAGCAGGTCTTTCTATTATTAACTTCGATCATATAAACCAAAGATGCCGCACTCCATATATAATTCAACGCACACAAGTGGACCGTAAGAATTACAAGACTGTATGACAATTAAATATTTATTTTTCTACAATTATCGACCCTACCGCATTTTCTTAATACCTATTATTTATTGCAAGTTCTAGCACGCGACTGTCAGTGAAACAGTGCTTAACATATAAAAAAGCACTGTTTGGCCGGGCCGGTTTTCGTGCTTTGTTTGTGTATCTTTAGTATATATGATCGAAGATTATTATAGATAAACAATAAACTCTTCTTTAGCTATTGCATGATTTAATCCTATCTATTACATTGCCATTCACCAAGCCGAGATTCAGTGTTTCTATTAACTGCCCAAATGTAAAACATTGACACGCTAGACATACCTACTGTAATGCTATTATGATATTTATTATTATTTTGCCTATACATCTATTTCTAATATAATATAACTAGATTTGTCTACGACATTTGCGAAGATTATAACCGGCGGCTAGTATTCCGCCTACGAACTTATAGATAACTACAGACGAAATACAATATATGATATGTTTCACATGTTTCATTAGTGACTAGTTTTTCGGATAGCCAAATGGCAAAAAAGCAAACCCTATTAGTTTCGTTATGTCTGACTTTATGTCCGTATACGTGTCACAGCAATTTATTTCCTAAACAATCGAGGTACACGAAAACTGTGAACCGGTTTAGTGTATTAGGACAAAATGATAAATAAAAAAATGGGAGATCCCTAAATGTTTCTTTAACCTGGAAATGTGGTACAATCGCTAGATAAATGTTGATCATAAAACTCGGTTAAAAAAACAAATATAGTCTGTAAAACTAGTATTTTAAATTGCAGGTTTACCATACAAAACACCGTGAGTGACAAATAGTAAATCCATGTGATCAGGTCGCGAATGGTAGTAATCCCTCTTGCATTCATTAGCAGCGCTCGCTTGAACTAGCTGTTTTAAAAGCAACTTATAATCTCTTAACAATCCTCATTCTCTACCAAAACTGGGATAGTTTAGTCCCATTAAGTTTCGGTAATCACTGTATAAAAATATACTCTAACTCACGCCATATATCCCCGAAGGGGTTGGCAAGGGTACTAATACTTTTGAATATAACGTGACATTCTTACCTGGTGTTCAGAGTAACCACGTTTTGCTTAGACAGTATACCCATGTGTTGGGGGGCAGGCCTATCACCGTTTTGAACGAACACGTTGTCACACGACTAAGTGCAACTCAGCCATGTGGGTTATCTCACGGTGTTTTCTCTCAGCGTTTCCAACCATGATACCATGAGCATGAAATAAAAATTAGAGTGAATAATAAACATTTTTTTATATAAAGTAACACCATTTTACGTTCACCTGTAATGAACAATAACAATGCTGTTGAAATATGGCTGTTTCAATTATATCAACTTTATCGATGACGTCAGTTTGGTCCCTTTGATTGACCGTAACAGATATTTTTTATTGTAATGCTGATATTTTTCCATCTGTATTAATTAAAATCCATTTATATATGCCTTATATGTGACCACTAGTTCTTAGACAAAAATAAATGTAGTAAATAGAAACGACAAGAGTGTATAAAACATATTTTTAAAAAACATACTTCTAAACTTGCAGAATTAAAAAACTTTATAATTTTCCAAAACTAATTTTTAATAATCCCATCAAAAAATTCAAATAAGCAAGAATCAAATAATCTCAATTACATAAAACTCGCAAACAAATTGGACTTGATCTTCCTCGCAAAAAGTTTGGTTGTTAAAGAGTTAATCTCCTTTTGATAAGTGTTGATGTTCTCCGTAGTCGGTGTGCTACGGCGCCGCGGCGAGCGGAGGCGGAAATTCCATCTTACTTTTGAAATTGGTTTGGAATGTTATTAACACTTAATTACATTCTAATTAAGAAAAATTTATATTTAGTAGCTTCTAGTGATGTTCCGCACCCATTACCTTTACCTGCTTATGTGATAACAACTTTGATAGCTCGGTGGGAAGAACACTCTCCTATTATACAGAGAGGCGTGGGTTCTAATCCCGAGCCAGGTCTACACCCGTGTGTTTCTTAGCCCACACCAATGTTAGTTTTTTTAATTTATATGTGCGGCTAATTTATTATTCAAGTAAAAAGGTAAGTACTTTAAACACCAGATGACTATCATTTCACGTGATGTTTAGAAGTATTTGTATCTTTGCCACCCCTTCGAGATTCATATCGTGAGAGTTTGAGCCGTGAACTTTTAATGTGCAAGACGGAATGGTTTCAAGAATGTTTGTCACACACACAAGAACTATCTGTTTGAATGTTCTTTAATTAAAAAATGATGTGCTCCTTATAATGTTATCAAGTGTTGTAATATATGAATATCTGTTACAGCCTAAGTAATAAATCTGGATATTATATACACTGTCTAACCATTATGTATAATGTCTACTCAATTTAGATAAAGTGATAAATGAAACAAATTAAATTACATTAACTAGCTATTTTATATAATATCTTCGAAGACTTGGATAATGTAATAAAACAAGTAAATATTTGGGATATTATATACACTGTCTAGCCATTATGTATAATATCTACTCAATTTAGATAAAGTGATAAATGAAACAAATTAAATTACATTAACTAGCTATTTTATATAATATCTTCGAAGACTTGGATAATGTAATAAAACAAGTAAATATTTGGGGTCCATATTGGCTCCGATAAAATTCTAAATCATATTCGTTGTCTTTCTAACGATTTGTGTTCATAATAATCACTCTTCATAATTTTATTTGTCATACTTTATTTATTGATTCATTATAAATACTACCAACGGAGGTCATAACAGTTATTGATCATTATTTTTTTATTATAAATATTACTACCTAGTTTTTTTTAAAACTATAATTTTATTCAAAATTTTTTTTCTAACATTCATAGATAATATTGTTTTAATAAAATAATATTGTTACTTAGGGTAATATTGTCTATTGTGTTGAAAATGTTGAATAAGAATAATATTATTTTAATATAATCACTTTCCATATATTTAAAATACAGATTATGCATTTAAGGTGCTCGCTCCGCTGCGCTTCGCTCGCTCGTTTTATACATAACCTAACCTAGCTAAATGTGACCTAACTTTTCTTCGCTTGCAGGGGGCTTTCTTGCAATAAGACTATGTTTCATAGAAACGTTTTTTCATTTCATCATCGGCTAGACCGTACTATTACTTTGGCTAACTTTGACACGCTTTTATGAATAATGTCCAGATAAACTTTATTAATCACTTTATCTGATAAAGTGATTAATTTATTACTTTGTCTATTGAATTTGGCTTTTATATATAATGACCAGTCATTATGTATAATATCTATTTAATCACTATGACTGTAACTTATCTACCAACAGTACTTTTACTTTTGTACGAGTATCAACATTATCAAGTTCTGGCTGCAAATTGCAGCAATACAGCTGCTTCATAGCATACCATATTTTACGACGTCAAATTTGATCCCCATACATCTTGCATGGTTGAACCCTTTGAACTCCCCAGTTGCGAGTTTGCTCATAAATCGTTTCGAAAATTATCTCTCTCATGTTTTATGTGTCCACAAGATACCCTTTGTTATAAATTAATATTTTTAAATACAAACTCAATTATAACAATGGCAGGATCCATTTGTGTTCATAGTATTTATCGGCAGAAGAATCAAATGTAGGTAGCAAATGAGCGCCCTGCGAGATAAGAGAACACGGTTGGGGAGCGAAATCATTTCCGTAGTGTCAATCACACGTCCATCGCGTCCGTTCGTCCGTCTAGACGAGCGCTAATGAGTTCCCTAACTGCACAAACAGCCAAGTGACCCGCCAACTTGTTTCTAATTAAATTGTTTTCTCCGACCGCAATGACTGTTAAACTGGCATGACACCTAATTTCAAAACGTTTCAAGAAATAGACACAAATAACGTGAGCGAGGCTTTTAGAGGCCAAGATACTTTTTCTCGGCTGACTGGTAGAGAATTTTGAGGGTGGGCATCGGTCTAGCGGCCTGTCGACACGCCTTTGCACTTACACGCGAGCTACGAGCAAAATGTACTGCCTCGACTGCCGGCTGCCGGCCCGTATACCCCGTGGTGTTTACACACACTCGCGTTGGGCGCTTTAAATGCAACCTAGCTAAATGCTTTAAAGTAGAACGTTTATAGTTTTTGTCTGCCAGAAGATACAATTTAGATAATGAATGTAAGATTGGGTATATATGTTTTCATTATTTTAATATTATACTTTTTTAACTTACCAGTGTTATAGTTATATGCATTTTTTTAATACGTGATGACAGTAAAGATGTTAAGTTACTATTGAAATAAACAAAAAAATATTGTTAACACAATTCAACTTCCTATTTTGGACTATTTATTACTCTTTTCCCTGGACGCGTCACGGACAGAATGGAATTACAGTTATTATTAGTCTAAAAATGTTTTAATATTGCATTGTAGAGATCATACGTCATAATCATGATATATTGAATACCAATTACTTGTCTTATCCTTTCGAGTGTTATTAAGGATACTTGTATTTACTTTAAAACTGAATTGACTATAAAACAAAACTACTTGTTTTGAATAAAAATTACTATGAAACTTAGGATGATTCGATTAAGATATAATTAATAATCACAATATTATCATGATAAGAAACTTAAAACTTTTAATACTCTCTATTTTTGACAAACTATAGTTAATAGTTAATTTGCATACAAATGAACTATAAAACCATCTTGAGCGTTTAGAAAAACCAAGATTAAAATAAACAAGAAAGCTATGATCTTTATTTTTAAGAGTAAAGTTTCTTTTTTCATTTTCTCACAAGAGCTCATAACTCGGGGTCACTTTCGAGGAAATGACACCTTTGGGCATCTTCGGCGCGCCCAGCAAACGTTCCGTGAAATTGAAACAGACTTCACCGTACCCTCGCTGAAGCTTTACAATGTGGAATTCTTTCCTTGCGTTTACACTCTACGGATAAAAACCATAAACGACCTCTTCTTTTTATTAAAAGTTCACTTTTTTACTTTTATCAGAAGTAATTTGTGAGTTTACTACTCTGTTAGTATGGAAAACAAATGTTTCGTCACATCAAAACTCAATATGTAATTAATACGATCGTGATCTATCAGAATTAGAGGACCTTTTTCCTGTCACATGTATGATCGATGTGCGGAAATGAAGAGGATATCTCTAAGCGCAGGGATGTGTGCTAGATCGGCACTTTATCACGTCTTAGTTGTGTCTGAGAAGAATTAGACACACCAGTTATTTATTCACCAAAACAAGTAGGTTAATGCGAAATTATATTTGTGTATTTCTGGAATGTTGTGTTAAACCTATATTTTGTAGTATACATCAAATCCCACTAACTGTCAATAAATATAGATTGGCACTGTGCGAATAGATTAGAAGAATTAGAAGAAGCAGAGAATTAGAATTCTCTGCTTTTCCACTAATGCACCTTTTAGCATGTTAAAATAAAAAATAAAAACAAAATAATCATTTATTTCAAAGTAAAAAGATAAATCTTTGTTTTTTGAACGTTTTTCAACTTAATACTAAGTTTACTTCGTAGAATGTTATATCCACTTATATGGGCAAATACGAAATTCCTGACCCAGTAACCATTCCATTCTAGAAAGGACATATTGTGTGTATTGTGGATTTTAAAATTTGATTATGGATAAGTTCATTGTTTGTTGATAAAGTATCTTAAATTTAAAAAATTTGGTTAAGGATATAAATACTATTCTAAGTTATTGTTCTTATATTACGAATAAAATATTTCTTTTCTTCCTTTCAAATATATTCGTGTTAAATAAGTGTTAATAAAATGTTTGGAAAATGATGAATTTAGAAAACATAATAAGGTATAGAATAATACATACATAACATAACATAAACATAAACGTTCACGCCGAATATCCCCGAAGGGGTTGGCAGAGGTACTAATACTTCTGAACATCAAGTGACTTTGTCACCTGGTGTTCAGAGTACCCACGTTTTGCATGGACAGTGTACTCACGTGATAGGGGGCAGGTCTATCGCCGTTTTGTACGAATACACTGTCACATGACTAAGTACAACTCAGCCATGTGGGTTTCCTCACGATGTTTTCCCTCACCGTTAACAACCATGATAAATTAACCACACATATGTCTTTAGAAAAGACAAATTGGTGTAGGCCCGACCCAGGATTTGAACACTAGTCGTTTACACCATAACCGAGTGTTCTACCCACTGGGCTATCACGTATAGAATAATATATGTAAAAATGTATCGTATGAACCAGTTGTATGATTATTGATATTTTGATTTCTGAAGTTAATGAGTTTTGATTGATCGTTTTTTTATGAAGAATAATAATTGTTGTAAGATATGGTAAGTATGGTATATGTAAGACCAAATAAAGTGTGTGCTCAAAAAGGCCGGCGTCAATAGAATGAAGAATAAAAGAGCATGTATGAGAAGATTGATGAATGTAACAGAAGCAAGAGAGATTTGCCTGGATCGTACAAAATGGCGATCTATAGTCTCTGCCTACCCCAATGGGAACAATGGGCGTGTGAGTATAATTAAGTAAGTAAGATGGTAAGTAAAAGAATTTCAACTTCAAACAGAAGGACTTAAAACGTTTTGCGCCTCCGGTATAAGCATGCAAACAAAAGGCTGTAAAGGGTTATATTTGTATAAACACGAATAAAGTAGATATTGATTGTGATTTCATTTCAATATAACTTATTACGTTATTTATAGTTTAAATAAAACCTAGTAAAATCAGACAATTTGGCACACTTATGACATTTTTGTTCACATGAAATTAGTTAAATATTATGTTGGTTTACATAACGATAAAAAGCGAAATATTTTCTATAAAACTGCAAATATAACTTTGTATTTCTTACGAACACAATGGCATATAAAGTTAAGTTTGCGTTTTGATTCCATTTTTCAAGTGTTACTCTATCATTATGTTATTTATTAAGATACATCGCTTTGTTTATCTTTATATGTGTTACTATGAACCGTTCGATAGATGAGACCTTCTCAAATTTTATTTATTATTAAATGGACTAGACTAGGAACAAAAAGAGAAATTATCAAAATACCTTTATCAAAATTTCACTTTTCATAACCTTCTAATCCTTTTAGTTGTTTTCAGTTTGGCTAAAGAGTTATTAATCTTAAATCCACGTCATTATTCATAGAAAAAGGGTAAAGTGACTATAAAAACAAAATCAAGAAAGATAATAATTAAAACACAAACCATATGCATTATTACTAGTTAATATTTATTTCTTGCTCGATAAATGAATAATGCAATAAAACATTCCCCAGAACTTGTGGAGATATAAAGCTAACTCATCGCACCGCAGGTTCGCACCTGGCAGTATTCCCATATATTCTTAAAACAGCTTTATCCGGCCGGTTCGAGCGATATGTGTTTTAAAATCCTTTAGGTAATAAATTATTCTGTAAGTATCTAAGGCTCAGATCATGAAAACAATTTCTCTTAAGAAAACACCACTTCTTGCAGGAAACATTATTTATAACGATATTACAACTTCAGATACTAATATTTATATTCATTTTATACAGCGCGCAGAAAATATGATGTGTTTCTAACTAAACACCAAAATATGTCCATACCCAGGCAGAGGTATTAAATGGAACTGAAAGATTTGACAAATTTATATATTTTTATTACAGTGATATCAACATTAAATATAATTTAAGAATATGCAATGAAATATAGTATTTATGGATATTGACCCGCGATCTAGAGGCTTAGCAGTCAACCTCCTAACAAACTGGACTACGGTTTTCGTCTATGTAATAATCCTAACCGCACAGCTTAAGTAATTACTGTATTACCAACAAAACCTTCATTTTATACGATATATCACACTAATAGTTAAAATTGGAGTTTAAAACATTAAAATATACTAAAATAATTGATTTTTTATTTTTGTGACTCTAGCCAAGTGATTTGTCATGAAATCTATATGTCACGTCGCATGTAATCGAAAACCAACCAAATTGGGTAGCCGCATGGATTGAATAACTGAAATATGTGTAACAACGTCAATCATCGAGTTTCTGTCGACAGACTTTGATAAAATTTGGCTATTACGATATTCGGGTGAATTGGTCAGTGCATATCATATGGAGTTTTGCTATTATATAGAATGCTTCAATAAATAGAAAGCATGGTTTGTCCAATATGAAGTCGATTGCGATGAGTTAGGATACCTTCTTTTATAAACAAGCGATATTAAGAGTGAGTGTTAAAAGAGACAGAACATAGCAACAAATATGAATATTATTTATATAATATAATTGTATTTACCACTCGAATTCCAAAAGTAGCTATAAGAAGCTAAAGCTTTATTTACGGATTTTTGAAACTGTATTTTGTAATAACAACTTTCTTAAATACGCGCATTTCTATTGAAATTTATTTACGCCCTGTAATAATGCTTCAGTCTATTAGAGCTTGGGTTTAAATTAGAGTCAAATTCAAAGAGTCATGATTACAACCGGAAATCAATCTCTACTTGTGCTGACAAATTTTTGTATAATGGCCTCATCTACTTTACTTACAAGCATAGATGCAATGAACTGGTTAAATTATATGAATAACGCCATAATGAAGGAAAACATTTCTTAAAACACATTTCTCACATCATATGCACTTAGATCACCTGGCATTAATTGGCGGGAATTTACAGCAATACGATGAAAAATGCTAAAATAATAATTATTTAAATTAGGAAAATTATTTCTTTGATTTTTTTAGTTTAGTTTATTTTTTACAGTCGAGCCGTACCAGAAGAGTTCGATCACAAAGTATTGGCCTGCCAGCGTATAAGAGCTTATTAGCAATTGATCTTCCTTTTAATTTTGCCATATTCGAGTAAAAACAGGTTACCAGACCTTTATAATAATAATCCCTTAAGTGATATGTATAAAATAAAGGCTTGTTGGTCATAGGGTTCTGGCCAGATCGTCCAACAACAACAACCCGCGGGAGGAAATGCGGTATTGCTATTCTAAGCTGACACTAACAGCAATTTAACAATATTGATAAAATTAATCCCACATTAACTTCATAAAATACATAATAATAATAATAATAAGCCCCCCAAAATCCAACCTTACGGCCGGCCGCGCCCCCCAAAATCCAACCTTACGTCCGAGCTGACCATCTACGCTCACGTGGGGGGCGGACAGTGTACAATCAAAACTTACACGGCCAACAAGGCAAGGGAATTATAGGCAGAAATGGAGACACGCAGTATGAGAAAACGGATAGGACCGCTGCCTGGGGGTCGCCAGGGCGCATCTGGAGCCGATGCTGGATGTCACAGCATGCGAACCATCGGCAGTGAGCGGCTGAACAGGCGGACCGCCACTGAATCTTATGTTACAGCCGAAAAACATCAACAATCATCCCCATCTTCATCGTCATCTAAAACCAGGCATTCACCACAACCAGAAAAACCATTCACACCATTATCATCCCCATTATCATCACTTTTTGCTTCGCCAACATCATCACCACTCCGCTACTCATCATCATCAACATCACCATCATCCTTATCATCCATATCTTCTCATCAGTCTCGTTCATCTAAAGATGTTGTACAGAGAGCTACGGCTGACTATTCTGTACCCACTTTAGATGCAAAGCACTCGCGCAAAAAATGGAGTGACGAAGAGAATACGTTCATATGGCGCACTTACCTTACTATAACCAATCTAGAAACCGACACTAAAAGCTACTTAGATTCATTACATCATCAATTTCACCAAAAATACCCAAACCTAAACATTCCAAAACAGCGACTGGGTGGACAGCGCAGAGCAATATGTCAAAACAAATTACTTTCAACAGACATCCTAAACTTAATCAGGACAGAAGTAGCAGAAACTCTTAAGGGAAAAATACAATCGACTGAAGATTTATGCATAAAAACTGAAGGAGGTAGAATGAAGTGGAGTAACGAGTTAAATGAATCCATTATACGATTTTATTACACAATAACTGAAATAGAGACAAACAAGACAGCATTCAGAAAGACACTTCATGAAATGTTTACAACCAAATATCCACAATTATCCAATCTCTCAGAACAACGAATAGCAGACCAAAGAAGAGCAATAATCCACAATAAATATATCAGAAAGGAAACATTAGACAAAATTAAAGAAGAAGTAGCTGAATAGTTATAGATCTGTGAAAGAATAAATGTACAGACTGAATTAAACTTGGAGCCCCACCTCGAAACAACAGATGATAGAAAGAAAGAAGACAACACAACAGATACAAACTATCCAACCACAGAGCCAAACCCAAGCCCAATGCAGAGATCACAATTACAGAATGATAGAAATGAACAAATAGATTCAACGTTCATGATGGCTTTGGAATATTTTAGTACAACAGAACCTACTAATAGACCCTATGTTCCAAAACAAAAATGCAGCAAAAATCTTGCAAGAATAGTTGCCTATCTTAACAAAACCACACTTCCGGAAACAGCTAATATAGAAACAAACTTTGACACCCTTCAGACGTTAGTTTATTGTGCTGCATGGACTGCAGCAAAATTGAACGGCAGCAAACTTACGATACCCCCAGCAGAAATTATAGTTGAACCACGCAAAGTTTTTAAACCTAAATGGCAAAATCGTTTAGAGAGAAAAATTGCTAACTTACGTACCAAAATAGCCCACGTTGCACTATACAAACAAGGTAATCGAACTCATAAAATTGTTAGAAGTTTTCTAGAAGTGCAACAACACTACAAACAACACACATTACATGAAACACAAAACACCGAAATAGATCACTTTCTTGACACACTTAAACAAAAACTAACAGTAGCTGCAACCAGACTAAAACGTTACAATACATGCACTGATAGAAAAGTTCAAAACAAAAAGTTTAAACACAACGAACGTCAATTTTATCGGGACCTTAAATCACCAGCAAATAAACAGACCTTTGCAAGCAACCATATATCTAAGGAAACGCTACACCAGTTTTGGTCCAACATATGGGAACACGATACTAAACACAACAGCAATGCCGAGTGGATAGAAGCAGAAACACTTCGACAAAACACCGTAAAGCCCATGGAATTCCGTCATGTCACCATAGATACTTTCCTTAATGTACTTAAAAATCTACACAACTGGAAAGCGCCTGGATCAGATAAAATTCAAAGCTAATAAATAAAGAATAAATAAAGGAAAGAAAAATTTCGACACAGGCGGGAATCGAACCCGCGACCTCGGGTATACGCCCCGACCATGATGTCGGTCGCACCGGTCGCGGGTTCGATTCCCGCCTGTGTCGAAATTTTTCTTTTCTTTATTTATTCTTTATTTATTAGTAATAATCCCCACATGAGGTTTTCATGAACAAAAAGATTTAAAATTATGTGATAGTTAGGCGTTTTCAACATTTGCATTCTATCTGAAAAGATAGACAAGTGGCCTTCCGAATTAGTAGAAAATTCGGAGGTAGGAAACGCAAACACTACTAAAACGTGTAAAAGAAATAAAGGATCAAAAAAATTTCGCACTGGCAGCCAATTGACACGGTGGCTCAGTTGGCAGAGCGTCGGTCGGGGCGTATACCCGAGGTCGCGGGTTCGATTCCCGCCTGTGTCGAAATTTTTCTTTCCTTTATTTATTCTTTATTTATTAGTAATAATCCCCACATGAGGTTTTCATGAACAAAAAGATTTAAAATTATGTGATAGTTAGGCGTTTTCAACATTTGCATTCTATCTGAAAAGATACACAAGTGGCCTTCCGAATTAGTAAAAAATTCGGAGGTAGGAAACGCAAACACTACTAAAACGTGTAAAAGAAATAAAGGATAAAAGAATTTCGCACTGGCAGCCAATTGACACGGTGGCTCAGTTGGCAGAGCGTCGGTCGGGGCGTATACCCGAGGTCGCGGGTTCGATTCCCGCCTGTGTCGAAATTTTTCTTTCCTTTATTTATTCTTTATTTATTAGTAATAATCCCCACATGAGGTTTTCATAAACAAAAAGATTTAAAATTCAAAGCTATTGGTATAAAAAACTCTCGTACATACACCCTTTTCTCCATAATCACATGAACCAGTTCATCCAACAGCCTGATACAATGCCCAAATATCTTAGTCTCGGAACCACTTATATGCTACCAAAAGATTTGGAAGACTTGCAAAATCCCTCCAAGTACAGACCAATCACATGTCTCCAGACTTTCTACAAAATCATCACAGCGTGTATTTCCGAAGTTATGTACTCACACTTGGAAGACAATAATGTATTGGCTGAGCAGCAGAAAGGTTGCCGTAAGCGTAGCAGAGGTTGCAAGGAACAATTAATTATAGATTCAGTGGTAGTTCAACAAACTCTCGTACATACACCCTTTTCTCCATAATCACATGAACCAGTTCATCCAACAGCCTGATACAATGCCCAAATATCTTAGTCTCGGAACCACTTATATGCTACCAAAAGATTTGGAAGACTTGCAAAATCCCTCCAAGTACAGACCAATCACATGTCTCCAGACTTTCTACAAAATCATCACAGCGTGTATTTCCGAAGTTATGTACTCACACTTGGAAGACAATAATGTATTGGCTGAGCAGCAGAAAGGTTGCCGTAAGCGTAGCAGAGGTTGCAAGGAACAATTAATTATAGATTCAGTGGTAGTTCAACAGTCAATAAAAAGTAAATCAGACATCTTCACAATGTACATTGACTATAAAAAAGCATACGACTCAGTTCCGCACTCCTGGTTATTACAAGTCTTAAAAATTTACAACATCCACCCAACCATTGCATCATTTTTAAGTTACATAATCAAGTCATGGCAAACACATTTACAGGTAGAATCCTCCCTAACAGACCCTATAAAAATTCTCCGAGGAATATTTCAAGGAGATGCGCTGAGCCCCCTCTGGTTTTGCTTGGCGCTTAACCCTCTGTCAAACACCCTACAAGCTACAAAAACAGGCCTTGAAATTACATATAAAACTGAAATAGAAACCAATAATGTATACCACCTTAATTATTTACTTTACATGGATGATATCAAACTTTACGCGGGAACTGAACAAGAATTAAATAACCTAGCTACACTTACTGAAACCTACTCAAATGACATTAGCATGGAATTAGGAATAGACAAATGTAAAATCAATTCTATCAAATCCGGTAATTACTACGCACACACATACACCTTAGAGTCAGGCCAACAAATTGAACCACTTGCTGAAGACGATGGTTATAAATACTTAGGATATGTTCAATCAAAAGGAATTCATCACAAAGAAATTAGCAGCAGCCCTCACCAAAGAATACAGAAAGAGATTATTCCAAATTCTTAAATCCAAACTTTGTGCCCGAAGTATCACTAAAGCCATTAATACATTTGCGGTTCCAGTATTAACTTACTCATTTGGAGTTATTAATTGGACTAAATCAGAACTGTTGAACCTCCAAAGATTAATAAATACCTCCATGACGAAACATAGAAAGCATCATCCCCGAGCCTGCTTCCAACGACAGACGCTTCCCCGCGCAGATGGAGGACGCGGACTAATCGACATCACAAACCTTCACAACTCACAGATAACTAACCTTAGAACGTACTTTCAAGAAAAAGCAGAAACATCCGATCTTCATAAAGCAATAATTGAAACAGACAAGCGACTGACCCCACTCAACTTTTTAGACAGAAACCAGCAGAAAAACGAAGCCATAACAGCAAAATCCCAGAAAATATCAGATTGGTCCCAAAAACCCCTCCACGGACGACACCAGCAAGATCTGTGCCAACTCAACGTCGACAAGGTTGCGTCGAACGCGTGGCTCAGACACGGTGCTCTATTCCCAGAAACCGAGGGATTCTTGGTAGCCATCCAGGATCAAGTCACCGAGACCCGCAACTACCAGAAGCATATAATGAAGGTGCCGAATATGTCCGATGACTTATGCAGAAAGTGTAGAAGTGCTTCCGAAACCATCCAGCATATCACGAGTGCCTGCAAAGCCATATCCAACACCGAATACAAACATAGACATGATCAAATAGCCAATATTATTCACCAAAAGCTAATTCACAAAAATAAACTCACAACCGAACCTACACAGCCATATTACAAACACCAACCAAAAACAGTCATTGACACAGCCAACTACAAACTCTATTACGACCGAGCTATAATTACAGATAGAACCGTTCACCATAACCGACCGGACATCACATTTGTAGATAAAACCACAAAAACTGCCTTCCTCATCGATATTGCTGTACCGAACACCCATAACCTCCAAACAACATTAGCTGAAAAAATTTCCAAATATGTCGACCTAAAAATAGAGATCATGCGAATGTGGCACTTACAACGGGTCACAATAGTACCCATTGTAATCTCCTCAACGGGTGTTATTCCAAAACAGTTGCACCAATCACTCAGTACACTTGACTTAAATCCCAGCACATATGTCATTATACAGAAAGCGGCTATCCTCAACACTTGCAGAATTGTACGGAAATTCTTCCAAAGCAGCTATGAACTGAACCACCCAGTCACAAACCAAAATCTTCAACAACCTACAAGAGCTATACAACCATTTGTTCCGATCACACCCCCAAATCCATCACCACAGACAAATACTCACTACAATGTAATTCAGAACATCTAGATGAAAAGAAATTGGCTTGGCTTGGCAGCCCGTCAATATCTTTAAAAAAAAATCCGGAGTAAAATCCGAGAAAGTGAAAACAAAAAAATATATATAATAATAATAATATCTTTATTTCAAAAAAGAGCCTAATACAATAAAATTATTTAGTCATATCAACAATATATATTATCTTAATATATACTAACAGTTTCAAGGCTATTTGACATAAAATAAGCACTTGACGCCTATAATAAACCTAGGTCTGAGCTATAGGCATCAACTCACTGAGCTTTAAGACAATAAGCCCGGTGTTTAGCATATACAATGCAATACACTTTTTAGCACTCGGCTCTTAAATTAATTAAATACAGAATATACATTTACACTTTAAATACTCGGGAATTCGCAAAAACAAGAAAATTTTGAATCAAATGGTCGTATCAAGGTGGAAAAGACAGCACTGGTATTACTATTATTAGTAGATTACTGTATTAATTTCATTTTATATAATACTAACATGTAAAATAGCATTCATTGCCAAAAATATTGCAAAATACATAATACAAAAAAAAAGTTAAAAAAAGTTAACCTCTCAATCAACAATAGTTACAGGTCTACATAAAATAAAAATCCAATAATCAATCCAGAGAATCTCGTAAAGTATAGAAAACCAAATTTAAGAGAAACATTTAATATTAAGCATGTATACACACAATACACACATATACACACACACACACATATATACATACATACATACATATTCTCACGCCGTTAGTTCCCATTGGGGTAGGCAGAGACTATCGATCGCCACTTTGTACGATCCTGGCAAACCTCTCTGGCTTCGTTTACATCCATCAATCTTTTCATACATGCTCTTTTATTCTTCATACTGCGGACACCTGCCTTTTTGAGCACATGTTCTATTTGATCCAAATGTGTCCTCCGAGGTCGTCTTCTACTAACATTACCTTCCACATTGGCTCTATATATCTCTTTCACCAATTTACTGTCATCCATCCTCTCTATGTGCCCAAACCATCTCAACATTCCTTTTTCTATCTTTCTTACAATATCATCTTTTACACCACACCTTTCACGAATCACATCATTCCTCACACGATCACATAACCTTACATTACACACTTTTCTGAGGGATCTCATTTCTACTGCATTCACTCTACTTTCATGCTTCTTCTGCCACACCCAACATTCACTGCCATACATAAGCGTAGGAACGAGGACAGCATCATGCACAGCCATTCGGGCCTTTGCAGACACCGACTGACTAGACATTAGACTATCCAGGGCTCCATTTATCGCATTACCCTTTTTCACTCTTCTCTCGATATCTTCATCACACTTTCCATCCCTAGTAAACAAACTTCCCAAATATACAAACTCTTTCACTTGTTCCACTTTCTTACCATTAATCTCAATCACGCATTCGGTCATATTCACCTCTCTCTCAAAAACCATAGTTTTTGTTTTATCCACATTCACCCTCATTCCCTTTTTCTCAAAAGACGCACATGCAATATTCATCATCTCTTGCAGCTCTTCCACCGATGATGCAAGTAGCACTTGATCGTCGGCATATAAGAGGCATTTAATGATGAATCCACTCATTCTCAATCCATAATCACTTTCACGCAACTCTGTTAAACAGTCATCCATGAACAAATTGAAGAGCCACGGGGAAGCTACACAACCCTGTCGGACACCCCGAGAGATCCCGAACCAGTCAGTATTTTCCCCGTTTACTCTCACACATGCACTGGAATCCTCATAGAGTGATACCAGTGCACGTATAAGTCGACTCCCCAAACCGAACTTGGATAACACCTCCCATAAACACTTTCTTACCACCCTATCATACGCCTTCTCTAAATCAATGAAGGAGCAATACACCTTTCGGTTCTTAGCTAAGAACTTTTCGGTGATGCTCCTTAAAGAGAAGATTTGGTCCATACATCCCATTCCCTTTCTAAATCCTGCTTGCACATCCCAAATTTTATCTTCCGTTTCATTCATCACTCTTTCAATCAAAACCTTTGCATACAATTTACCGACAATGCTGAGTAGGCTAATTCCACGGTAGTTTCTAGCCTCCTGGTGTGACCCCTTTCCTTTATATAAAGGCACAATTACCGCTTTGCACCAGTCTTGTGGCACTTTGCCACTCGACCAGCATTTTTGGAAAAGGAAGTACAACCAGGAAGCCACCACCCCTTTACCAGCCCTCAGCATTTCAGTGTTTATCCTGTCATACCCTGCCGCTTTCCCTAGTTTCATACTTTTCATTGCTTTCATTATTTCTTCCATACTGATCTCACTGTCACTAAAGTCACCCATAACGTCGTTCCAATCAACATTACTGCCGATTGGCGAAGAAATGGATGTATCCTCTTTTTCAAAGAGTCCCTCAAAATAGTTCTTCCATATTCGTCTTATGCTACTTTCATCCGTCGCCAATTCACCCTGTTCATCTCTCACAACATTCACTCTCGTGTTTTGGGAAACTCCCTTTTCTTTCCGGATATATTTCCAGAACAACTTTTGGTTATTCCGGAAATTATCAGAGAGTTTCCTCTCACACCATTCTATCAGATCACGCTTTTTCTTTTCTATTTTCTTCTTAACCTCATTCTTAACTCTCTTATATTCATCTTCACTATTCTTCACTACATCATCTGTTACTCTCGCATCCATTCGTTTACTAGCTTTAATCGCTAGTAAATCTAACCAAGCTTTCTTCTTATCTCCAACTGCCTCTTTCACATCTTTATCCCACCAATTTGTTGGTGGTCTATTTGTTCTTTTACTCAATCCACATACTTCCGTCGCACATTCAACTATTGACTATTTGAGCACATCCCATACTTCTTCTATTTCCAATTCATCCTTCATCTCCACGCAACTTAGCCTGTCGTCCAATTTCTTCATATATTCATCTCTAATATTTTCATCCTCTTCCAATTTCTCCACTTTTATTCTCGCAAAATCCGTTGTTGACACTTTAGGCCTGTGACGCCAACGCGTGCACAGACCCCTAAATCGTGATATAACGAGAAAGTGATCTGTGCCAACGTTAATGCCCCTATGGACTCTGGTGTCAACAACCTTTGCTCTTAGCCTTTCATCCACTACCACAAAATCTATCATACTTCTCTCGCTTCCCCTCTGTCTAGTATACATATGGATATCTTTGTGTTCAAACAACGTGTTCGTAACACAAAGATTCCTCTCCAAACATACATCAATCACTTTCTCACCATTCTCGTTCACTCTTTTATCACCAAACTTTCCTAAAACTCTTTCACAACCGTTGCGTGACACATCAACCCAACCATTAAAATCTCCTAACATAACAATTTTCTCATTTTCATCACACCCATTCGCAACATCATCTAACAGATTCCAAAACTCCTCCCTCTCGGATAGTGATCTAGACATGTCCGGAGCATACACGCAAATTATGCGCATCCGGACAAGCCCTAACTTCACCTTTATCCATAGGAGCCTTGGACTCACACACGCATAATCTTTCATGCACTTAGCCATCCTTTCAGATATCAGAAGTCCCACGCCTTGGCAAGCTCTGTCACTCTCGGCAACTCCTGACCAGATAGCTGTAAATGGGCCAAGTTGTGAAACCTCTTTTCCCTTGCGCTTCGTTTCATTTACACAAAGAAAATCTAGTTTTCTTTCTTCCATAATCAAACATACTTCATCTAATTTTTCATGCATCCCTCCACACACATTCATCGTACTAAAGCGGGTCTCTTTAGCCCACTTTTCGCCCCGTGAGGAACCACGGCGTGATGAGTGGCGAGCCACATCGCCGCCACCGCGTTTAATTGTTTGTAAACACATTTGGTTCCCACGGAAAGCAAGGGAAATATACTGTCCGCCTAGCCAGAGCCCCGCTTGACTAGGTAAGGTTATTTAGTACCCGGAGTTCACCAGGCTCCGGGACGGCGGCACGCTAACGACCAGGCTCACCCCTGGCCACGCATCCCTCGGCACGGCAGACCTTGGATTGGTGTGGGGGCTAAGATGAAAAAGCCCTTTTCCCTTAGTCGACTTCTACGACACCCACGGGAAGAGATGGGGTAGTGCTATTCTATGCCGACACTACACAGCGGATATACATATATACATATACACACACACACATACATATGGAAGAACATAGTTATGCCTTTTTCAGAATTTGACTACTTGCTTAATTATGATGGATTGTAAGAGTTAACCTAATTTACTCTAACAATCCATATTTGAAAGTGCATATCGAAGTGAATATAAATCATCTGCGTAGTTGGAATTCGAGTTAAGTGGTATAGTGCAAGGTCGGTGATGAATTGGTGTGAACATTAATAATAGGAGGGTGGTACACCTTCGGTTTCGCCGCGCCACGCCTCGCCGTACATAAATCCTGGCCACTACCATCTTGCGGTGTTCAGCTAACTACAGCCATTTGTTTAGAGCCTCCACGATTACACGGCCGCAAACAGCAGGAGGGAACGGTTTGTTAGACCTTTAAATCATTGACGGTTTTACAACAAATATACTTAGCTTAAATATTGCTCTTCGATTTATTATTGAAATTTTCCGCAGTATGAATTTTAGTTAGCGCCTAAGTTTTGGTAGAATAATAGGATGTGTTCAGTATTTCATATGGGTAGACTGAAATCGTGAATTTATTGTTATTTATTCTGTTCAATGAGTAAGTAAAATACTGTGTTTATATATGGTAGTTGGTTAAAAGTTACGGTTACACAAATTCACGTAAGCGATTGAAAATTCAACTAGAGTGGAAGAAATAGCTGAGGTAAAATAAACAACGTTAAATACAACTAAGTCCCATAGAATTTCGTTTAAGTTTAGTCTCTTTTAACCATCAAATATTTTATAACACTCATTGCCACTTCAGTTTAGTTATTAAACCAGGAGAAGCACAAAGAAGCGGGAGTATGAAACAGATTTGATCGGTGGCAAATAGCGGCAGAGCTAGTTGACAGAGCTCTTCATACGCCATGTTGTGATTGCCCGACTGACTCTTATGTCCCGTTTATTTGTCGTGCCAGCTTCCCTCTGCGCTATTTACAACACATTTACGTTTTGTTCCGGAATATTGCTTTTTTGTGGAATTGGTATTGATATGAGATATTGGTGTTGGTATATTTTGATAGAACTTAATCACTTTTCCACTTTTATTCATGCCATTATTTTCTGTTGGGGTACACAAAAAATAATGATCGGTCTCTTCACACTTCATATCGAACTTAAACCTTTATTAGTTTAGATAACACAAAATATTACAACAAATTCGATAATTAATCTGTCAGACTAATCTACCTAACGAAATCTGCTTATATAACCTAAATATAAATTTTTGTTTAAATACTCATTTCAGTAATACATTAGGAACTCACTTATTGCAAAAAAATTGCTACAAAAGTGTACAACAAACATAATGATAAGATTCCCTCATTACATAAATGAAACGCAATGTGTACTCACAAATACGTTAAATGAAAATCAGAAAAGTAGATTCCCAATAACATTCTAACATTTATTAGGAAATAACGATACAAAATTCAATTTAGAAGATGACAGTCAAAATTCTTTTATCTCAACAGACGACTTTTTATTTGATAGGCTGCTTTGGATACTGCCCTTGTGAAATATTGAAACGATATGGAAATGTGGACATGTCGAAAAATTTATGAAATCTAGATAGCCTTCGAAATACGTTAAGAAATTTAACTCTGGCCGATACATTTTATAAAGGCTATAGGTATATGTCTGCGTACACTATTTTGTCTCAACTGAGACTTATTAACAAGCTGCCTTTTTTGTACCATTGCTCACTAGCTCATTTATGTATTAATATTTTTAAATCCTATTAATCTGACATCACAAAAGCGATCGCATATACACAAATCACATAGAGTTATTTGTTTGGAGTGGTATAAAAATCATATGAAGTGAACTTTAAAATATATTTGGTTTAAGTAATGCCAACAACTAAAAACAAATTTTATAGAGTTTGGAAACAGCCTCAGTTAGTGAATCTATTTTCGTGGAAAAGTACTAATAAGTATCTTATATTAAAATAACTCCAAAAAATATGCATGAAAACGATATATACTATGTTGCTCCAAAAAGAGTAAAAGAATATCAATCTT
Source organism: Bedellia somnulentella (assembly GCA_963576735.1). Classification (NCBI taxonomy): domain Eukaryota; kingdom Metazoa; phylum Arthropoda; class Insecta; order Lepidoptera; family Bedelliidae; genus Bedellia; species Bedellia somnulentella. The sequence goes on from OY755171.1 coordinate 11,378,164, forward strand.
ATTTTTTCGTCTCCCTCGACGCGACGAGTTGAATATTCATCACATTTAGATAGAGAACGGCGATAGGCCCACATCAGAAAAACATCAAAAATGCATCAAGCGGAAATATTTGTCTAGACCGTCCATCCGCTCGCTGGAGCAAAGGTTTCAAACACATGTTTCATACAAAAGCTTATCTATTCAATAAGGATTTATTATTTTATTGCCTTAGCGAAATTATGTAATATTTGTTATATCATTTAAGATAGTTAAAGCGTATTTACTTTCCAAACATATGATATTATTATTATAATAGATAATCTTGAGCCCCTCGGTGGAGACTTATATGGGCTGTGAGGAACATGAAATGAGAAGTTACCATACTTACATACATATTCACGGCTACGAATCTAAAAAAGAGTAGGCTGGGCTTGAAAATTATTAATTTGTTTTAGAAGATTAGAAATTCCTCAGCCGCTTTTAAAATTTAATAAGTAAAGATTGGATAATAAAGGATGTTTCATTATGGGTATACCACCACATCGCCAATCTTTCATCTCAAACGCCTTTTAGTCACCTCGTACGAGACCTTAGGAAAGATACAGGTTAGTGCTACACTACACAGCTTAGAGAATTTACCAATACTAAATTGAACAAAGAAACAATTTTTTTTGAATTTCTTACTGCTACAAGGCAGGGATTATGAAAAATATGGCAATGATCATTAAACTTCTCCACATTTAATGCATATTCAATGTCAGATACGGAATTCAATAAGAAAACAAGCGTATAAGTGTCGACAAGGAGGTGCGGCGAGGCTCAGACGAACGCGGGAGGCAAACGTGACAACGACCACTTACTCCGCAGTTAATGAGGGGTCATCGCCGACAAACCCCACTCGTTAGCAATTTACTATATTGTTTAGAAGGTCTCAGCTCCTTTAAAATATCATCGGCGGTTAACAAAGTTTTAATAACAATAAACAGCCCAAGTTGGAGTTGTTGAGTTAACTAGTTTTAGTCATAGCATCGTCTTAAGCTTCTTAGCTTCAGGTTTGCCATTATACGAATTCATAAGAAAAATGTATGCAGACGCTACTATTGATTTCTTCTGAATAAACATATCCAGCGTTCGGCCAATATTGTTTGTTGGGAAGATTCACAATATCGTGTCTGGTTACCGTAGCACATTGCGGCTCCCGACACGCGCCGCGTATTCACTACCAAACATATGTGCACGCCTCAATGATTATTACTGCTTGCAATATTCGTAAGCGGTTATACTTCTACTTCCCAATACTTTTGTTCCATTTCTTTTCAGCAAAGATTAATATAAACGCTCCGATGAATACTGTTTGTAACGATTTTCATTATTAACCACGCCAATAAACCTAATAGCTGTTTGCATAATATTGTTGAAGGGATTATAAACTATTAACTGGCACGTATCAGTAAACCGCAAGATCATGAAAATGTATTTGTTCGATCCCTCCGTCGCCCTCAGCCATCCACCTGGGATAACTCCGGTCCAACCTCCGTAAATTATTTATTATGTTAGTTGTACCTTGTTTATGTTGCTTACCGTTTAGCAAAATTATTCCGCTCACATAAATATCGTACGTAAGTCAACAATACTTGCAAATATTGCATAAGTAATCATTATATTACCTGGAGAATAAGGTAATAATAACGCAAAATAATGCACGCAGTGCATAATAACGATATTAAATAAATGTACTTTTTTCGCCTAGTAGGTATTAAGAGTTTATGTGTTCTTACTTTAATAATGAACTAATATGAAAATAAACCCAAGTGAAATGTAAAAGCAAATACAAAGTTTTATTAATGAATAATACCAATAAATGAGAAAAACTTCTAGATCTTCGTTTAAATAAGTGTTTAAAATTCAGATTCCCTAGTTTGTAATTTATAATTTGAATAATTACTCATACAAGATTTTTAATACTTTTTATAAACCATACTCATTATTGCTGTGCAGTGTCAGCTAAGAATAGCACTACCCTATTTCTTTCCATGGGTGATCGTAACGTAAGAGGCCAGTAAGAGTATCGGGGCTTTTTAAGTGATTTATGTTACTATCTTTTCCCCATCAAACTTCCAAAAGTGGCTGAAGAATTTTGTTATTATGAATCTCTGGTTACCCTTTTAGGGATTTATAGAAGTGAGTATATATATTATTGACAGTTGGTTTTTTATAGTAAAAAGTAACTACATGATGTTTATTAATGTTTTAATAAGCATTAGTGCTTGCAGACACTATTGAGTAATGGTTGTTTCACACATTGGACGCTATTGTTACCATGCTAGTGTACAAAGTTAGTCAATACAGCCAAGGTGTATTCTTTAAGGAACCAAATGCTGCAATGATTATTTTAAACACACTTTATAACAATAATAATTACTTTTTTAAGTTTTATTTTGCTTTGTTGTGTCGGATTAGAATAGCACTACCCTATTTCTTCCGGCGGGTGTACGTAAGAGGCGACTAACGGTATTTGGGCTTTTAAGGGCTTTTTGGGCGATGTGGAGTGAGACCCATCACCAACAACCTTTATTTTACCATCTCTTCCCCACTCAGTTTTCCGGAAGTGGCTGAGGAATTTCTAATTCCTTAGCTCTGGCTACCCCTTCTAGAGATTTATAGCCGTGACAATATACATGTATGTTTTTTTAAAATTTGTTTAATGTTAGTTAGTGGTGTAATTTCAGCTTCGAATAGCACTAACCCATTTTTTCTAGTAAGTGTCATACAAGTTTAATAAGGTTTTTTGGACTCTTTAACTATTTATTGGACCAATCCTTTCTTTAACATTTATCTTCCAGCTTAACTTTTGAAAGTAACTAAATAATTTTAAATTATTAAGCTTTGGCTCCTCCCTTATTAATGGATGTAAGTATAATATATATATATATATTTCCCGTAGGAGACAATCATTTGTATCACGAATGTAAATTGCTGAATTTTAGTATACATACAAATAACTGTGCGGTTTTAAAACAATACAGTACGAAATGATAGCTACTATATAGCATAAAGTAATGTACGCAAAACATTAATAATTGTCCGTGCATTCTTTCCTCTATCTGTAACGTCATGCGACGGACGTGGGACGGAAAGGTTCGTGGCCGGAAGACGGAAGAATGAGCTCATACGTGTACAAAGCAGGTGCTCGCCTACGTTTTTGACTTAGACCTTTTGCTCAAGACATAAAGGTAACCTGAGCCGTGTAACACGGATGTCTTCGAGTGAATTATTAAGATACGAGTTTCTTAGAGATAGTAATAGTGCAGATAGGTAATAGATATGAAGTAAGAGCTGAAAATATTGTAGATACTGAGAATTAAAATATATTTTTGTACATTATGTTTTGAAACTAGTACTAGTCTAACTAATATGTTTAGATCACAAAGTGGAACTACAGTTTTTATAAAGATTATGGTATCTATTTAATTTCCATGAATATAGGCCATAACCAGTTTATTAATTATTTTGTTTTATTTTCTTATTAATGTCTTTATTTCTGGGAGACTTTATAATTAATATTAGAATATATGATGTTCATTTTGGATATCTTCATTTTATTTATTATGCATTATAAAGGTAAAACTATAAACATAAATTCAACAGTCATAACTTATTATAAGTTTTGTGATAAAACTAACCATACCGAAAAAAAACATTTTGTGCTTATCTTAATTAATAATTCCCAAAAATGATTTTCAGACCAATACTGAGATAAAAATAGTGGTAATAGCTGAGCACAATATCGAAGTGTAACTGTAAATTACACCGAACTCATTGCGTTGAACCTGAGTAATAGGTCGCTAGAGCATCGTATAAAGTTATTAAAGTAACATTTCCAAGACCGTTGGTGAAGTTCTAGAGAATTATAATATTGTTATCGGTCAGCGTTCCATTGCTAATGGTTTCAACAAATTTGCTCTAGATATTGATCTACGACACAGCTCGCCAAACTTTCACATTTACTGAGAACATAAGTATTTTTGTTGCTGACAAATTGAAAACAAAGAATAAGTACAAAGTTACATTAAATTTATGATACAGTAAACGCGACGCAAAACTCGTAAAAGTGCCTCGTATGTCAATAGGTTTTGAAATACGGTAATGGAAATACGGAATAAAACAGAAAGTAAAGTATGATTAGTGAGTGTGCTATATATCCTTTTGTCAAATTTTATTACTAGTTTGTCGCGTCGACCATTTCTAGATTTACTGAATCACTTTGATATCTGTTTTTTTATTATATAGAATTTTACATACGCGTGTCGTTAACGTCAACAATATATTTAAAATCTAAGTGCATATACTCGCAGCTGCTAGCTCAAAAACATTTAGTGTAAGGTTTAAAATCAAGAAATCTCATAAAAATTTTATAAATTAATTATCACTTACCAGTAAAATCTCAATTCACCCTTGATATTGGTAAGCTGAGCAAATGAGAGTCAATGAGTTGAGGGTGGGTATTTGAATTCCTAAGTCACACGCTTGCCGGTTTTACGGAGAAGGCCTCTTTAGTCAGAACTCTTTTTTCTAAAAAGATGAACAAATTAATTGGATATACATGACCTATCTGTGTTATGAACATCTCGTTTCTTCTCATATTCAATGATGTTTCTTTTCTTATAGCTGTTAAAACCGGAAGCGATCATCGCATAGTAAGAGGCATATTGATAGGAATATAAAGTTGGAGCGAAAATTCACGTTCTGCCCAACTTTGGATCCAATCTAGGTTCTACTTTAATCTTAAACACAAAATGTGATTGATAGCTTGAAATTTAGTAGCCTAACTCAACGAATTATGTGTAATGGGAATAATAGGGGCGAGTTTTAAGTACGTCAGTAAGAACAGTTTCCAACTAAAGAAAAAAAAGAAAGAAAGAAAATATTTATTCTATTTATTAACTAGATTCTATCATCAGCAATACAAACAAATAACTTATTAATAACTACTACGTCAAGTAATAACACATCCATACCGTTGAGATCACTAAGAGAAAGGCAATATTAAAAGATTCCATATTAGCTGCAGTAGGCCGTACGCATAGCCTCCGCGCCTCGCCGCTCTTCAATGCATTTGCACCCGCGCACCGACGGCAGCCTGTGTGTGTACATCATGATTAATGTCTGTTTCATTCACGGACAAATAAATGTAACCTGCACGAGGGAAATATTGCACTGTAATTTCAGGTTTCATTTTCGTTTGTTCGAACAGCGTCAATCTTTTCGCTTTGTTTGTTTTCCATTCTAGCAGAGCAATTAGTGATGAAAGTTTTTTTGTCAATTCAATTAAATTTCAGTTGATTTTGTTGGGAAATATTACATGTGGAAAGGCTGCGGTCATTCCGTTAAATGACCACATTAGTTAACGAGACACAGAAATTCACACTAACTCGAATATTAAATTCTTAAGAGTGGATATATTTTTATATCTGTTTGAAGTACTTTATGTACTGTCAAATCAGTATTCCTTACCATAAATCATATTCTTATGGACTTATAAAGACTGGAACAATGATTCACTTACCCCTTTATTCATACCAATATTTTCGTTAAATGAATCATTCCCGATGGGAACTAATGACGTGAGTTTGGTATGTATGTATGAATGATTACTACTACCGATAATCGTTTTTCCCTGTGCACACGCCTACCAAACTGAGTTTCCTATTTTATATGCATTTTCCGCTGGTTTAGCAATTTCACATTATTTTACATACATACATATACTCACGGCTATAAATCCCTAGAAGGGGTAGCCAGAGCAAAGGAATTAAAAATTCCTCAGCCACTTTAGGAAAGTTAAGTGGGGAAAAGATGGCAAAATAAAGGTTGTTGGTGATGGGTCTCCAACCGCATCGCCCAAAAATCCCCTAGAAGCCCCAATACCGTTAGTCGCCTCTTACGTACACCCACCGACAGAAATGGGGTAGTACAAATCTTTTTGTTCATGAAAACCTCATGTGGGGATTATTACTAAAAAATAAATCAATACATAGTATAAAACAAAGTCGCTTTCGCTGTTAGCTTAGGTACACTTTTGCCTCGCCAGGGCGGCCTTCAGCCGCTCGGCACACAAGTTATGGTGACGCCGCACAGGCCGCAGGGCCAGCAGCACCGAACCGGTGGGGTTTTAGTCGGTAAAAGTCCGACATACTATGAGGATTTCCCCACCGGTAAACAAAAAAAAAAAAAGCGCTTCGCCTTACAGCACTTTATGATTTGCAGCGATCGCACGCGTTTATCGGAGCTCTCTAGCGAGGAAAATATCAAGAATTAATTAAACTAAATAGAATAAGTATCTTTTGTTGTTGATTATCTTTTAATTTTTATTATTATTATTATATTAGTAGTATTGTAAGTACATTAGGTTAGATAGGATTAGCTTAAAACCATATTTCTTGGTATTTCTTCCATTAAGAGTTTGATTTGAATTTAGAGTTAAGACAACTTAGTATTAGGGCGAGCATTTTCAATTATTGAAAATTATAGTTAAGTTCATAGAAGAACTGAATAGAATAGGTATATTTTGTTGTTGATAATCTTTTGTTTTTAGTCGAACGAATAGTAAGTAAATATTTTTTACTCTAGCACTAACCAAAAGGACATTCTGTAGTAGGTATATTTTGCATTGCACCCGTGCGAAGCCGGGGCGGGTCGCTAGTAATAAATAAAGGAAAGAAAAAGAAAAAGAAAAATTTATATCCCGCCTGTGTCGAAATTTTTCTTTCCTTTATTTATTCTTTATTTATTAGAAATGGGGTAGTGTTATTCTAAGCCGACACTACACAGCAGACATTGTTTTACCTTGAAATAATATAAAACCATATTTATGGTGTGTTCTTGAAGAACCCCGGTGTCCAAAGAGATTTATTGCATACGATACGACCTCGTTCGCTAACGACGCCAACCACTGTCGACTGTATTGTCCCGCACAAATATAGTCACGCAATTAGTCCCGTATGAGAAAGGCAGAGAGAGTATATTTAATATACTAAATGTGCGTTTTTAAACTAAATTTTTTAGTAGTTTAAATATTATACCACTTAACAGCAATAAAATGTTTCTTTTCATGGGTGTCCTTAGATGCAACTTTTGGGACTTTCAAGAGACTTTTCGGCGATGTGGTTGGAGACGGTTAGTCCAACCATCCCTTCCCTTATTTTGAAATATTTTCCCTTCACTACTTTCAAAAGTAATTAAAAGCGGTAAGTGCTTGGATCCAGAGACATCTATATTTTAAATCTCTGGTATGATTGATCACAAAGGGAGAGTTTTAACTACATTCCTAAATTAAAAAGCCATCCTAATTAGTTGAATTGCTTTGTAAAAGATTTATACGTATTTAGCAATAACTATTGACAAGTAAATGAGAGTAAAGTAGAAAGGAACGCGCGAGCGGTTACCAAGACAAAGTTTTCATTAGGCGGCACAGCGGTAGGCGGTAGGGCGGGGGGGCCTGGGTTCCCGCTCGCGGGGACTGTAGTGAGAGAATGTTTGGAGAACGCTGATAACACAACAAACAACTTGTTACGAACGCGGTTAGTTTTAGTTATTACCAACTGTTTAAAGCTTTTAATCATTCCCATTATATACACGCCGTTCTTGTAAATCGACTTTTTGGGTAGTTTAAATTAATGTGGATGCTAATTGTGTTGTTATGCCAATTATATAGCCTTCTGATCCTTGCAACTAAGACTTAAATCACAAACGTTAAGTCTACTCAATTAGAAAAACAATTAAAGTAGGTATGTTTCTCATTCGTGTCATGTAAGACATCGACACAAAAAAAATCATTCAGAGTAGGTCTTGTAAAGACGATGGAAAATAAACCAAAGCTTTGAACTTGAAAAAGGAGCAATATTAATTTAATAATTTGAGTATTATATCAAGCGTGATTTACCAAAAATATAAAGGAATAGTTCAAAATGGCTTCACAGCTTGTGTCTTTATTAACTAGCATTACAACTTTTCTTCAACTATATGGTTGTGGGCGTTATATCTTTTATTTGATTTTATGTACTTTATATGTTTATTAAATTATTATAGCACTCTGCACTTGTTTTCTATGTTAATTTTAACTAGAATTGCGCAAAACACCATACTCATCCGTTAAATTTGCATTATAGAATATGCAAGGCTTAAAGAAAGTTAAAATATAACATAACATATACTCACGGCTATAAATCCCTAGAAGGGGTAGCCAGAGCTAAGGAATTAGAAATTCCTCAGCCACTTTTGGACGTTGAGTGGGGAAAAGATGGTAAAGTAAAGGTTGTTGGTGATGGGTCTCCAACCGCATCGCCCAAAAATCCCTTAAAAGCCCCAATACCGTTAGTCGCCTCTTACGTACACCCATCGGTAGAAACGGGGTAGTGCTATTCTAAGCCGACACTACACGGCACTATAAAATATAATGTGCCTTAACATTTCATTATATACCGTGTTTCAACATAAAACTTGTTTACAAAACACTATATGATTCTTAATAAATTTTGACAGTTAATGCTAGCAAATATATCATTGACCCAAATCTGCTATAATTAATAGATATGCTAGTAATAACTAGCAGCTTTTCAAAACAGTATTAACTTGTACTGTAAGTAAGTCGTTAAGCCGATTTATTTTGCGTTAGGAACCAAGTGTTTGATGGTACGGCGACCCTGCCAAAGGGCAGGAAGGGGAAGCGGTGTATCTCGGCTCCGGAACACAGGAAGACTCGGGTACGTACAGGACACTTACGTGAATAGTGGACTGTTTGTTGCTTCGCTTAATATTGTATCTGTATCCCGATATAATCACTTTTAAGGTAATCTTTAAAGGTTGTTGGTTTGGTTTTATCTATATTTATACATATATACATATACTCACGCCATTAGTTCCCATTGAGGTAGGCAGAGACTATTGATCGCCACTTCGCACCACTTCTATATTTATGTATTTATATTTTATTATATATTTATACAGCGCGAAAGATATTAATCGCAAAAGTACATTAGGATGCAAGTGGGCAAATTAGTCATTCAAAACCTGGCGGATTTGAAAAACTTAACGCTGTGATAACTAATTGCTCATGTGCGTTATTCGTTTATTTTGCAACAAACTTGTGTATAATCATAATCGCGAATTTTATATTTCCCATCTAGTTTTACAAGAAAATAAGTTGTAGGAATAAAAACTGACAACAATTGAATCATATAACTTTTCCTTGTGCGCTTATGCTCAAACGCTGGCATGGTTAAATGGAAAACAATTTTCGATAATACCAATACGGTAGCTAGTGAAATACAAATTATACTAGACATTTTTTTTAAATAAATGCTGCGAAAATTCATATAAGTTATTTATGAAAATGATTGAATTAAGCAAATTGCACTTAGTAGTAGTAATAATTACACTATTCCTTGCCGTGTAGTGCCGGTTTAGAATGTCGCTACTCCTTTCTACCCACGGGTGTGGTAAAAGGCGACTAAGGGTATTGGGACTTTTTATTGGATTTTTGGGCGATGCGGTTGGAGTCCCGTCACCAAAAACCTTTATTTTACCGCCTTTTCCCCACTCAACTTCCAAAAGTGGCTGAGGAATTTATAATTCCTTGGCTCTGGCTACCCCTTCTAGGGAATTATAGCCGTGAGTATATGTATGTATGTATTCCTTTCAATATTTTGCTCCTGTTATCAGATCACCAATCTTACTTTAAAGTAGTGTGATAAAATAACAGTGAAAAAAGAATAAAATATAAAATAAGTAATGCTGTATTTTCATTGTGTGTGATTCTAAAATTCCAAGCTCTATGTAAGGATATTGCAGTGTAATGCAACAAGCACGTTTGTCGGTTATCTTAAGAAAATGTTTTCCGGCTTTGTCTCCTTTGCACACAAAGAATCTACATCCAAAGACGTTAGCCGTTCTGTCGGGACCAATTTTAAACAGAATATCGGCTATTTGGATATTCCATTCTACTTTAGTTCAAACCTTATCTTAAAAATACTTCTACCAGTTAAATATCTAATTGTGGTTATAACAATTTGAAACGCAACGTAAACATTTAGTATTTCCTTGTTTTTTTAAATTAGTGTGCACATAAATGGACCTGGAAACGGTGAGTTTGAACAAAAAAGGATGGAAACAAAAAAGAAGAAAATTACCTGAGTAGAAGGCGCGCGTAAATGTCCGCCCGAAAGAATTACGAGAAAAACTAATGACGCTATTTCCTTAAACCTGAACCTGTGTTGCAGCGAAACTCTAAATAATTTCAGTAGTTGCTCGCTAGGCTATATTTGATACATTGAATTTACGACTCGATACAATCTCAATTTCAGTCGCCGATGCATTGTATTGGCTCGCTTGTTTAAGCTGCAACTGTGTGCTTTTGCTTTGCATTGGAAATTGTTCAGTTATTATTTGCTTATTTTTTTTTGGTGAATTTGTTATTTGGTATTTTGAATATTGTTTTTGAAAAATACACTAAGTGTGATTTGCCTTATTAATTAATTAACTGACTCTGTGCTTCGAAGGTAAAACGTGTGACTAACATTTTTGATGTAGAAGGTTTATCCCTAACAGCTTTAAATTAGATTTGTGAGCTATTATTATTTTGTACCAACACCTGCATTTATATTGAGGATTGATCTCATATAATATATTGTTATTTTACATAAAAAGCTATTATTTTAATTAATTAATAGATATCTACATTAAACTCAATCTCATTTTTTTACGCCGAATAGCCCCCAAGGTGAAACAGAGGTACAGTGATACTTCCCAACTTCACCTTACATTAATGTGCACAATGGACTCACACGATAGGGGCTAGGCTTCAGGATTCGTACCCACGCCTCTTTGCAAGACAGGCGCTAGTGTTCCTCATTGAACTATCACGATTGCTTGTATCTTTATTTAACATAAAATTTAATTTACTATACTGTAGTAAGTAATACATTTTTTTCAGTAAATCTTTGATACAGTTGGTAAACTCGGCCGGCCGGTTTAAAAACCAAACACGATCTATTACGATTTCGGACTTCGTGGGAACTATTTCATATGGAACATAAGCCGTTCTAAAATTAACCTTATTCCTGCACATTACGTTTAATTATTGTTAAGGAGACGGATGCAAAGAAAATAATAGTTGGTAATGGGTCTCCACTTACATCGCCCGACAATAACTTATCTAAAGGCCCTTAAATTAATCTTAAGCCCTCTCTTTCTACATCTGTGAGAGGAAATGGGTTCGTGATATTCAAATCTGAATCTACAAGTTTTTATGCACATCACAAATTTGAATGAAATTTAGCTTTATTATAAAGACATTTATAAAACCTCTTACCAAAATAATCTAAGTTCGGCCAAGAAAGCACTACGTGGAACAAGCAATTTTGTCTATCCTCTCCTATCTCCTATCTGGTCGGTCTCCCGAGTGCAGCGGTATTTTGTAAAGCAAACAAATACTGCGTGAAATTAACTGCGCGAACACTCGGCCGGTTGGAAACCAAACACGTTTTATTGCGATTTCGGACTGTTTCAAAATCAACATAATCGTTAACTTGTGTATAATTGTAATATTGTTAAGGAGGTGGAAGGGAAGTAACAATGGTTGGAAATGGGTCTCCAGCTCCATGGCCCAACAATAATCATTTCCCATCCGTTTCGACACCTGTGAGAAGAAATGGTTAAGTGATATTCTAAGCTTAATCTACACAATATATTTTTGCATAGCACTTATTCAAAACAACCATACCTTTATCATTCGCATATTCATAAAACTACTCACCAAAGTAATGTAAGTGAGGGCCAAGACCATGATATGAAACCAGCTATTTTGTCTCCTCCCGCATCGATCGCCGGAGTGTAGCGGTATTTTGTAAAGCAAACAAATACTGCGTGGAATTAACTGCGCCGTACACTCGGCCGGTTCTAAACTAAATACGATCTATTGAAATATCGGACAAAGAAGGAACTGACGTAGCTGTGTAGTGTCGGATTAGAATAGCACTATCCCATTTCTTCCGGTGGGTGTACGTAAGAGGCGACTAACGGTATTGAGGCTTTTAAGGGATTTTTGGGTGATTCGGCTGGAGACCCATCACCAACAACCTTTATTTCACCATCTTGTCCCCACTCAACTTTCCATAAGTGACTGAGGAATTTCTAATTCCTTAGCTCTGGCTACCCCTTTAGGGATTTATAGCCGTGAGTATATGTATCTTTGTACATACAAACATACATATACTGACTGATATAGAACACGAGCTTTTATAAACCAAGCATAATATAATGGGTGTAAAATTTTATTACCGGTGCTACAAAATATAAGAGTGATATTATAAAACTAACAAACTCAGCCACTTATAGTAATGGCATTAAAAATTGAAAAATAAAAGGTAGTACTATTTAAATCTAACATCCATGAATGATGGCAGTGTACAGTTGCAATATCTTCCCGTGGTGGCGTACGACCCGATTAAATATACATATACTCACGGCTATATTTCCCTAGAAGGGGTAACCAGAGCTAAGGAATTATAAATTCCTCAGCCACTTTTGGAAGTTGAGTGGGGAAAAGATGGTAAGAATAAAGGTTTTTGGTGATGGGTCTCCAACCGCATCGCCCAAAAATCCAATAAAAAGCCCCAATACCCTTAGTCGCCTCTTACGACACCCGTGGGTAGAAAGGGGTAGCGACATACTAAGCCGGCACTACACGGCAAATTAAATATATATGGGCCTTTTAAGTGATTGTTTAGCGATGTGACTGAAAATCCCTCACAACCGATACATTATTTCTAATATCCCAAACATTTTCCAAAAGTTACTAAGGAATTATTTAATTTAAAGCTCTGGCTACCCCTTTGTGAGATTAATACCCAAGAATATGTGCTAGAATTCAATATTGATCGTTTAATAAAACAACCATTATATTTACTTACATACTGATACTCATGCCGTTAGTTCCCATTGGGCAGAGACTATCGATCGCCACTTTGTTCTAACTTGGTGGACTTCTTGAATTTCATTTACTCTACTTCTATTCAGCAATTTAGAAAACTCAATGGGTCCTATTTACGTATGGAATTTGTGCCAAATCACCCTATGTAGGGTAGGCTCGAGCCCCTTGGTGGGGACATATATGGGCTGTGAGAAAAAAAAAATCCCCACTTGGCTAACTGTATCGACTGACTTTAATTAACTTCCCAACAAGATCTATCTAAATGAAGTTGTTTTAAAGTGCAACTAAATACCTACTTACTGTGAATACTTGATGTTTTAGAAAGAAAGTAAATGAAGGTATCATTTAATATTTCCTCTTAATTCAATCTAAATTTACCGAAACACAGAAACAGCTTTGTAAGCTTATTTGAATATTATAACACGTCCATGGCGTATATGCCACTCGTTTCGTAATGTTACTTGTTGACTTGTTGTTTCTGTCAAACTTTGTCAAGTTGATGAATACGTGTTATTTATTTGAACAGTGTAACAAAAGAAGGAAAAATGGACAGAAATATAATCAGTATGACAAAATAGGCAATATTATTTATTCAAGAGGCTGAAATTTACTTGCGCTGTCAGAATGATACATGCATGAGTCAACCCATGTCAAATATTATATAGCAGGTGCAATACGATATTGTCGAGTTTCAGTATTAAAAGTTTCGTAGTTTTCGCAAATATATTTACCAACGTTAAATTACCTTCAAAAATTACGCTCTAGCATCGGCTTGGAATATCACCACATTTTTTTTCCTGTTGATTCTTTTTGAGCCAAGCAATAACCGGGGTGTATAAAATATTAGATTTGGGAGATGATGGTCGAGAATTATATTTTTTATAGGCTTCAAGCTTGGAGATAAAGAACTGAACATGTTCGTAAGGAAGCAATTGGAATTTATCTTATCAATTTCATTAAAGAGAAAAGGGGGTTTTGAAGTGGTCCATTTGATTGTTTTTTGCCTTGATTTCAATTTTAAGAGTAGAAAAAAAGGAATGATTAGGTTTTCAATCATACTTTGACATTATATTGCTATGGTTTGAATACATTAAACCGAATTATAAAATTGATTTTATCTATACTATGATACAATGTAGAATAGTAAGAATGTAGTAATTAGAAGATCATAGCCAGATAAAACGAATTCAAAGACTCAACCCAAACGTTCACGCCGAATATCCCCGAAGGTGTTGGCAGAGGTACTAATACTTCTGATAATCAAGTGACATCGTCACCTGGTGTTCAGAGTACCCACGTTTTGCTTTGACAGTGTACTCAATTGATAGGGGACAGGCATTTCGCCGTTTTGTACGAATACACTGTCAAATACCAAGTACAACTTAGCCATGTGGGTTTCCCCACCATGTTTTTCCTCGCCGTTAAAAACCATGATAAATGTCTTTTCTATCAATATGTGTGTGGTTATAAACATATTGATAGAAAAGACAAATTGTTGTAGGCCCAACCTGGGATTTGTAACCACGCCTGTCTGCAAGACGGAGTTAGTTCTTATCGATTGCGCTACCGCGGTTATTAAGTGAGTCTTTTGGGAAATAAATATAACAGCCAAACAGTATAAAATAAAAAACATCATAGAACTTGTATTGTTTACTTGAAGCTGGTATGACTGTATTATGTCACCATCACCAAACATCCTTTATTTTATTTTGTTATTCACATTACAAAAGTTTCGGAGGATTATTTATTTTTTCTCTTATACTGGGCTAAAACAAAATAAGAATCTCCCATTCGTTACGCTATTTTGATTACGATCACAATTTATTAGAAAACACTCCCAAGGTCAGAGTTTACGATCAGAGTGGCTAATATGGCTATAATGTTCTAAAATAGTAGCATTTGTTAGTAAACACTGGAAGTACAAAAGAAAGACGTTTCGGCAAGCATCGCTGTAATATATTAGGTGTGAGCACGCGACTCTGCAATAAGTCTCCCCAACCCACTTTGTTGGTTAGTAACAATTATAAATCTTCTTAATACTTCTAACTGTCGTCATGCTGTTAAAATGCCATGTCTATCTTTACTTAACCCGAAAAAAAAATTGATTGCTTACTTAAAACTTTCTTCGGTTGTATTTGAACTTTACTCTATTATTTTCATTTAAATCGATAATATTTTTTCATGTCGCATAATTTTATTCATTCAGTAAATCTCAATATACCATTTTAAATAACATTGTGATGAAAGTCGCTCCCAGTTTTTGTCATTGTATGTAAAATACATTATGGATGCATTAAAAAGATGAAAAGGAGACATGTGTTGTTCCGACGACGTAAGAACGCTGCATCCTCGTCTTGTGGACACATCATAAAAACATCAAGAAGCCATCAGTAGTCGCAGCAGGTTGTTTCAAATGTCTACAACATCCTTTTTATTTTTTGGTTCCAAAGTTGGTAAGAAATACAAATTGAAGTTGCTAACTAAATCTTTTGGGAATCTCAATCACACCAGATTGCGCTTTAGTAAACAGCAAAGGATGGCAAAAATGAAATGAACATAAATTCTTGTTTATTGCAAAAAATGTGGAAGTTGAAATGTTTGAGCGTCTGGCAGGCGTGTTAAGTTCAGTGTTTCCGCCGATGACTGGGGCGTCCCGGGGGAGGCGCTGCAGCCGGCCCCTGTGATGCTGGTATCAGTTTAAAAGTTGACTTCACAGATCTCTACGTTTCCTCTGTAAGTATAAAAGAATTTTAGATAAATAACAACTGCATTTGTATATCGCTTGAGGCGGTCGGAGTGCTACTGTCAAGTGCCAAGGCTACGGTAGCGGAATTGTCTTAAAGACTTGTTTTGTACTGTTTCAAAGCATGTTATTTAATATCTTAGCGTACTTGTTCAAAGATTGTTGTTGCAAGTGTTATTGTAATTTTGATAATATTCATTGCATTTAATAAGAGGCTAATAATGTAAATAGCTGACAAAATATGGCAATCATCTAAAAAGGTCCCCATTGGAATTAGAAAAAATCTCCGTTTATTATTATTATGACCAATTTATCAGAATTCATCCTTAAAAATTAAAAACATTGGCATGAAATTTACCCGGGAACAAAAAACAGTATTTCAGTGTAGCAATTTGCTTTTTACGCCTAAGTTGTAAATCTTTGAAGGAGCTCGCCCGCGTGCCGAGCGCCGTTCTATGGAATGCCTACAGTGTCATTACATTTTTAGTATTGGATATATATTTAAGATTTGCCAAATTATTATAAAATATACAAAGTTATTTCTTATGAAGCATCTTTTAATTGCCCATTTTTTATTTACAATAATCTTTCCATACTAACCACACTTACCATAATAATTATTATCATTAGCCAATATACAAAAAAAAAACAAAAAAAAACTTTTGCGCTTGTTAATGACAAAAAGGTAGTAAAATGAAAAGTTAATACTATTATGGCTTCGATTGATTCGATACGCGATGAAATGACGAACTTCAGTAGGGGCGATGCTGAATTATTTATAAACGGATTCGCGGATGAATGGAGCCGCGGAATGTTTTGACACTCGCATTGACTCCGGCGGCTGACTGATGACCACTTTTGTCAGCAGCTTTTGTTACCGTCTTTTTAATACAAATGAAGTGTATTGATTCGTGGGGTTACACATTTCTATCGTGAAGACATCACAAATATTTTTGTTTCTTTGCCGCATATTCTAATAAATCTTAGACTCTTATTAATAAAGCCTCTCACTGGTGGTCCCAAAAAGAAACGTATCTGATTATGATTTCATGCCTCCAATATTGACGGTCTATAAATATAAAAATAAAACATTTTTCTATACCGTATTAACAAACTAAAGTGAGCCATGTCATTTTATTACCAAAAATTTATGGTTTTATTAAAAATGCTATCGAAATCACTGCACTGCTTTCATGTATTCCAAAGCAAATTCTCGAATCTGGGCCACAGTGATAAACGCAAAACTCTTAATTGCAAAACGGGCATAAATGTGACTTTCACCATGAAAACTATAAAAATAACTAGCTCAAAATCCGCACCTTCAGTTCTAGCCACGCTCCTTGATAAATGAGAAAGCACCAGTATTGCAGCACAAATTGCATCCCACACGAGCATCGTCTTATTCATTCATTTTTACATATATTGAATTGTTTGATCAAGATCACTACTTCAGGTCCCCTACAATCTTCACGTTGAAAACCTAATGATAACGAAATAGCTGGTAGTTTGATGATGAAATGAGGCTATCTGATGAAGTCCTTGATAGCAGCATGACAGACGACTAACGCTACAACGTATTTTTTTAAATCAAATACTTTAACATTATTCGGTTAGTAAAATAACAAATAAGGAAAAGATTATCTCAAAAATGTGTTCGGATTTAAATATTTATGGAATGAAAGGGGCTTACCACTTTCTAGTAGAGACGACTTTATTTTCTGGAACAACTTTCGAAACTAGGAAGTCTTTTACCTCCAAGTTTTATCGGCTTATTTACGGAAAAGAAATCAATGAAAACATCAGTACAATGCATAGATTAATTGACTCAATTTCACTGAAAAGAAGACAGTAAATCTTTCAAGCTCGTACAAAAAAGATTATTCATCTTTCAAACACGTTTTTAAGCGTGAAAAATCCATTCGCTCCTCGGATGCGAAAGCAATCTAGCAAAGCGTGAGAACTCTCCCAGATGTTGATCCGTATTTTTTTTTTCAATTGCGATCTACTAAACTAGGGACCTTGAGGCTACATTCAGTGTAACTACTTTTTAGTTATACTATATATTCTTTTACACTGGCATAATATATAACATATGAAGTTATTTTGAAATTATTTTTCATGTTTTGTGTCAATATATAAAGCCAATGACGACAATAATAATGAACTAAACTCATAAAGCTTACAAAAAATAAAAAACCAAGATTACTCAGCTTTATTTCTTTATACAATGTTGTAATTCGAGATCGATTAGCATTGTAGACTACATTTTCTTTATGAATTCAAATAAAAATCATAAGTTACAAAATGAAACGCCAAGTCAAATATGAGTTCTTTGTCAGGCAAATATAGTGGCATACATGCTATATTATTTTAATGTCATGGACCCCAAAAAAAATATATAGAAATAAAGGCAAAAAAACCTCCCTTTACTTCATGTCTTTTAGCACAAATTGCACTGAAGTTATAGTGAGCAAGTCAAGACACAATCCCTCTTTCACCTCAGAAACTATCACGGTTGTCAGAGTCACAATTAATTTGGCATTAGTTTTTAATTAAAATATTAAACAATCATATAGCCTCATATCATAGAAATCATAAACCCTAAGAGATTTTTTTTTCAGGGATTAAGGAAAGCTTACATACTTATTCTACCTCGAAATTATAAAACTATATACAGATGCATAAACTGCTTAAAGCATAGATAGACTCATATTACTGTATGTTTTCAGAACTTGAATTGCTATTAAATAGTTTGGGAACTGTTAGAAAAAATAAAAATTTAATTAAAAATAAAATATTATTTACTTATTCTACAACCCGATTACGACGAAGCAAAAACGAAGATTATGATTTTCATATCGTCAGTCAAAACGTTGCATTAGTAAAAAATATACCGGGTGACACAATGGAGATATACCCTCCACAAGGGCGACCAACGATTTAGTGAGAGTCACGGGAAGCGGATGGATGAGAGTAGCACAGAACCTGTCGATGTGGAGATCTTACGGAGAGACCTATGTTCAACAATGGGAATCTATTGGAATAATGATGATGTTGAAGTCTAGAGTTAATTGTTTTAAATAATTATTTCATTATATTTTTATTTCACCTTCAGGGTGACAATACCATCTCAAAGGGATACGAAAATATTCTCAAAGGGTGGTACACCCCGACTACTCCAAAGAATTCTCTCCAATATCTGATATTTTACTCAAAGTTACTTTGTACAGGACGAAAGTCTTTTTTCTATACTTAATAGTACGTATTTTGTAGCCGGGTAAAAAAAATAAACTTATATTCTTATTTAAGTATTATAGTATAGTAAGTGACGACATGATAGTCCAGTGGATAGAACACCCGCCCGAAAACAGAAGGGCGTGAGTTCCAATCCTGGGTCGGGCCTACACCTATTTGTCTTTTCTAAAGTCATATGTGTGGTTAATTTATCATGGTTGTTAACGGTGAGGGAAAACATCGTGAGGAAACCCAGGTGACAAAGTCACATGATGTTCAGAAGTATTAGTGCCTCTGCCAACCCCTTCGGTGATATTCGGCGTGAACGTTTATGTTTACATACATACATACATATACTCACGGCTTTGAATCCCTAGAAGGGGTAGCCAGAGCTAAGGAATTCAAAATTCCTCAGCCACTTTTGGAAAGTTGAGTGGGGAAAAGATGGTAAAATAAAGGTTGTTGTTGATGGGTCTCCAACCGCATCGCCCAAAAATCCCTTAAGAGCCCCAATACCGTTAGTCGCCTCTTACGTATACCCACCGGAAGAAATGGGGTAGTGCTATTCTAAGCCGACACTACACAGTTTATGTTTATGATATGTCACGTTAAAAAACAAAACTCCAAAAATATTTTAAACTACATTAGCATTAAAAGTAAGCTACTTGTTTTGTCAAATAACAGTTTGTCCAGCATAAGATGATATAAAGTGTCAGGCAGATTTGTTTTCTAAAACGATTACTTCATCAACCACAGTTTTCAATAAAACTCACAATAACATATATTTTCATCTAGCATCAACCCCAGATCCAACTAAAACAGTGCTGTGTATGTAATGTAGTAAAGGTTCAATAAAACGACATTGAATGAACACAATCGCGCGGTGTAGCGGGCTCCGAGCTAGATGAACAAAAACCGCATCCCAGCGGTTAGCTGGATCCGAACCGCGTATTTTGTAAACAAATCTAGCGCGTAAACCCATCGCCTCTAGCTCTATCATCGAATGAACTGCAAAATTCAATTACCTGACAGACAAAATAAAATTCTCGGAGACAGCACTACTTGATTTGTTTTCGTTTCGCTTGTGTCCGCAGAAAACTCATCTCCACGAATGGGATCTTTGTATCGACGCGTTTGCGATATCAATTTATAAAATTGTCATTGAAAAGTAGAACATGGATATTGGACTGTCAAAAGTGTTATTGTTTTGCGCAATGGAGATGCTCGTTTATGAGATACTAATAGCTTTGGGAAATAAAGTTATTTGTTAGCAGTCGTTATAGTACTTAATCAAATGTTGCAGTTTCACTTCACTCACATAATCTATTTTGTAACGGACGTTCTTTGAACGACACAGACTATTCATCAAAATATGATCAAACATATGGCTTGGATTAACCACAAGGGTTCTAGATTTTCTCACAAGTTACAGGACACTTAATTTTGAAAGCCGATTTATTCAGTTCATGTTAAAACTCTCACATTTCTTTCCATGCGTGTCTTACGAAACAAGTTACGTTATGGTTAGAGTTCCATCACCCACCATGTTTTATTTTAACTTTCAAAATTGGTTAAAGTATTCCCTATTCAGGAATTCTGTCTGCGACTGATTGAGTATATTGAATGAGTATCAAAATAAATTATGTATGTAAGTTATTAGTAGATCAAGGATATAATCGTAATGAAACTACCACTTTAAACCAACGTCGCTCGTCGGATCTTCATGAAACTCGTCAAAAATATAATAACTCCGTACGTTTTCTGAGCAACAGCTTTCAGTGAGAATTTCCCAGATCGAGATGAATAGATACCTACCGCTCGCTACAGTTTTGTTCACTGCGGTTTAAAACAACCGGTTGTAAAAATCTGTAAAAATAACTACTTGGAACATAATTATTACCACAACTTAAAAATTGTAATTTTTTTTTATTTCTATAATGGATAAAAGTAAATCATAATAAACATGCTACTGGGTCAAGGAAACGAGATGAATTATAAAATGGGTTATTTACGATATTTTGTCAACAGTATTACCCAATCATACCTATAAAAACTGATTTCTTTGTCAGTCTCGTTCTACAATACCCAAGGAAACACAAAAACGATGCGTTACTATTAATTGCATAAGAAAAGTGTAAAAATAATATTTCAAACAACCTCATCTCAATTCCAATTTATTTTTACGGCGCGACTCCAAGCCGTACGTGTAAGATTCTCCAAGAAAATGAATTAATTCTATTTTACACAAGAGTGCACTAAAACAAGGCGCTTTCTTACAGCTGAAGAAACACCCCGTGAAATTAACTCCTGGATTCGCTGGACATGTCTCAGGTAGAGAAGACAAACGGCTTTATTGTGTAAGGGTGGGTGGATACAGTTACACTTTAACTGGAAATGAGATATCTAAAGCTTAAAAACTTTTTCGAGATTTAAGAATCTTTTGCGATTTGCAACCTCCTTTTGCTTTGTAAATGTATTAAATGCTAGGTTTATTGTATATTTAGGGTTTTCACCTTGGTGTGCTTTTCACTAATTGAAATAACGGCACCCGACGTCTAGTGGTTAGGAGACTCACTTCCGGATACAGAATTGTGGGTTCAATACCGCTGGCGCTGAGGCCATTTATTTGTACGAAGAATATAGATGGTTGCTTTTTAGTCTTGGATGTCGTAAAATAATAATTTATTATATATTATATATTATCGAGTA
Source organism: Bedellia somnulentella (assembly GCA_963576735.1). NCBI lineage: Eukaryota > Metazoa > Arthropoda > Insecta > Lepidoptera > Bedelliidae > Bedellia > Bedellia somnulentella. The sequence continues at coordinate 11,399,817 of OY755171.1, forward strand.
AGTAAATCTTTTATCATAAGTCATTAGATTTCTAGAGGCTCACTTGATCGATTCCTTTGTCCGTCTATATTCATTTATTTTAATAATTCAATATTTACATATTATAGTATACGTAGCATTTCGATAATGTTCAAGTAATCTTATATGTTTTCTTTTTGTGTATTAATATAAGTGTTATCGTATGTTATTTAAATAAATTACATTTGATTTGATATTTTTGTCAAAGTATGTATTTGTTTTGGGGTCTAAGGTGCATGCATTATTCCTCAACATAAGTGCAAAAGCAATCTAATGATACTTTTTCATATAACTTATATGAAAAACTATATCTCATTAGTTGCAAATTTACGGTATTTTAAAGAAAATGTTGTCTCTAACATACGAGAAAGATTAAAAAATGAGCATAAGTTAAGGCGTTACCTTGGCGCCAGCAAGCCGCGTGAATACTTTACGGTGTCGGCGAGCGTTCATAAAAAAGACAATTTCCCTTATTGCCACAATCTGTTACACATGTTCCCACTAGCGGCGGGTTATGTCTGCAACCGTTCTCATAAACGACAGAGTAAACTGTAATTTATTGGACAAATTTAAGGTCAAACGCTACTTAAGATTGTAGTATGGAAAAGTATGATTATTTTAAAATTACCCAAATAATTTTTTCTTTAAACATGAGCACTTTAATCATCAGTTTGCAATAAGTGAGCTATATTGTAGTTTATGTATGTGTGTATCTAGTACAATGAGCTTTAAGTTTGTAGCAGCGAAAAAATTAGGATTACCTTGCTAATCACAAATATTTAGAAATAATCTTATTATATCTTATATCATGGTATTTTACTCAAAAATTTAATTTACATAAAAGGAAATTTAATTCTATCCACCTAAGTAACGAAAGATTCGATAGAAATATTAAATTAAATTCAGTTCCATTGTTGTAATCAATCCACGTTGCATTTGTTTGTTGTCTATAAAGTGTATTATTTAATTAACCTAATTAAAAAATATTTAATAGACAAACATAGTTACTCATACATATCCCATGATTATTATAATATTTAATTTCAAATATTACATGATTTAAATAATACAAATTAAATATACAATTTATATTATTTGCAAAAAAATTGCGACAAAATAAATATTTCGCAATCAGAGTGTGTATTAATTTGAACTTTAATAACCAGTAAACGAATCCCACAAAAAACATCTTCATGGTTAAATGAATATTTATGAACTAGCAACTTAAGTTTAACAAATACAAATAATAACAATAAAAATCAGAGCTAAAATTTGAGACCAAAACAAAATTTAGTTTAGGAATTTTTACTTTCATACCTTAAAAGAGACAGTCGAGTCATGGAATCCGATTATACGCGAACATACGTACCGCGCGGCACGAGCTCGTAGCCATCGCTTTGAAAAATACTCAGTGAACTTTTGAAAGTCTGAAACGTGGCTCTTCTTTTATTCATGTTCTGACATGTGGCGTTCCCTGTTGTATACAGGCTTTCTTAGCTAACAAAATAAACAACATTCAGCTTCGAGTTAGGTCTTTCTAGAGACTACACGCTTCTTATGTTTTATGAATGTGACTTTCTAATGTGTTTTGATGGTACTTATCATTTAACAATTTCTATGAATGCTTGTCAATACTTCTATTATGTCCTTTCTAAATGAAACCTTTTTTATTAATGTTTATGTTTTAAAATATATAATAATTTTATACAGTGGTGAAGTTTGTAACTTTCTTTGTTTGTAAGGGCTATTCTTTGAAATTTCTGATCATGATCAGTTCACAAAAAATCTTTCAGAATCATAAAGCTACAGTATTTCAGAGTGCTAAATGTTGTATACTATGGCGCTAAATTAGGTGAATAGTGATTAAAATTTTAGATAATTGAAAAATAACGTTATCCGTGCGAAGCTGCCAAAGCGATGCACCACTAATAATATCTAAATATTTAAAGAAATTAATGCTAATGGTGTAGTTTTAATTTTATTTTTTATTTAAAATATCTAAATTATATTTGAATCTGTATGGTATTTTTTTAAATTTTAGAATCAATTTGTATACATCACTGTATTTTATTTCAGTTATTGTTTTCAAAACTAAAACACAGCGTATTAATAATTATTTAAAAATATATGGGCACAGAAATTTCATTGCAACGTATCTGGTAAATTATATTGTACCTTACTTCATTTCATTTGCACAGTGCACTACTGTTCTTTGTTTCTGAAAAAAATAATGTTTTACTGCACTTCACTCTCACACTCTAGTGATTATGAAGAAAAAATCAAATAATTTTATTTATAATTTAAGCTAAAATAGGAACGTCAGCAACAAATAAGTCCGTAAGCCTACTCAAAGATCTTCACAATAAATGGAAAATTCCTAAGCAAAATCGGTTGCTTTTCGTGTTCATCAGATTTTTTAACATTATCGAAACCTACCATATGGATTAAATATATGAACCATGTACATTTTATACAAAAACTACTATTTTGGCAAGTTATTAATAACGATATCGGGATTAAATAAAAATTTCGTTCGTACTTCATGACATGATCTTTGATTAAATATTAACAAAACTGATTTTGCAGAGAAAATATATTTTAATATTCACAATTTAGGTTCAATATTATATTAAGCTGTACCTAATTAAAGTATTTTAAGTTGAAATCAATAAACTATGACGTCTTAAATGTTTTTCAAACTATAAAAGTTTAATTTAATTTGCATAGAATTACAATTTAATGGTTGTTGAAAATCCTGAGATCATCCCCACTACACGCCTCAAATCATGTAGGCTGTACATTTATGAAGAAAAAGTATATCCATCTCTTTCACTAGAAGAAAAATCATCACATCTTTCAACGCGTCACACATTTTCATGACAAGCATAACAACCTGTTTTACTCTTTATTGTAAAAGAGTTTCACTCGAGTTTCAAATGAGAGAAGTGTCGGTTGTTACGTTATTTCATTGAAGAAAATCTACTTATGATCACTTTGATTTCAGTAAGGTCTGAAATTCATTCGTGTGTATTCAAAATTAGACTTTATGTCGCAGTCTTAGAGTGCGAATTCGTTTCAGCAGTTAGAGGCCTTTATGGCGTTATTCAATTCAAGTCATGATGAGAATTTGAAAGGTAGGCAAGCCAAAGAGCGGAGGTTTGAGTGAAAATATATTTTCAGTAGGCCCGCGCACATGCTCGCGCGAGGACGGCTCGCAAGCTAGCTCGCATCACATGAATCGAGAACTTTCCGAATACTTTCGATATGTGACTCGCAACTTTTTATTTTAATGTAAATGTGTTTGAAGTGACTCAAATACTTTTTAAATCTTGTTAAGTTATGCACATCGGTGGTACTTAAGTTCGGTTTATTAAATTTGAAAAACATCTGAGGGTTTTATTAAATACACTACATTACACAAGGTAAAATAAAATTATTAATTTCTGATACATATTTGATTCCATTTTATCGTTTTATTGTTATTAAAACTTTGTTTGAAACATTTAAAAAATAACTCAGTAATTCAATTATAAAATAATAAATCAATAATATTAAAAAATATTTTTTTTAATATGCTATATATGACCTCCGTTAACTTTCTAATTAAATTATCAGTTTGATTATTTTTCAATTATATATCGTAATTTTTTAAAATTAATTTTAGTCTTTAAAAAAGGTATGTTTTTAAAATTTATGAAGTCATTATTTTATACAATATGTTCAACTTTAATTTATTTAAACCGATTATTATCTACTCACTCATTAAAATTTTCATAAAAAAACACATAGAAGCAGAGCGTGTCGAGAACGAATAATATATGGTTTTGTAAAAACTTCAGTTATTTCATTTTTTTGTGTGTTTTCGTTGCATTTTTTATGTTTAAACTAGTTATCTATTTCTTATCCTTTTTTCACGATTGTTATGCGAGTTTTTAGTTAATTATATATTTAATAATTTTAAAGCCGGCATAAATGTCATAATAGTATATAATAGCTAGGTCATTAATCTGTTTTTTCCACGTGTGTTATCAGAATCCGTTTAGGGAATTGGGGCCTTTAATTGAGTTTTGAGCGATGTGGCTGCAGACTCATCGCCAATCATTGTTTAATACAAACTTTTCCTTATTACCTAGGGGGACAAAAGGGGCTAAACCACTTCCGATTCTAAAGCTCCGGCTACCACTTATATATTGACTAAAATATATTTTTGAATGCTATGAATCAGTTTAATTATATTATCAATTTGTGGTCATGTCATTTATCATAATAATTTTCCTCCTGTTTTTTTAATCATCACTTTTGATTACTAGCAACGAAGTTCCAACAGACGGTTTTCATCCACTCAAAGGATTCATAGCCGAATTACAAAACCCTAAACTCTGACAGTTTTGTCATGTATATCTCTACAAAACTGTCGAGACTACTCAGTTGACAATTGGACTAGACCTTGTTTTTAAATTATATCTTTTTTATGTTTTAAATTAATAAAAGACATCAAACTAATTAAGTTTATCTATGGAATGCTTATCTAAAATATTGTAATTTTCACAATCATTAATACATAAAAAGTGTCGCTGCCTAGATCAAACTGACAAAATATAGTGAGGTTCTTAGCCTCGGCTGAAATAAGAGTAAAGCTGGGGGGCCAGACCTAATACCGCCTCTATTTATTGTTAATTGTGCTGGGGCGCTCACTACCCCTCTCTTAATATTATTTAAACGATCTCTCTCGGAGGGTCATATCCCTAGCATATGGAAGTCGGCATTTATTACCCCGGTACACAAAAGTGGAGATCACAGTAGAGTTGAAAACTATAGGCCAATATCTAAACTGTGCCAATATCAAAGGTTTTCGAGAGATTGGTATACGATCAAGTATATAGTGCCCTAAAAAATAATTTTAGTGAAGAGCAGCACGGTTTCTTGCGTCATCGGTCAACGGTCTCAAACCTAATCGTCACCAACGAATATATTAGTGCCAATATGGATACGGGTAACCAGGTCGACTGCATATATACCAATTATAAGAAATGTTTTGACCGTATACATCATCCCATTCTTATAAGAAGGTTGGCTGAGGCTGGCATACACGGTGACCTGTTACGCTGGTTCACCTCATACGTTTGTAATCGGTCCCAAGCAGTTGTAGTAAATGGCTACATGTCACATTGGCTGCCAATTCCATCCGGTGTCCCTCAGGGCTCACTTTTGGGGCCTCTTCTATTTATCATTTTCATCACGGAGATCGGAAAATGTTTTCTCAACTCTAAAATTGTTCTTTATGCAGATGACATAAAAATAATGAGATGTATAAATTCATCCCATGACGCTAATCTTCTACAAGCTGATTTAGATAATTTTGAATGTTATTGTATGAATAGCAAGCTCGATTTAAATGTATCTAAATTCTTTTTTATCTCATTTTCACGGAAAAAGTCTATAGTTGATGGCGAGTACAAATTAAAATGTGTACCACTGACAAGAGTTACCGAGACCAGGGATTTAGGGGTAATTCATGACGACAAACTTATATTTGATAAACATATTGATGATATCGTCAAGAGAGCTTATAGAGCACTTGGCTTTATTATCCGATCATCATATGTATTCAAAAATATTAAAACTGTGAAAATTTTGTACTGCTCTTTTGTTCGCCCTCTACTTGAATATGCCTCAGAAGTGTGGAACCCTCAATATGAGGTATATATTGATCGTTTAGAAGGTATTCAGAAGAAATTCATGCGGTATCTGGATTATAAGGCCCATACAAAATCTTCTAATTACAGAGACAGATGCAAGCACTTCCACTTTTTGCCCTTAACAGCTCGGCGTCAGATTACGGATATCTCGTACGTAATTAAACTGTTAAATGGTCTTACTGATTGCAGTGAACTTCTCTCTAAATTTAAAATCAGTGCTCCAACCAGGAATACTAGAAAACATACACCACTGGTCGAACCCAAAGTTAACACTAATTATAGAAAAAACTCTTTTGTTATTAGATCTACGCATAGCATAAACAATATTGACTTAGATGTTGACATATATAGTTCTAGTGCACATTCTATAAGATCGGCTCTGGTGAATCAGTTCTTTGAAAGTTAATTTGTTTTATGCAATATAATTTAAGATATATGTTTTTGTTATGTTTTGCTGCTTTGTCCATTTTTTTACGTTTACTGTGCGCAAAATGCTTTATTGTGATTTATTATTGTATATATTTATCCATTTAGATAGTAATATGTGAAAACTTGTAATTGGCATTAAGTTATATATTTTGTTTTAGCTATTAAGATATTAGGCTGTAAGTTTTCTGAAGAAAAAAAATAATAAAAAAAAAATAAAAACATAGAAAAAATAAAAGAAAACCACCATAGACCAATTTTTTTTTAGTTTTGGCTAAGAAACTCACCAATCTATCCCAATTTGATCTATCTTTGGGCAGCGACACTTTTTAATTATTAATTATTGTGAAAGTTACAATATTTAAGATAAGCACTCCATAGAAAAAAAGTTGTGCAGTTTGATGTCTTTCATTAATTTAAAACATTAAAAAGATATGATTTAAAAACAATGTCGAGGCCAGTTTATAGGTAGATGTATACTGTAAACCATTTTAAGATTGTGGCACAAAAAGTAAAAAAAAGTAATGATGAGGAGCTTCCCTTACATGAAACATAATATAGAAGAATATTCAACTGTACATGGGGGGCGTCTTAGATCAGGACTTAAAACAACATCGAGGTTTTGCAAACTATATTGTTTAAATATATTTTTTTTGAAAGATACTTACTACCCACATAACTTCCAAAAGTGGTTGAGAAATTTCTGAACTGAGGAATTCGTGAAAAAAGACTCCACGGGCGGAACGACTCACACTTGGCCAAGTTTATTTATTATTTTATATTAGGTGTTTTATTTGTTATTGCAAAAAACATATTATTTTAATAAATATTTTTAACAGTTTGAAAAAACACCTAAGCGTACCTGCACTCCGCTTCGCTCGGTTCTGGTTCTGAACATATATGAAGCACCTTAACTTTAACTATGAATTTTCTTAAGCATATTGAAAGAACCTATGATAGCATCAATAATGAAATACTAAAGATTATCGATCATGGTGAGAAACCATATGTAGAAACTAGTAGATTAAGTGATATTATGATTTTCTGAGGGTTATAAGATTCAATTGTAAGGATATTTCTGTGTAAAAAAAATATTCTTTTTATTCACAAAGGTATTAAAATAATTATGCAAATCCTTACAATAGGACTAAAAAAATATGAACCCTTTTTGTATGGGCATCTCATTAAACTTACTAGTTAACACTTTTAAAAAAAATAAGAATCAGAATCAATATATATATTAAACTTGCAATATTTACAGAAAGACTTTTTGATTACACCTTAACGTAGCATGATACTATAAATAAAATGTACTTCTACTGTAAGTGTAAACCAAGGATACTCTACACTACGGATGGGCCCTAAACACTCTCAGAGCGTAGCAGGGGGCGTGGCCTATTGGCACTTAAAATGGCTGACCTAGGGTTGTATCATGCAAGAATCAGAATAGAAACATATCGATAAATTTGCCAACATGTTTATGTAGAAATACATTATATAATTTATTTTAACAGTGGGAAAATACTTTTCATTTAGATCTAGATATTTTAACACCAGTTTTAAACCTTCGTTTCGCCACCATGGATTTAACTCATAAACATTTTCGAGCGATAATTTATTATGATTTTCGGCGTGGGGTAAGTTAAAAGCAGTGCATCGATCAGTGGTTCAGTGAGATTAATCATGGGTGTCATATGCTCAAGGACGACTTTAAATCGGTTGTAGTACACATTACATATACTACTTACTTACGGCTATAAATCCCTAGATGGGGTAGCTTGAGCTAAGGAATGACAAATTCCTCAGCCACCTCGGGAAGTTGAGTGGGGAAAAGTTGGTAAAATAAAGGTTGTTGGTGATGGGTGTCCCACCGCATCGCCCATAATTCCCTTAAAACGCCGTTAAAAGTCCGTTAATCGCCTCTTACGTACACCCACTGGAAGAAATGGGGTAGTGCTATTCTAAGCCGACACTACACAGTTGTCGTACACGTACAACAAAATATTGATGCTGTGCTTGACTTATATTGCAAGATCGTACATATAAATACTAAAAAAACAACGTATTTAAATTAAAAATGTCACATTTATTCATGTTTAAATAACGTCAATTTGTTATAACACGTTCTGAATGAAACCTTTTCATTTATAATTTTTTTATGATAAACCATACCATTTTTTTAAAATGTAATGCCAATTTTTATGCCAATGGTTGATATTTTCAAAGCCAATACCATCAAGCCACTTTCTTCTCCGTGCTGCACTTGTAGGAAACCTGAAATTATTTAATTTTAGTAATCAATAACCACCTCATAAGTAACAAATGTGAAGAAAAGTGTAAACTATAAAAATAATGTTACCTACATTTTGGAAGGCATTTAGATTTTTAATAGGTTAACCAACCAACCAACTTAAACCGAATCTGATAGTACTTAAACATCGATAATACTAAATGATCAGTGTTTGACATCACTAGGTAAACAATGGGAGGAAATAATTTTGGAAGAAATCATGAAAACTAAGCCTTTTATGGCGAAAATATTACAATGATCATGAAGTTTCCTCTGATCACATCGAGGAAGCATGAAATACACCAAAAAAATACTCTTGACCGAAGTGAAAACAAATAAAATAATTACTTACTTGTGCAAAGTTAATTGAGGCCGATTTTCGCTATTACGGGTGCCACAATCTTTAACAGAGCAACAGGGCATTGTGCATTTATATTACCCATGTAATTTTATGGTCCAAAACTTGATTAATCAATGTCCAAAACACAATAAACACAATCAACACTTTTGTTTACAAAGCAACTTGACAGATCAAATGGCGACTAAGATGGCCGATCTGGGTACGCGCTATCATAATCGTAACGTCTTGACGAAATTTTGCCATAAACAACAAGAAGTAAACATGTATTGTTCTCTTTTTCAAAAGATTAAACTCGGAAGGTTAGAAAGAGAAAACTGCATATGGAATATTTCTGTTGCGATATGATTATTATTTGCATAACGTTATTTATATATAGTACCACAGGGCCTATCCATACAGTAGAGTATCCTTGGTGTAAACCCTATTACTTATACCCCAATTTAACCATAGACCTATGAAAAATATACTACGTTCACCAAAAAGTTTAACTGTATTTTAACTTACGATTTAAAAATTACAAATTGTTAATACGTTCATAAATTTTCATAAAAAAAGCAAGTAATATTTACCTTATTTTTACTTGGAACAAACATACTCGGTGTGAGAAACACAGATTAGTTTTCATCTTTAGACGTTACTGCACTTTTTATGAATAAAATACCAGCTATTAAAGGGGATACGTAATACAAAACATGTTGTCTGTCATAGTTATATTAACTTAACCAACAAGCTGTAAATGGCTCTGCAGCACAAATGTTATAAAAATATATTATTCTTCTTCTTTTTGTTCCATCTCCTATCGGATGTTATCATTATGGCCACTTTGCGGAAGAGCTCTATGTGGCTAGCGTTGAACCGCTTTGATAGGTTGTCAAGCCATGATGTTTTAGGGCGGCCAGTTCTTCGGCGGCCCTGAGTATTCCCTATTACTATTTGCGCATTATGTGTTCAAAGTACTGCAATTTTCTCCGCTTTATAGTCTTCAGCCGGGGTAGCATGAGGCGTGTGAGAGCCTCTGAGATAGGGCTATGTCACCGTTCAAGGGCGAATAGGCCGCCATATTTGACCGTTTCTCGCACGCCCGAGCATGAGGCATCTGAGATGTGAGAGCGCTAGTGACTCGCCTTTGACATCGCAACGCCGAGTCACATGTGCGAGCATGAGCGGCTCGACAGCGACATAAACTGAGATGTTTGTCATTTTATATCAAATTTATGTCGATGTCAAAATTGAGCGCGAGAGCCAGTGAGAAAGATTACTTATCAAAATATGAGTGCTGTTTTGCAGCTCATTTAACTGTTTTGTGTAGTTCTTAGTGTAAAAGTGTGATAGCAAAGCGACTACATCACTTAGATTTGTTTTGAATGAAAAAAAAACGATAAATGGATATGATACTCATCCGGGTGAAAGTTTGCCGCAAACAAGTCCTATGAAACATATTTGTATGTCATGACGATTTCCGAGGACCTCTATGATAGCTTGTGACCTATGAAAAGCCTCAGGGTATAGTTTCACATAAGGATACATACAGGATTTAATAATTCCACATGATATAAATTGAATTGTAAATTTTAACTAAAATAAAATTAATCTACAACTAGTGCTTGTGTATTAAGTTTTAAATTCGTTAAAATACGTTTGGCTTTTATAACGAGCAATTCACTAGGCATGAGGATAAAAATTCTGCAGCCTAAATCCATGTATACGTCCAATTTTCTGATGCAGTTGAGAAAATCAATGAGTTTCATTGATGTTCTTGAAAATAACTATTAGGAACAGTTAAGATAAGCAAATATAATGCATGTAAAAGAGATTTCTATTTATTATTGTTGGTTATGTAGGGTTTGTAGTCTTAAATTATCATTATCATCATAAAAGACACCCGAGCTCATAGCATATGCTTGCATGAACAGGCACAGGCAAAGTCTGGATAGTGTGAGTAGACAATAGTCTGCTTGCTGTCTTAGTGTGGCTAGGAATGTAAAGAATGGTGATGGCATAATTTTGTTACCTCTTTATCTACCGACACACTTAATGCTACAAAAGTTGTTTCAATGCAGGTGCAGGTACTTTGTGCAACATTTTAAAACAAATTTAGTTGTCACCTTACTAGCATATTGAAATAAATACATATGAATATAGTGCTCATGTTGTTTTCTTATTTTCAGTAAAACATATTGATTTAATACAAAGATTCTGGAACAATTTAGTGACTTGGAAGGAGTCTAATGAAATTTTAAAAAATCAGCAAAATGTAACAGTTTTTTAATTAATAATCAATAAAATTGCCTAAATATTATTGAAAACCACTTGTTTTAATCCCCTTCATTGCAAGTAAATCCAACATTTTCCAATACCCAACTCATTGCAGAACTCTTCAGACCATTTAGAATAAAATGATAATCATGGCATGTTTGCGCCTGGGGATAAATTGGATTATTGTAATTCAAAGACAATACTACACATGGTTAAAACTGCAAACCTTGAATACATAGAAAAAGCAATGTTATTTTATTTTGGGCAAATAGAGCAGATGGATACAAATTAAGTAACAAAAGAGATATATAAGTGGGAATAATGGTAGTATGAGTAAGTTTATTGATGAGGCAATTAATATTGTCTGCCTACTGCAATGGGAAATAATGTATAGTAGAATATATGCATGCACATTTTACAACTGAAATCTCATCTCAAGTGTAAAAGTATAAGCTGCCTATGAATGGGCTCTATTTGCTAGTAAAACACATTTTGTGGAGTTAACTTTATTTATTGAATAAACACTTTTAAACAACCGCTCAACATCATAGTTTCTGTTCACAAACTCATCTGTACTTCACATTTTTATTCTATTAACATCACTTTTTCCCACTACAGCTTGTTTATACACATTGCAGTCATAAGAATGTTCTTTAAGTATGGATGCATACTCAAATACTGAATAAACAGGAGCATTCAACAAGACTATTTCCATACATCAGAGCTTCCTAGCTTTTGGGAATATAGGATATTGTTGAAACAATGCCCATCTGCGCGATGAAACTGGCGAATGGGAATCTGGGAATGGACTGGCAGGATGGAACTAAGATGTTATAGGCAATATGTGCCATAGGCTGCACAGCATTTCTTCAATTTTCTCATCAAACACCTATATAACTGTGCTATATCTGCAAACAAAAGACAATACAAGTCATTAAAAGTATGCTGCTCACTTTCTAGTTAAATAATAGTTATATAGAATAATAAAACTTAATTACTTACTCAATATTTTATGATTCCCCTATCATTGTAAGGAAGTTTAGTCGGACGTTCCCTACAAACTAAACTTGTAATATTAAAACTTTTGATTTAAATTGAAAATTTGGAAACTTGTATTGAGTGAGAAATTAATAAATATTTAATTATTTATGTTTGTTTACGTTGTTTGGTTACAAAATGTCAATATTTGACGTAAAATGAAAGAAATATGACAGATTTAGCTACTATTTTGGTTCAAAAAGATCGAATAAAATAGAGAAAAATTATTCACAGACCAATGATGGCAACAATGCTCTATCGATTCGGTGACAGGGCTCTCAGATCTCATCCGTCTGTCATGTTGACGCTCATGCTCGCAAAAATGACATAGGTTGGCTAACTGAGATGTTTTCTGACATGGCTCTCACTTCTCAGATGACAACTCATGCTACCCGGGCAGGAGCTCTAGGCCTTTGTTCATTATTTCCAGCACAGTGTCATTTGTTACTCTATCCGTCCATGATATTTTCAGCATTATTCTGTAAGTCCAGATTTCAAATGCTTTCAGCCGCTTACATAATGTCTTGGTTAGTGTCATTGCTTCTACTCCGTAAAGAAGAATTGAAAATAAGTAACACCGTACTAGAACGCATCTAATGGAGAGGTTAAGACTTCTGTTGCAAAGAAGGTAGCCCATTTTAATAAATGCTATCCTAGCTTATTTGATGCGGCATCTGACCTATAAGATGTGATCTTCTTGGTCATTCACCATACATCTAATATGAACGAACTCTCTTAAGCGGTTGGTTCTTAACGCTGAGAACAGCAGACGTCTGTAGAGTACGACCGACTATAATATACTTGGTCTTCTTAATATTTAATATGTATTTAACACTTTAGTTATATTCAGAATATAATCAACAACCAAACTGATGAACAAACAGATTTAATTTTAGTTTAGTTTGACGAATAAAAAATGATTAAAACGAGAAGTTTCAATATGCAACGCAATAATCCGCGCTTCACTACCGAACCTATGATTCATGGAAATAATATCGAGCCAATGAAAATTCCAACAGATACACTCGTGTTTCGACGGCAGAGCCCAGCCTTTAATTCCCTTGACTGTAGCGAATCGGCGCATGTTTTTTTCATTAAAACACATTCAATAGGACGAGTACGACGGCTCTTTCAAACTGAAACTTTTCAAAATTATTTTCGTGTCATTCCCGTTCGGCTTTCCAGTGCACGTTGCATGGTACAACAGTTTTTTTATTGTAAACTTAACAAACAAGGAGTTTCGGTTCCATCCACTAGGTATTCATTAGTTGTTCGCTGTTTTTAACGGATGTAATTTTTTACAATTGTTTATATTTTCAGATTTGATCGAATTTCAAATAAGCTATTCTTATTAGAACTTGCAAATCATGTTAAAGTTTGAGAAATAAGTTGTTTTTAAAAAAAAAATTATAAATCCTAAAGAATTTTGAGGAACTTGAGCCTACCGTGAAATGGATGAATTAAGTTATAGTACACCAAACTTTCGAATATTGAGATGATTTGTTATGTTTATCAGTATTTTCTATCTAAGATATATATTTCTTGGGAAAATCGTATATCTTGCGTATATGCATACATATTCTCACCGCTATATATCCCCAAAATGGGTAGCCAGAGCTTAAGAATTAGAAATTCTTTAGACACTTTGGGAAGTTGAGTGGGGAAAAGATTGTAAAATAAAGGTTCTTACTAATGTGGCTTCAACCGCATCACCCAAAAATGACTTAACATGCCTCAATACCCTGATTCGCCTCTTACGTACACCCACGGGAAGAAATGGGGTAGTCCTATTCTAAGTCACATTCAGAAATGTTGCTTGTAATATTTGTCACTCAGACAAAATTTTACGAGGCAACTAGGTAACAATACTTTTTATTGCAAATTTGCAATCGTATATTTGTTACACTCGAAGGAAAATCAGTTTTTTTAAATAATATCAATATGCCAGATCGTTTTTGCAATATTTTGAAGTTTTAATATTATTTAGGAGATGTTTAGTGTCTGTCAAGATAGTGTCCTACGAGGCGACTTCATGTTTTGGAGCTTTTTAAGTTAATGTCAATGCTGGGTGATGTGTCTGTGGAGACCCATATTCATATTCACTAACCATATCTTATTATCATCTTTGCCCCAGTCAACTTCCAAAATTTCTTATTCTGGACCTCTGTTTACATAATTTGGTGTTTAAAGCCGTGAGTAAAGCTATGATAATTTATGATAAAACAATTCCAACTAAAATCGCAAAATGCGTTTTAAACTGGAATATTTATTACTACTTTTACTTAAGTTATACTGTCTGTACATATCGAAGAAAACGTTCGTTAGAATGATTTTTTTCATGTTTTAGAATTATTTCTAATTTTAGTTGCAAATACACCACAGCAGAAGCACTAAAACAATTAAAACGGGTTTGTGGCTGCGATTACCGATAGTAACAAACGTGTTGTATCAGTTTACAATTCATCCAATCCTGCTATCGGACACAAATCCATTAAATCAATCGCATTTTATTGCCAATTTGGAGATTATAACATTTAAAACCTTGTAAACGCAGTTGTTGGTTTATTCTGATTTCAGTCAACAAATAAAAATGTATGTTTAACTAGGCTAATATTGTGTTTTTTAAATCCACATTATCAATATTGGTTAATAAAACGTTATGTACTATATTAAGCCCTTATTAGAGCGTAACAGACTACGGTAGAGCAATTACTTGAGATACTTAGCTTTAAAGTTACGACTTATTTTAAAATTAGCGAATGCACTTACGATTGCGTTTTCACCAGCTGGAAAATCGTATGATTTGTTTGGAATAGAACAAACAAATACCTACTTAATAAATGTTATTCCTCTTACATTAATAATGTTTGTCTTTGTTGTTATATTGATCGTATAAAATTTCCTCTTGAATTCATGATGCAGAAAAAAGTAGTGTTTTTAAAATTATATAATCACTTTAGAATGGTTAAATTTGAAAGATCGACATCTGCAAAAAAAGAGAAATAACTTGTGACACTGCAAATTTCTCATTCATTAACATCAAAATTACTAAATGATCATCAAATCGCAGATTAGGTGCCCAAATGAGTAAATTTGATGGAATATCAGTTTTTGGTTAGGTTAGGTTAGACTTTTTTAATGCCTCGTTCATTACAACCCACAAAAAATATGGCTATTCTCGCAATGACACGACTAATTTTTATAGCAATATACAGTAATGCTTAGAAATTCACGTATAAAAACAATTCTTTACCTTCCTTTCTTTAATATTTTGCACTAACAAAAACTGTAATTGAAATTTCAATAGTAAACTTGAAATCAGTTTTAGGCTTCACTTAGAAACGCTAACCTAGCGCCTCTCCATTACGTTGGAGCAGTGTTAACGAGCACATTGCGTGTCGACTCGACAACCTGCATAGCTAGCACGAACGACCTTTATACTAGACAATGCGCGGTATAAAACAGCCAACTCTATCGCACTTATATCGTATCTTATACGTATTTCATTCTAACCGATAGGGTAACGATAAAATAAACCTCGTGCTAGGCCTTCTGCTTTTCACGGTGGATAATCGACCGTGGATTCAACAATCAAATTTCTAAGGACGTGACATATCTTACTGAGATTATCAGAAAATGTTCCAAGCGGCTTTAATTTTGTTTGTGTTTTTTTATCGCACAACAAATGGTCCCTATTTTGTCAACGAATGTATCCGTTTGCTTTGTATTGTAATAATAACTGATATGCATCTGTTATTTTTACGTGGATACGGTCGATTAAACGAATTCAATAGTGTATGCGTGATATTGGTTATAACAACAGCTTTATTATAGTAAAGGAGCTATTATAACATTATTTGAATAGTATGTAATACAGATAATATTGCATTTAAAAGTTCTATTTTTACTACTAGTTCTACCTTCTAGTTATAACCAAAATACATCAAAGTTTGATAACAAAAAAAATGCAAGTCACTCCCAATATTTCATATATTCGAATACCAAATTGTCATAATAAAAAATAGCAAAACACTCCTAGTATTACACACATATATTAACCAACGGCTATAAATCCCAAAAAAAGTTAACCAGAACTTTAGAATTATAAATGGCTTATCCTCTTTTGGAGGATGAGTTTTAAAGGTAAGGAGTGTTAAAATTGTTGGTGATGGGTCTCCATTTATTTTTCGATTACTGAGAAGGATTTTTTTTTATAAATTCAACCCCTATGGTGTGTAATAGGGGAAAGGAAGTCTCTGTGATTTTTTCTATATAAACATAAAAAAATACTTTACATAAAAGTATAGATATAGTAATATCAATTTTTTATAACATTTTTTGTTGATTCGTGTAGTGCAAAGGAACAGAATTGACCCCTAATAGATAAAATTAGGGTTAGTAGTGTGCCGTGTAGTGCCGGCTTAGAATAACACTACCCCATTTCTACCCGTGGGTGATCGTAAGAGGCGACTGAGGGTATAGGGGCTTTTTAATTGATTTTTGGGCGATGTGGTTGGAGACCCGTCATCAAAAAAATTAATTACTACCATCTTTTCCCCGATCGACTTCCAAAAGTGGCTGAGGAATTTTTCATTCCAAAGCTCTGGCTACCCCGTTAAGGGATTTATGGCCGTGAGTATATGTATGTATGTATGTAGTTTATATGTTTTTTGCTTTGTGTTGTGAAAATTAATATTTATGTTTTGAATTACAATTTAAAAAAGGTTTTACTTATGTTAAGTACATTATATAACTAAACTAAACAAGACAAAATTGCACTTTATTAGAGAAATCTATATTAAAGTAATTAAAATTCGAAATGTAAATTTGTTACTGAACAAAATGTTGGTTCGTATATATAAGGTTGGCCAGTAAAATTTGACGAAATGTTTACAACGGCTGCATGCCAATCAAAATCTTACATGCTACTTCTTGTTCCAGATTCAAATTTTGTTGCTAAAAGGAACAAACATCCAAGAATCTGCACCAAATATGATGTCATAATGTGGCAGCCATTAGGAAAGATGTTTTCCGAATCGAGGGCAGATACGTAACAATGTGCAGTATCCTGGAAGCGGGGGTCACTCTCGCCCTTCTTCAGCTCCTCACCTGCACCGGTAACGTATTATCCGATTTCACATATCGATACACATAAATGGTTAACATATTGCTGAATATACATTTTCCTTTTACTTGGAGTATTACGGTTTAAGTTTACTGTAAGGATTATGTATAATTCGGTTTTATTATCCGAATATTTCAGAAGGAGGGTTATGTTTTTTAAGTTATGATTCAAGCTTATTTTCACCTGGCAATGACAAAATAAACAGCCGACTATAATAAAATAAAATAATATCAAACCAAGTAGGAGGATTCTGATCCAAAGTATGATATATTCATCTGTTTAATACTCCCAAGTAATGGGATGACAAAATGGCTAAATTGTGATTATTCCCGTAGTGAAAGGCTACCGCTAATCACGTGAATGCACTGTTTCATCAAAAAACATACGTGGTGTTGAGATATACATACCAAAACTTCGGAGATTATCGGCGTTTATTATGATAACTAGTGGATCGTCCCAGCTTCGCACGGGTAGCGTTGTTTTTTTAAATATCTGAGGTTTCTTTCTTCAGTCACTGCTCAAGCATTGTGAAATTCAGCGCAATGTTTTCAATTTATTAAATTAATAGCACTCCTTAAACAGTGTAGTTTGGTGATTTTGAATGCGCTTTAATGAACGGTTCAGTATTTCCGTTTAATAGCAAATTTTGGAATAAAACGCTATGAAGTATTTATAACAATCTACAAAATAAATCATTACGTGATGTAGGATGCAACTACTGGCGCCATCTAGTATGTTATATGTAAATTAGTAAAGATTTGGTTTTGGTCACGGGCGCGATGGCTTATTTTCTGTATAATTTCGGTGTTTCTCTATCGATTTCTATGATTCTTTTTTTATTGAATAGGTAATAATGTTACCTTTTTTAAATTAGAGATGAGTGAGAGGTTTACAAACGTAAGAGTAATCAAATATAATCATAATGTTCCGAACTGCTAAGCTATCAGGAATTACACGTGTTATTGTGAGTCAACCGTAAAAGATAGACATAAACTGTTGAGGATTTTTTTTTAGATAATTTTATGAAGAATATTTCCGTCATACATGATTTCTATGTAAGTTTAACCATTAAGGCTGCACACGCGACGGTAACTTAAAAAATGGAGTAACTTCTCCCGTTTTCCCAAAATTTCCCAAAATTCCCCTTTACTACTCTGCTGGAAAGTATACAAAAACCTGTCCAGGAGTATGAAGAATAATTGTACCAAGTTTCGTTAAAATTCGTCGAGTAGTTTTTGTTTCCATAAGGAACATACAAACCGACAGACAGACAGACAGACAGACAGACAGAAAGACAGACAGACAGACAGACAGACAAAAATTTTACTGAATGCATTTTTGGCATCAGTATCGATCACTAATCACCCCCTGATAGTTATTTTGAAAATATATTTCATGTACAGAATTGACCTCTCTACAGATTTATTATAAGTATAGATAATACAATTTAGATATTATGTATTATGTTATTTAGAATTATTAGTACCTCTGCCAACCCCTTCGGGGATATTCGGCGTGAACGTTTATGTTATGTTATTTGTATGAGTATTATACATACATATACTTACGGCTATAAATCCCTTGAAGGGGTAGCCAGAGCTAGGGAATTAAAAATTCCTCAGCCACTTTTGGAAGTTGCGTGGGGAATAGATGGTGGAATAAAGGTTGTTGGTGATGGGTCTCCAACCGCATCGCCCAAAAATCCCTTAAAAGCCCCAATACCGTTAGTCGCCTCTTACGTACACCCACCGGAAGAAATGGGGTAGTGCTATTCTAAGCCGACACTATGCCGACACACACACTATGAGTATTATATAATATTAAATATATCATTGAGTTATGCTTATTTTGTGGCTTACTTGTGCAACAATGTCCGTACATATATACATTAAATAAGACTACTGAATTCTATACTTTTCAAAGATTTATCAATCTACAAGTAAAACCAGTTTTGATTAAAAATACACCGTATTGGGTACATTTACATATTTGTATTTTTGTCAACAATAAAATAAATACTATCATTTATCCAGTGGAAAGTTTTCTTAAAGCTTTGCATCATATTTACGTCCTCTATTTCACAATGTGTAAAGACAAAGGTTTCCACAGTATATACCCTTTCCAGTTAAAGCATACGATACAAAAACATGACCTTTGAACGTGGTACAAAAAAACACACGCTCATCCAAAAAGTAGTAAAAAGGTTTTTTGGAATTGCACCACGTTATCAACACGTAAACAGAAAATCCCTGGAATAGCCGGAGTTACTGATGAAACTCTAAAGTTTCTAAACTTGAAAGCCAACAGGTAAGTTTCATTCACATTCCCTCACTCATAAAGTACGCACATTCAGTATGTAACATTCATCATCTTTTGCGACTCTTCTGCCATTGATATAAGCATCTCTTGATCATCTGCGTAAAAGAGCTACAAATCCACGCATTTTAAGTCCATAATTATTAATGTGCAACTCTGAAAAAACATACATTGATGAAGTCCGTGGCCAAGTGGATAGGTGACTAGCTTCTTGGTCCGGAGGTTGCGGGTTCGATCACCGCTTAGAGCACTATTTATGTGATGTGCATAAAAGATAGTTTCTAAGTCTTGGATGTCATTTGTATAAGTATTATGTAATATTGAATATATTAAATATATTTTATGATTGCTTTGTAGTGTCGGCTTAGAATAGCACTACCCCATTTCTTCCGGTGGGTGTACGTTAGAGGTGACTAACGGTATTGGGGCTATTAAGAGGTTTTTGGGTGATGCGGTTGGAGACCCATCACCAACAACCATTATTTTACAATCATTTCCCCACTCAACTTTCCAAAAGTGGCTGAGGAATTTGTAATTCCTTAGCTCTGGCTACCCCTTTTAGGGATTTATAGCCGTGAGTATATGAGGTATGCATGTATATTTTATTTATTTTAGTTTTAGTATGGATACAAAATAGTACGTGTAAGAAATGAATAGTGTCCGGGCACTTAAAAATCATTGCGGCAAAACCATTTACAATGTGAGAGACTGCACAGTCATAATATATTTATATGTGTATATATGTCCGAACTAACTGCAAATTATTGCAACTAATTGAAATATTTATCTGCACTGGAAATATCTACACATTACATTTTTTACGATTTGAAGTGTCACTTGAATCCAGACGAGTCGTATCATATACTTCAAATGTAATTCATAAATAAATTCAAGCGTAGTTGACTAACTTTAGGGTATAAAAAAAGAAGTGGTAGCATTGTAACCTTCCGAATTAGTAAAAAATTCGGAGTAAGGAAACGCAAACACTACTAAAACGTGTAAAAGAAATAAAGGATAGAAGAATTTCGCGCTGGCAGCCATTGACACGGTAGCTTAATTGGCAAGAGCGACGGGGGCGTATACCCGAGGTCGCGGGTTCGAATCCCGCCTGTGTCGAAATTTTTCTTTCCTTTATTTATTAGTAATAATCCCCACATGAGGTTTTCATGAACAAAAAAAAAATTAAATTATGTGATAGTTAGGCGTTTTCAACATTTGCATTCTATCTGAAAAGATAGACAAGTGGCCTTCCGAATTAGCCAAAAATTCGGAGGTAGGAAACGCAAACACTACTAAAACGTGTAAAAGAAATAAAGGATAGAAGGATTTCGCGCTGGCAGCCATTGACACGGTAGCTCAATTGGCAAGAGCGACGGGGGCGTAAACCCGAGGTCGCGGGTTCGAATCCCGCCTGTGTCGAAATTTTTCTTTCCTTTATTTATTCTTTATTTATTAGTAATAATCCCCACATGAGGTTTTCATGAACAAAAAGATTTAAAGCACTGTTACAGTTATAAAAAAAATGGTAACAGTCAATTCCTTAAAACAGTCCCAAGTAGGGATGTTATTGAACTCAAATCAGTTACTTACAAAATAAATCAGTAACTATTAATACTCGTAATACGTTTTGCAAGTTTTATGCAGCAGTCGACGACTCACTTTGTAACCGACAAAAAACGGGGGAGGTTTACTATTTGAGATGTTTTACATTTATATATGTTCAAAGTATGATCATGAATTCTTTTGATGGAATAATCTGACTTTGAAAATTTGATTATTTGAAGGCCTATATTTCATAGTTAAGAATAATATTCCCACTCTAAAGGTAGTTGTACAAGTAAAGATTGGGAATTTTCTTACTGAATTTGACCGCGCAGTTCTTTTTTCAAAGATTTCCGCTCTTCATTTAACTTTTTTTAAAGAAATAAGCTTATATTATATTTTATAAAAACTAATCTTATTCACTATTATAAATAAAATTCATATATATTTGCTGCGCAGTTGATAAACATGTGTGATTGAATTTTTCATTGGGTACTGAGTTGCATACAAACATATCACGGCTTTAAATCCCTAAAAGGGCTAACCAGAGCTTTATAATCAGAAAATTTTTCAGCCATATTTGGTAGTTAAGTGGGGATAAGTTTATTAAATAAATATTTTTAGTGATAGGTCTCCAACCACATCGCCCAAAAATCACTCAAATGTCTAAAAATCCTTAGTCGCCTTTTACGACACCCACGGGGAGAAATAGGGTAGTACTATTCTAACACAGCTAAATACAGTAAACCGCCGAGTAAACTAAAAAGGGCAAAAATATCGCCATGCTTGTGTTACCTCTATCACTTACCATTATCACTAGTTATCAAAGTAATGTAAGAATCGGTGCCAAACAAACAATTAACAAAGTAAACTATACTCGTAATAACTGAATAACCTTAATTAGAATGCAACGAAAAATCTCCGACATTCCGAAAAGCCCGTAACGTTTATTGTCTGGCGCCAACTCATAATAACAAAGGTATACTCTACTACATTAATAACTTAGTTAGGTATAAAGGTAACACAGAAAGGTTTTTTTTTTCTTTACAGTTTATGCGTCGACCTTTTTTCGAGTCAGATTGTTACAAACATTAATACGGTTTCCTAATTAAAAGGTTTATTTTAATCCAATCGCAATTTTTTAGCAAATCCTAATCATAATAGAATGTAACAACATTATTTCTATCAAAGAAACTATTGACTCCACTACACATACTTATATTATGTATCATAGCATGGCTCGATCTACGAAGTGTAAAGTGCAAGTATACAGATGTCTAAGAAAATGTGTAGCAGACATCGAAGGTTGCATTGACATCGCTGACGGTGGCGGAAGCAGCTGTGTTGGTCGCGTGCTGTTTGCCAATTTATCACTAAGCTGATTATTTATAGGCGTGTTGTGCGCCCGCCGCCGCCGCCGTCGTGACGTGCTTTATACTCTTGTTTGCTCTCCTCCCACTGTCTTACACTCCCTTTATTTACACACCTCCGCTATTTTCACGCCATAAAAGTTTAGCTCGAACTCTGTAGACACTTTTAAACAAACATTTATTTTTTGTTGCTGTTGATATGGTACGGAAAGGATGACATATTTGATTAAAATAGAGTAAACCCTATGCAGAGAATTTGTATCATAATAGGCTTAAGTTTCATGAACAATATTAAATAAATACTTTAAGACATATTACAGAGATCATGTTTGCCTCAATCAAAGTGCAATAATTACTTGTGGTATGAAATACTAACTCTCAGGGATAGATTAAATAATATGATTTACTATTTTAAATGATATCTACCCAATACTTATAAACAACCATGCCATCTACCGAATCCAATAACTACTCTGCCAATCATATAGGCGTAGCCAATTATTCGTATACGGATAATATTCATTTCAACGGATGTCAGTACACTGAAAGACCTACACACTCCGTATTACCACTCCTAAAGTAACCACAAGTTATGGAAAACCACCAAAGAAAAGAATGTCTAAAAGAAACTGAAAATGCAATATAAACCCATATAAAGTTGGTAAAATGAATAAAAGACGGGCAGGCAAGCTCCACAAATTGTGGCTAGATTTCGGTGCGCAGGTGGCGAGCGCGGCGTACAAGCGGCCTTAAGCCGTTGCAGACCAGGACTAAATCCTCGTGCGACTTTCATTTAACTTGCGTCACTAAATATCGTCTTTGCTACAATTACTGTTATGAAATGTACTTCATTTACATCTGCTGTGTTATAGCGGCTTTAAATTGCATTGTTCTATATTTGAATGTGGTCGTTGTGCGGGATGTGATAGTTGGTATGTGATTAAAATACTGTTACTTGAGTCTATGTTTTATTTTTTTCGATAATTTAGAAAGAACCTGATAAATTGTTTGATTATGAATATTTTTCTGTACGAATTAAATCGTGTTTTGTTTAATAACTTTGTTTTAAAAGTGCTAATCAGGTGTATTCTACGAGCTCCTAAAAACCTTAATATTTACAAAACACCGTTTAATTATCATATTTTTTTTAATAATTTATTTTAAATACATATTTAATTATAATCCTTTCGGTATGATTTCGTGTTCACAATTTTTTGCTATTTCTCAAAATTGATTGAGTAACACCAAAAAACTTCTTAGTATAACCAAAATCGATTACATCCATATCCTAATGCATTTTTATCCAATTATGTAATGTATATTAAAAATTGGTAAAGCATTTAAATACTTTCGTTCTTAGAAAAATACCAAATCGTAATTTGATATCGATAGAAACTAATAAATCGACCATTTTATCTTATGAATATTTTTAAGGTTTTAGTATATATTCAGGTTATGTATATAATTTTCAATGTCGTAACGAGAATAGGTACATTTATAAATAAAGTACTTGTACAATTAACATACAAATTACATAGTGATATGACCATAGACTGGATGCGACAGTAGGACGGACTACTAATAAATATACAAACAATTAATTAAAGTTATTGTATCGAACAATCCAACATGAGGAGAGAGAGAGGAGAGTCTCCATCCACGCGAAAATTAAGGTTATGGAGTAACTAATAATAAAGTAACTAATAAAATAAAGGAGTTAAGCTTTACATAAATAAATATACTGATGTGATTACTGCTCCCATCGGGGTAAGAAAAGACTAAAAGGCACTAATCAATATTCAAAAAACTAATGTATCAAAGAAATTCCAAATATTATAAAAATCACATTTACCTATATAAATTTTACTAAACTGTGTTGTATATTTCTTTAAAAAAATTACATTAAATAACTATTTAACAAATTCTATATATTAATTTAAGTATATCTAGTACAAATAGATATTTTTTATTAACCTAGAAAGAATGGGTGAAACTTGGCTCTAATGACAAAATTGCTTATAACTGATGCTAGTCCGTTTCTGCAGATTAGGAAAAATGCTTATGTTTTCATGTATGACTTCTTTAATTTAAAATATTACATACATATACTACTAGACTACCCATTATACGGCTATTAATCCGTAAAGGGGGTAGCGCTAAGGAATTAGAAATTTCTCAGCCACTTTTGGAAGTTAAGATGAATCTCCAACAGCATCGCCCAAAAATCCCTTTACAAGCTCTTAAATACTCTTTGTCGCCTCTTACGTACACCCACGGGAAGAAATGCGGTAGTGCTGTAATACAATATTAACTAATTGAAACGTTTATATTCGGTAAGTCTGCTCACAGTGGTTTTTTTAATTATGTTACTACAAATAATAAACATCAACTTTTATTATTTTTCGATAATTGATAATTGGAATTCCAAAAAGGTGAGGTAACGATTAAATTATACGCATCATCGGAGCCA
Source organism: Bedellia somnulentella (assembly GCA_963576735.1). NCBI lineage: Eukaryota > Metazoa > Arthropoda > Insecta > Lepidoptera > Bedelliidae > Bedellia > Bedellia somnulentella. The sequence goes on from OY755171.1 coordinate 11,424,728, forward strand.
TTGTTAGGTTTTCAGCTCGATGCAACGATGCATTCGACGCGAAGAACAGCCAATGCACCGTGAAATTGCCTATTTTCCACGTGAACTTATTTATTTCATACAGCGATGTCATTTCCATTTGTTTCATTACGAGCCACTGCGTCACAAAATCTGCTATTCTTATTGCCTGTCATACACGAGGAGTGCGCTGTGCACCAGTTGTTGTAGAATATTCAAACTAGGCGAATGAAAAGTTTAAGTCCTATAATACGTCTTTCAACTTCGCCTGTGCAAGTTTTGTACATTCGAGTTTAAAATGTCGAAATTTAGCAACGTGTCTCCGTATGTGAGGCGTTCCTGGCAATTAGTGTCTAATACAATTTCAGCCGTATGACGTCGATGTTAGGAAACAGTTCACGCTCCCTAGGAACACTGGGATATGTCATTTGGCCCATAATAAATGAAGACTGATTCATTTCCGATGCACGGCTGAAACTCTTTGTGCAATTCGCTCTGAATTGCTCGCGTTGCTAACATTTGATTGCAACGTCTATACCTTTGTCTCAAATAGAGTATTATAATTAAAGCTTGTTATGATATAATTTTATTGATAAAGTAGATTTTCTTGAAAGTAAATTTAAAACACGATATGTAAAATTGTTAACAATGATTTATTTGTAGTTTGTCAAGTGAAACCCATATGGTGTGGTTAAACCACTGGGTGTATCAATATGCGGATGGCGCGCGGGAGGCGGCGGCGGCGGCGGGTGGCTAGTTGAATTTGGATGCAAATTGATTTATGCGTTTTGAGTAGCAGCACGCTACGATGGCGCTTCTATAAACAACAGAGTGTCTATTAACTACGAGCAAAATATAAAATATTGTAAATGATTGAAATTTATTTGAAAAATACTGTTTATAATAAAAAAAAGATAGTTTTTTACGGTATGTACGGTAACAAAACATATAGTGCGTAAACCTTAATTTAAACTCAACTCAAACATTTACACCGTATATCCCGGAGGGGGTTAGCAGAGGTACTAATACTTATGATCATCACGTTACTATGTTCTAAGCAGGCCTGTAAAGAAGTTTCGTTTTACTTAAACGATGGTGTAAACAAGTTCGCTTGTCATATAACGAGAACTTTTAATTCATATATCGGATGCAAGGTGCTCTGCAGCTCAGGTGTTATTTCGGTCGGTAAAGTTGCATTAAATGGAGGTTGCGACGCGTTATAAAGTCTTTAGTATCCGAGTTCCGATAGAGTCTTACTCCTGAACCGCCTGCCGCCACTGCCGCCGCCGACCTAACCAAAAACTTTACTTTCACTATAAACTGACTATTGTTATTTCACATTTCATTGACTTTTAGGGAAACCAACTACCAAATTATTATGAACCAAACAAAATTAATTAACAGACTCTTCGATTGAATACAGGCTGTTCTGAACTGAATTAAAGTTTGGATAAAGTTATTGCGTTTTGTATTAGCGCACTATTTTTGGATTATCATACATTTGCTAAAAACTTGGCTAATAGGAAATAGGTTAAATGACGTATTTTTATTTATTCACCTACCTGGACTCATGGTTATGATTCTACTGAAGGATAGCCAGAGTTACGTATATATGTCGTGGCCATATCGTAAATTTGAACACATCATGAAATGATCGATCATTTCATGAAATGGTCGTATTTCATGAAATGTTCAATTGTTTATTGGCCACATCGTGATGTGGTTTGGGCAGATCAATGATAAGAAATCGTTTCTCGATATGGCCAACTAAACGCGCGGCCTCTTCATGAAATGGTTAAGATTATTTGGTCATATCGTAGAGTAGTTACATTAATTACCAGTAGAGGCGCTGAAAACGCTTTGTTTATGTGTGAAGATGGCGGTCGCTGTCAAAAGTGTTATTTCTCGCATTAAAAAAGTTGATAATTCGCTAATAAGCGAGGAAGAAAGTGACAACAAAAGAGTTTTCGACGAAAAGGTTCTCGAATACTTTGCAAATTACGAAAAAACTGAGCAATATGTTAATAAACCGTAGAGTTTGGATTGCATTTCACAGGTTACTCTATTTCTACGATCTGGCCAAGCGTGGATGACAAAATCGTGAAACGTTGAAGATTTTATGATCTGGTCAAATGAAGTTGGCCACATCATGAAATGTGACCATTTCATGAAATGATCGATCATTTCACGATGTGTTCAAATCTACGATATGGCCACGACATATACATACGTAAATTAAATTAAATTTTAGTTTAATTGAGGTTGAGTAAATAACATTTTTATTTTAACTATGAGTATTTTTTTTAATATAGTCAATAATTTCAGCTAATTTAAAATCATGATTAAGGGATTTTTTGAGTAAACGACCGGTAGTGATGGGTCTCCAACCACGGAGGCCATTAACCCCAAATCCTGTAATTACCTCTTACGATTACCTTAATAAATAGGGAAGTGATATTCCAGGCAGATACTGCACAGCTGTTCCTTATTTTATTTTAGCTGCTATTTTTAAAAATAACTAAGTGATTTAAATTAACTTCTGTTATTATTTTTTTATAAACTTTCTATGTACAGCAAGTTTAAGAAAATCAATATTTATAGTAGTAATAAACAAAGAGCTATATAGCAATGGTCACCTTTTGACTTAATCGGAACCACTATCAATATTCATCATATACAGTGAAACGTAGTTATTCACTTTACAATATTTTTATAGTGGTCGGTTTATTTGTAAAATCTTTTAGGTATAAATATTTTTATAGGTATAAACCATTCTTTCATTGCATACAAAGAAAGTTTTAAGTAGGCAGTATTGCGTAAATACGTTTTCAGATATACCTACTACGAATGTATTCTACACTTTCAGGCGGAAATAGTTTAGGAACATCGAACAAACTATATTTTTAGAATAATGTTAAGCTGAATGGGTGCGAAAGTTTTATATTAGTATCGGCACCTGGTTACGGCATTTACGCCTGCGGAGACTTAAAAATATAATATGAAATTTTATTCTTATTCATAGTAAGTTTTTGCAAACTCAGAAAATAATTTTGGTCAATTATCATACTACCAGTCTACTCTACGTGCCAGTAAAACTCACGGTCATAAATCCCAAAAGGAGGTAGCCTGAGCTTCAGAGCTAGAAACACCTCAGCCACATTTGGAAGTTAATAGAGGACGAAATAGTAGAAATAGACTATCGTTGGTGATGCGTATACGACTGCATCGCCTAAAATGCACTTAAAAAGCCCCATACCTTATAGTCGCATCTTACGACACCCGTAGGTAGAAAGGGGTAGTGACTTTATAAGCCAGCACTACACGGCAACTAAAACTAAAAAATGTATATTAAAAGGATTGAATAGCAAAATAAAATGATACAGCAGCACTAGATGCAGACAAACTTATTCAAGTAGCATTAAAAGATTAAAAGCGGACGAGACGGCTATCGGTCGCTTCGGCAGTGCCTCCGATTGGCTGCAGTCGCCGATATGCTCGCTACTTCACTCGGGCTAGTACATTAGAGTATTTGTGATGCAACGTGTGCCGCCGTCGCATCTCTATATACACATTTTAACTTGCCGAATACACAAATTTGAATTAATAACATAAATTAGACGCAATTTAGATTTTTTGTTTTTCTGCGTAGTGTCTACTTAGAAAAGCACAATCCCATTTCCGCCTGTAGGTGATCGATGATCAATCTTTTCCCAGTCAACGTCCAAAAGTGGCTCAGGAGTTATTATTCCGAAGCTCATAGCCGTAATTATATGTATGTATTTAAGCCAGAAGATTTCCAGTGCTGAAACCTTGTCTCCCCTATAGATCTCAACAACGAATGACCCTGTTATGATGAGGGTAGCCTCATCTACCCATCTATGATTTGTTTATGCATATTAATATCTATAGTATAATACTTCAAATAAACAATCTTATCGTATTCCCAGCAAATGAACCTATAATTGACCTACAGATAATTATTATACAATTAAAGCGTAATAAAATACGAATTAATTGCTCCGAAATACCATGAGTATAATAATCTCATAATCTTAATTAAGAGAACTTCAAAAAGCTCAAATTAGAAATTTTAATCTCCTCAAATCCGACTCTGTCGTAATCCGGAAAAGGCAGAGTTGAATATTTGTGGTCTGAACATTTTGCCGATGTCAACTTATTTTTGCTTTTTAAAAATGAATTTTAATTAAATTTTATTTGAATTAATTATGAACTTATTATATTATCTTAAATTTATTAGTGACATAACTTTAGGCTACACGTGTCTTGTAAATATTCAATACCAAAATATTTTATTATATAATAAATATTTTTTTGACTTTATCGAAATAATTCAATAATAAAATTGTACGCCAATAATCTCCAAACTGAAGGTAGCAGTGGTACTAATACTTCTAATGATAGTTTTGTTACCTATTTTATAGGCTATAGTATATATATATATATATATATTTATATATTTATATGTATGTATTAAGAGCAACCACGTTTTGTGCGGAAACTGCATAAGAGTTAGAGCAAGAGAGAGCAAGCTTGCTGTTTTGTACGAATACACTAACACTAAAATAAGTAGAACTCAGCCATGGTGATTACTTTATCATGATTGTCCTCACTAACAAAAACCTGCAAAATAAGTAACCAAATGTTTGTTTTAAAAATTATAACGTTTAAAATATCAGACCTAAAGATATTTGTTTCGAACCACTTCCTGAACAATGCTTGGTGTGAAAAGAAAATATTTTTCTTCGAAAGGAACGCTTTTTCGCTTCATTGCCTCAGTTATTTCATTTCATTGATTCTCTAAAGGAAAGAAGAATGAAATACTGAAATACAATTATAAAGTATTCAGCGGAATCAACTAGGATTTTTTAACTTTGGCTAGTTGTTTGAATAATATTTGCTTTGTTATGTCTGTTTGTAAGACGCAGACCCACAATAAAACTATATGTATTGGATAGTGTTGGTTGGTTCAGAAAAAGGTCGTGTTGGTTGTTCTGAGACAAATACCACGATTGAGACACAAAGCCCAATATTTTGCTCGACTCAAAATGTGCACAGTTGACAGAAATACTAATTCTTTTGAACATCAATGACATTCTTGTCACCTGGTGTTTAGGGCATCCACGTTTTGCTTAGTTCATCCACAAAATATAGAGTAGGCCTATCTCGTTACTGTCGCATCATAAAGTACAACTCAGTCATGTGGGTCTTCTTACAATGGTTTCCCTCACCGTTAACAACTGTCTAATTATGACTTCAGAAAAGTCACATTGGTGATGGTTCTACACAGGATTTGAACTCGAGTCTCCTGCATGGGAAGAAGTGATATTCCCACTGAGCTAAAAATGTTGTTAACTTCTGCGATATTAAATAAAACCTAAGTTGACACAATTGCGTTATACTTTGCTAGTAAATATAAGGATAATGTATATTTTAAACTTAGATTAGTAGAAATTTTGATATGTTTTGACAAAAAAAGTAAAAAGATTGTTCTGAAATTTCGGTTTAAGAATGAAGTAAAATTTTCCTCAAAAATATAACAATACCTCATTAGGGTTGTACGATTTAATAATGTAATAAAAGAGCCAGGGACTTAATTAGTGTGCCCGCTTTGATTGCAGCCGTGAGCGGCGTCAGCTGGGAGGAATGGTGGACTTATGACGGAATCTCAGGTGAGTCCACTACTGGATATTATAGCTAGCAATAAGAATGCATTATAATTTTCTTCTTCTAAAGCTTTTGACCACGGATTTTGTGTCACTAAATTGTCCAAATTATATTCTAGTTAAATAATTTGTCCCCATTCAAATAAACTATACGCGCAATTAAAATAACAATAAATCGTAGTAAATGTCTCTCTTTCTCTTTCTTTCTTTATGATTTAAATTGTCATAATTATATTGTAATGAAATAATTAGTCTGAATTAACAGTAATAAAAGCTCGTCAGCATTAAAAATTTGGCTTTTATTTTTATAAGGGCTTTACTTTAATAAAAAGCTCTGTACTTATAAAACAATAAAATTTATTCACTTAAAAGAGGCACAAACTGTAGCTGACTCGAAATGAAACGGTGCGCGTAACCCGTATCAATTCTTTGTCGAGCCGATAACATTTTGCCCGTTTACGTGACACACAATTTATATGGACGATTTGTCTCGTATTCATATCGCGTTACTTCCAACGTTGTGACTGTATTATCACGTCCTTTACGCATATTTCCACTGTCTTTCCATTTTAGACAATCTAAAAAACAATCTGATTATCAAGAGCTTTTCTTTTTTTTTTTCAAACTTTATATATTCGGTTCTTATTGAAATTTAAGTTAAAGTTGGCTTTAGTGCAGGCCATAAAACACGCATGACCACGAACGGCAGCAAGCCGCGCAATTTCCAACGTGATAAATAATGTTTTGGGAATACGATCCAAATCGTTTTGGCTACTTTTCCGCATCTACGTTGTACATTAACATTGGAAAATATTTCAATTACTTTAAACTATCTTTGAAGGACTATCAGCCGATATAATAATTGACAGGAGAACCAATAAAAGTTATGTGTGACAATTAAAACATTACCAAATATTTATTTCCTAATTTATGAAAACGAATAATTTCATGTAATCATTTCAGTTTTGGAATGCCAAGGCCAAAGGATATGTTGTTTTATAAATAAATGATATGGTTATACATTTGAAATGCAGGTTGTCCTCGTATTCATTTATTCATTAAAACGTTGAGAGTAAAAGAGCTATTAAGTTTTTTTATACCGTAAGATAAAGCTTTATTAATTTAATATGTGTTGGGTCTATCTGTTTCATAATGACAACCAATGTTGGTAATTACATTTGTTACATTTTTACAAAATGTTATAAATATATTTTACTTTTGTTGATTAAAATATAACCTGAAACTGATTAGCATATTTTCTACAAAGGGCCCGCATTCTGGGGTCTCATCAACCCGGAATGGTCTCTGTGCAACAAGGGTCGTCGCCAGTCGCCGGTTAATTTGGAACCAGAGAAACTGCTGTTTGACCCCAACCTGCGATTTTTACACATCGACAAACATAGGGTAAGTAAACTCATATCAATTTCAATAGAAAGTTGTGTAACTTAATGAAGACATGCAATTTATCTTTGTTATACTAATAAATTAAAAATAAATAAAAAAACGGTGGAAGTAAATTTAGTAATGCGGATAACAATATCAATAATCAGTAATTATATCCTTACAATGTATATTTCATTTTACTATTCTCATGGTTACTTTTTTATTTATCTTAATCGTGTTCTAGTAAAACTATAACTATTTATTATTAATCACAATATACTTCAGACTTAACAAAACACATGAAACAATATTTTCTCCAATAAACACTGGCAAAGGTGGCTTACTCATCTGTAATTGTGTTAACATCAAAACAGTTTTGCCTTAAGTCATATTTGTATGTAAGAATGAAGTTTCCGTCTGGCATCCAAAGACGCCGGTGTTTTACCATTTCTGACACGTGCTGGTTTTATAGTCGTCTGTCTGAAAGCTGCCTAGACCTGCTCAGAGCGTCTGCCACACTACACCGCACTCACATCTGCAATGTTTGCTTTCTTCCATTATTTATCAGAGTAATTTTTAAATGAATATTGTATAACTTTAAATAGAGTAAGTTTACGAAGTAGATTCTCTTTAGAAATTATTTTATGGTATGAAATCTACCTGATTTTGTTTTTTATTATTTGTCAAAATGCCAACGTTTTTTTATACGACTTTTGATAAAGCAAATGAGAATGTGAAAATATGTTTTATGTTACAGGGTATTTGAACTGTACCATAACTAATTTTATTATTCAGGTGGCTCATATATAATTCAAAATTAACACTTTAACCGTCACAAAACTTTCAAAGTAAAGTTAAAAGAGACGTCTTTCTTATATTTTTGTTCGACACAATAATAGTTGAATGTACAAAAATCAATAAAAGAAGAAAGGTTTGATCATAGTAGTTCAGTCAAGCGACCAAAAAGATTTATTGTATAATGATTACGTATTAGAAAAGTCCGTAGACGCGGCTGTTTATCTGTTTTAATGTCTATGTTTTGGTATTTTAAACATAGCAAACAGAATTATTACCCTATGAAGTAACTGAAAAAAATAACAGTAAATAATAATATGCCTATATTTGCAAAGTTAGATATTACAGCCGAGGTGAATTCTCCTAAGAGCTCTAAGCTGAGCGCTGCAATGACGTATTGCTTGCGTGTGTCATACGTCAGCAATAAGGGTTTGATAAAAGCTCTTGTATATCTAAAAAACTCGTATTAAAATATATAAAGACTGTCTCAAAATTGAAACTTTATTTGAAAGGTATTTATGATTAACCCTAAGAATTTATGTAATAACTTAATTAAATTAATAAAAAAAACTTATACTTATTTATATATTAACAAATAACTCTGACTATATTTATGTAGATTTTAACTCCGAGTCAAATGCAAGAGTTTTAAAAAAAATTGAGTATGTCATACGTAATTTTTCAACTGTAATATTAATATAACCTTTTCGTCCAACAAATATTGCTCATGCAAAATTGAGAATTACCAATTCTCAAAATATTTATTATGTACAATGGAAGAAACCTATAAAATCGTCCACATTTTTAAAAACGCTTCTAAACATCTTTTTCTGATAATAATACACAATAATCTAAAAAGTAAGTTTTACAAATACATTTAAAAGGGCATATGCTATTTGCAAGAATCTTAGTCAATACATTACAATATATTATATGTGGTAGGTAACTTGTGTGAGGTACATGATTATGCCAATCATTATTAATTATGACACTTCACGGAAGGGATAGGGCAAAGCTAAGACTTCGTAGTAATACATTAAATATTTGGCTAAGAGAGAGATTAGATACCATTTCATTTGTACTCAACAAAAAAACACTATTAAAAATTGTAAAAGGATTACCAGATTCACAGTCAGTAAAATAGTTTTGTTCATACATCCACACCACAAAAGTGTTAATAAGATCAGCTCCCGTAGCACGAGGCACGAGAATATGTGACATATTTTTTATGAATACTTTTAAGACTTTTGGCGATTGTTTGGTGATATACCTGCAAACTTTTCAGCAGACAGATTTCTACTTAACAATGACCCTTTATTTAAAAATATTTTTCTTACTCATTTTTAACAAGTGGATAAGAAATTAATTCAATTATCAAGCTCTGGCAACTTTTCTTAGGAACTGATACCCATGTGTATAGGTAGCTAAGTAAGAAAAAATTGATTCAATAATATCATTTAACCCACAGATAAATGGCCTGATCAGCAACACAGGGCATTCCGTGATCTTCACAGTAGAGAACGAGACCCGGCACCACATCAACATCACCGGGGGTCCCCTCTCCTACAAATATCAATTTCACGAGATTCACATACACTATGGTTTGCACGACCAATTTGGATCGGAGCACGCCATCAATGGATATTCGTTTCCTGCTGAGGTGAGCTTACCATACTTTTGATGGAAATGATGCAGCATTTACAGTTGAACTAGTTGACTTATTGTTGTTGTAAACAAAGTTGTATTCAAACATTAATGGCAAGGGTATTGACTAATGCACTTTATCTACCAATTTTCGTAATTTATGGTCCTAAGTATATTTATGTATCTATGTAAATCTCTTAATGAGGCTTATTAATTTAATTTTTTTAAGGGCAAGCTGATATTTCATGCAAATTACAGCCCATGAATACATATATATATATGCACTAGTTTTGTGTGTATCACTAGCCATAAGCTTTTTGTTTCGTTTCAGATTTTGAATCTCACACCCTGTTTTGCATTTGAAAATCGTAGTGTTATCACTGCTCCTACTATTTGAAATCGAATATTCTCAAAATTTATGTGTTTGTTTACTTAACACGAAAAGTGAAAACAAATCCCCTGTCGCGTATTACTATGAAGAGGTAAAAACGAAGTAACAGATGTTTTTACACGCACAGTGAGTTCTTCCGCTTTTGCGTCGCTGAAATCCCAAATGTAATCTCGACCGACTGTGAGCTCAACTCAAGCGTGGCTGTTGTTTATTTATGTGACAAATTTTCTCATGTGCTCACCGAAGTTTTTTCTTATCTTATGAGAACATGTTCTTGTTTGTCACATCAACCAGATCTTGAAATATCTAACTGTATCAACAGAAATATTTAGAAAATTTATGAAATGCAAATGCGCCATTGAGTTGTTTGCCTACCATAAAACTTGCTTCTGATTTTTTCAACTACCCCATCAAACATTTATCTATTTTTATTTCTGTTGGTAAATATAACAATAAAATTTTAAAAGGGTTGTTGTATTGAACTTCCCTTAAAGGGACACCCTTTGATAACAATGCCGTGCTCTTGAATAAACAAATCAAATTAAACTAAATTGGTACTCCTGATCTGATTGATAAATGTCATGTTAAAGAAAACACGGCTGTAATTAATTTACATTCCCCTTTTGTTTCAGATTCAAATATTTGGTTTCAATTCACAGCTTTATTCAAATTTCTCTGAAGCTCTACACAAAGCCCAGGGAATTGTTTCGATATCACTCCTATTACAGGTAAATTGTATTATATACAGATTATTTATTTTACTTTTACTGATAGCAAACATTTTGCTGTAGATATATTTCATAGCCTCTTTTAAACCGGAGTCAGAAAAAAGCTATATTGGAATCTATTGTAACAGCAAATTACTACCATTATAACGCTATTTCCTGCATAAAGAGTGGAGTGCCCGCGAAAGCCATAATACAGATCGAGCTTTTTGGCCGCACCTATTCATAGAGCCCCCGCCCAAACACTACTCAGTTAATTAAGGAAATTGGAATTTTCTGTGCACTATTGGATTAGCTGCCGAAGCTATTAGTTCAAATTAGAAGCAATGTGAAACGGAGGTGAAAAATATACTGCCAGTCATTCAAACCAATAAAAACGCTGTCTTCCAAGCGATGGAACATATTTCTACATAATATACTCCATAATACTCACTTCATTTTCAATTATGCGATACAAGTATGAAAATGATTTATGGTAAAGTAACAGGCAAGCAATTTCGATAACGCTTTGACATAATACAAACATTTAAAGTTTACCCTATAATTTTATGAGTTCCGTTAATGAAGCCTGCACCAATCCACTACGTTAGCTTGTTGTCACAAAAGGGAGACTTGTTTACCGAATTATGCAACATTGTTAATATTTCGCCGTACATGTTTCGGAAACTTGGGAGAAAACAAGCAGATTCCAAGAGTAATAACTTTGCTTTTACACACTGCACTATGCATTATAAAGAAGCTCATGTGCATTTGTTTGTTTCAGCTCGGCGATTTATCAAATCCCGAGCTAAGGGTGTTGACTGAGGAATTAGAAAATATCAAGTACGGTGGTACGTGTTAATTGGATTACTTATATTATGTTCTTTGTAGTGCTAAAACTAGTTAAGCTGTTCTGTTATTTAATTAAACATGATGAAATTGTGCTTTTTTCACTTTTTTTTAAATATATGTATATATAAAGAAGGTCATTATTTCTGAATGAAAATAAGTAAGTAAAATAAGACGTTTTTAGAAGTTAATATTGAATACTATAATTAGATTAAAAGTGACAATGAAACTTATGTAGTTCTAGGATATAAATTAACTAAATTACATGACGATATGTTTTATTTCTACTTGTTATAATAGCTATTTAATTTTGTTCGCGCAATAAATCCAAAAAAGGGCTATCCATCGATTAATAATATAAAGCATTTAAAAAAAACTCTTTTCCATTTACATACAAAATATAATGTTCCAACATATAGAATAGTGTGATGTTCTCTGTTTGCCGGTTAATAGGTTTCTTATTGGTGGTTTATATTTGTTTCACTGTCATTCTGGTAACATACTATGTTGATACCAAATTTAATAATCAAGTAGGATAATACTAATAAAAAGTTTAATAAAAATATTTAGTTATAAGGCTATATAAATTTGACATTCTTAAGTAAGGCACATTTCTATTTTACCAATATAGGTGCTGAGATGCCGGTAAACAAATTATCAGTGCGAGGTTTATTACCGGACACCGAATACTACATGACGTACGACGGGTCAACGACCGCTCCTGCTTGCCACGAGACAGTCACCTGGGTCATCATCAACAAACCAATTTACATCACTAAGCAACAGGTATCTTAGTCACTGCTCTAATATAGTTAACATAATGACAGCTTGATTCTATAATTGCAATTCTTTTATTCGCTGACTACTGATTTATTATGTGGAAAACTTTTATAGTATGTTTAGCATATGATGGTTTTGAAAATAATTTTATTGGTTTGCACTAAGAGCTAAAACAACAAAACTTTTTATATTTATGAAACAAAAAAAACGATTTAAATTAGTTAGTTTCCAACTTCATACAATAGATATAACATCACCCACCAAAAAGACGCAAAAACACTTCTAAAGTCGGTATAACTAGCTCATTAGACAGTTCATAAACAGTAGTTAAATTACTTCAAGTTGCAGTAAAGCAACCTTCAAACAAAAGACGATAGTGAGGCGTGTATCGCGTAGACAAAGTCGTAGACAAAATGTGTGTCTTAGTATTGTTGTGAGGTATCCTGTGGTATTGTCCCGCCGACTTCCTCTGCCACCTCGGCCGCCGCCGCTCGCCTCCTGCCAGCCAGCGGGCCACGTAATAACATTTTCATTTGTGTTCACGCTACAATAAACAACTCACGTCCCTCGCCTTAGACAAAGGCTCCGTCGTGAATTATGTACGTGTTAAAAGTAAACTAAAAGTGCCGCGTTGTGTGGCTGTTATTATAAATCATTGTTTATGTTTTCCGTTTGTGTTTGTGGGGAAATTAAGTGCTTGCTAGAATTCTTATACATTTAAGGAACGATGCGACGGACGTCGTTAGCTTGTCGTCGCTGCTGAAAGCTCAATTTACCTACTTTCGTATGTAGAGCTTTACGCAAAGGAATTTCTTCTACACCCACTTGTATTTGTATTACACAAACAAGTTCCCAAACATATAGGAATTACCACAAACGATGATTCAGCAGCAGCGGGCTTACGGCCATAAACCATTCTCAATATACTCGTAGCTAAACGAAATTGGTTCACGGTCGATCAAAGTTATAAGAGAAGTTATAACGTGGAGTCTATAATCAGAATCAAATTGTTTAATACAGCGTAAACAGCGATTTGGTGGAGATAGCGGTCGGTTGCGTGCAACAAACCCGTTAATCCGGCCGCCCGCCCGCCCCGATACCCGCCGTAAAGGATTCACAGTTGCATAACCACTCATAAAGTTCTAATACAATTTCCAACGATACTGTGCAACTTGGAAGTACAAATGTCAGTCCAATTTTCCACTTCATTTACACATAGAAAGGAGTTTTACTCGTTTACATACACAATGGTAAATTTTGAGAAGCTTCCGAACAAGTATATTTTCTTTATTGGCCGTAATATGCGAGCTGTATGCCGGGAAGGTCGTGAGAGATAGAAATTTCAATTCGTGGAATGTGTAATTTTGTACCTTCATATGATATCGTGCCGATTGAAAATAACGCGTGACTACTAAATTGAAAACGTGATAACTGCGGCTAATTGTGTGATAATTTGTTTTATGTAGTATTACGAGTATGTTTGCAGGATTAATTTATCCTTTGTTTACATTTAGGGAAATTATAATTAGGATAAAGTTTTATTTTTATATTTTTAACATGGATTTATAGATTTGAGGATTGTGCAAAATAGTGATAGATAGAGTTTACTATGAGTAAGTTAGGACATATAGATGTGCCACAAAATATAGATCCTATGATATATTAGAAGAGTAAAGTCAAACCACATAAAGAAATTATCGTAAAATTTTAAAATTGTTTTATGTATTTTTATAGTTGCATGGTTTAAGACGTCTGATGCAAGGAGATGCGCGACACCCAAAGGCTCCTCTTGGAAACAACTTCAGGCCTCCTCAACCTCTGCACCATCGGGCAGTTCGCACCAATATTGACTTTAATCTTAGCAAGGTAAGTACACTGACGCACATAGTTACATACACTAACGATGACGTAGTGTATCGACTCTACACTTTTTTTTATGTAGATATCTTAATTATTTTTTTAGATTACAATCTCCTTTTAACCCAAAAAGCGTTTCATTTTGACATGATTTGAATCATTTATTACTATGTCATTTTTAAAGTAATTATAGTGTATTTAAAAAAAATACTTATAATAGCTTATTTGTTTTTCAGTTTCCTGGAAAAACGTGCCCAAGCATGCATAGAGATATGCATTACCAAGGTATATTTAACTTAAATAATACTTTAATTACGACACGATATTAGGTACCTAACCTTCTTTCCCAAGAAGTCCAATTCCGTAATGATATATAAAAAAAAAATTCCTTTACTTCAAACTATACTAAAATTTATAATCGGTGAACAATTTTATAATACGTCTAATATTTTCCAATATTACTACTTTAAAAAATCTCATCTAAATCAGAGAGATTCTAATTAAAATTATTTCTTTTGCAGCCAAAATTTGGACTCAATATTGAATACGACCTTCATTTACAAAGAAGATAAATTTATGCATTTAGATAACAGATAATGTTGCTTATATTTTCTACATCCCTTGTATAATAATCTAACCCTTTTGTGATCAGAGACTTATACGCTGTAACTTTTGTATCGCTTGCATTGTACATAGAATCATGTAATATATTGTTTGTTATCAACTACAAGAACACTTTCGGATATATTAAAACATTCATATCGTTTTACACTTCGTGGCTCTTGCGAATAATGGATCTGGTATCCTGTAGGAATATTATAACTAATTTATAAGACTAAGAGTTGAATAAGTTAGAAAAACCTTAAGCATATCACTAGGATTGGAAACAAACTTGTTCAAAACATAATTATTATTTATAATTAATACCTTGTTGCCATAATGTTTATTAAACTGATATGGTTTTGTTTTATTCTCTAGCATAAATCTCTCATAATGCGAGAGCAGATTACATTTGCGTATAGGTACATTAATTTAAATTGAATGTTGTAATTTAAATTTTGTATTAATTTCATAGTGTGTATCAATAATGTAGCAACGGGTAGGCTAGGTAAGTTCGATCATCGAATGAAGATTAATTTTATGCTGATAATTTTACAGCTATAGCAAACTATTATCGAATTGTTATATATATTCATGCATTAGTAATAAAGATGATCGTGTTATAAATGGTCGAGATTGTCCTAGCTTTTTTTGTATCCTTCTTTGGTAATCAAATACTAATATTCTTATTGTAAAATACTTATTAGTACAATTGCTCCGCAGAATATGAAAGGTATTGTCTACAAATATTTATCACGTGTCTTCCTTTAATTTTCTTATAAAACAATCAATTATCAAAATATGAAGTTATATGAGTAATTATTTACTAGATTTAGATAAATAATGTTGACAAGTAGTATATAGTATTTTATTTATATCATAATCTGAAGAACTTATATGAACATTTAAAATGTAGAACGCGAATTAGTATTGGCAGTGTATGCCCAAACGACATGTTATTAGTTGGAAACAGCTTATTGTATTTGCAGGAAATATATATCAAATAAATTAATTTGATGAAGCATTTGTTTTCATTTTTTTTGTACCCTTATATGTTTTTGAACTGCTTTTTCTTTAGTTTTACGATTTTTGTGTGTTGTATTTCATTTGTGCCACATTTATGGCGAATAAATTTCATTATTTCTTTTCTTTTTCCTTTTTTTTTCTATTAAAATCAATAGTCCTAATCAAATTGTTTTACATTTTGTTTGGACCTGTGCTCATAACATATTGTGTTAAATGACATATAGGTGACGCCGTATAGTGGTTGCATCAAAATGGTGGCAGAAGAACTAACTCCTTAAAATTAAGGAAACTAAGTCATGTTGATTTTATTACAGCTTTTCATCACCAATAATATTTAATAAATGTTCATGAACGCTTGGATCATCACATAGGTATGCTTACAAAGCACACTCCGAAAATATAAGCAGTAGTAAATTGAATACAATTCATTAAAGAAAATTGTTTTAAATATATATATATATATATATATATAAATATATAAAACCGTGATAGCTCAGTGGGTAGAACACTCGGTTATCGTGCAAGCGACTAGTGTTCAAATCCTGGGTCGGGCCTACACCAATTTGTCTTTTCTAAAGACATATGTGTGGTTAATTTATCATGGTTGTTAACGGTGAGGGAAAACATCGTGAGGAAACCCACATGGCCGAGTTTTACTTAGTCATGTGACAGTGTATTCGTACAAAACGGCGATAGGCCTGCCCCCTATCACGTGAGTACACTGTCCATGCAAAACGTGGGTACTCTGAACACCAGGTGACAAAGTCACGTGATGTTCAGAAGTATTAGTACCTCTGCCAACCCCTTCGGGGATATTCGGCGTGAACGTTTATGTTTATGTTTATGTTATGTTTTATATATATATATATATATAAATATATAATACTTTTTAGTAACTTGATGTTCGTATAGAAATAATGTAATTTTGGATAGAAATATAAAAATCCTTGACTATATAATAATGATTCCTTAAAAATGATACTAACAAGAACACACACAACATACCAACACACACATATGTACGGCAATAAATCCCTTAAAAGGGTAGCCAGAGCTTCAGAATCAGAAAATTCTTTAGTCACTTTTGAAAGTGTGGTGTCTGGGTCTCCAACCCGACTCCACCAACTCCACTTAAAAAGCCACGATACCCCCTTAAACGCCACTTTCGATCACCCATCATGAAAGAAATCTGGTAGTCCTATTCTAAGCCGACACAATACACACACAACAAAACAGATAATGCAAAGTTAATGACTTACTCAATGTACGTGAACATATCGACTCAAATTTACGATAATCAAAAACTGTGGGGTCAAAACACCTCTGTTATAATGAAAACATTTATATATATTTATAATAAAGATAGAAATTACGTTTCTGCGGTTGAATTTATAGTATCCCGCGCACGCGCTAGCCACGAAAGACATAATCTACAAAAATGATTGAGACTAAAAGCAATGTCTTCTCCGTACAACCTGCTAGAGTCGATTTTTCTACAAACACTAATGAAATGTATCGGTAAATCGTGAACTAAATTTTAAACAGCACCATTTGAAAAGAATCGAAACGTTTCCAATTCCATTCGCTCCCTCTTTATTACCTGAGAGTCAAGAACGTTGTGATCACAACCTGAATTTATCCCTGCTCTTATGCAATGAAGTGAAATCACCTGTTTTTAGTGTTTTCCCTACTTTGGCATCGGAATAAAAATCTCATTTGAATTCCTTCTGGATCCAAATTGAGCTTCGGTCTTATAACTTAATTTAATTGAGTCATATCTAAACGCGTTTCTATTTTTTGGATAGGATTCAGGAGACTTCAAAATGAACAGAAAGGAAAATGCAAATGTTGGTCTTTCGTGTGAACCCTTCCAAATATCTGTCATTATGATAAAAAATTCATAGTGGCCAAACCGCAATGTTTATTTAAGCTGCGATATATGTATTATTAAGCTAATTTTGAAGTTTTTAGAAAACGAGGTTATTAATATGAATAACATGATATTTTTTTAATAAATTTACAACATTAAATCGCTTCGTATTTTTTTTAAAAATTTAGAAACTTTATATTATGTATTTATAACACCTTAGGCTTTATCTGGAGGCACTGCAGTGTCCCCAAGTCGAGCGCGAAGCAAACTCAGCCGTACCATTCTTTACTGGAACCATTTCGATGCATTTTCAGGCCCCTATTTGAGGACCTTTGGATAAGACCAGAACTTTAAAATTCTTACCTATTCCATTTTTTTTAACTTTCATTTAAGTACAAACCTAAATACATATACTGACGGCTATAAATCCCTTGAAAAGCCAGGAGATTAGACATTCCTCAGCCACTGGGAAGTTGGTGGGGAAATGATGGTGAAATAAAGGTTGTTGGTGATGGGTCTGCAACCGCATCGCCCAAATCTCCCTTAACTGTTAGTTATTTAAGTATTTTTACTCAAACTGAAAAGTTTACGCCGAATATAGTTTACCCGAAAGGGTTGGCAGAGGTACTAATACTTATGAACATCACGCGACATTGTCACGATCAAGTACCCACGTTTTGATTTGATACTGTAATTAAGTTATGGGGGGCCAGGCCTATCGGCGTTTTTGTACGAATACACTGTCTCATAACTAAGTACAACTCAGCCATGTGGGTTTCCTCACAATTTTTTCCCTCACGGATAACACCGATGATAAATTAACGACCCATGTAAGTAATTTAACTTATACAATATAAGCAGATTAAATATGGTGATTCCCAAAACTGCTTATAGAGTTAACATTTTCTCAAACATAAATATTTATTCTTCTATTGTCTTTGGAAGTCATAAGAAGACTATAAGGTCAAATAAAGTTATAGTGCTCTCGGATCAGTGAAAATCATACATTTCTTAGAACTCATGAGATATAAACGTTAAGTTATTGTAAACCAACAGTCTTTTTATTCATAGACATTAATTAAACTTTTGTATAATTTGGACGGGTAGGAAATACAAGTTGTTCGTGTTTAGTTCATATATTTTACTAGCTTCTACCCGCTTGGATATTTTTTAATGTTTGTTGGTAAACAGGTGAACTAATTGCCCGATCAGGACCTGATTATCGGATCCTGGTGAAATCAAACATTATAGAAAAATCTATGAAGATTTTGGTATTTGTATATAAAGGGATGTAACTTTTTTGTCTGTTTTAAAATATATGATGATGAGGTGACCCTATATCATCATTGAAATACCTTTACAATGACAGATTCCGTATCACTCCGACACCAGTGGACTGATTGGAATGAATATGAGCAGGAGGTAGACCTCACAAAAAAATACTTAATACTGTACATACATTCATACATATACTCACGGCTGTAAATCTGTACATAGGCCGCTGTTGGAAGACGAGTGGGGAAAGATGGATAGGTCGAAAAACATTTAAAGACTTCAAATCCCTTATTCGCCTCTAACGAACACCGACGGGAGAAATGAGATTATGCTAAACTAAGCCGACACGAAGAAGATAAAGCGTCTAATGACAATATCAAACTCAAACGTTCACGACGTATATCCCCCAAGGGGTAGGGGCAGAGGTACCAATACTACTGAACATCACGGGACAGACTCACTAACACTTAGCCATGTGGTTTTCCTCACGAAGTTTTGCCTCACCCTTAGAAAAGACAAATTAGTGTAAGCCCAACCCAGGATTTGAACTAACGCCTGTCTGTTTTGACAGATGGATGCTCTACCTATTGGACTATCGTGGTTGTAATGGCTACTTGTCTGCAAACAAACATACAAACATACATATACTTACGCCATTATTACTAGATCTAAAGAAAAAGCTTTTAAATAAATGCAATAATGATTTTGAATTTAAACTAAAAAATTGAGTATAACAATGTTATATATATATATATATGAAAAAAAATTGAGTATAACAATGTTATACTTAGTATTTTCTAAGATTTTCATGATTGCACATTATAATTGAAACAACTATTGATTTTCGGATATTTTAATCGACTGTTATTACATTATTTTTAAAGCCCGACGTTTCGAAAACTTTTCAGTTATCATGGTCACGGGAAGACTGAGGTGTTATTTGTCATTATACAGTACTATAAAATTTTGTGAAGGTAGTTAGTATTAATAATTTTATAGTACTGTATAACAACTCAGTTTTCCCGTGACCATGATAACTGAAAAGTTTTCGAAACGTCGGGCTTTAAAAATAATGTAATAACACGCGATTAAAATATCCGAAAATCAATAGTTGTTTCAATTATAATGTTATACTTAATTTTTTTTCATGTACAAGCAAATTCAAAGATTTTGAATTTGCTTGTACATAACATGACTCAACTATATCTTCGTCAGCTTAAATGGCATTAGCGTACAAAACTCCCAGTTGGTAAGACTACTTGCAATCTCTTTAACATTTATGCTAATTTACATAAAGGCCATATATATTACATACGTAAACCTTCGTCAACTCGTATATAAATATGTTTGCCAGTGGTTAAGTATCTCTCGTTGCGACAGACAGAAAGACGTAGCAAGAGAGCCTTCTTATCACGCATATGTAATTGTAAAGTTATTTTTACACATAAAACATAGTAATGTTAATTAAAAAACAATATAAGATGATAAAATGTTATGATTCACCAAAACAGAAAATTAAATAATTTTTAAACAAATCATCAGTTCATATATGTCCCACCAAACTGGATCGAATCCCTACCCCCCTAATATCAAATACCCTGGATAGAGTGACTGATCACACAGCTAGCCCAGTCAAGGTTGGCAGACTTGTTAACAAACAAACAAAATAAACCGTTTGACACACTACGTATTCCGTCCACAGAAATTCCGTGCCCGGATCCAGAATCCGGAAATTATTGGAAAACTTTCTCTGCGCGTTCAGTAACTAATAGAGTTCCATAAATCGGGTTAATTATAAATAATAGATGACCACACTTTAACTCTGGCTGAAACGAGTTTTTTTATTAGATAAAAGTATAATTTTACTCAGTTCAATTCCCCGAATTTGTAATTGTTAACTATTTTTCTACGAGTGTTAGTCCAAGTGTCCTTACTATATATGAATTTATAAATATATGGTAAAAAACGTAAGACTAAAACAAAAGCAGTCTTCCAATCTCAATATAAGTTTTATTTTATGTGTGAAATATAAATATAGTAGCATAAATCGTTAAGCATATGTAAGTGAAAATAAATGTTTCTGATAATCAGACAAGATATCTGATAAAAAGCATATTAGATCTGTGATTCCACTGATTTTCAAAGACGGTCCATCCCAACGTGTCTTTTCAGCTAGTCTAGCTGCCGACAGGTTCGGAATCCCTGGAGTATTTAAGATATCGACAGAACCGAGCGTCTCGCGTCTCAGGAATGCACATTTTTCCACTACGTTAGCGTTTATTTGTTCAGTAAATCTTTAGGGTAACTGATGGAAACCAAATTTTACGGGTACATTTACAGATTTTATTCGTTCGCATTTGAGTTACTTATATCAGATATTTTTTGTGTATTTCGGTCAATATTGATAACAACAACTTATTTATATTCCACAGGTAAGTGAACACGTCATTTAGTTAAACAGTAATTAATTTTCATTCAAAATGAATAGTTAAGGGATTTTTCTAAACTACTAAGGTAAATTTTGGCTTGTAATTGATAACGACAATGGGTTGTATATTTACAAATCATTCGTTAACGTGATGATCATGACGCGATGGGACAGAATAGGAATCCAAAATGACAGGAAGCACGTGAGTATGTTGTGCGAAGTGTATGAAGACAACCTGTTTGAGTGGAAACTATTTTTATTTCCGGGTGGGTTTATCGTTGATACATACATACATAATGTCAAGCCGTTAGTTCCCATTGGGGTAGGCAGAGACTATCGATCGCCACTTTGTACAATCCTGGCAAACCTCTCTTGCTCCATTCACATCCATCAATTTTTTCATACATGCTCCTTTATTCTTCATACTTAACACAATATGAACTCCAAAGAAGTGATTAAAAATATGTGTGAAGATACGAGTATATCCTGAGTCACAGAATCCTAACTTATCAATTGTTCATGTAGACTTTCACGCAATTCTAGGCAAACGGTTCATCAATGAGATAAAAGTAGGATTATGTAGATAAGTAAAACTATTTGCCCTTAACCATTATTTCGAAGTGTGATTTCTTTATTAAAAATTCATGTCAAAAAAATGACCGAGGGAGTAATGATTTCGGAAGTTTGGCTATCATACCATATGTACGTTCATACTTATACTTACGGCTATAAATCAGAAGAATGCTTGAAGAAACAGAAATTTCTTCAAGCTCATTTGGAAGTTAAGTGGGGAAAATATTGTTAAATAAATGTTTTTAGTTATGGGTCTCCGCAACGCCGCATCGCCCTAAAACCGCATAAAAAGCCCCGATACTCTTAATCGCCTCTCGTAAGATCGTAATCACCTATAGGAAGAAATGGGGTAGTGTTTTTTAAGCGGGCTTTACACAGCTTTGGCTATAATTTTAATACATATAAACCTGAGTATAAAGACGTGAGCAGGTGAAAAGTCATGATGTTTTTGAATATTTAAGACGCAAAATACTAACCTTCACCATTCCAACTTTATGTTTAAAAGAAGATAAATGATGTTCTATTTACTTTAAACATATATTTGTCTATTTAAATAGTTAACAACCGTAACAACAAGCAACCGTGATAGCCCAGTGGGTAGAACACTCGGTTATCGTGCAAACGACTAGTGTTCAAATCCTTGATCGGGCCTACACCAATTTGTCTTTTCTAAAGACATATTATGTGTGGTTAATTTATCATGGTTGTTAACGGTGAGGGAAAACATCGTGAGGAAACCCACATGGCTGAGTTGTACTTAGTCATGTGACAGTGTATTCGTACAAAACGGAGATAGGCTTGCCCCCTATCACGTGAGTACACTGTCCATGCAAAACTTGGGTACTCTGAACATCAGGTGACAAAGTCACGTACCTCTGCCAAGCCCTTCGGGGATATTCGGCGTGAACTTTTATGTTATGTTATGTTAAATCTATACTTATAATAAATCTGTAGAGAGGTCAATTCTGTACATGAAATATATTTTCAAAATAACTATCAGTTGGTGATTAGGGATCGATACTGATGCCAAATATGCAATCAGTAAATTTTTTGTCTGTCTGTCTGTCTGTCTGTCTGTCTGTCGGTTTGTATGTTCCTTATGGAAACAAAAACTACTCGACGGATTTTAACGAAACTTGGTACAATTATTCTCCATACTCCTGGGCAAGTTTTTGTATACTTTTCAGCAGAGTAGTAAAGGGGAATTTTGGGAAATTTTGGGAAAACGGGAGAAGTTACTCCATTTTTTAAGCTTCCGTCGCGTGTGCAGCCTTAATGGTTAAACTTACATAGAAATCATGTATCACGGAAATATTCTTCATAAAATTATCTAAAAAAAAAAACCTGAACAGTTCATGTCTATCTTTTACGGTTGACTCACAATAACACGTGTAATTCCTGATAGCTTAGCAGTTCGGAACATTCTGATTGTATTTGTTTACTCTTACGTTTGTAAACCTCTCACTCATCCCTAATTTAAATAAGGTAACATTATTACCTATTCAATAAAAAAAGAATCATAGAAATCGGTAGAGAAACACCGAAATTATACATAAAATAAGCCATCGCGCCCGTGACCAAAACCGAATCGTTACTAATTTACTTATAAAATACTAGATGGCGCCAGTAGTTGCATCCTACAACACGTAATGATTTATTTTTTAGTTTGTTATAAATACTTCATAGCGTTTTATTCCAAAATTTGCTATTTGATGGAAATACTGAACCGTTCATTAAAGCGCATTCAAAATCACCAAACTACACTGTTTAGGGAGTTCTATAAATTTAATAAATTGAAAACATTGCGCTGAATTTCACAATGCTTGAGCAGTGACTGAAGAAAGAAACCTCAGATATTTAAAAAAACAACGCTACCCGTGCGAAGCTGGGACGATCCACTAGTAGTTATCATAAAGTTATAAAATGTATTAATATATTTTTCACGTTTTTATATATATTAGTAACATATTGTCAATTGTACAACGTTATGCATAAGAAAATATATTAAAGAAAGACTATATACCAACCTATCACAAGTTGTATTATAATATCTGTTAAAAAGAAAATATAATTTACGACCAAACTGTAAAACTTTACAAATGCCGTCTACTCTGTATTCATTGCTAAAATAGAACCTGATATCTCAGGATCTTAAATCTAACGCTCTAACCTTCCACCTTAGACTCTATATTATTTACTATCTTGAATCGGAGGTATAAAATTTACCTTATCTCCCGAACATTATTTTTCTATTCAATTATTTGCTTACGTACTATGATTTCTTCTTTCCTAAATAATATTTTCTGTTGACAGTAAAACAGCAAACGATAGAATCATGTGTTTGCAAATCTCTGTAAACACTTGTCACGTTTCAATAGGCTTGGAGAGCGCTTGCGAAAGAAGTGGCATTTTATTTGAGACGAAGTCGTTGCGGGGCGACATCTCCGTCACAGCCTTGTTTATTCGTTACTCATTCAAGTAAAGATTTAACTGCGATGTGTGAAAACCTTTGCTTTAATGTTATCCACAAATATTGAGTCAAAAGATATTTTATTTAGCTATTTAAAGTATTATAAAAAACAAATTATGTAACGTTTTTTTTTATAAATACAATGTTTTATTAATTTGTATATTTTTTTGAGTAGAAATGAATACCAAAATACTCTCGCCATTAGTTTCCATTTGGGTAGGCATCGCCACTTAGTACGATTGTGTCAAACTTTTTGAACCTCATCCACATTTATAAATCTTTTCATTCGTGACGGATGCATCTGACGAAATTTAGAATGAAAGATTATAAATAACTTGCAAAAACGATTTTAAGATTATTAAATTCTTAAAAAAAAATTAGAAAAAACATAGACTAAATTTCATCTGAGGAGTGCAGTTATTGAAGAAACTCTAGATATTTAAAAAGTAACACTATCCGTTCAAAACTCGGGCAGTCCCTTAATAAGCAATAGAATTGAGAAAAAATAACATAAATGATAGATCAGTGGTAGTACCGTCGCTTCTGATAAAGGAGACTTGATTTTAAACCTCAAGTCAGTGTCTCCTTTCTGAAATCATCAAGAGAAAATCCATATGGTTAAGTTGTACGTTGTGAGTGTAAGTGATTCGTACACAGTAGTAATAGACCACCGTTATAAGGGAACGTGATAACTCGTGGATAAAAATCCAAGTAGTACATGAAAACAGTCAGAATATATTTGTTGTAAAATGGAGAAAACTTATGGATTGAACATCTCATTTTGCATTATATGTTTTTTCTACGTGTGTTTTTTTAATAGTTTCAACAATTCGGTATGCAAAAATTTATTTTGGTATTTATTAAATATTTTTATTCGATAGCCAACACGAAAATAAAAGACTAATTTGAATATTTTTCATTTTAAATGAGTTATTGGAAAGTTATGATTTTTTAAAAATTGTTAAACTTTTGTACTTAACGACGTCATCGATAGAAAATATCACGTAGCAACATGCAAACAAAACGAAATGTTTAGTAAAAATGTTGCTGGTTGCAAAACATTTCACGAATTTGTGATCTCAAATGAAATTATTACGATATTATACTAAACAAACATATGATTTTCGATATTTTATAAATAAACTGTAAAACAAATGTCCTTGAAATAACGCGGAAGGTCAAATACTGTTACAGTTTTTTGTTAAAGTAATGGTCATCTTAGCTTTGTTCGATTTAATTTCAAGAAAATATGTTTTAACAACATAATATCTCGAAATGGTTTCGTAATCAGCACAACTTTTGTAAAACTTTGCATACCGAATTGCTGACAAATATAAGATTTAAACACTTAGTTTTGTATTAAAAAAAGAAAAACAAAAACTTCAAATTAAAAACTAAACAGAAAAATTAAATATTATTATTTTTTATTTAAAAAAGAACCGCCTTCAAAAATCCAACTGAAAAGTATAAAATAATTTTTATTTATTTTATTATGTACAACTCTATTCAACTTCTTCTTTTTGAAGTCGGTGCCAAACTAATTTTCATGACAAAGAAGAACGAATATTAGTGGCCCGCCCAAGTTGAATGAGTTCTCCACCCCATCAGCGTATGTCATCCTTATAAACCTTCCTTTTTAATCAATTAATAAAAAAAATCGCATTAAAATTCATTAAAGTATACATAAGGATGTCCGTATATCCCAGACAGGGAGAGAGAAAGTGACTTTGTTTTATACTATGTAGTGATTTAGATTCTCGATCGTCTTTTTACAAAGTGTTAGAAGTATTGGTTGTGCCAACTCGGTGCATGCATGTCTCTGTCGAATTGTTAATTCCGTTAGTTTGAAATCTGATAATCTTACATAACCTAACCTAACGTTAGTTTACTATCTCGCTATCTATCTAAAATTAGTATTTACAGTTTTACGGTGACATGTATATTATGATAATTTCTCTGCGGAGTGCGACGCATGCACACCAGGCTAAGCACCGCTCACTGTCCCCCAATCCCAGCCTTTATAAAGCGACGTCGTTGCGAGCGGAAGAAATTTCTTGATTTTTGAGCGCGATTGTGTTACCTACTGTTGTTGAGGCACTATCGATTGATTTATTATTCGTATGGTTTTCTCTATGTAGCAATTATCATTTTGAATTTGTCTGTTTGGCACCGACTTCAAAAAGAAGAAGTTGAATAGAGTTGTACATAATAAAATAAATAAAAATTATTTTATACTTTTCAGTTGGATTTTTGAAGGCGGTTCTTTTTTAAATAAAAAATAATAATATTTAATTTTTCTGTTTAGTTTTTAATTTGAAGTTTTTGTTTTTCTTTTTTATTTTATACTTTTTAGTGATAAGTTCTTAAATCACTCTGAGTTTTTTTAGTGAATTAGTGATAGTTTTTGAGAGATAAGTTTTACTGTCCGTTTATTTTATAGTTTTTTTAACAGGTTGTTATAATATTTGTTATTATGACTTTAGCTTACTTGTTACTATTTTGTTTACCTGGCCTAGATACAAAAGCAGAGGATGCTTTAAGGAAAAGTCGCGTAAGGGAGAACGAAACACCCATCGAAAAAAAATAAAGACTTCAGCAGGGCAAGCACGAGCCGTATTTAAACTAGTTATCGCGTGGGATAAAGCAGCCATCTTTTACGCACTTACTTGGTATCGTATACTGCCATCTCATTCTAACCGTTATCGTGTCGATAACTCGTGCTTGCCCTTCAGAATGAGAGAGATCGTCAGCGTGCTGCTCTTGCTGCCGAAACAGATGAGCAAAGAGAAGTTCACCTATCACAAATGCGAAGAAACACTCTTATATATATGTAGCGTTGAGTCGAGTAAAACCCCTTGATGGCTTTAAGTGATATAGATTCAAAGAAATTACTTAAATGGTTAAGACCATTCCGAAAGCGCGAAATTCCCCATGACGAAAGCGCCTTGATTGAAATGACCAGGATGAAAAACATGATGTTGCAATATATATTTTTTTCTTTAATATAATTAAGAGTAATTTATTCATGTTTTTATATACTTTTTTGTTCAATAATTTAGTAACTCTGTTTATTACTAATAAAAAAACTTTATTAACATATATTGATAAATTTCTGTCTAGTATTGATAACTTTACATACATACTTATATTTCAAACTAAGAAACCTCCTTTTTTCGAGTCGGTTAAAGAACTTTTAACCCATCTTCTAAATGTAACGAATACTTTTCTGAAAACCGCATCCAAATAGCTTAAGCCAAACGTGAGATAATCGCGGACCAACACACATACATACAGGTCAAACACAGAACCTCCTTTCTTTTTTTGGTCCGTCAAGGCACTAAAACCTTCTCCTAAATGTAACGAATACTTTTCTGAAAACCGAATCCAAATAGCTTAAGCCAAACGTGAGATAATCGCGGACCAACAGACATACATACAGGTCAAACACAGAACCTCCTTTCTTTTTTTGGTCAGTTAAGGCACTAAAACCTTCTCCTAAATGTAACGAATACTTTTCTGAAAACCGCATCCAAATAGCTTAAGCCAAACGTGAGATAATCGCGGACAATTATACATACATACATACATACAAACATACATACATACAAACAATCGAACTGAGAACCTCCTTTTTTGAAGTCGGTTAAAAACGGTATAAATTTTATTGATTGCAATGTAAAAGCCCAACAACTTTAAATGATTTCATAAATAATTATGGGATTGTTTAAGGTAGAATTTGTTAATTAAATCACATACTTTATTGATTATCATTTAAAACAGCTACACTTTTACTGTTACGCTCTATAAATTGACGGACTATATTATGAAAGACATAGGCAGAGACCATCGATTACCACTTTGTACTATTCTAGCAAATATTTCATGTTTAATTAAAATATATAAATACATACATACATACATATACTCACGGCTATAAATACCTAGAAAGGGTAGCCAGAGCTAAGGAATTTCTAATTCTTTCCACTTTTAGAAGTTGCGTGGGGAAAATATGGTATAATAAAGGTTGTTGGTGATGGGTCTACAACCGCATCGCCCAAAAATCCCCAATACCGTTAGCCGCCTCTTACGTACACCCACCGGAAGAAATGGGGTAGTGCTATTCTAAGCCGACACCACGCAGCAGAAATAAAATATATAATTTTTCTTTTCGGTAGTTGATAGAAAATTCACATTTCAAAACAATTTTATTACTAGCAACATTTACTTTCAATTTAATTTGATTGCTAGGCAGGAACTTTAGGCTTGTTATTTTACAGAAAGTTCAGTAAAAGTTGTATAACAGCAGTCGCATTCACGACTACGTTGAAGGTAGTTTGACTTTTATGCAAATGCATGTATTACAAGCGTGGTGTAATATGTAGACAGCTTGCAACGCTAATGGTTCTACTCGAGCAACTAATAATAGTAATAGCAATAGGAACATTTATTTATCAAATGCCAACGACATAACTAACATGGCTCTAGTAGAACCATATTTTTGTACTATTTGTAACTTCTAAAACACGTTTTTTTCCCAACATAAACATGTATATCATAATAATGAGGTGAGGGCGTTTGCAAAGTCTGTATTTAATTCTATGTGTTGTAGTATATCTACATAAAACTTTCAAGCCACTTACTTTATCCACAATGAGTTGTAATGTTAAAGATGCCACAAGAGATGTAAAAACTCTAAATTTAAAACTTGGATCTATTTTTGTTACATTCCCAATAGTTTTCAAAAAAAACTCGGGCCATTACATTTGTTAAGCCCACCGCAGACAACAGAGACGTTTGAGTTGATAACTTTCTATTTCACACTCGGTCAAAAAACAACTGGAGTTCCAAAAAGTTTTATTGAAGTAGTAACTTCGAACCTTTGGCCCGCGGCGTGATATATGTATCGCATGTGCGGCCGACGGGTGTCGCGGCCCAAACTTTACCACTCGTAAATTATTCAACCCTGGTACCTACATCTACTTACATCTTGTATTCAACTTTGTTCTTTGAGAAACAATATGATCGTTGTTATTGGTGTTCTTATCCGCTTTTTATTTTTACCTTTTTAGTATTCATAGTGGAGCAGTGTTTAGTAAAATGCCTTGAATTTCAGCCGAAACTTTACTTGAAGTAACTCTTAATGTTTTATATTATTGGTTCAAAGGGCTTTACAGGCTTGAATTGCGGTACATTTAGTTGTTTACTGTTATATTTTGGTAAAGGTATTTTATGTATTTTATGCCGCCGTGATAGTCAAATGGGTAGAACGACCGCCCGCCAATACAGACGGGCGTGAATTCAAATCCCGGGTCCGGCCTACACCAATTTGTCTTTTTAAAGTCATATGTGTCGTTAATTTATCACTGTTGATAACGGTGACGGAAAACATCAAGAGGAAACCCACATGGCTAAGTTGTACTTAGTCATGTGACAGTGTACACGTACATAACAGCGATAGTCCTGCCCCCTATCACGTGAGTACACTGTCCAAGCAAAACGTGGGTATTCTGAACACCAGGTGACAATGCCACGTGATATTCAGAAGTATTAGTACCTTTGCCAACCCCTTCGGGGATATACGGCGTGAACGCTTGAGTCGTGAGTTGAGTAATTTATGCAAAAAAAAATAAAGAAATTAAGTTAATATTTGTATGAAGTTATATATATATATTTCGTTCAAGTTGAGTAACTGTAATGAATAATTTGTTAGGTTTATTATTAACAAACAATATAATTTAATTATTTTACTTTAAAAAGGTGCTTATAAGGTTGACTGCATATATTAAATATTTATTACAGTGTCAACTGTTTTATCGTTCATGCATATTTGTTGCTTACATTATCGTTTCCACTTTAGAAATAGCTATTAAGTTCTATAGCAGAACACGTTATTACATTTATTAATTAAGTAGATCACGGAGATGCTGCAAACAAAGCTAATAAGATCACTAGCTGAGCGCTATGTCGGCGGGGCGCTACGAGACGCAAGTTACTACAACGCTCTACGATCTACGGGGCTACGCCGTCTACGAAAATCCAGACGCCCGCCCCGTAGCGTGAGAAGAGCGCACATGGAGAGAACGTCTTTGCGATATTACCAGAGCGTTACATAATTTTATCCAGTGTCTTCATAAATACGACGTTACATCCCCTACAAGTGAAATTCATTATTCTTTATGCCGCCTTTACATTTACCCAAGCAGACATCCAAAAGTACTGGATCCAAGTGAGCCCATTGGGGTGTCGTAATCTTATTTTATACAAAAAAGATATCTGAATGAAACAATAAAAATGGTTGTACTATCCAAAAGACGTAGAAAGTAAAAAGCTCTTAGATCTAGTTTTCTTAAGCCTCTCCCAAAGATCGCCACAACGTGCTGCCCTCATACATCGGCTTCCCGCGACCTTGACCAGACCGCACTGCGTCGTTCGGTAAGTTGCTGTCACTTAGTTTACTTGTATTACAAGTCCAGAATTATTATACTTAACCATCTTAAAATAAACGGACTTGAAATAAAAGTTCATACACATTGTGGTAGCAAAGACGACTAATTACGTCCTGGATATTGAATTTTGTATTTTTAAAAAAAACAATAAAGAATAGCTCTATTTTCTAATTATAAAAAACAAGCATTGAAAGCAGCGCATGCACATGCCGAGTTCCCACAGCATCCTGCGCTGCAGACATGCGACGTTATGAAGGTGCTCCTCGTTTTTGTGCCCGCTGGGAGATTTATTACTTTTAATTATTTTTCATTGTCCGTCCACACGCCGGCTCCTCACTGCTATTCAATTAGATGCTCGCTACACGGAATGATTCACCGTTCAGCCTTCTTGTTTATGGGCGTGTTGGTTTCGTTTATGTTAATATTTTCATAATATTTATGTATTAATAAAAATGAATTATGCTTTTTATTAATATGATTGTGTTTTAATTTGACAATCAGCGTTAACCAACTATTTACTTTTATGTTTATTAAACATAACTAAGTACCCATTTGAAATGTTACCGATTCCCAAGAAATTTGTCTTAATTTCATTAGATATAAAAAATGAATAATCTATATATATACTTTTAATATTTTTATTTTTCATACAAACTCGATTAGTGTTCATAAGAATTCGACATTTCTAAAACCATCATTTATTATTTTAATTGATAACGACTTTAAAATATGAAAGATGAGAAAATAGACAAAAAATTACTTTAATAATTGAAAAAAATAGAGCATATACTTGCTAACACCGAAAAATGACTAATGTAAAAACTTGCACTTAAACAATAATCACCCAAAAGTAGAAATTTCCTATTAATGTTTGTAAACATGGGTTCATAAACACGTTGTGAGGCCAGGAACTTTGTTAAAAGGTTAACAGTTTTCCTATTCTCTTTAATAACCTTTTCCTTAGGTGCAGAGTATTGGGACTTTTTAGGTGACGAGGTTTAGAATATCACCAACCATCCCCTGCATTTATAATTCTACTACTCAACTTTCGAAAGTGGCTGAACAAAATCTTATTCTGAATTTTACTCTGGCTACCTCATTGGTATTTATAGCCGTATGTACGTAAATGGAAAATAAGGTAAAACTTACACTATCTTAGGTAGACCCTTTAGCTTAAAATCGGAGATCTTGTATTTGATAACCAGGAGATTAACTTTAAAGTTTAATATGAATGACTTAACACAATCTAGTGCGCATTCTTGCAGGCTGGTGAGCCTGATAACTTGAAAATAATATTATTTAATTAATAAAATTATCAATTAAGTATATTAGTCTGCCAGCACGTACTTTGCAAACGTTGCAAACGTTGCAAACTTATAGCTACATCACCAGCCATCTAGATTACTGTACTTAGTGGCCATTTCGTCGGTTCACCTTATATGGATTGATTGTCTATACTTTAATATTAAAATGAAAAAAATAATTTACATCTCCAAAATCAACGACTTCATATATTACCTTTATGCAAGTTGCAAAGATACAAAGATGCATTAAATAAAAAACGCTTACTAGCCCAGTTAGTGGCCCATTAATAGTCAAATCATCGTTATTCAGCGGTCGGCATTCATGCTCATTAAAATTCGTCCAACAATAAACGTAGTTCCTACGGGACCCTTTGTCACGTTCCCAGTAATAACCACGAACCAATCTGTTGTCCGTTATTGTTTCATCCATTGTCCCCAACCTTCCACCAGC
Organism: Bedellia somnulentella; assembly: GCA_963576735.1. Classification (NCBI taxonomy): domain Eukaryota; kingdom Metazoa; phylum Arthropoda; class Insecta; order Lepidoptera; family Bedelliidae; genus Bedellia; species Bedellia somnulentella. The sequence continues at coordinate 11,457,255 of OY755171.1, forward strand.
GCTGCTAATTTACGTAAAACATCCAACTACTTAAGAGTTTTCTCATCTTTTACTTCGTTTTGTTTTCATTAAGATTTAAAATGCTAGAGAAGCGTCAATGTGCATTCCGAATGAATCCTGATTAAATTGCTTAACCTTTTTATTTTTGTAAAGTTGATCTTACGGTTTGCTTGATTTCGAAGGTAAATTAAGTTACTACCAATTAAGTTAATCAAATTTATTGAGTTATTATTTTTTCATACGGAACAACTAAAGGCCTGTTCCTTACCACATAAATGAAGAGAATGAGTCCAAAAAAAATGTGGTTGCATGTCACGCTCAGAAGTTTTTGTATTTAAGCCACCCTTTCGGTTATATACAGCGTAGACGTTAAGTTCGGTTCATAAGGTAAGATAAAATAGGCATACATTGTTCCATAGTATATGCATGATATGACAATAAATATACGCACTGCTGTTGTAATAAAAACACATTTCTATTTAAATTTCATCATACATACAGAGATATTCTACTGATAACTACTTTTCTATATTTTTTTATTATATTTTAAACAAGTGAGCTCTTTTCTAAAAAAATTAATAATTATTTCAAAATTATACGCTTCTAACTCAGTAGCCTTGTTGAATAGCACTCTAGGTTAGAAGGTCATGATATAACACCTTTAAACCTTATAATATTATCTTTCCAAATGATCCATTAAAGAAGATTAAGTCCACCATAATTAAGATAAAATGATAGGAGCAAAGGACTTCACGTAGCAATTAATATAATCAACGAATGCTAATTAAGGACGGGGTGCAAGTGCACGTTGCAAACGGTGACGCCCAAGCGCTGTTCTTTATATCTACGGCTGAAAGTTACGCCCTTCACGAATTTCGCACGAGCCATAAGTGCTGCTAAATTACCTTACATATGAAACGCTCGCCGGTTCTTTAACGTGGTAAAGTTTATTATGTGATGGGTGGTATCGGCTTTGTAAAACTATATCCCATATCTTTCTGTTGGTTTCGTAACTTTCAGACATGTTGGCATAACTGGTAGGCATTGTGGAAATCAACATTGTATAAATGTTATGTCAACATCAACTTCCAACAGAAGCACCGAGTAGTAAGCAAGCAGAATTAACTTCGGCTTCAGAGTTAGAAACTGAGCCACATTTGGAAGTTAATAGGGGACAGGATGGTAGAAACAAAGTATCGTTGATTATGGGTCTTAAACCGCAGTAATCCAAAACAACTTGGAAAAGGCCCATACCCTTAGTCGTCTCTTACGAGACCCTTGGGTAGAAAGGGGTAGTAACAGACCGTCGCACTGTGGAAAACGGTAGAACAAGAGCATATCGAAAATACTTTTTACGAATACGAGGGCTGCTATTTATGTATCCGGAATAAAAAAAAGAAACAAACATATATCAATTAATATGGTTTTATTGCTTCTCAAAATATTCGCCGCTCAGATCTATACACTTTTGCATGCGTTGAAACCAATTTTCATAGCACTTTTTCCACTCAGACTGAGGTATCTCCAAAACGTGCATTTTGAACGCATCGACTGCCTCTTCGCGGCTCGAAAAACGTTGACCACGTAATTTTTTCTTCACATTTGGAAATAAATAAAAATCATTGGGTGCCAAATCAGGGCTGTACGGCGGATGACCTGTCAATTCGATCTTTTGAGCTTCTAAAAACTGAGTTGTGACGGCCGACCTGTGACAGCTAGCATTGTCGTGATGCAGAATGATTCTACGTTGTCGGTTAGTCTTTCTTATTTGTTCAAAGACTTCCGGCAAACAAATGGTCGTATACCACTCCGAATTAACAGTTTTACGATTCTCTAAAGGCACTGTAGCTACATGGCCATTTATACCAAAAAAACAAGCGACCATTTGCTTCAATGTGCTTTTTGCACGAATAACTTTTGTTGGGTTCGGCTCATCTTGGAACACCCACACCGTGGACTGCTGCTTAGTTTCGGGGTCGTAAGCGTAGATCCAAGATTCGTCACCTGTGTAGATATTATAAACAGCTTTTGACGCACCACGGTTGTATTTTTTTAACATTTCTTTGCACCAATCGACACGAGCCTGTTTTTGATCAATACTGTTACGACATCTGTTCGCAAGTAGGAGATAGGATTTGCCACTACTAGATAACAGATGGCGTTACTAGTATTCTAATAAGTAAAGGAATTACTAGATGTTTCTCGAATATCGACTTTTCGAGAATGTGGTACTAGAACTTTCTGTAATATTCGCGTATTTGAGATTTAGCATATATAAAGAGCGACGCGTGCTACGGAGATTCGAGTGCGAAGAACTAAAGCGAGAACAAGCGAAATACTAGAGCGAAGAAATTAAATACGACAGTGCAGTGATATACGGATTACGGAAATAAGCTTAACGGTGTGGACAGTGTTACTATAACGGAGTAAATTAGTGTTGTTAATTAGTGCGAGTATCGATAGTTAATTATCGATAGTGTTTGTTGTGTTGTGTAAAGTGCGTTATTGGTCAATAAATATAATTACACCTTATTGCACGAAAGTGTGACTGGTATTTATCAAATTAAGAACCCGGTACGTAACAATTGGTGACAGAAGTGGATTTGAAGATGCCAGTTATGCCGAAGGAAGACGGAAGAGAGGGTGTGAAGACACGCGCTCAGAAAGCCGCAGAGGGTGAACAGCTGTCGGAAATGAGTTCATCGGTCACGAACCCTCGGAGTGACATTCCAGAGGAGACGTCCGCGGTGACTAACGCGCCGTCTACATCAACGGCGCCGGCGGCCGCAACTAATACTGACTTGACGATGATAGTTGAAATGTTTCAAAGCATGCGTGAAGCACAACAAAGCATACAGGATGTTGTGAAAAACATACATTCGGAGGTACAGGATGTTAAAAAAAACATACATTCGGAGGTACAGGGTGTTGTGAAACAAGAAGTTCGTGAGTTGCGCGAGGAACAGCAAACTAAGTTCTCACAAGTTCTCACTGCGGTCAATGAAGTCAGTGGTCGGGTGGTTACTGTGGAAAAAGACGTAGAGCAGATGAAGGAGCAGGTAACCACTATTGAGAAAGATATCGATGACATGAAGACCGACTTCCGCGGAATGGAGAAAAGGGTTCTGCAGCTTGAATCACGACCGGTCAAGGTTGTCTCCGGTGAGAATGTAGTAGCTGTCCATGGTCCTCGTGTGAAGGTTCCTCCCTACGACGGAACAACATCCTGGTCGGCGTATAGACATCAGTTCCAGACTGTTGCGGCTGCCAATGGTTGGACTGATGAACAGTGTTTGACTGCACTGACGGTGGCGCTCCGAGGTCAAGCACTGTCAGTAATAGAGGCGCTGCCGACTCCGAGTGGTGGTTTCAAGGACCTGCTGGATGCGTTGGAGTCTCGCTATGGAGAGCGACACCTGGAGCACGTGTTCCGCGCTCAGCTGCGTGATAGGGTCCAGCGTTCTGGAGAGGGACTTCAGCAGTGGGCCCTTGAAATCGAGAAGCTCGTCCGCAAGGCCTATCCCAGTGTAGATCCGAAGACGGTGGAAATGAACCTGGTGCAAGCATTCGTCGACGGCATCAGAGATATCGAAGTGAGAACAGCGGTGAGACTTCAACACCACACGTCTCTCAAGGATGCCTTGGCGAACGCTCTAGAAGTTGAAGCTTGCCGCCAGGATACGCGCCAAACTCATCGACTCCGTGAGATTGCGGAAGCAAATGAGGACGTCAAGGTCATTAAAGCACCCGTCGGAAGGAGTACTGGACCGATTTGTTATGGCTGCGGGAAAAGGGGCCATTTGAGATTAAGTTGCCCGCTGAGGAAGGAAGAAAAGAGGCAGGCAGAGGCTCCTGCCGCAAACGTCCAGGGAAACGAGCATTAGCCAGGACCGGGGGGCAGGTGCTGGCTAGAGAGGAGAAAGCCCCGACAATGACCATCTCACAAACCTGAAACTGAATCCGAAGAAGTGCCGGCTGTTTAGAACTTCAGTGAACTATTTAGGACACGTAATCAGCCGAGAAGGAATTCAGACGGATCCGGAAAAGGTGGAAGCTGTGCAGAAATGGCCGACGCCAAAGGACAAAACAGACGTGCGAGCTTTTCTCGGCCTTTGCTCGTACTATCGACGTTTTGTAAAAGGGTTTTCTGAGATCGCCAAACCATTGCATCGGTTGACTGAAGATAAGAAAACCTTCTCTTGGGATGATGAATGCGAGTTATCTTTCAATGAGCTGAAGAAGAGGCTTTGCGAGACACCTATCCTTGGATATCCACAGCCAGAGGGACAGTACATCGTTGACAGCGATGCTAGTAATATGGCTATTGGTGGAGTGTTATCACAGATCCAAGGTGACAAGGAAGTTGTGATCGGATATTTCAGCAAGTCTCTATCTAAAGCGGAAAGAAACTACTGCGTCACGAGAAAGGAACTTCTAGCTGTAGTGAAGACCTTACAGCATTTTTACAAGTATTTGATTGGGAGACCGTTCAAGCTTCGAACTGATCATGCTGCACTGAAATGGCTTCTCCAGTTCAAAAACCCGGAAGGACAGGTAGCTCGATGGATCGAACAGCTACAAGAGTATGACTTTTCTATCGAGCACCGTAGTGGTAAATCTCATGGCAATGCAGACGCGCTTTCACGTAGACCGTGTCCGGAAGACTGTAAACATTGTAGGAAGCAAGAGTCGAAGGAGGAGGTCGTGAAAGTGACTCGAATTTGTCCATTGGATGGATGGGAAACAGAAGCTATGCAGAAGGCCCAAGAAGAAGATGAGAACCTCAGACCCATCATGAAATGGAAGAAGGAAAAACACGATCAACCGGCTTGGAGTGAAGTAGCGTCCACAGGAGTGAGTACGAAAGCTTACTGGGCGCAATGGAACAGCCTGGTTCTGATCAATGGTCTACTGTACCGGAGGTGGGAGAAACCCAACGGTAAAGAAGAGCACCTACAATTGGTCGTGCCCAGAGCCAAGGTTAAAGATGTACTGCGGGAAACACATGACGGTGTTTCGGGCGGGCATCTTGGGGTAAATCGTACGTTGCAGAAGGTTCGTGCGAAGTTTTACTGGCTTCATTGTAGGGACGACGTACAGGACTGGTGCCGGAAATGTACAACGTGTGCCGCGGTGAAAGGTCCGCAGACCCGGAGTAGAGGGGGATTACGGTTGTACAATGTGGGAGCTCCCTGGGAGAGGATTGCCGTTGATGTGGCTGGACCGTTTCCACAATCAGAGTCCGGAAATAAATATTTCATGGTGGTGATGGATTACTTCACTAAGTGGCCTGAAGTGTTTGCCATACCCAATCAAGAAGCAATAACTGTGGCTACAAAACTGGTTGAGGAAGTGATCTGTCGATTTGGCGTGCCCCTGGAGATACACTCTGACCAGGGAAGAAATTTTGAGTCACAAGTATTTCAAGAGGTGTGCAAACTGCTTGGAATGCATAAAACCAGGACGACGCCATATCATCCTCAGTCAGATGGAATGGTGGAGAGGTTCAACCAAACACTGGAGAGACAGTTGGCGAAGATGGTTGAAAAACATCAGAAGGACTGGGACAAACACATTCCATTATTTTTACTGTCTTACCGGTCAGCTGTTCACGAAAGCACGAAGGAAACACCTGCTTACGTCAATTTCGGAAGAGAGCTACGATTGCCTGTAGATTTGTTGACAGGAAGGTCACCAGATGAGCCGCAGAGTGTAACTGAATATGTAAGCGATTTGAGGGAAAGAATGCAAGATGTACATTCCCTAGTGCGTGAAAATGGTTTACATGCTAGTGAAAAGATGAAAACCAGATATGACCGTAAAGCTAACACGCCGCGTTTCGAAGAGGGTATCCAACTCGCCAGAAAGGGAAGTCCCCTAAGTTACAAAATTGGTGGGAAGGACCGTACAAGGTGGTCACTAGAATAAACGATGTAACGTACAGAATTCAACGCCAACCTAGAGGGGCTTCGAAAATAGTTCACATCGATCGACTTGCGAAGTACCATGGAAGCAATAATACTCGGGACGAGTATTAATGTAAGGAGGGGGTAATGTTACGACATCTGTTCGCAAGTAGGAGATAGGATTTGCCACTACTAGATAACAGATGGCGTTACTAGTATTCTAATAAGTAAAGGAATTACTAGATGTTTCTCGAATATCGACTTTTCGAGAATGTGGTACTAGAACTTTCTGTAATATTCGCGTATTTGAGATTTAGCATATATAAAGAGCGACGCGTGCTACGGAGATTCGAGTGCGAAGAACTAAAGCGAGAACAAGCGAAATACTAGAGCGAAGAAATTAAATACGACAGTGCAGTGATATACGGATTACGGAAATAAGCTTAACGGTGTGGACAGTGTTACTATAACGGAGTAAATTAGTGTTGTTAATTAGTGCGAGTATCGATAGTTAATTATCGATAGTGTTTGTTGTGTTGTGTAAAGTGCGTTATTGGTCAATAAATATAATTACACCTTATTGCACGAAAGTGTGACTGGTATTTATCAAATTAAGAACCCGGTACGTAACAATACTCAAGTTGTGCGGAATCCAACGGGAGCAAATTTTTTTTACAGCTAAATGTTCATGAAGTATCTTATGTATGCTCGTCATACTAATGCCCAGAGATGCCTCTATCTCACGATATGTAACATGACGATCTTGAGTTATTAGTTCCCGGACAGCATCGATGTTTTGAGGTACAACGACCGTTTTAGGGCGACCTTCTTTAATTTCATCAGTAAGCTTAGATCGTCCACGATTAAACTCGCTAAACCAGTGATACACAGTGGTCTTTGAGGGTGCTTCATCCCCAAAAGTTGAAGTAAGCTGATCGATGCACTGTTTTTGAGTTAGACCACGCCGAAAATCGTAAAAAATCATGGCACGAAAATGTTCACGAGTTAAATCCATGGTGGTGAAGACACGCAATTTTCAAAATGACGCTACGATGTGAAAACAATTGACAGTCACATAAAAATAAATGTATTCTAAAGCTAAAGAGTTCTATTTTTAAATGATGTAATTACTTTTTAAATTATTGTTCTGTAAGTGGCCAGTTCCGGATACATAAATAGCAGCCCTCGTATCATAATTTGTCTAATATGGTTATTTTATTTGGTTCTCTAATAATTGTAATATAATATTCATTACGTTTTTTCACAAAATTGCACAAAATGACATTATTTTTCATGTGTAGAAAGTATATACAACATAGGAGTACCAAACTTAAATCTTTGTGTACACGTATTTCAAAACCATATTGTGAAAGAAATATTTGCTACAGATATGCAGTATTATACATTTTTGGAAAGCTTATTTCATGTTTATTAGAATACATACGTCTTGGATCTCTAAAAAAGCAACAAATGTATCAGTAAGTACTTAAAAAGTGACATACCATATTTTTCACTGATTTATTTTTTTCGTCGAAGGTTTTCATTATTACCCACGCCTCCCCACGCGCTACATTTTGTGTTAATTGATAGTCTAACTATTCTATAACACAAGAAAAAAAAATCAGCTGCGGATGTGTGCGGTTTTGGAAAATATCAGCAAGAATGTTATAAAGGACGGAACAGAACATCGGTATCTTTTGCGGTTTACCACCGTTCAAAATTAATTAATATTTATTGATAACGAGGGTATATTATCAAGTTTGCACTTATTTTGCGTAAGAATAAAAAATAATTAAAAAAAAATAAAAAAAAAAATTTCAAAAAATTTAGAAATTATACATTATTTGAATATCCACACCTTACTGCATATATGTACCAAATTTCATCACTTTAGGACAAAAACTCATGAAGTTATATATTTTCGATCCGATACCGACCTGTCCTGCCCACAGTGCGTCGGGGCGTTTACCCGAGGTCGCGGGTTCGATCCCCGCCTGTGTCGAAATTTTTCTTTCCTTTATTTATTCTTTATTTATTAGGGGTAGTAACATTTAAGACTAAGGATATGGGCTATTTTAAACAGTTAATGAGCGATGTCGTAGGAGTTTTATTCAAACACTGCTTTATTTTTGTATTCTTCTCCCTAATCAACACCCAAAAACTGTAGTACTGTATAATAAAATAATTTTATACAAAGACGGTTTTTCGTCTCTTACGGACAGCCAATCCTTAATAAGTAACTTATCAAATATAGAAGTAGAATGACGTATAAAGCCCAAAAGGCGCTCTTAGCAGAACGAGGTGAGCCATAAAACAAGATTTCATGCATGTGTTAGCATAAGTGAACAAATTTGTACGGTTGACATCACCCGACCTTTGCCAATAATCTTATCCCAAAGAAAAATCAGTTTTCATTTTGTACGCACACAAACGGTTCGGCATTATTACTGAACCACTACAGTTTTGTTGAGAATAGGAAAGAAAATATGAGATACGGTGAGTAAAAGTCTTATCGAATAATGATATTATTATAATTTCAGTTATGCAAATATCAAACAAACGTAAATAATACAGAGAGAATAGAGGATAAAGTGTCGAATATGGAGCCTATAAAATATAAAAATATATTCAAACTTTGGAGTTTGTAGTTTAGAATATGTACTACCGTTGAAGTTTGTATACAGTTAAAGTGCACTTTATCCAGTTATACAAATGCACATAACCCAGCTATACTCATAGCTATAAACCCCTAAAGAGATAACCAGAACTTCAGAATAAGAAATTCAAATTTGTATATAAATATACCTATTATTTCTAGTACAGAGTGTCGGTTTAAAAAGAACGATAAAACAATTATATGTCTCTTTAGATAGAGTCTCACTGTCTTCTTTTGAAACTCCATTGACTGAACTACTCCAATAACTATAAATTCCTTAGATACATTTTGAAGTTAAGTAGGGATAAGATTGTAAAATAAAAGATCATTAAAAAATATACTTTTAAAATAATAAATTACCTTTAAACGATGAACAGGAAGTAATTGTTTAGTGTGATTCTAAACCGTCCGTCCCTCCGCACTGAATATCATATATGCTTACAAAATAAATGCAAATACTTTTGAGCCGAGAAATGACGTCGAAAATTCTTAGTATACACAGGATTTGTTTTATTCTATCTCATACTATTATACGGACGCAATGCTAAATGCAATATTCAAAGAAGCACTCTGCTATGGCTCCCCCAGGACCAACCTGCCCTGGCGCGGTGATTGCTCCAGAACGGCGTCAAGACGGTATGAATCTGTGACATTGCCCAACTATCGTCTGCACTTTTATTACACTGAGAAGTCTAGTAAGCTTTATTTTATTATTTGTGTACGTAATAAAGAGGGCTTTGTTTTATTAGTTTTGTTTTTCTCTTTATTATACTGATACTGTACATTCATAATATTCAACACATGCTTTTCTTCACTTTATATATCAAGAATAAATATAGAAAATGTAGACACATTTAGACACGACTGGGCCGTGAATCACTAAAAAGGGGTTTCAGATTTCCAAATTGAGAAATTACCCACTTCTTCAAGTTCAATCGGGAAGCGGTAAAAAAATACTGAATTTTATTTTACGACTCCTGTAGAAAGATTTAGGTGAAAGCTTTTTTAAACTGACACTTCAGAGCTTAATATTAGGATTTTAATGTAGTTACAAAAATCATGAAAATACTCATACACCGATAAATGACGTCAAAAATACTTTGCATACACAGTATTTCTTTTATTCTATCTTATACTATAATACGGACGCAGTGCTAAATGCAATATTCAAATAAGCACTCTGCTATGGCTCCCCCAGGACCAACCTGCCCTGGCGCGGTGGTTGTTCCAGAACGGCGTCAAGACGGTATGAATCTGTGACATTGCACAACTATCTTCTGCACTTTTATTACACTGAGAAGTCTAGTAAGCTTTATTTTATTATTTGTGTACGTAATGAAGAGGGCTTCGTTTTATTAGATTCGTTTTTCAATCTTTGCAGAGAAAATACTGCGATAGTTGTGAATGGGAATATACTAGTATGTTAAAATTTCCTGAACATAAGAAACGCAAATATCAAACATTCAACAGGAAGTCCTACAAAAATCACGATAAATTTTGGAAAACTAACTAGATTCCTTCATATGTTTTGAAGTTGAAGTCATGATTCAAATTAATATTGTCAACCAAATATAATAACGATTTAACTTTTAAAGTAGCTGAGGATTGTATTGTTCTGAAGTTCTGGCTATCCTTTCTACGGATTTATAGCCGTGAGTATTGCTAGGTAATGCACATATTGACGTATGTCAAATTGTTGAATTAGAATAATTGAATAATGTGCCTTTTAACCGATTTACAAGCTTTAACGGTCGTGCATACGCTAAACAACAAACTCCAAAGTTTTGAAGATTTTACAAGAAAAAAAAACAAAAACACTTCCTTTTTTATAATAGAAAGTCAACCTTTCAAATACAAAAGCATCAGTTTGTATGTATATTTATACTTTGGAACTCAAGTTTTTAGCAAAAGCTTTCATTCGTGAAATTGCATAGTGCTGCAACGATAACGTCTGTGTTATAGCGCCAGCCGATTACCTGGCATGCTTTTAAGATCATTACGAGTACGAGTTGTGAGATTGGAAGTGAAATACACTGTAATTACGATTTTCAACATTCTGTTTAATAGTTCTCCTATTTGTCCACAATGGATGTTTGCTTCAAGTACTACAGATACGAAGAACAAAACAGAGCAAGAGAAATGTGTTTTTTTATGGTTAGCAATCATATTCAATTATGTAAATATGTAACATTGGCTTTGCTCTGAACGTTTATAAAAATCTTTCAGCAAGATATTCCAGATAATAATCACATCACATAATGTGTGAACTTTCGTTGGAAATAAAATTGCAATGCTTTTTCAATATGCCTCATCCGTGACCGTTATTGTACTGAAACAAGACATGTTACGCTTTATGATAATACTATGTGTATACTCGTAGCAATAAGTAATTATGGTTCTCATTTCATGACATTATTAGTAAGTACATAAAGTATTCTAATAAACGCAATCCTTTTTAAACCCTGTCCTAGCGAATATGGCATGAAAGACCAATAAGATCTTAATGTTAACAGAACTAAGTTAGAATTAATCCACTTTAGCCATTGTTGGTTATTTGATCGCCAGTGGTGCAGTCCAACTTACCGTTTCAGATTGTGGATCAACTTGAAACTTAGTGAGAGCCGAGCTAAGCGTATCCATCTAATGCATTTCTATTGGCGTCGTTACTAGAGCGACCACTACTGCGTTACTGACTTTGGTAGCGTTCACTTTGATATGACAAAATGAGGGATGGATTAATATTTATTAGTGTCGCTTATGCATAAATGGTGTACAAAGTATTTGCTTAGTGTAAATCTATAATGAAAGAGATCTATAAAGCCAATGTAGGAGGTAATGTTAGTAGAGAATGACCTCGGAGGACTCATTTGGACCAAAAAGAAAATGTGCTCAAAAAGGCAGGTGTCCCAACTATGAATAATAAGAGCATGTATGAAAAATATGTGACAATAGCTAAATACCGAGCCAGGTACCTTTTCGCCAAATGAGGGCACATTGTGTAAATTGTAAGTTTTGTGTTTTATTAATAATTAGTATTTAGTTTTTTTATAGTATATAGGTTCTTTTTTGTTGTTGTATAAGTGGTTTATGTCTATTTTTATTGTTTTTCTTATATTATATATGTGTCCTCAAGAGGAGAATAAAGATTTTTCTTTCTTTCTTTCTAAAAGATTGATGGATGTGAACGAATCTAGAGAGGTTTGCTAGGATCGTAGGAACTGGCGATCGATTGTCTCTACCTACCCCAATGGAAACTAACAGCGTGAGTATACGTATGTATGTATGTAAATCTAAAGCATTTGTAATGGCGTCGTTACTAGAGCGACCACTAGTCACTGGTACTGGTACTGGCTTTGGTAGCGTTCACTTTGATATCTCGAAGATGGGAAATGAGCTGATATAGCGCCATGCTTCGTGTATTCATTGTGTTGGTTATGTGAAAATGGTGTTTAAATTAATTGCGCACATACATGATTACATATACTCACGGCTATAAATCCCTAAAAACGTAGCCAGGAGAACTTCGGAATAAGACTGTGGGGTAGTGCTATTTAAGTTAAGACACTACACAGCTACTACAAATTAATTGTTTAATTTTAAGCGCCATGTTCGAAATCAATAAAATTTTTCACTACTTAAAAAGTAATTACATGTAGTATATCATGTTATCAGGGTTATCTATTAGATAGAATTCAAACTAACTTCTACTGTAAATTTGTATTAGAGTTGAACGTTTGTTTTCACATGTTTTAATATTCAAAATTATTATCTAGTCATCAAAAAATTTAAAACTTGCAAATAAAAATACATACTACATACATATACTCACGGCTATAAGTGTCTAGAAGGGGTAGCCAGAGCTAAGGAATTAGAAATTCCTCAGCCACTTTTGGAAGTTGCGTGGGGAAAAGATGGTAAAATAAAGGTTGTTGGTGATGGGTCTCCAACCGCATCGCCCAAAAATCCCTTAGAAAGCCCTTATACCGTTAGTCGCCTCTTACGTAAACCCACCAGAAAAAAAATGGGGTAGTGCTATTCTAAGCCGATACTACACAGCATAATAAGAATAGTTAATGTTTATTCAAAGTAAGTAAATTAACCAATGGAAATTAAATGCAAAAAGTTACAATCAGCAAAATATAATTACAATTACTTAGTTTTGATAACTATGAATATTGTATCGCCTTTTTATTAGTTTTTTTACATTATTGATATAAGTTATTTTTTATTTTCTGTAAACGAGTGTACAAAATAACTGCTACTACTATAGGATAAAAAGTCATTATCTTTTAAAACAAAGCGTACCAAATCAAATTATCAGCCAGTGCAAAAACAAAACTATACAAATATACCCTTTTGAAGCTCCAATATGGCTTTTTCCATAATTATTTTCAATTACGGAGTAACCTCAGTATACACAGGGCCATTAAACGCAGTGATACCTCGCTTCCATTAGGTTCGCTTGTTGTTTACATCAATTAGTTCGCATGTTAATTTTATCGTTCGTCATATATGCATGCAACTCAGGTGAGTGCCTCCAATAATTTTAATTAATGTCATTTTTGTTGTTTTACCGGTCCTTTTAGCTATGGTTCTATTGAATTTACTACTGCAATATTCGATATATAATACTTCTTTTTTGAGATGTTATGATTGAAGTTCCGTAATTTGCTATGTTTCTTAGTATATTGTTTGCTCAACTCGTGAAGTATTTGCCGTTAATGTATTTTCCTTACCTGAAATTAAGTATTGCGTAATCTAAAATCATAGCAACACAATTGTGAGTCCTTGCTGGAAATATCTTATTACATCAGTTTACTTATAGTAATTAAAATATTTTACAGACATTATGAACATCCATAAAAGTACAATCATATTTCAATACTAGCTTTTAGCCCACGACTACGTTCGCGTGGACTACATTTTTTGCATCCGGTTTACATCCAAAATACCAAACCACTATCTTAACTTCTGTTTTTTTTATATTTATATTTCCGCGGGCACTGTAATAGACATAAAGAACATTAAGGCTTTTTAAGTGATTGTTGGGCGATGCAGTTGGAGACCCATTTGACTACATTTTCCCCATTCAACTTCCAAAAGTGGATAAAGAATTACTATATCTGAAGCTGTGGCTACCCTTTTTTGGGATTTATAGCCGTTAGTATATACTCATGAATTATTGATAGAGGAATTTCATATATTTCTTTTTGTAGTGGTTATATCAGTCAATCGCATGAAGTTTCAAATTTCTACATACAGAAATGTCAAAAATCTGTATACTATATTTCAATCCCTTAGGGGGTGAGTTCCAAAAATCCTTTTAAATTTTTCATATCATAAGAACCATGAAACAAACCGTTTTGTACCAAGTTTCTATATTCAAAAATAAGAAGATCTTTAGTAAGTATGGAGTGCAGTTTGGCGCTGCGGTGGCGGCCCGGTGCTGCCCCCTACACTGACCGTTGATAATATGTAAAAGTTTTTAGCCAATAAGACATAGAATACAGTACTAAATTAAAATTGCGATAGTATGCTACTATATACAAACTAAGCATTCTAAGGTTTATATAAAATATTAATTTATGCGTTAGTATAGCATAATATATCTATGGGAATATTGGTTTAAAATTAGTAAAAAATTAAAAGATATAAGCATATTCTCAGACCTACCAAACGAATTCGCAAAATTCGTACAAAATACGTTCAATTATTTTTATTCATAGATATTCGCATAGTTGAATGTAAAAAATAAGGAAAAATGCTTCCTATTATTCTTGCCTAACCCCAAAACAAAAAAAAAAAAAACCAAAAAGATTGTGATCCCCGAGATTCACACCTGGGTCTTCCGTTCGATTAGTATTAACCAAACGGTATACCGCTACGCCACGAAGACGATAGTGTAGACATCAAATTTTTGATAAGGTATATATCTAGTAGCCATACTATTGGCAAACAATTAAATGGACATTTATTTTGATGAAGATTGATTAAACCCTTATATTTTCCAAAAAGAATATTAATGAAGTAGGTGTAAATATGGGGAGCCATATAAAAGTTACGTTTTTTTTTATGCTCCTGTGAGAACCCTTGCGAAATCCGGGATAAATGATATCCTATATGTTGGCCAGGTGTATAAGCTACATTCATACCAAATTTGATGAAGATCCGTCAGGTGGAATCAACGTGATGACCGGACAATACAGACAAAAAGACAGACAGTCATTTTTTTCAAATTTATTTTTTAAAATTAAACATATTTCACCGCTTTTTTTTCTTCAAGGTACAGTCATTTTATAGCATAGATAAATTACAATGCTAATATAATACAATAAAAAATCATTTTATTAATCTATAAATATATACTACGAAATAATATTGCTAATGCTGTTGTAGAAAAAATTCGACTGAACCAACTCCATCACTTAAGTGTAGCTTACTCTCATCTTCTATACTTATAATATAAATCTGTAGAGAGGTCAATTCTGTACATGAAATATATTTTCAAAATAACTATCAGGTGGTGATTAGGGATCGATAGTGATGCCAAAAATGCAATCAGTAAAATTTTTGTCTGTCTGTCTGTCTGTCGGTTTGTATGTTCCTTATGGAAACAAAAACTACTAGACGGATTTTAACGAAACTTGGTACAATTATTTTCCATACTCCTGGGCAGGTTTTTGTATACTTTCCAGCAAAGTAACAAAGGGGAATTTTGGGAAATTTTGGGAAAACGGAAGTAGTTACTCCATTTTTTAAGCTTCCGTCGCATGTGCAGCCTTAATGGTTAAACTTACATAGAAATCATGTATTACGGAAATATTCTTCATAAAATTATCTAAAAAAAAATCCTTAATAGTTTATGTTTACCTTTTACGATTGACTCACAATAACACGTGTAATTCCTGATAGCTTAGCAGTTCGGAACATTCTGATTGTATTTGTTTACTCTTACGTTTGTAAACCTCTCACTCATCCCTAATTTAAATAAGGTAACATTATTACCTATTCAATAAAAAAAGAATCATAGAAATCGGTAGAGAAACACCGAAATTATACATAAAATAAGCCATCGCGCCCATGACCAAAACTGAATCGTTACTAATTTACTTATAAAATACTAGATGGCGCCAGTAGTTGCATCCTACAACACGTAATGATTTATTTTTTAGATTGTTATAAATACTTCATAGCGTTTTATTCCAAAATTTGCTATTAAACGGAAAAATTGAACCGTTCATTAAAGCGCATTCAAAATCACCAAACTACACTGTTTAGGGAGTGTTATAAATTTAATAAATTGAAAACATTGCGCTGAATTTCACAATGCTTGAGCAGTGACTGAAGAAAGAAACCTCAGATATTTAAAAAAACAACGCAACCCGTGCGAAGCTGGGACGATCCACAAGTTATTTAATAAATCCTTGTACCAAATTTTAAGTTTCTTGGAACAGAAATATAAATTTTACATAACTATCTAAACATTTTTTTCAGATAACTCACCCCTCAATATATTTATTTCCATATTCATGCTGTGTAATTCGTTCCTAGAAGCATCCTTCGGATACAATACGAAGCGATTAATATTGGGGGTTTAAATAATAGTTCATTTTACAGTCTATACCCAATTATATATGTTAATTAATTAAAATAGTGGATAAAGTATTTCTAATTCTAAAGCCTTGTTTACCCTATTTTATGATTAATAAACATGAGTATCTGTTTGTATCTTAATAGATTAAAGCTTTCAATATCGCGGAGTTAGTGCAAGAATAAAATCTAAATGAAAACTGTAGGCAGGCAGTATAAAGTGAGGAATGCGAAGTATTGCGACGAGCCACAGGTCGTTGTTTTTACTCGGCGCCTTACCGTTATTTCCTCGTTTATGGCACTATAAACGCTACGCCGTCCACTAAGCGTAATGAAATCTCGTGCTTCATATCTGAACGACACCGAACAGCCATCCTACCTTTAAAATCACATCGTTTCATGGGTTTTAAAGTCTGATAGAGTAATTGGATTTATTCAACATTCCAAATGAAAGTCTACAATGCATCGCATAGTACTAACATGTACAGGCTAATAGAATCCAGTGTCAATTAAGGGCCTACCACACGCTCATGCTTGACCACAGTTTTGCTTGCGCATGCAAATCGCCCTGAATGACTGAACACTGAAGGGGCTACCACACGGCTCAAACTAGATTGCACAAGCCACATTCTTGTCGATATCGTTGATATGAACACAATTTATCCCGATGAAGAATTTTTTCTCCTTCTTTTATTTTTCAAGTGTTTCCAAGCGAGAAAAATGAAAATGTAAAACGTGTTTATCTACAATTTTCACCAAAATACAACATTTTAATTAATTTAATTTTTTCGTATGTTATTTTTCGTTATTTTTCTTTCTGTCAGAATAATCCATAAATCGATTATGAGACATATGATGAGATGTATGCACATAAATTGGCCGTTTTCACGACCGTGCAAAATACTCCACTCAGCTCGAATGAAGTTGGGTGGCTTGAACACTGAACGTCCAACCACACGCGCAAACAAGTTTGTACAAGTATGACAGAGCATGATGAAAAACTTGATGGAAACAAAGCTAAATATTACTCGTCATACATAAACTATTTAGTACTCACTGAAATATTATAAATTATTGCGACAAAATATTATATAAATAATATTGTAGTAAATTCATCATCATCATACAATTCGCATCCACTGCTGGATAAAGGCTTGCCTTGAAGACTCTAACAGCGACCTATCCTATGCTGCCTTCAACCATCCATAGCACTACAAGTGTTATCCATAGTAAATCCAATACAACAATTCTCACAAACGATGTACTTTCATGAATTACTAATCAACTCGGTAATATACCTGCAGTATTTGCCCAAGTTATCCTCCGGTATACTCCACATTGTTTACAGTAAGCCCGCATTTGCTAATATTACATAATCGAACTAGCTGCTCGTGCATTACGGTGTTAAGCAGAGAACGCTTCAAGAGCTCTTAGCTAATATTTGACTATCAACAGAGTGTATAACCCCGGTGGATAGCATTACTACTATAATAATTATTAAGCACATTTGGGTGGAAGTAAGTGTTACAAGTTTACCTTAATTACCCATACCTTTACAATATGAACAAACATTACAATATAAGGTCTGTAAAATATTTTACTGTGATGTGATAAAGAGTTTTCTGTTCTATTTTATCACATTATGTATCTGTACTAACTTTAAAAAAAATGCAAAGTGAAAGTTGAAATCGCCTAAGAGTTGTTTGAAAACCTTGAAACAGTTTACAGATTACATCAATCATTATATCATTGTGCAGAATAAAAGTTAATTACTAAATTAATATTCACTTTGAAGCGAAGATTGCAACCAATTAAAAAAAACTTAGCACCTGAATATTTTTCAAATCACAAGCAGAGTAAAAATACGAAGGTTAGATAATTTGAAGCAAATGGATTAACAAGGAACTTATAAAAAACGTAGAGTTAATGAAAGCTTTTAAGCCGCGCTTCAACTAATTGCTATTACTCACTTTGTGTACCGAGCACCAGTTTTTGTAATATCGCACACCCCGTGCGACGCTGCCTCCAAATGAATATATTACACCTATATTTTACATTGACACTTTGTGTTATTATGAAGTTAAATTTAAAACCGGTGTTTTTTTTCGCAATTATTATAAAATAACCACACATATGACTTTACAAAAGACACATTGATGTGAGTCAGACTCGGATTTGAACCCACGCCTTTCTACGTAATATGCGGGTGGTCTACCCACTGAGCTATCACGGTTATCGGTTAGGAGTTGTAAAATATATTTTTGTATAATATGCTGGTACTGCGATAATAACTATAACGGCTGTAGTTTATCATATAAAAATAAATATTCTGGAAAATTTTGAGGTTTAGTTTACCAAAAGATATAATTATTTACTATTATATACATTATTTGATAATAATCTTATAAAACTATATTTCTCTTTGTGATCAATGAAAATATAATAAGCTATTTTAGTAAAAAACAAAAAATAAAAATCTTCTAAAAAACTGCTTTAGTTATTTTAAAAGTATATTTGAGCATAACATCCTCTGCGTAAAGTTGCAACGTGAAACAAAATCCGACTTGAAATAAGTTGTCTAAGATCCTCAGGAGAACGAGAAAGTTTAAAGATTCGACAAGATGCGAATTGCATCCTTTCACTAAGAAGATGTCGCGAGCTTTCTACATATTATCTGCAACACTTCACTCTAGCGTGTTCTTAGCTTTTAGTGTTAGATGAAAAGATTCCGTTTTGTCTTTGCCATTTTAATGCAAATGTTTTCGGATTTTAATAAAATTTTTAAGATTTGATCTTATAATGATGAGATTCGAAATAGAAAGGTTTGTATATAATTATGTTGATAGCAAATAATTTATGCGTCGTAATAAATAAGTTTGGATTAATTATTGATGCAGTATCTTTAATTCTTTTAATATTTTTTTATGATCCTATAAATTGTTACCCAGGAGTTTGAATTCATAAGTTTGGGTACCTCCACATATATCGAAGTAGGATTAAAGTAAAGAAAAGGAGTAGTATATGTTAGATATAGTCATACTGTGTTGCTATGTTAGTTATTTTCTAAGACATGAAAGAAAAATACAAATTAATACAATCTTACTACATACATATACATATACTCACGGCTATAAATCCCTAGATGGGGTAGCCAGAGCTAAGGAATTAGAAATTCTTCAGACACATTTGGAAAGTTAAGTGGGGAAAATATGGTAAAATAAAGGTTGTTGGTGATGGGTCTCCAACCTCATCGCCCAAAAATCCCTTAAAAGCCCCAATACCGTTAGTCGCCTCTTACGTACACCCATCGGAAGAAATGGGGTAGTGCTATTCTACACAGCATTACTACTACAAACAAAACTACTACTAGTACAGCTCTTTATATTATGTTTGCCAATTTGTGTATACTACTTATTTTTTCTAATAATTAATACTAAGTGTTACAAGAATTGAAAAAAAATGTTGAACCCATTTCAAACTCAAACTCAAACTCAAACTTTTATTGCAAACCATAAGTGTACAAATCGTTGGTGTAATCAAGGTACAGTTATAAATATGGACCCTGTTGGGCACATGCAATTTCACAAGAGGGCTGTAGATACTAAAACTAAAAATTAAGGTAGCAAACATTACATGGCACAAAATTAAAATTTCTTCAATTAAAAACACTGTAAATATGTGTATCAAATTTAAACAGCACAACAATAAAATTAATATTATTTCAGGTCAAAGTATTATTATTTTAGTTAACATTATTATTAAATTAGGTTTATTTTAGGTAATTAGGTTAATCTATAGTATCATCTATATTATCATTACATTAAGCTTTACCAATAAGTGGAAAAAACAAACAAATTAAATATTGATATTGTATTATTACAGAACTAGATAACTATAAAGAATGACTTAGAAATTTGGTACTAATATTGCTCAACCTTAACTAAGATATTCCTCCACTCTATAATAACATTTATCAATAAGAAAGTTTTTTAGTAAAATTAAAAATCTATTATATATTTCTTCCTTTTTTATATAATCTGGTAATTTATTATAGATCCTAATCGACATCATGTGAGCATTATTGGATTGTAAATGCAACCGTGTGCGTGGTAGGTCTAAGTTACCGCGGTGCCGCAGAGTGTATCTCTGCTGTATGTCTTGCCTCTTTATGTAGTGTTCTGGGTGGTTTCGGACTAATTTACAGATTTCCTGGATGTAAATACAGGGTAAAGTTAATATTCGGAACTTAATAAAATATTGTTTACAACTAACGGTGGGTTCTATATTTGCAATGATCCTTATAAGTTTTTTTTGACGGATTAGTAGGTCAGGCGCTTCAGTACTGTTTCCCCAAAGTATCACGCCGTAGCCACGCGTGGGCGTACGCGTAGTAAGCTGAGAGTGCAGTTTGTATATCTGTGGTTTTTTTAACTTCCTTTAGTGCATATGTAAATTTAGCAAGTTTTTCGCGGACTTTATTTATGTGAGCTTTCCAATTTAATGATTTATCTATTTCTATTCCTAATAATGGTGCTGTGTAGATTCAATTTTTTTATTGTTATATAAAAAGTTTATATTTAGGGGGTTTTTTTGATGGGGATGGAATGATATAAGTTTAGTCTTATCCGGATTAATTTCTAAGTTATGGTCTGTTAACCAATTATTGACGTTATTAAGGACAATTTCAAGTTTTGTATTTCAAGTTTTTTAAAATAATACAACATTGCCTTCTTAGAATTATGTATTAAGTATGTTATTAAAATCAAATAATTATTTTAAACACGAAAGATAAATAATAAGAATGTTTATTCATGATAAGCTAATGTGCGGATTATAACTATTCAATTCAGAAAAAAAGAAAAGAATTACCGGGGCGTTGACCGGGGAGGTCGCATGTTCGAGTCCTGCTGGAGTAAATAAAAATTTTTTTCTTGATTGATTCCGAAAGATAAATTTTATATTTCGAAGATTCTGTGGGAGTCATGTTAGAGCGCACACTACTGCGGACTCAAACGCACGTAGCAGCGTCTCACTCATATTCCTACATAAGGGGTTGATTAAAAAGTGAATGTTTTCGTTCTTACATTAAACTATTATTTTTAATTGATATCCAAAGACCGTCAGTATGACCAAGCAAAATTGCTTGAAAATGAGTCCTCAAATCTTTTGTAGACGTTTAAGACAATTTAAGAGGCAATCAGCAAAAGCAAATTCTCCAAATGAGCCCATGAAATGCATCGAAGTATATACTAAATCTGAAGAAATTCCCATTTTAATATGGGCATCGATTCCAATTACAAAAGATCAAAGAATCGCCGCGCGACCCACTTCGTCTTTGTTCAAACGAAAGATGAATTATTCAGAGAGCTGGAAACGTTTCAATTGGCCTGCTACAAAAAAAGGAAGGAAGCTGTTCGTTGCTCTTTCCACTAAATTAAATTTTGCCTTTATTTATTTGTAGTCTCCTAAATATTAACTTATTAATAATAATCACTAGTTAATATAATTTTTAATAATTTCTTAGTCTATTGTAATTAATGGATGTCTTGCGAATTTGAGATGTATAGCGTTCTGATGTAATATATGGCGTTGGCACCTGGCTGCAGGACGAAGCTAATGATTGAGAGGGCGAGTCGTACGCGAAATTATTAAAGCATAATAATTTATGCGCGCAATTTGTACGTAACTCGAATACGTTCCTTGCGTCATTCATCACGCGCGTCGTCGGCGCTATTCATTTCAGAATAGTCGACAAAAAACGATACTACGTCACGTGAGGACTAATGAGAAAATTGTTTATTTTGTGGGAAATATGAATTTTAGTATAAACGAAGCGAAAAGTTTTATAAAAATATATAAAGCATTTCGGAAGCGATCAGAAAATCTATTAAGAAACTTATTTTCAGTGAGAATTAATCATGTTTTAGAATTTCCTTTTAAAATATCATCTGTGGTTTTTTAAAGCATTACCAATGATAAGCGGAAATTATTAAATACCATAATTGAAATCCTTCCATTATCATTTTAAAGACAGACACCAAAACTAAAAATATCATGTGTTTTAAATTGTGTTTTAATTAAATTCAGCAGTAAATCGAACTTAATTAAAGTAATTTTGTGTAGTTAAGTATGAAATAAATTTAAGTTTTGAAGTATGAAATATCATTTTCGTAAAATACAAAGTTTATTAAGATTTCGAATAAGATATTTTAAGTTACCGGTTGCGCGCGTCCGTTTCCGCCTCGCCTTCCGCCGCGCCGGAACAGCCTCCTTCATTTTATTTTAACCTCAGTAGCAAACCATAATTATGTATTACTTCATTAATATGAATAATATTTATGAATAAGTACTGAAATTATATCGCAAATCCAAAAAACACTACGGAAAATAAACCGACATTGAATTTGAGGCTAAAGGCCAAAGAAATGTAGGTCTCCATTAACACCCCAAAGCGTCGTGAAATTCCCAATCAGGCTCCTGTAAATTGGAAAACTTTTATGTCCTACCAAAAGTCCAGGTGTGTTTCCAGTTTTGGGTAAGGCGAAGTTTTTTGTTCTGAAGGTGTCGAGGAAAAAACGTTTTAATTATCAGCGATTGAAAGTTAAGTCCTGTGTACAAAAACGGAGGCAACTTTACCGCAAAATTACCATTACATTGGGATAAAATTCCAAAACTTTTTGCTTCAAAGTTTAAACAATAACAAAAAAGAATTCATAAAACGAAATTGTATTTTAGAAACCCAATTTGGGGATTATTCGATAAATTTTCTGTATAATTTAATACTTTTGTTTTTTAGCAATTAAAGTAATTGATTTCCCTACATTTTTGTTCATATATAACTAACGCAACGTGACTTTAATTTTACTGACTTTACCAAAAATTTTCTGTAAAGGTGGTCTGGCAGAGATTGCTTTTATTTATATAACCGTTTCTTGTACTTCACTTAAAAACAGTTTTACAATTACTTTTTAATATCTCAAAGTATTAGAGATGTTTTTTATTTTATTCTATTATGGTCACGTCGTCGTTTGAAGTCAGTACTAAAAGCCTATAATTTTGAAGATACGTACGACGTATCTATTCATTCAAACTTGGCTTCGAATGCCAAAATATCTGTATACTTACCATTAAGCGATAATGTAATTTTAATTCCCTTCATTATTGTTCATCATTAAGCATTTTACATAAAATATACATTGAATTAATCTATGAATCCAATGTCTTTCACAACGTTGTAAACAACATCTACAATAGCCCAAAAATAAATGCAGTATCTTTGCGGTATATTAGTTTTTGTTATTATGGTAAGATGTATATAGCCTTTTTATTCTATAAATAAAAATACACAAACAATGCTTACTTAAAATTAAAAAACAGAAGACTTTTTGTAAATATAGGTTCAATGGTTCGCGCGAAAAAAAATACCCCTACAAATTAATTCTGGTAAAAAAAACTCAATTTTCACCTCTATCGAAAAGCTAGTTGATTTAAAAACGCTTTGCTGCCCAATCCCATTTTGTGTAACTTCAACATGATTTGCAGCATTAATATTATAAATTCTGGATATAAGTACTCTTATTCAATGTAGGGTGAAGGGCGTACTTGAGAAAATTACGAAAAGTCGGCCTAACCTCTCGAAACGACACTCTAAGAGGCATAGCCAAATTATCTCTGTGATACCACATCCATACAGACGACAGACATATTTTATCTGTGACATAAAAAATAATTATAATATGAACCGCTATTTTTGTTACATTACTCAATGTAAACTGTACCTAAAGCAAACCCTCCGAACAACAATTATTCAAATCAAGTCCGTTAATATTTTTAGTAAGAAATGATAATAAAATTTTAATTAAGCGTAATTTAATTCTTATCTTCTGCGGCGAGAGCATATCTGAAGAAATTTTGTAAATTATTCATGAGGAAACTTTTAAAGGGGACGTGATTTTTAAACCGACATTTGTAAGCTGGCTACTCTGAAACGATGATATTTAAAATTTGTAGGAAAGACTGAAGCACTGTTAATGAATGTATATCTGTTTTAGCTAACGATGCCTAATTGCGCTTTTTGTACGAGTAGTTAAAACAAGGCGGTGAAAATAAGAAGACAAACAATGGAGGCAGGAGTTGCACTCATCGTTTACGTTAGACGAGCGTTGTTTGGCAAACAGTGCTTCAAATAAGCTTACAGCAGCGCCAACTTGAAAAGTTACTCTTCACTAAAACTTGTAAAGCTTTTGTTTCCCACTCGAGAGAAATGAAGCTGACTCATAGATTTGTTTCGTAGTTCAAAGGTTTCAGTTATTGCGCCTGATTAACTGACTATGGATGCGTAAAATATTGAAACTTGTAATCAATATTATGTCATTATCAATTATTCATCATCAGCGACTTTACACATATATCATGTTATTCGTTTTAATTGGCTTTTTGAAAAAACAGAGTTACCAAATACAAGTTCGTACTCTGAGCAACTGTTGTAACGTTCCATGTCTTAAATCTTAATCCCCTTATGGAGATAAAACCTAAGACACGAAACGCGGAGAGCAGAGACTAATAAAACAAAGAAAGAAGTTATACCAGTCTATTAAAAAATTAGATGTACACAGTAAAACAGAAGACAAAAAGAATATATAAAATAAACAATAGTAATATTAACTGTTGGTCTGCCAGCGGTGATCATGTACATGCGAGGTAGAAGGGAACCAGTCCAGCGAAACACGGCGATGTCCAAAATTCAGCATCAAATAAGGCCAAATAAAATGATTGGTTTATAAAACAGGGTATATCTCTGTGTCCTCCTCTGCTTTTGCCCTGGAAGAGACTATATGTAGATGTTGCCGGTAGGATTGTTGCAACACCTCGCAGAAAGACCAGCTTAATCCAAGATACTATTCCAGATCTCTTCTTTAAGAATAACCTCTAGAATGATAGTTAGTAATATTTTTTAGAAATTTTCGTAGAATCATCAATTCGTTCTTCTCCAAAAAAAAAACATCTTGACAATCAATAAAAAATCCTAATCGACAATAAAACCTAAAAGAAGGATTTTTTTAAAAAGAGTTTCAGTTACGCATAAAAAGATGAAAACATATAAATTTGAGTAAGAAAAATGTCCTAGCCTTACATTAAAAATAAAATTAATGCCTGCGCTATTATTTTAGACAACAAAAGTATATTAAAATTGTACCATTTAACATATTTTAAAACTATCCTACCTTCGTACACAAACACATTGAAAATTGAACACTAAAGAAAAGTTTAAGATAAAATAAAATTTGACAACTCTCAGCTCCGTCGTTGCCATAACAACAACATAATAAAAACAATAACATAAACCAGAGAAATAAAAATATTATCGACAAATCGCAGAAAAATAATAAAAAGAACTAAATAATGATAAATAACCGCAGGCGACTAACATAAAAGGAAAAAAATTATAATAAAACGGATTAACAATTTTTACAGGTAAGGTTTTATATATTATACTGTTGCCCACTTACGCTTTTTATTTCGTATCGTAGTATTCGAATTTATTTGGTATTTACGGTGATTGAACTTTAAATACCTTTACCAAAAGAAAAGTTGAACAAATATTTTATAAATGTCGTGCAAGATCAAATTACTGAGGATTAAACATAAAAAAAAATCTCACAGCCGAATTATTATATTACTAAAAGGATACATACAAAGTTGTAACAGGTAGTTTTACGTTTGTTTTATTGGCAAGTATTTCTTATTGACATATACAGGGTGGCTCATTCAAATCGGTCAGTATGGGAAAGTCTGAAACTATAAGACATACGAAGATTTGTTCTTAGGAACCATGTCACCGATTTTGATAAAAATAAAAACTGCATTCATACATTTGAAAAAAAACTGTACCCAGCTTGGGAATCGAACCCGGTTGTTTTGAAAAAATAAACTTGCACTTTTTCTATTTTGATATCGATTGTGTAGGTCTAAAGCTGTAAATGTCTCCATAAAACATGATGTCTAAAATGAATAAAATGCATTGTTTTGACATACTTTAATTTCTCAAAGTAGGTGTTCGAAGTGACCACCGTTACAATAATCAAGAAGTTCAGGCATGTAAAATTGTCCCTATGACTGTTTGTACCTCTCAACTTATTAATAATAAGTTATTACATACATGCACCGTATCATGTGGTTTGCATTCCATTAAACATTTAAGGAAGTTTTGTTATCTACAGTAATTAAACACTAACAATCAATTGAAAAGCCCACTTAAAGTAAGTATGTAGATATTGTAGATACACAGTCGCTCGATTTAACGCCTCTAGACTATTTTTATGGGGTTACGTTAAGGATGAAGTTTACAAAACAAGCTATGACACCGTTGAAGACCTTAATGCAGCCATTGAGTCAATTTTAACACAAATTCACCACATGAAGATACAAAATGCAATAGTAAGATCGTTGCCTAAACGTGTTGAAAATTGTATTGAAAAAAATGGTGTTCACTTCGAACACCTACTTTGAGAAAATAAAGTATGTCAAAACAATGCATTTTGTTCATTTTAGACATCATGTTTTATGCAGACATTTACAGCTTAAGACCTACACAATCGATATCCAAATAGAAAAAGTGTAAGTTTATTTTTTCAAAACAACCGGGTTCGATTCCCGAGCTGGGTACAGTTTTTTTTTAAATGTATGAATGCAGTTTTTCTTTTTATTAAAATCGGTGACATGGTTCCTAAGAACAAATCTTCGTATGTCTTATAGTTTCAGACTTTCCCATACTGACCGATTTGAATGCGCCACCCTGTATAGATTTAGACACAGCAATAAATCCCAAAAAGGTGTAGCCAGAGGTTATGAATTAGAAATTCTTCAGCCTATTTTGGAAGTTAAGTGAAAAAGAGGATTTAAGATGAAGGTATAGATGTTGTTAAAATAAAATATAAAAGGGTACTTGCGGTAAGGGATACTAACTCGACAGTAAAATTATTCATATTATAATTTATTTCCTTGTGTGATTTGTGTAGTTATTAGAACTTAGTCTACTTTTTTTAAATTCTGTTACATACATCAATTTTGAATATAACGTATTAAAATAAAATATAGCCAAATTGGATTTTACATATCTGTAAAGGTAATTTTATTAAAATATAAATGACAACTAAGACTAAGAAACCAACATTAATAAACATTTTACTTACTTACTTTCATATTTATCACACATATCTTTTCTCTTAGCAGAGAATGAACCCGTGACTTCTGGATCGAGAAGTAAGAAATGTATTGCTAACCGAATTTTATTTAAAATAGTGGATCGGCGGCCCAGCTTCGCACAGGTAGCGTAGTTTTAAAAATATCTGAGGTATCTTCAATCACTGCTCAACCTTTGTGACGGACAGAGAGACAGACAGACAAAAATTTTACTGATTGCATTTTTGGCATCAGTATCGATCACTTATCACCCCCTGATAGTTATTTTGAAAATAAATATAATGTACAGAATTGACCTCTCTACAGATTTATTATAAGTATAGATTTAGAAACATCTTATTGAATCATTGTAATTTTCTTTAGTTCAAAGATATTAAAATATAATGCATTAGATTAATAAATAACATAGAACATTAAGATTAAATCAACAACTATGTCATCGACAATATAACTATTTCAACTTAGTTACTAAAGTGATATATTAACATTGATAATTTTGAGCATAGATACTGATTTGTATGCAAATGCGAGCACGTCATAAGCCGTAGCTCTGTGAGAGCTGTATGCGCTCATCAATAGGAGGCTAATTTGTGTAGCAATCAAATTTCGGTTGCTAATGTCGCAATGATCATGTTTCTATTCCACGTCAGCCCCTAATAATTTACATTATGCTGCTTAATTAACTAAGTCTCAGTGACTCGTGTGACTATTTCAATATTTAGGGTTGGGAATTGAGAAGAAATATTGAATACGCTAGCGATTGAGGTCTTCGTACTGATACGAATTTTGCTGTGTAATAATGTCAAAGAATTACTCACTTATACCTGCGCCTATAATTTATATTAAGGGTTGACCAAGACAGAGACTTTCGACTAGCACTATCCTTTCAAACGTTTTTTTTTCTCATATTAATCATTCTTGTTATACATGCTAGTCTTAAACAATTTTTTGAATTAGTACTTAGTTCTGTTTTTAAAACGATTCATAACTTGCTGTATCTCAACAAATACTTTCAGTTTTATATAACTGCAAACGGAACTTTGATTTCCATGTAAATACTATGAACAACAAAGTTAAGTCTGCGTTTAGATCTTCGCTACTTCAAAACTTATCACACATTCACATCTGTGAAGAGTCTTGTACCTTCTTGCACTTTTAGTTTGCACGGTTAGTTTATTAGCTTATCCTTTCAAATTACTTTCTGGTAATTTAAAAATCACAGAAACAGCTACTATGAAAAAAAGACACAATGAAAGTGAAGCACACTTGATCTTATAATTTAGTTGACACAATTAGCAAAATTAGATTGTAGATGGAATGGCTGCGGGCACGTATGACTGACCTGTGGTTCACCGCAAGTCTCCGGCAAGCAACACGAGGTGAACCATTACCTGTCTAAAATTCATAATACATAATTACATAGTATTCACGCCTAATATTCATACAGGGTCAACGCAATTCCAGAGTTTCATGAATTCTTAACATAAATTGCCTTTCTGATATCTGATATTTAGAGTAATAACAGAGTCGACAAAGGCTCAGAATCTAGATATTGCTACACAAAACTTGATTTTCTGATATATGACACTTAGAGGCCAACTTTTGACTTTTGAATACACCATCACATGACTTAGTTAAATTTAGCTATGTGGGCTTCCTTAGATATTTTCCCTCACCGTGAACCCCTATAAATTAAACTAGACACATAACATACATACATACATATACTCACGGCTATAAATCCCTAAAAGGGGTAGCCAGAGCTGAGAAATTAGAAATTTTTCAGCCACTTTTGGAAGTTGAGTGGGGAAAAGATGGTAGAATAAAGGTTGTTGGTGATGGGTCTCCAACCGCATCGCCCAAAAATCCCTTAAAAAGCCCCAATACCGTTAGTCGCCTCTTACGTACACCCACCGGAATAAATGGGGTAGTGCTATTCTAAGCCGACACTACACAGCTAAACATAACTTTAGAAAAAGCATATTGGTTTATGATATGCTCCATTCAAGGTTCAAACTTAAGCCCCTCTGCTTGAGGGATAGAGTCCTCTTTCTTTTTTAGGTACAAATACTTTTAAAACTCTTAAAATTTAAAATCAGTCCACTCGGTAAAACTTTTTGAGGTAGCACACATATATTTTTGTCGTCATAACAATAGCTAATTTGCGTTCTGCTTTGCATTTTCTACATGTATCCAGTGAATAGAAATTAAAAAAGGGGGATAAAAGGGGTTTTATTATGTTAAACATTATCAAACATATCTACTACCAAGTCTAGACAAAATATTAAAATGCATAATTAGCCGACCGTTTGGAAGGTTACCGCTCCTATATTCACTGGATTAATTATATTTCTCTCTGTCTTTCAGCAAATATGAAATTACAAATCTAATGTTGCGATGTTTTGTAATATTATCATATAATTGCATTTTCTACTAAAACTACATACTTCACTATAAAACATATTAACGGGCCATAAAAACAAGCTATCATAACATCAAATCCATCAAAAAGAGGCAAACTCGATTTATAAAAGCTTGTTATTTCACAGTCGGCGATATTGAATCGCTTCTGTTTTTATGAAATCCACTTCTCGTAAATCAAGGCAATAAATAGTATCACAGGAACTGTAAACGGATGATTGGATTTGAAACAAAAGCTAACGAACCGAGGGAATCACGTAAACACGGCCAAGAAGACGGTCTGTTTGCCTTGAGGGGCTTTGCTTCATTAGGATCCAATTTGCTGTCAACAAATTTAGCCCCTTCCTATAGTGCTATTGTATGTTTTTACTGTCTCGTCTGAACGCAGACGTTTTTGACTCAATTAGTTTCAGATCTTCTTTGTATCGAGCAACAGCCTCTTTAACCGGCTTGTTATTAAATAACCATAGTAATATTGTCGTTCATTGATTCCAAATTGTTGTTGAATTGGCTTTGAGTCGACGTCGTATCGAAGGCTCCAGTTGATTGCACAGACGCCCGTATGCATGTCATGCGTGATACACATACAACAAGGGATCAATTGCAAGCTTGATCGCTCCTTGGTACCCCTGGGACCCTCATTGTTAGCTTATTAGTGTGCATTTGTGCATCCTTCTCTGTGACCTAATTGAGATTTGTACATTTGGTATATTTTGTTGATAACTTAAACTTACTTTCACTTAAATAAAGAAACAAATTAAGGGAGGCCGAAAAGGATGCTGAAAGAAATTATCAGTAACTTATCAATGTCTATGATTAGATTTATAAGTACCAAAACTTTTTCAAATCACCTTTCTCAGCACATACAAGAGCAGATAAGGCAGTGTTTTTCCAATCTAACATCTTTAAATAAGCACATCGCATAACATACGTAATTTAACATGCCGTAATTCGAAGTACATTATCTCGTATGATAAATCTATAAAACAAATGAAAAGAACAAGAATATGTGAATTCGGGAGTTATCTTAGTAAAATAAATCCTATGATAAAACATGTCCCAATACTATATAGAAAAAAATACTAAATTAAATCTTTTTAAAGTTACAAATTTATTAAATTGCTTCTGCTCAGTTTTCGTAAAAGGCGATCTAAAGTTTTTGCTTTACGTATATAGATATACATTTAAGTTTTCTTCGTACAGGCAATTTTTATCCGTGAAACTAATCAAGATTTAAAATAAAAGAAAGAGAAAAAGAACAAATTCTACACAAAATAACAAATTCAAATGAGAAGAAATAAATACATTTAAAAAAAAAGAGTTTCAGATGGGGCTCAGACTATTCTTATATTTGCTGATGTACTGGCGATACCGCACTACTTTTTAATTTAATTACAGTTACTTAATATTAATTCATTTAAATAAAATACTTTATATAGCAATATGAATGTAATATTTAGGTCAAAAGGAAAATGGTCTTTCAAAGGCTAGCGTCCGAAGTGTGAAGAATAAAAGAGCATGTATAAAAAAATATTAATGAATGTAGATAAAGTTCGAGAGGTTTTTGCCAGGATTAAGTGGCCATCGATAGTATCTACCTACTCAAATGGGAACTAACGGCGTGGCGTGACTATATGCATGTATGTAATAAATTATTATTCATACAAATATTAAAATGGCATATCATAATATTTGCTAAACACACATTAAAATACTTGTTATGGAAGTAAGTAATCATTGTAATGATATTATCATTTGGCATAATCCAAGTCCAAAACAATAAGTTTTAACATTCTGTCACAAAATTTAGTAAGCTAAACAGAACCTAAATTAAATACGGAGTATGTGAACTTAATGACTGTGCAGTTTGTAAACAATTAATAGTTCTGGCTCAAGTTTTACGAGCTCTATCAAACTTGGGAACGCTGCACTTACTTATTGACGAAATTTCTGATTTAATTTAAATAGCAGTGACTACGTGTGCACTGAACAAAAGAGACTTGTTTGTAGTACCTGCAATAAATTGCAATTAGGCAAGCTGTTACTGTCTTGTTATCGAGTTTAGCGGCTGTCGACTGCGAGTCTCCAGCGCGGGGCGGCGCGGCCCGACTCTCGGCACGGAACGAATACTTCAACTATGTCTGCTTCAACCCGCCACTTCAATTACTACCTCTTCATGTATTGGTGACTCTCAACCTCATCAACAAATAACAACAGCCACAAACGCTCAATTCAACCTCCCTGACATGCAAAATAATTTTAGAATGGCACGAATTCTAAAATCCTTTTATCCCAATAGAAAGAATGAAATAAAATAAACGCTGAATCTTTCGTCGTAAATCTGTCAGCAAAACAATTCGTACCCTTTCATGAGCAATAAAACGCTACCAAGAACAGAAGCCTACAAAAAGTATCATAAATAAAATTCATTTATATTCGCGAGCTAAAGCCGTGGGCAATAGCCGTCATGGACATGAATGAAATAGACATAGCCGCAAAACATAACTCAGTTTTTAGACAGTACAGCTACAGATCAAAACCAATTTCAAAAGTTTTATAAAGGATTTTTAAACATTTAAATATTTTAAGTGACCAACAAATAACGTTTTTATTATGTATGTGCTATATATTGTAACAATTAAAATAAACTCTACGTTTTCCTTGATAACATTTCTTGTAGATGTTTTAACATATTTTCATGGGTTCTTTGTTAACAATACTAAAAAAATACCAATAAAAGTAAATAAACGAAAATCAAAACTTATAAAATAATGCAACCAATCATTAATCTTACATCGTTTCGTGTACTTCACAACCTATATATGACCTCAACGAGGGGCTCAAACCTACTCCATTTGAGAATTGATTTTTTCTTTTTGGTTAATGTGTATCAGTCATTCTCTCTCTCTAACCACGCTCTGGGTTTGATTGGGTTAGCACTATCTACCTCAACCACGATAGAAGACGGAAGGAACGACTTGACTTACCTTTTGAAGCACAAATTCATCATATCCTTTGATTGTCAAATGATGCAAGTCTACAATATCCTACCATACTTAATCATTTTTACAATATGATTGAATTAGGAACTGAAACCTCTATCTATATGACTTTGGAGCCAGTACTATTATTTCCACGAGTTCATATCGAACACAAGGCTATCATGACAACAGTGACCAACAAAATTTCAAACATTCAGACCGTATATATTCCAAGGGGTATTAGAGGTTCTAATACTTCTGAAAAATCTTCTCTCGCCGTTTTTGTACAACACTTTAGTAGTTTCAAAGCTCGAACAACTCTGGATTGGGTTCATTGTATCAATTCTGGTTTTCTTATGGATGAACTCGTTGTAATTCACAAAACAAAGTTGTGCAATATCTACAGCATATAAGGCTAACCTGATCATCTCTTCGTATCATCATCTATAAAAAATGGTACATAATGATATTGGATCCACAAAATATAATGATCAAATAGAATAGAGTGGCTACAACACAGGCTCATACATTTGATCCCAACAGATGCAGCATTGAAATTAACATGAATGAATAGAAATCCCTTTCGGACCCGCTCGGTTGAACCGTTTACGGCTCTTTGAGTTATTGATTCTAATAGCCTTTGATCGAAATTGAAATAATTTAAATATACGTACTTTTGCAGTTTCGTAATGACAATTCATATTAGACTAAACTAAAGACAACTGAAGATTACTAAGTGAATGTAAAAATAAAGATTCAAACAAAAAGTACACAAGTTTTATTTAAGTGGTTATTTTAACGCTTGCATTAATTATGCTTACGTAGTATAGAGGTTTTTTTTATTAGGGCTTTTCTTAGAAATTAATTTAAACTGACATGAATGAAGGCATAATCTTCATAATGATAAAAGCTGATTAAAGAAAATGTGTAATGACGAGCATTCATATAGGGTCCCAATCTGTTTTTAATTGGGTATTTAGTACTCATGCTGCTCAGTATTATTAATGCACATTCTATGAGAATTAATTAACGTTTTATAATGAACTATGGGGTTTAAACAATAGTTTTTAAAAATGTGGAAAAGTTTCACATTGGTATAATATAACAAATTACTGATAATTCAGTAAAAAAACTTAAATATTATTACACCCTTCTACATATCCACTTTTTAACATTATCTTTGAGTTAGTTTTTTATACCACAAGTCTTCTCTGTTATTTCATAATATGACATCATATATTTATTTATTTATACAATAGACTATTTTTACATTCTGACATATTTCTGATTGTTATTCAGAATATCTTAAAGTGCTATATCTCATTTGCGTCACTTAAGGTATGTATAGTTCAAACATTTTTTTTCCAAAAGTGGCTGAGGAATTTCTTATACCGAAGGTCTAGGTACTTCTTCTAAGGATAGCCGTGAGTATATGTATGTATATGAAATGAAAAGGTGCCTGACTGACTCATCTATCGGCGTCTAATACCACTGGACGAATAACGAGGAAATATTTGTTTCTGTGATGTTTCTAATTTCGTTCTAATTTTAATAATAATTTCATCACACATACATACATACGATGACATAAAAAATTTACTCAACATTGTACACCGATAATTCAATAATATTACATACTAGTGGATCGTCCCAGCTTCGCACGGGTAGCGTTGTTTTTTTAAATATCTGAGGTTTCTTTCTTCAGTCACTGCTCAAGTATTGTGAAATTCAGCGTAATGTTTTCAATTTATTAAATTTATAGCACTCCCTTAACAGTGTAGTTTGGTGATTTTGAATGCGCTTTAATGAACGGTTCAGTATTTCCGTTTAATAGCAAATTTTGGAATAAAACGCCATGAAGTATTTATAACAATCTAAAAAATAGTCATTACGTTATGAACTGCAACTACTGGCGTCATCTAGTATGTTATATGTAAATTAGAAAAGATTTGGTTTCGATCACGGGCGCGATGGCTTATTTTATGTATAGTTTCGGTGTTTGTCTACCGATTTCCATGATTCTTTTTTTATTGAATAGGTAATAATGTGACCTTTTTTAACTTAGGGATGAGTGAGAGGTTTACAAATGTAAGAGTAAACAAATATAATCAGGATGTTCTGAACTGCTAAGCTATCAGGAATTACACGTGTTATTGTGAGTCAACCATAAAAGATAGACATATATTGTTAAGGATTTTTTTTAGATAATTTTATGAAGAATATTTCCGCCACACATGATTTCTATGTAAGTTTAACCATTAAGGCTGCACACGCGACGGAAGCTTAAAAAATGGAGTAACTTCTCCCGTTTTCCCCAAATTCCCCAAAATTCCCTTTTATTTCTCTGCTGGAAAGTATACAAAAACCTGCGCAAGAGTATGAAGAATAATTGTACCAAGTTTCGTTAAAATCCGTCGAGTAGTTTTTGTTTCCATAAGGAACATACAAACCGACAGACAGACAGACAGACAGACAGACAGACGGACAGACAGACAAAAATTTTACTGATTGCATTTTTGGCATCAGTATCGATCCCTAATCACCACCTGATAGTTATTTTGAAAATATATTTCATGTACAGAATTGACCTCTACAGATTTATTATAAGTATAGATATAGAAGACAACCACATTCATCTTTATCTTTATCTTTACTTATAATAAATCTGTAGAGAGGTCAATTCTGTACATTAAGTATATTTTCAAAATAACTATCAGGGGGTGATTAGTGATCGATACTGATGCCAAAAATGCGATTAGTAAAATGTTTGTCTGTCTGTCTGTCTGCCCGTCTGTCTGTCTGTCCGTCTGTCTGTCTGTCTGTCTGTCGGTTTGTATGTTCCTTATGGAAACCAAAACTACTCGACGGATTTTAACGAAACTTGGTAGAATTATTTTTCATACTCCTGGGCAGGTTATAGTGTACTTTTTAGCAGAGTAGTAAAGGTAAATTTTGGTAAATTTTGGGAAAACGGGGGAAGTTACTCCATTTTTTAAGCTTCCGTCGCGTCTGATTATTTCTTTGCATGGGTTTATTTTCGGAGATACTGAACCGTTCATAAGAGCCCTTTACAGTCACAAAGCTAAACTATTCAGGAGTGCTATAAGTTGAGCTAAATTTCACAAAGTTGTGCAGTAATTGAAGAAACCTCAGATATTTTTAAAACTACGCTACCCGTGCGAAGCTGGGCCGATCCACTAGTATATCATATATTTACACACAAACACTCACAAACACACATCGCACACATAATTGACATTTTACACAAATCCATACACTTTCACGTACACAAGTATAGTAGTATTAACACATATTAAAAGGCTCTAGTTTAGGTCTTAGAAGTAGGTAATAATAATACAACAAATAATTTAAGGCAACCACTGTAATTTTTTAATGGAATAGATGGTACCAATATAGTACTAACCCGTGTAAATGGAGGACGGCGTTTACAGCTGCGTAACAGTTACATAACTAATGCAGCTGTATTCGTTCCACATGTTCTAATGTACCTTTGTATAATTCCAATAATTTATTATTATTTTTATCTGCTAACTTTCAGAAGCCGTGAGCAGTAACTGAAAAAACCTAAGATATTTAAAAATAAAGCTACGCGTACGCAGATAAGTTTGATTAATATAAAACGTTTTTTTAAAGTATTTGTTTTCTTTAATTTGGCTGTTGCTTCTAAAATTATCCATGTCCTATTCTACGTATTCTAGACATATAAACCAAAAGAAATCGTTTTTATCTTTATTATCCTTATATATTAAACGAGAGACGGTGGATTTTGTGAACCAGCCTGTGTCGCGATGCTAAGAGCTAGAAAATTGGTTCAGGTATCAAATTGAAGGTCTCCATCTGAAGTTTTACCGAAAACTCATACATTTTCCATAACTGGATTAGTTAAATTGTTAGCGATTTATATAACTTTTATTTGTTTAAAATATTTTTAAACTTATATTCTCATAGATATATTATGCTATACTTACGCATAAATTAATATTCTGTTTAATCCTCAGAATGTATAGTTTGTAAATAATATCACATATCTCAATTTTAATTTTGTACCGCCATCTATAACAGATTGGCTGCAATCTCTTACACATCACCAACGGTCAGTGTAGGGGGCAGCACCGGGCCGCCACCGCAGCGCGAAACTGCTATCCATACTTACTAAATATATGCTTATCTTTGAACATAGAAACTTGGTACAAAACGGTTTGTTTTATGATTCTTATGATATGAACAATTAAAAAGGATTTTTGGAACTCACCCCCTAAGGGATTGAAATGTAGTATACAGATTTTTGACATTTCTGTATGTATAAATTTGAAACTTCATGCGATTGACTGATATAACTACTACAGAAAGAAATATATGAAATTCCTCTCTCAATCATTAATGAGTATATACTAACGGCTAAAAATCCCAAAAATGGGTAGCCACAGCTTCAGATATAGTAATTCTTTATCCACTTTTGGAAGTTGAATGAGGAAAAGATAGTCAAAAGGGTCTCCAACTGCATCGCCCAATAATCACTTAAAAAGCCTTAATGTTCTTTATATCTATTACAGCGCCCGCGGAAATATAAATATAAAAAAACAGAAGTTAAGATAGTGTTTTGGATGTAAACCGGATGCAAAAAATGTAGTCCACACGGACGTAGTCGCGGGCAAAAAGCTAGTACATATTCAAAATCAAACACCAAACTCACACACCAGGTTCCAGGTTAAATCAAAAATTGAAATGAACCCTCGCGGGACGCTTCGGTTTTCTTTCTCTATTAATTCAAGATATTTCTTCGTCGAAAAGAACATCCATTTCAATCACAAATGACTATTGAACCTTGTCTTTGCAATCGACTACGTTTCAATAAAATCAGAGGCACTGGAAGTTGAGTGAGGACAATTACAATTCACTCTTTTGAATAAAATTCGAAAACATTTACCGAGTTTAATCAATACTTACCTATTTTTAGCTGACTGCTAAAGAACAGGTATTATTTTCGAATATAATTAGATATGCATCCTTGAAAAAGACAAAAAAGTATAATAAAAATATTCCATTTTATTTAGTTTCAAAAAGTGGCTGAGGAATATCGAATTCCCTCAAAAAAAAAAAAAAAAAAGTCAAAAAGTTTATTTTTCAAAATAAAGTTAAATACTAACATTTTTTGAACGTCAAAGTTTTAAATTAATCGTTAATCCGTTGCTTCGGAAGGTGTTCGTAAAGAGAAGAAGCAACAAAGAAACTCTTTACATTCACATTTTTTCATTTTTTCAAAATATGGTTTGTACAATTTCAGTTTATAAACATGTTTTTACTTTACAAAAGATTTTCTAAGCGACCAAACCAAACGCAAGTTTGACATAATTAAAATAAATTGTCCATCACAAAAACCAATCACATAACGTGAGAAGAAAAATCCTCACCAGACAATTATTCCTAGG
Source organism: Bedellia somnulentella (assembly GCA_963576735.1). NCBI lineage: Eukaryota > Metazoa > Arthropoda > Insecta > Lepidoptera > Bedelliidae > Bedellia > Bedellia somnulentella. The sequence continues at coordinate 11,495,461 of OY755171.1, forward strand.
AATAACGAGGGAAGATTTATAGTTTTACGGACATGGTCATGTGCGCGTTGGGTCCTTGTCGTTTAAAAAATCTTGAACACTGTAGTAAGATTTCTTTAAAAGCATGGCTTTAATTGCCTTTTTAAAAGATGCCACAGGCAATTCCAATATGTCAGAAGGGAGTTTATTGAACATTTTCAGGGATAGTCCCATAAAGGAGTTACTTACTTTATTAAGTCTCCACTTCGGTACGTTAAGTTTCTCCTTATTCCGAGTGTTAACAGTATGCCTATCACTAACTTTACTAAATTGGCCTATATTCTTTTTGGCATACATTAAATTCTCAAATATGTATTGGCAAGGGACAGTTAAAATGCCAATATCTTTAAATTTTTCGCGCAACGAATACCTCGACCTTAACATGTAAATAGATCGGATAGCTCGCTTTTGTAAGACAAAAACTTTATGAACATCAGCCGCTTTACCCCATAATAAAATACCGTACGACATAATACTATGAAAATAACTGAAATAAACAATGCGAGCTGTTTCTATGTCTGCTATTTCTCTAATCTTACGCACGGCATACGCTGCTGAGCTCAGCCTTTTAGAAAGTGTTAGTATATGGGGTCCCCATTGCAACTTAGAATCGATTATTATCCCTAGGAATTTTGTCTCTTTCACTAATTCTACTTTTTCACTGTCAATAACAATATTGGCGTCAACTTGCCTAACATTCGGTAAAGTAAATTTAATACATTTAGTTTTTTTGGCATTCAGAACCAGGTTATTTGCAGTAAACCAATGCAATACCAGTGAGATAGCTTTATTTACGTCGTCAAGAGATGTAGAGGATCTCGCTACATTAAATATTAAAGATGTGTCATCTGCAAACATAACTATCTCAGAATACTTTTGTACCATAAATGGTAAATCATTAATATAAATCAGAAACAGTAATGGGCCAAGTATAGAACCTTGAGGAACGCCCATCTCTATTTCCGATCCTTTCGACGTGGTTCCATTAATATCTACCTTTAAAGTTCTTTTATCGAGATATGATGCCATTACTTTCAGTGCTTGCTCGTCAAAACCGTAATATTTAAGTTTAGTCAACGCTATTTCCTTTTTTACACAATCAAAAGCTTTTGTGAGGTCACAAAATATACCTAACGCATCCCGGGAGTTTTCCCATGAATTAAAAATATGTTTCATTAGTGACACTCCTGCATCTACAGTAGACCTACCTTTAGTAAAACCATATTGCTCGTCATGGAATATATTATTTTTATTGAAATATGAAAGCATTTGGTTGGACATGATTTTCTCGAAAACCTTACTGAGAACTGGTAAAATAGAAATAGGCCTATAGTTGGTAAAGTCCTGACTATCTCCTGATTTATGTAGTGGGATGAGCCTACTTAACTTCATACAGTCTGGAAATTCTCCTATATCTATACATTTATTAAAAAGTATCGTTAAATGGGGAGCGATTATATTTATTATTCTGTTTATGACGAAAACTGACATTCCTGTTATGTCTTCGGTTTTTTTAAGATTAATGGTTTTAAAATTTTTAATTATATCATTACTGTCAACATACTTGAAAGAAAACTGTGCTGTTGTTTTGGTAACATTTTGTTCCAACAACTCAAGAGCTTTTTGGGGACATGAATTTAATTTCTCTGTTGTCTGAGTGGGGGTATTTATAAAATGATTTTCAAAAATGTCAGCAATTTGTGATCTTGACTGTATCAGTTCATTATCTAATAATAAATTGAGATCATGCGGGGACTTTAGTTTTCCAGTTTCACTGTTAATTATTTTCCAGACAGTCTTACTCTTGTTAGAAGAATTCTTAATTTTATGTTTTATGCATCTAGATTTAGCTTCACCACAAACTTTTTTGAAAATTTTTGAATAATTTCTGACATAAATAATAAAATCTTGGTTGAAGTTATAGGACTTTTCTCTATAAATGTTATATAGGTGATCTCTACTTATTCTAATTCCAGCGGTGGCCCATTCAGCAAAAGAGCATTTTGTATTACATAGTATTACCTTAGTTTTAAAGATTTTGTTAAATTCTGTTTTTAGCTCATTGATGAAAGAAAGACAATTCTCTAATGTTTCACTGCTTCTCATTGGGGGGCTGATGCTAGACCTAATATTATTTTCAAATAAGCTAAGTTTTTTTTCTGTTATCTGTCTACATACAATTGACTTTTTCTTTTCAATGGTAAATTCTAAATTTATGAATTGTCCCTTGTGGTCTGAGGTAATGCTATCAAAAAGGAAGTGACCAGAGTAGTCACAATTGCAATAAATATTATCTAAACATGTTGCAGAGGTCGAGGTAATTCGGGTTGGCTCATTAAATACATTTAGAAGATTAAATGATTGAAAAAATGTTAAGATTCTCTCCTTTACTAGACCCTCACCTAATAAGTCAACATTGAAATCCCCACAAACTACAACCTCTCTGGAGCTGCGGGAAGCCATCCCCAAAGCATCCTCCATCGCTGCTTCAAAGATGTCATAGTTACCTTTGGGTGGGCGATATACACACAAAATTATATACTTGCTCAATTCAATGCATGAGATTTCAACATGTTGTTCAACAGAGAGTCTACAGATGTCTTTTCTTTCTTTAAATTTAATGTCTACATATAATAGTATCATACTACCCCCACACATTATGGACTCTCTGTTAAAACAACTGCCCACCGCGTAATTCTTTAAACTAAACTTCATTTGTTCTGTTTTTAACCAGTGTTCTGTCAAACAAAGTATTTTAACATTGTACTTATTAACGAATAACTCTAATTCTAATAATTTGCAGGAAAGGCTCTGTATGTTCTGATGAACTAGTGAAATATATGCCTTTTCCTTTGTCTTACTAGCTAGCCTAGCTCTGGCTACCCCTTCAAGGGATTTATAACCATGAGTATGTGTATGTCTGTATGCAAAAATTTTATAAACTAGCTTTTTGCCCGCGAATTCGTCCACGTGGACTTAATTAATTGCATCCGGTTTACATCCAAAATACCGAAACAATATCTCAACATCTGTTTTTTATATTTATATTCCCGCGGGTGTTGTATATGAATGATGTAAAGGACATTGAGGCTTTTTAAGTGATTGTTGGGCGATGCAGTTGGTGACCCATCACTAACAACCCGGCGGTATAACTAACAAAACACAAAAAAAAAAGACCCGAAACACAATATTCATTGATTCATAATAGTTCTAAAATAAATATTCATAGTAGTTAGTTATACAGCTACGCCACGGGGACGTTACCGGCAGTGTAAATTTTTTGTTACGCTATATTTTATATTAGTCTTACTATTGACAAACAAATTTGACATTTAAATGTACATTTATTTTGATGAAAATAGATGAAACCCCTTAATCTTTCCAAAATGACCACTAACGAAGAGTCTGATGTGAAGTCCATCAATGAAAAAAATAATCTCTGCAATATGTAGAGCCATATATGAGTTAAGGTTTTTTGATGCTCCCACAGGAATTCCTAATTTTCGAGGATTCATTATCGTATCATTTAGCTTCTAAATTTACATATTTATATTAGTTTGCAACATATTACTTAGTTTTAAACGACACACAGCGCCATCTCAAAACCATCCAGCAAAAAACAATATTTTGGTTTTCCATCGGAAACATCATTTTTTCGGGATAGAAAGTATTATTTAATCCAGGCTTTTAACTATACGTCTGAAAAATTTCAAAGCAATCCGTTTAGTGGCCTATGGCGTGAAAGCGGCACAAAAAACAAACTCACTTTCCGATTTATAATATTAGTATCGTTTTAATTCAAATATTAATAATTCTTATCTAGTGCCTAAATACAAAAAAATACGAACTTCATACAAACTTTCAACCCATATTTCAACCTCTCACAGGGCCAAATTTCAAAAACGTTTCGTTTTTGTTTCTTATCAAGTGCTTAAATGTAAAGTTTCATGGTTATATCTTTGAACTATTCTCATACAAACTTTCAACCCCTATGTCAACCTGTTTATCCCTTATTTTTGCCTATGTTATTTCTGATAGTCTAAAAATTGTTTGTGCCAAATTTCAATAAAATCGTTTAAGAGGTTTAAGCGGGAAAGCGTAACAGACAGACAGACAGACAGACAGAGTTACTTTCGCATTTATAATATTAGTGTATGGATATAGTGTCAGCTTTGAACGTGTCAAGGCACATATAAGAGTTTTGTAATTATCATAAAGCATCAACTTCGTGAATGCCGACTTAAAATAAGGAGGTTCTGCATTTGATTGTATGTTTGGTACGCGTAGTATACCAATCCAATCACTCCTTCAATTTCATAATTCATAATAATTATTTTTTACTCTGGAAGCATATCCATATTTCCAGATTAGTCCTATTTAATAAATAAAGAAGTGATAATCCCCACACGAGGTTTTCATGAACAAAAAGATTTAAATTAGTCCTATTTAATTTTTTACGAGTTTTATAGTACATACATACATACATATACTCACGGCTATGAATCCCTAGACGGGGTAGCCAGAGCTAAGGAATTAGAAATTCCTCAGCCACTTTTGGGAAGTTGAGTGGGGAAAAGATGGTAAAATAAAGAATGTTGGTGATGGGTCTCCAACCGCATCGCCCAAAAATCCCTTAATAGCCCCAATACGTACACCCACTGGAAGAAATGGGGTAGTGCTATTCTAAGCCGACACTACACAGCTAAGAATATAATAACTAAGTTTTATAGTGTAGCAATAAAATATTAAAATATATAAAAATGGTTACGTGGATGAACCTATTGACTATTCATTTTTTTTATGAAAAATTAGGTTTTCGTCAAATGACTAAGAAGCCGGTTCCATTTTGCTAAAAAAATTTATTATCTGAGTAAGTTATAGTCAATTAAGTTAAATTGTTATGAACATTTGCATAACGAATGTATTTTCATTCGTTTAACAATGTAGTGGTGAAAACATGGCTATCGAAGAAAAAGTTTCAGTTAAAAAGTTAAACAAAAGTTAGTTGCTGGTGCTAAAAGCTGTTTTCAACCCTCAACCCTGAAGCGCTTTCTTCCAAGCGAAAAAAGACTCAACTTTTTAAACCGGAAACTAACACTTCTCTGAAGTGGAAAGTTGCCTTCTTAATTTTGTTTTGTTCCCTCTATTAACAGTCCCGCATTATTAGTAAAATCTATTGAGGTGGGTTTATTATGTCACCTATGAGGAAATAATCTGTTTGTAGATAAATTAAAATTCAGTCAATATTTATTATTCCTATGATTTCAAATTGAGTCGTAATATTATGTATCCAAATTAAGAAAAAAATACTGTTGTTAAAATAACAGAAAAATTAACAGAATTTATTTTAAAATATCGATGCACATACTCGAAATATATTATATAAATGTGTAATTTAAATTTATTGAGAATCGATTTCATCGACATAATTTAACTTATTACAGGTCTTTATTATAAAAATAACTTACCCCAATGAGAATCTAATAATAAAAAAACTTGTGATACCAAGTAACCAGGAGAATTTAATAAATAAGTAATTTTTTAGTTATTTAATGATTACACGCAGTCTAAAGTAATCTAAAAGTGACAAAGTTTCACTGCCCTACCCTAAAAACTGCAAGTCAATTGTAATAAGTGTTTTATTACGCTGAGATTATATATTTTTTATTAAAAAATATAAAACAAGTTCTAGTTCAATAGGCTTATAAACTTCGTAACACCCTTACAAGCGATTTTATTCAATAACGGTCAAAAGTATAAAATGACTTATAAGTTGTGATGCAGATGTTGAAAGTAGGGTGCGCAAGTTTTATCGATCTGGAAAGTGATGATAATGGCCGCTCATAAAGAAGTAAAGGCGGCCGATAGATTCCGCAACTTGGCAACTTTTGGGCCGGTCCATTAGCGGCCCACTAATGCGGTTGCCCTTTCCACCGAACTACGCGTAACGATAGCCACACATTTCAATGAGCAACCTTTTCAACATTGAAAAATAATTTAGCAAACACACCCTTTTATTCTCCTTCACTCGTACATTCTGTCAAAAACATTATTCAACAATATGTGGCTCCCAGACTAACCAAATGTGCATCTCATACAGCTTATTCAAGCACAATACTATTTTGTTGCAATCCAGTAAAAATTCCGCAGAAAAAGGGAAACATTTGTCTGCTTTCATTCTTTGAGCGGATTAGCATTAGATTTGAATTGAACAAACAAAGGGACCGCTCACAAGACGTCAAGGCTTTCTGCTTTCGTAGGCGATTGTAAACTTTGAGAATCGTAAAAACCCCTTTTCTTGTAGTTTGCAAATCAAAGCAACATTTTTGTTAGCTTTTGCAGATTTATATGGCATTGCTTGAATACAAATTCAAGTGAATTTTATGTTTAACGTTAGAAGGATAATGTAAATGCGTACTTTGAATGTTTAGTAATTTCTAGAATGCAATTTTTACAAATACGAACATTAGTACATTGTAGAGCAAATCCGAGCAAGCGGCGCTGATAAGCCCTACAATGGCTAGAGGCGGCTTTGCGGACCACAACCGCAGTCATGGCTGATGCAACTTGCACCTTGTATGCGATTCTCTTTTGTAGGATTACTATGCCATTTTGAATCTAAGTGTTATGTGCGCGATCAAGTATTGATGCCGATAATGGTTTATATCCTAATTCTTATTGCAAAAAATAATACATATGATTAAATGATGAACATGCATATTTTTTGCCTGAATGATCGTTTTAAACATGACATCTAAAAACCTTGCATAAAATAAAATTCAATAAGGAAACAAAAAGCTTTTCCAAACTTAAGTATAAAAAACCCCTCTAGATAAAAGTCTTGATAGCATGGCGCCTCCCGTCGATTTAGGAGTCAATAGGGAGTTTAGCAAAACCGTCACGTAGGTCAGAAACGAGCTCTCGGTCACACGCCTTTTACCTTGTCACGCGTCTCTTGGGGTTCCACCTTTCCTAATAATATCTTTATACTGGAAATCTTAATCGGTATATCAAATTAAATTAAATGTAGACTTATATTTCATTTAAAATAGTTGTTACATTAATTTTGATTTAACAAGTAAGTTCTGCAATTTAATTAAGCATATAGTATATAGATTAAATGCTTTTCAAAAGTAGCGCGATTAGTTGTGAGCTGATTAATGATGATTCTATTATAAAAACAGGGAGTTCCAATTGTACTTTTGTCAATATTTTATCTTGTTCGGAAAGTCTATCATTTTGAAAGGAATCTATAAGACTTGTTTAAATTTTCGTTTAAGTTACCTTTGCAAGACCCTATTTAGACCACACATACACTGTACATATTCTAGAACGGTGTACAAGTTCATGAATACAGCCCTACAATACCATTAAAGCTTAATGAGCCATAGATTTGCTCAAGACGATGTCTAGTCACAGATTATTCACTGAATTATCCTTTCACTTGGCTTTGCACTATTGACTGTTATTTGTGGCCACATAATAGGATTTTTCAATCTTCTGAAATAGCAATATTATTTACATATATCAAAAAAAACTCGTGCATATGGAATCATAGTGATTGAATGAATATGTTTTGAAGTTAAGAAATATTATAAATAAATATATTATTATATAATTCAACATCATTATTGACAAAAAACCCATTCTAACCCATATAAGATTACTTTGTTATGTGAAATAATGTGTATGAGCTGTGTATTGGAAATTGGAAACACTAAAAAAAAACGTTTCATATTAGAGCCAGTATAATCCTCTTCATAAGATGACCGTGGTGAAGCAATAGTAGAGAGGTATTTTTAACATTTAACTCGACAAGTGACAAAAGTTTGATAAAGACACGTTTTTCTATGCCACGTACACAAAAGCAAATAAAAACCGGCTGAAGACTGAAGAATATGATACTAGGCTATAACTTCATTTTATTGGTTGTGTTATAAATTTCGTTACTTAATATTTAACTATTTATCCCTTACCAATAAACTTTGATGACTTCGTATATTTACAAAATATCTTCTACCATGTAAGTACCCGACCGATTGACAGCAATAGTGCTACTTGCAATCCCAGTTTGAATCAAATGAAGACAACAGTTGTAATAAAGAGCAATGTGGTCCGCAGGTAAGACGTAGTCGCGTAATTTCCGTTTAGTTGGAACATAAAGCTCGCTAATGTGCCGAGAACTGTCCAACTGGCCCGTTCCCGCCACTCTAACTGGGAGCGTATTTCTCAATTGGGCCGCGATGAATGGCCTGCCTGCTCTAACGAATTCATTGGATTTATTTTACTCAATAAATATACTCCGCCAAAAATTGACTACTGCATTTTTCAGTTCAAATACATATGCATGCTATTTGGATTTGATGGAGTGTTTTTAAGAATAGTTAAGAAGAAATGAGCTTTGCTTGAAAATATGAATATTTTATTGAGTACTGGAAATATTATAGCATATTGTTAGTAAGATAGTACCATTGAGTATACTTCTAAAGCATGTAAATGACTGTTAGGTTAACTTGTGTTAAAAACAACTTAAGTTCTATTTTAGTGCAATTTAATTTTAAGTTAATAAATGATGTCAATGCTTTGTATTTTACGGCAGTGATACTTGGTGAAAACTTCTACATGTTATTGGAAACACCACCGCTCCTCAAAAAAGAATTCTAACCTTGAGTCAGGCCTACACCAATGTATCTTTGCTAAAGCAATTTCATATATGTGGTAGTTAACGCGCAGGAAAAAGATCGTGAGAAAAACACATGGCTGTATTGCACTTCGTCATGTGACAGTGTATTCCCTCCCCTTTATCATGTGGATGCACTTTTTTTAGTAAAACGTGAGTTCCCCAAAAACCAGGTGACAAACCATTTTAGCATCACATAATATTATAGAAAAATAATACCCAATTTTTACATGGAAATTGAAAAGAAAAGAGAGATTTTACAAAAACAAACCAATAATAGACAATAATATTTAGTAAACCGATGGGCAAGACAAAACATCTCCTTCTCGAGCTTGTGGCAAGCTCTACGAAGCGACTAGAGAGCGGTATCAGAACACATAACCGACATTATTGTGGGTACGCCAGGCTACGGATACTAATACCGTACATTTCTCACACAATTGCGACTGTTGATAAACATGGATACTACATTTGTAACATTGTTCGGATGCGGGTGCAATATCGTTTATTGTTATGGAACAGGTGGATCATATTAATCTGCCACTATTATTAGGAACCATTTATAAGTGTATCAGGATTGTTGCAAAAATATAGGAATAATTGACGGCTAATTTCACGTGAGTATATGAACACTTGCTTGGTTGGTCAGAGCTGAAAATCGGAGCTATCTGCTTGCAGCGGATAGACCGAGCTCTGTACCATTTTGTCTTTTATTTTGCTGTTATATACTATTGTTCACTTTGTTAATACTTCTTTCTTATTGTTTGTTGTCATGTCACCATTTTTTTTTGTTGTATGTGTTAAAGACAAATAAAAAATCTTTTTATTATCATTATTATTATTACTTGCCTAGAATTACTAGACTAGATACCAGAAAATAATACTCTCTTCAGGGATAAATACATACATACATATACTCACGGCTATAAATTCCTATCCCTAATATACTATTGGCATTATCATATTATAAACTTTAAAAAAGTTAAATTATTTTATATAGACTTCTTTTTAAGAGAAAGAAAGCAAAAATGGAATAAGTCTAAAGAGTGATGTGGTGTTTAAGCTGACCTATGTAATGTGACTAATGTGTAACAAAAAAGAAATAAGTTTTCACTAAATGAGTACATACATTATATAATTAGCAGCCGTGATAGCCCAGTGGGTAGAACACTCGGTTAACGTGCAAGCGACTAGTGTTCAAATCCCAGGTCGGGGCCTACACCAATTTGTCTTTTCTAAAGACATATGTGTGGTTAATTTATCATGGTTGTTAACGGTGAGGGAAAACATCGTGAGGAAACCCACATGGCTGAGTTGTACTTAGTCATGTGACAGTGTATTCGTACAAAACGGCGATAGGCCTGCCCCCTATCACGTGAGTACACTGTCCATGCAAAACGTGGGTACTCTGAACACCAGATGACAAAGTCACGTGATGTTCAGAAGTATTAGTACCTCTGCCAACCCCTTCGGGGATATGCGGCGTGAACGTTTATGCTTTATGCTTTATGCTTATGCTTATACATTATATAACTTTTTATATCATCATGCAAAATGCGGTTATTTTGTATCTGATATTAGTGTTAAAAGCATAATAACTTGCCCTGAAACTACTCATCACTAAATTTAATGGACTTATAAGTGCGCTTCTTGTGGAACTTGCTTAGTGAGAAACTTTACATGTTTAATACAAGCAGAAAACTAAGACAGATCATTTCATATTTATTTAGCGTTGGCACGAGACGAAACAGTCTCTCAGGCAGGTTTATGTTAATGGAGATGTAATTTACATAAACACATATGCTCGGATTTGACACCCTCACTTCACTTGACATCTTGTAATCCTTGACATAAATTTGTACCGAACATAGCTGTCATTCAATTAAAACATGACGGAGCACCTTATACGGGGATAAAACAAGACGATGCTGTAAAGATATACTAATATCTGAATAATTTACTTCGGTGTACGTCAAATTATGCTGAAATTCGTGCTATCGAATATATCTATACTGACATTTTGATTCACATGATTAGACTTTGTTTTGTAGTATGAAAACCTCATGTGGGGATTATTACTAATCAATTAAGAAAAGTCCCGCCGGTGTTTTTTTATATTTCCTTAATTGATTACATTTTGATCCAGTCTATGATTTCGGTTCAGAATACTTACCTATTTCAGCGTATTAGGTGAAAAGTTGCCTGATTAAACCTATACATATATATATTTATATAATGTAACCTTTTTATTTCAATGTATTCGTGTTTATTACATATTTTGATGTAAATCTTTAATTGTACATGGATTGATTCCTATTTGTTCAGTCAGAACTTAGTATATTTACGTAAATTTAAATTCAGTGTAAAGTCTGTATCATTCTTCAACAAAGTTAATTAATATTATTTATTTTCCAATATCTAATAGTAAGTTAGTTTGGTAGTTATTGAAGCAGGGGCTTCATTACAAAAGTTTGTTAGTGAAGCTAAGCCGACGCGGGCAAAGCGCTCTGTATTAATAAAGTTTAGTGGCGGGCTTCCAACAAGAAAGAAAGAAAACTGTTAATAATCACAGAGAAATTGGTTATAGCCAAATTTTAATTTTTTCTTTTTATATGTGTGGTAATTATGGGGAGGTGTAACTATTTAACTACTCTTCACTTACATTTTTTTCCATGATTTGTGCGTTACGCCATAGTTTAGACGACTGAGTAAAACTCCAGTCAAGTAATGAACAAAAGTAACATGACGCCCATTTAAAAATTAATATGTATGAGTTTATGCAGAGTTGTAATATATATGAATGAATGCAGAGAGTGAATGCAGTAGAAATGAGATCCCTCAGAAAAGTTTGTAATGTAAGGTTATGTGATCGTGTGAGGAATGATGTGATTCGTGAAATGTGTGGTGTAAAAGATGATATTATAAGAAAGATAGAAAAAGAATACTAGGTTTAGCGTTTATAATTAGCTTTCTTTTATTTTGTATAACGTACTCTTTTTCGTTATTTGCAGCATTCTTAAAAACTTTTCTTTAACTTGTAAAATATGATTTTATTTCGGGTGAAATGAAAAAACTCAATTTTGAAACATCATTTACCGATTGCGCTGAAATATTGTAAACAATTTTTTATATTTGGTCAGCTTAGTCATTCTAAATCAAACATGGTGGAATACCCAGGATGACTGAAAAGTAATTTTCATGCACTCGTACAATGAATAATCAAATGAAAGTATGTTGTGGTTTTTGGAGGTGCTTACTGAGATCGAATTGTTCGAGTGTTCTGCTCAGGTTGGTTAACTTTAACTTATATTATTTGCCAGCGTCGACGGCTTGGTTTGCTACCTATCAAAGTGAAAAATCTTCAAGAGCAAACGCCTCGGTTATGGAGAAACTGTAATGAGGAGAGAGTGGCTTTAGGTTGCTAATTATGAATATGATTCTTCTTTGGGTCTTACTTTAACTGTTTACTAATCAGTATCTACAGTACTGTTTAGTGTCGGCTTAGAATAGCACTACCCTATTTCTGCCGGTGGGTGTACAAAAGAGGCGACTAACGGTATTGGGGCTTTTAAGGGATTTTTGTGCGATGCGGTTGGAGACCCATCACCAACAACCTTTATTTTACCATCTTCCATTTACACATTTTAACAAATTTATATTTTTTGTGTTCCTATTGCTTACTATTTTAAAATGCCATTGGATCTTACTTTGGGTGTAAGAAGGCAGCTATCCTTACCAGCTAGTCTTACCTTAACGGTTTACTTATCAGTATACATACATACATATACTCACGGCTGTAAATCCCTAGAAGGGGAAGCCAGAGCTAAGGAATTAGAAACTCCTCAGCCACTTTTGGAAAGTTGAGTGGGGTAAAGATGGTAAAATAAATCCCTTAAAAGCCCCAATACCGTTAGTCGCCTCTTACGTACACTCACCGGCAGGGTAGTGCTATTCTAAGCCGACACTAAACAGTACTATAGATACTGATTAGTATCAGTTAAGGTAAGACCCAAAGAAGAATCATATTCATAATTAGCAACCTAAAGCCACTCTCTCCTCATTACAGCTTCTCCATAACCGAGGCGTTTGCTCTTGAAGATTTTTCACTTTGATTGGTAGCAAACCAAGCCGTCGACGCTGCCAAATAATATAAATTAAAGTTAACCAACCTGAGCAGAACACTCGAACAATTCGACCAACAACCTTTATTATACAATCTGATCCCCACTTAACTTCCAAAAATGGCTGAGGAATTTCTAATTCCTTAGCTCTGGCTACCCCTTCCAGTGATTTATAGCCGTGAGTAAGTGTGTGTATGTATGTTCTTTTAAAAATATTGGTGTCTTAACACAACAGAAGCATAAAACCTTCTAAACAGAAGCTACTTTGAACACACACAGCTAAGATGTAAAAATACACCATAATTTCTGAAAGGAACTCATTTTGATTTATATGGCAAAATCCATTCATAAAGCAAAAGAAGGCGATAATATAGGCAACTCCAAGTCACCTGGTGAAAAGGTACTTCGGAGCAGCCGGTGCGCTGATGGCTGTAATCAAAGAAAATCTTCTAATTAACTTTCTACCCTCACCTACTGGTACTATTATTATTTAGTACCGCGCTTCTTGGTTCATATTTATTGCTTCTATGTTTTCTTTTTGTTGTTTTTCACATGATTTTCAGTTAAGGTAAGGTATATGCTCTAACAAAATAGATGTATATTTGGTAATAAATGCTACAACCAATATTTTCCTGAAATAGTTTGTCATATTAAAATAACTGAAGTTATATATGTTATTGAATAATAATCAGTTACAATTAAACTATTTTTTTATTAATAATCGTCATAAAACTAATTAATAAGTTCAGAATTTTAGGTATTTAAAAGTCTGCTACTAAAAACCAATGTTCTGGAAAAATAGGGTTGGAAATATATTTTATGACTAGTTGAAAACAGCCGATACAAAAGATAAAAATTCAGCAATGTACAAAGCAGTTGCATGAGCAAATAAAATATAGGTAGCAGTCGAGCTCGACTTTGCCAAATCCAAACCGTTAGTCTTCCAAGCTCAGATTGAAGTGTTTACCTCAAATCACGTGTTTGAACAAAACTGTTTTATTTTATTTACTCTTCAATCACTTATTTAGATTGTTTATGTACATTTCTGTTGATCATTTCTAGGTATACATCGACGATGTTCAACTTCTGAATTTCCTTCATCAACAAACGTTTAACAAAGGATTCTTATCTTGACAGATGTCTAATAAATTTGTTTGAAAACGTTTTTAGCTAACTCCTCTCAGGAGCATCTTGTTATAAATAATAAGAAAGGCTGATAAGACACGGATGCATTGTTCGCCGGATCTCTCGCGACCAATTTGTATTGTCAGCGAAATATTTTATAGCTCTTTGATATCATTCGTTTTTAATTAATTTAAACCTTTTATCCAATCACTTCTGGCTGTTTCATCATTTATTTTTCGAACAAACAGAATATTCTCATAAAATATAATATTACATTATTACTGGAGCGTAGAAGGAGAGAAATAATCATACAGCCGAAGTATTCGAAATTGCTATACTATAACTATTATTTATTATATTAAATGTATTTATCACAGTGCATAATAATATTTAAATAAGTATATGACACAATTTTAACCGCTTGTGGTATCGAATTAATACTTACTTTTTATGTTTAGAGCTTTAGTCTGGATAGGAAACGTATTTCTTTCCATTTTATTTTATTTCACAATTTCATAACAGATAAAAAACAATGATGACAATTTAAAGAAGCTCACGTCTGCAAAAACTTATGAAATATGTTGGTTGTAAATTTATCCCAACGACACTATTACCAGACTTATAATAACGCTCGATAGTTAGTGGAACTTCGTAACAAATAAAATTAACCTGTTGAAAAGACCCTAGTATATCGAGAACGTAATATTGTCTTGATGATGATAACGCAACAAATAGCAATTTAGCAGACCATAAAAATAATTGAGTTCAAACTATGTTCAGGCAATAAAAACCGTGAAAGTAGTCCCAATAAGCTTTCCGAGCAAGGAGACGTGGGAACCGGCCCACATGTTCTCCCCTACGCCTCACCTACCCGAGACCTATAGTGGAAAATACTATTAGCTATTATTTACCAAATACAATAAACACACTGTATGAGTATTACTTTACTTAAAATACTGAAAAGAAACAAAAACCTAAAAGAAAACAAATAAATACATTTTTATGCGAATTTTACCAAATTGTATGGCAGTGGCACTTGTTATTATAAGTAAATATTAAAACAATTTAGTTCAGTAAGAAATAGACCTAAATGCTGTGTGTACGAGTACATACCACCCACCCACGGCTCTGAATCTCAAAAACAGTATGCCAGAGCTTAACAATTAGAAACTCCTTTGAATTTAGTAGGTAAAAGATTTTAAAATAACGAAGGGTTGATAGTTTTAATAGTAAAGATGCTTAATGTGGCTGAAGAATTTCCAAACCCTCTGGTAGCTCTGGCTACCCCTTTTTTTTAAATAAATAGCCGGGAGTATATGATATTATTTTACCGAAAATACAGTAATTGGTGTAATTCGGTAGAGTACTCTCTATTTAGCCTTCGATATGCCGCTGCACAGATAGAAACTACCTAGTGTTTACCACGGCCTTCAGTCGACCAATGAGGCAAAGGTATATGAGTAAGTACTGTCTTTCCAGTAACTTTTTAAGTATCATCCCTCTAATAACAAACTCAAATAAATCAGATAGATAGTACGAGACATTTCGGGATACCGCTGGTTTTTAGCTTTTACTCAAGCGCTTTTTTTGAAATCAAGTGCCAACGTTTTTATAATTTACCATCTTCCTCCCGGTTTTACTCCAGAATGAAAACTGAGAGAACATCTAGGTTGGATTGTAGTTTCATAACTTTATTGCAAAAAACTATGAATCATTGATACTCTTTCTCCTGCTGTGAAGGTTACTTCCAAACAATTATATTTTTATGTCATCTGAGGGATCAGTGTAATGCTAAGCGTATTAAGTTGGCAGCTGTTGATGTGAATAATTATGAAACGTCGCGTAAAATATGCAGCGAGCCGCCTTGTCGTGACTCCGCCATCATTAATGTGTCGCGCTACATTATTTCAGCCCTTACCTTAAACGAGCAAGTACTTATCTAAATTTACGTCTTAAAGAAGGGAGTAAAAACGGTTTTATTAATCCCTTTAAGCTTGTAATAAGTCATTCCATTACCTACATACGGTTACGAGAGCCAACCAAACTGTTAGCTATAGTTCCGCTCCAGCGTTTTAAAATGGATAAAAGAGACTCCAGGTAAGGAAAATAAAATAGACGATTATCTTAACTCAGTATTACAATCTAATGCAGTGTTCTAACAATAAATGAAGACTGGTGTTAAGGGCATCTTTACAACACACTAGGGAGAAGCGTAACTGTGAGTTATGAAGGCATTTTCTACACCCTTATGAGGAAATACGACAGTTTCAGCTCACAGCCTGAGGAGGGTCGGCACTCTGATTGCCCGAACTGAGCTAGCTACTGAGATTTATAAGACGTTCAGCAATACGTCACAGCGACATTTCATATTTCTTTTACACATACACTCACGGTTATGAATCTCAAAAAGGAGGTCAGAGCTTTATGTTGGAAATTTCTTAGCAATTTTTTGATGAATGAAGAATATATCAAGGTTTGGTTCAAATAATTTAAAAACCCCCAAAACTCTCAGTCACTTCTTACGATACCCGCTGGAAGAGTCAGTACTATCTACGCCATCATTACACAGCAATTATTTCTTGTATGTCACTTATAAAATAATAATAGATTATAAATGTTTGTTTGTACAACAATGGCAAACATCAGGTTAAAATTATTAATCCTCTACCTCCCCTTTAAACTCTCTCACGTATCGCTATTGAACGGGTGTAACTTTTCTTCTTTAATTCTGACAATGTACGTTTTTTGCAACTAATATCATGATGATGAATAATATAATGTAACTAATCCTTTGCATCTAAATATTAATGTTTTTTTAGTAATTTTAGTCTATGTTTAACATTATTTATGATATTTAATCATTTACCCCTCTTCTTAAGACAAGAAGCTTTTTATTTATAGTTTATTTTTTACATAAAATATGCATAAAATATTTTAGTCCGTCCCACTTTTGTCGGCAAATTTAATTAATATTGGTCCCCAGGTTCTCGCAACCGTATCCCAATATTACAATTACCTAGTTGCTGGTTGAGTGATCGCTTAGGGCACTCAGCACCTGTGTATGATCAAAGCAATTAGGGATTTCGTATCGGTTGCAATTATCGAGGCGTGCGCGCTGTAGGTTCGACCATGATCTAATATTCATCACACACCAGCCGCTCTCCTCACATATCCTATATCCCGCAACGAAGCATTATACATAATTAGATACAGCAAATGCTCTCAGGTCCCATACTGCTACGGCGACATGCATTATGCAGGAATCTAAATTGAATGTGCAGTTAGTCGCGAGGATTAAGCTGGACACACGCCCGCCGAATTTTATTTTGTTTCGTGATTGACTTTTTATTCTGAGTGCTTCATTAAAAATGCACATTCATGAAGATTGGAAAAACTCGTACAAAGTGTCTGTGAAGCCTACTGCAGACATATAACACTACTAAGGCCGAAATTTGCGTAAAGCAATGTAAAAATTCAATAACATGTAAATTCTTCTTGTCTCCTGTTTGTTTGGAACTTTCAAAGAATGTAATTACGTTTATCGAGTTGCAATAAAAGGTAGAGTAAGTTTTTGAGCTCAGTTAACTTAGAATTTTCACTTACTTATTTTTAAGTTAAAAACAGCATATAAAGATATTCAACGGTTTTCATGGCTTACAAAATGTAGTTGTATAGTTTATTCGTTTAGCATTAACCGATTCGGAGATGAGTTGATTGATACACGAGCAAACACACAATAACGACAAATCTATAAGCGTATCATAGATACCTGATGCTGTGTAGTTTCGGCTTAGAATAGCACTACCCCATTTCTTTCGGTGGGTGTACGTAAGAGGCGACTAACTGTATTGGGACTTTTAAGGGAACATTGGGCGATGCGGTTGGAGACCCATCACCAAAAACCTTTATTTCATCATCTTTTCCCCACTTAACTTCCAAAAGCGGCTGAGGAATTTCTAATTCCTTAGCTCTGGCTACCCCTTTTAGGGATTTATAGCCGTGAGTATATGTATGCATGTAAGTATACCTGAAAAGCAGTCAGTATTTATGATTGTTCGTCAAGAAAGGTATTTAAGCATTTTCTTAAGCTTTTAGATTTAATTATGAATCGTGATTGAGTCAAAGGGTTTGTATCACACAATTTGAAAGGTTGACTTAATCGCCTTTTCGAAGAAGCCATACATGAATAAATTTGTAACAAAAAATTAATTGCTTTGCAAAAAATTTTTTCTACCTGTTACTTTTTAAATTCTCTTCAAAGAAATTATATTTAACTAATACGAAGCCAATAAACTTCTTAAATAAGTATTCTTGCAGAGAAGAAATAAACAATTTAATTTTTAGTAAATCATTTAATTATGTAGGCCTAAGTGGATGCACTTTTCAAGCTAAGCGTGTGCATTCTAGACACTAGGTGACTAAAATATTACGTCATCAGAAGCTATAGTACCTCTGCCACACCTTCGCAAATCATTTATATTTCATTAAAAATATGTTTTGCTATCTGTCGCGCAGTAAATGTGTTAACTTATTCAGTACACGCCAGCACACGACGCAATGTAATCGTTGTGGCTACTATTTTCTCATAGTCATAGAGTAAGATTGAACAAGGATAAAGCCATCATAACTCACACTTAAACGGAGCCGGAGGTGTAATCTCAGTAAGGCCGGAGCCGACAATAATCCCCGTCGTCCATTCTTACTTACCTCCAGCGTTTCATCTTGAAAAATTTGCTCCCGTGCAGATATGCAAGTAAGAATCCTATTTTCATTCTTTGGAATGTGTAACATCTTAGAACTAATTTTGTAGAACAACAGGAGCGCCGCAAAAGTAAAAAGTGTAATAAAAATAAATCATTGGTGTTCTGAGTTTATTTTCCAATTCAAAGTTCATTCAGAATTAAGTTCTCAGCGAGAGAGCAGCCGCCCTGCAGCCAAATGGAATTGCTTAAGTCTGAGCCAACCGCGAGCAAGAAACTAGCTCAGCTTATATCACGTGATCCGTATCTGAAAGGATTTGCTTTATTTTGTTCGACTTTAATGCAATTGAGACGCTGAACTAATTGGCTCTGTTTGCGATTCAAAGTTTTCCTGTTTTGGTTGTAATCGCATTTGGATCTCTAAGTGAATTGTTCACTTAAATAGTAATCTAATTCTTGTTTTTAAAAACACTTTGCCTGCGTATAAGATCTCATTATATTATTTCTTATTTGCAAACACTTTATAAATCAACAAGTATCAGTAATGTATCTTACTATGTAATTATACGGCTTTGCACAGGTGGTTATGATTTTAATTGCATTTTATATATAAAAAAATTTAACTAAAAGCAGCCATAATATCGGTATTTCCACCGATGTTGTAAGAGACTACTTTTATTTTTTTAATTACTTAACGTCCCCTACCTCATTGTTCGTAATTCAGTTTACAAGTTTTTTTTATAGTATTTTAAACAGTAACTTCAATTTTATTTATCCTTATGTTGTTCACCATGTAATATATAAACTAGTCAAAAAACTTCCTAAAGCTTGTAATTTCATCTGAAGGCAAATATCGTTAATATTGAGCTAACACGGTAGTTATAATCACATAACATTTTTAAAAAAGGTGTATGCATCAGCATCAGTTTCACTCAAATGCAATTAAGCTCGGCTGCGCCACATTTAATATTCTTTGTACTCTTTCCATGCATATTTCCAACAAACGTCCAAAATTTACATAGCTAAACAAAAAAGTAGTCACCGAAATTAGCAAAAGCACTTTTTATCTCCTGCCGCAATTTAAATATTTCTAAATGGATTACTGACTAATTTACCTGGATAGCTACTACATGCAATTACACAATTTAATAAATACCTACATTTTAAGGAAACACGTGACACGTCGATGTTTTTGGAAAAATTTGCTGCCGCAGATCATTGTATCTTTCCTAATTTTTCACTTCATTTAATATGACTAATAAAATTGAGAAAAGTCTTATTTGTTATCTAAGTCTTATAGCGGTATTATAATATTATATTATTTCTAGGCATCATGTACAGATCATTAGGTAACATTTCAATATGTAATAAAGTAACACTCATCAGCACAAAAATAATAATATTGGGTAACAATAAGTTAGTATAAATAAACTTAACTTTTAAATCATTGTTTGTAGTCATGTTGCAGGATATCATTAAATCTGATACCATATTATTCGACCGATAAATCATCTTGAAGTTTTCAGTCCACAATTTAAAACACGTTCGTTAAGAGCGCTATTATTTTAACACAAAATAATAACAGATGCAACTCGCTTGACGCATTCTCATCTTACACCGAAACACTTTTCAGTATGATTGTATTTAAACACAGTAAAATAATGATAACGTTTTCGAGACAGTTTTCGGACAAAACCGCATAGTTATTTTTCAAACCGTGAACTTCCGTGAAGTTCTGTTATAACTTTTACTATCGATCGTTGTGTAGATAGAATATTAAAGATAAACATTTGGGATGCGGTATTTATTTGGTGTCATGTTGCTTTTTTGTAAAATACCTGTAACAAACCAATATAACTTTTAGGAAGAGTTTTAGTAATAATTTTTTTTAGCAATGCGTTTAGTACCCGTTTATTATGTTGTATTGTGTTAATTGACATAACCCATGGTAACATTAACATAAATACGAGTAAATAAAAAACGTAATAATATAATATATTTTAGAAAAATAAAAAATATACGACTTACTTTTGCTACAACTTTTTAAATAAAATGTATGTCGTATGCAACTTATTTATAAAATTTTAATATATTGGTTGCCCCCGAAAATTAACAATGTAGTTTTTCAAACTTAAACTATGAGGGTTTCCCTGTATTCCCTAAAAACTACAAACTACGAATACGAATTCTATTAAACCGTGAAACGGTTGTATCAATGCTCATAAATGATGAGCTACATATCCAATCGTTTAACCGTCGGCAGCTGATCGTCTGAAAAATCGTCCCGAGTCCCCGGTTGCGTTTGACAGTCGTCCCACATCTCGACCTGAACGATTTACATAATACGTGACACTTTTACTAACATCCCCATTGATTTCGAATTGATAGACTGACATAGACGTTATTGTTTTCGGAGGGAGTGTCTTGCCGCTCAAGGGTCGACAGACAATTGTTTTTTATTCGCATCGCTGAATAGTTCATGAAGTGCGTACTCTATTGTTCTTTCTCTACAGGATGGTTTCGGAAAGGTAGTTGGATCGTGAGATGTGGTCAAAGACAACTATGAAGTATTTTGGATGGTCATAAGTATTTGATGCTTACATGGGTTACTTTTTAATTATTAAAATAACAAATTATGTGTTTTGTCATTAAGCTTCTTAGAGAAACAATTTTAACCTAGGTAAGGTAAGGTTGAGCCTTATTAAATTCAGTATATTTTAGGTTTAACTAGTTTTGCGTAATCCACACTGAATTTGCTTAGCGTTAAAAATATTAAAACGAATATTTACATACCTGCGAAGAGCATGCGAGGTTTTTATTATTAGGAGAATGATACTTTTTATGTTATCGTGGATGAGCAGTTACTTTTTCTACTGATTATAAATAGAGATAAAACATAATTGTTCACATATAACATAACCCATAATATTGCTGCCCGGAGGTGTTATCGAAGTCACTTAGGAATTTTGGGTGACGAGGTTGTAAAAGTATCACCAACCATATTTTTTTTAACATAGTTTTTCCACTAAACTTCCAAAAGCTGCTGAGGAGTTTGGCTACATCTCTAGCTACCCTTTTCTCGGACTATAGGCATGACTGTAGTTTAAAAAACGTGCAAATATTGTAGTGTGTGACAGGACCGAGTCGACGGTAGAGGTTTGGGTCGCGGGTTGGCGGTGCGCCGCTCATTTTCTCTGTGGTAGAAGGTTTTGCGTTCGCTCGCCATTAAATTACGTCTATAGTCCCTACAATATATGACTCTCGTAAAAATATATCTTTTATATAACAAACGTGTTTTTTTTACCTTAATAGGCATTGACTACAACAACAACTAGGTGCATTTGCAAAAATTGACACTAAAGTATTTACATCTTTAGTGACAATTTTTGTTTAATATCATACACAACATATACCGATAACTTAATAAAGCGTTTGGCTATTAGCCCTACTAACGACTTTTATTGCTATAGTAGCAGGGACTTATTAAAGCACTGAATCATATCACCTTAAGTTCAATAAGGTGATTCAAGAAACCGGGGTAAATCTTACCAATTAAATTAGTAAGTTTTATAATCGCTAGGCCACATGGAGTCAGTACTCCCAAAATTGGAAAACACTTATTGGTCTTTGTTTAAGGTAAGGTAACATACATACATATACTCAAGCCCATTAATCCCAAAATTGCGTAGCCAAATCTTTAGATCTGGAAACTCCTCAGCCATATTTGGAAGTTGATAGGAGAGAATATGGTAGAAATGAAGTATCGCTGATGATGAGTCTCCAACTGCATCGCCCAAAAGCACCTATAATCTTAGTCGCCTCATACGACACCCGTGGGTACAATGGGTTAGTAACATCTTAAGCCGGCATTAATCGGCAAAGATAATATCAAAACATAATAATGGCATTACGTTGCTATTCCGCTTTGTTGCATATAGCACATTCACGAGCTGCGTCGATCTAATGCTTACGTCCGAAACTTCGTTATATCAATAGTTTGCAAAGAGAAGTCTATTTCGCCTTAAAGCCAGCTGGTTACTTTGACTGTATGTTAAATTTAGCAACAATCCGAAATCAGGCGGAAATTTACCCAAGTTTCCAAAACATGGGAACAAGTTCGGAAGAGGAGTGAAATGAACCAGCTGAGGAGCTGTCCAACTCATGTTTTCAACTATAATTGTTCGCCAAACGTTTACCACTTGGTGTATGGTATGTATAGTTATTAATAATCTATGTAGAATCAAAAAAATCACTTTTTTAATTCGTGGAAAATATTTTTTATAATGGCCGAAATACATACAATTTATAATGCATAGAGATTTACATACCTAAACTTAATGTGAACAAATCCAGGATGTGGCCAGACCTAATAATATATGTTTCACACCTACTTGTTACAAATACATATAAAATTATAAAAACCAATATTTAAAGCTACAGCAACTTAAAAACTGGAGGAAAACATCATTTGTAAAATATAATATCTATCTTTTAAAAACTAATTAAATTCATCGCTAACAAGTAAAGTGATAAAAAGCCGATAACAAGGCGGAAGTAAGTAAACACAGAAGCGGTATTAGCTACGATGTTTCCTCTAGAAAGCTATGTGTTATCCTGGCAGTTTGTTAAGCTCTCGAATTATGTGGCGCCCGAGGGAGCTCTAGGGTAAGCAACAGAAAACAACTTTTACCCATCCTTTTTCGCTTTACTACACACACACCTTCTTGCAACTTGAATTTATTAGACTAGTTTTAAATCTCAAGGAAATACGGAACGTTTTTGGTATGTTATTATCTTTCTTATTTCTGCGATGGAGGAAGTAATTTTGCGGTGAGATAATGTGCTTCTTTATATTACTAGCGCAGACAATTCATTTATATTAAGTTAAGATCTGTAAAAATACAGCGAAATGTATATGTATTTCTTTCTATTGACTTAATATTGCCAATAGTTTACTAAATAAAGACGAACCTCAAATTTAGAATAGGTAACTTTACGGAATATTCGTTTTGACAGGTTTATATGAAATTGACGTAATGTATATCAAAGGCATGTTTGGTATTCTCGCAGGGGAAATAGCTGGAGGGTAATTTGTGTGATGCCTTTATAGAGTTGTCGATTAGTTAAACAAGCCATTGTTTTGTGTATGTTTCACTTAAATATTTCAAATCAGTGGCCGTGTCTTGCCTCGAGTCAAGAAACGGCCTTAATTCTACTACTCTATATTTTATTTCTTATTAATATATGTACAATATAAATATATATTATTATAAGAAATTGTTGTTAAAACATTTCTTACAATTATTTATTCTTATAAGGCTGAAGACTTATACATTTTTTACTAATAAAACCTTTCCAATTATTCATGTTTACTCTCAATTTCCCGCCAGTTCATCACACTCAACAAACTTCTTCCAAAATTGACAAACTTATTTTGTGTATGTTTCATTATTCAATCTTCTCTTCCATACACTTTTATTATTCTAAATTTGCATTCCTGCTTTTTATTTTAGACATCATAAAAAAAGAAGTTAATTTAACATACTATAAATATCAACGTCCCATTTGGGAATAACACTACTAGATTTCTGGACGTTAATGTCAACGCATCTATGCAGAGATTTTAAAAGTGGTTAATTACATATGGTTGCCTAACACAGTGCTTGAAGAATTGGTGACTACCTTTCTGTAACCGATAAAAGGCACACGTTTTCCATCAGATTTTATCTTTGCATTAATGCAAATATTTATATTTTATATACAAAAATTAATAATTGAATCTTAATGGGATTTATAAATAGCTGCGCAGTGTCGGGTTATATTAGCACTACCCCATTTCTTCCGGTGGGTGTACGTAAAAAGCGACTAACGCTATTAGGGCTTTTAAAAAGGATTTTTCGCCGATGCGGGTGGAGACCCATCACTAACAACCTTTATTTCACCATCTTTTACCCACGCAACTTAGAAAAGTGGCGGAGGAATTTCTAATTCCCTAGCTCTGGCTACCCCTTCAAGGGATTTATAGCCGTGAGTATATGAATGTATGTATGTTTTTAATAGCTGATGGATAAAAAATGGAATTGATTTTGAGTAGCAGTGAAGAAATATGAGAATTGCAGAACAACGTAACATTCGGTACGTACATCAAATACTATCATGTAAGTTGGTTTCAAAGGATGTTACACATGTTTTGGTAAATATGTTCCACTAAAATGTAAATTCGATGCGATATTTAGGAATGAGATAGTTACACCACGTAGATTTAATGTTAGAAAGTGTAGCAGGGACGCTATATATGAATCTAATTAGGCTTCGTTTTGCATGAAAACCTCATGTGGAGATTATTGCTAATCAAACATGTATACCCGGATGTCGTGGGTTCAAGACCCGTTGGTGTCGAAAATTTTTATTTGCTTAATTGATTAGTATATATGAATATATTATTCGTCATAGGTCCAAGCAAAAAACAGATATATTTATTATACTACCACTTTGTCTTTTTGGAATCAAAATAATCACTTAGTTTCACTGAATATCAAGTAAACACGTCAATATTAACTAAACAAAACAAATATATGAAAATAAACTTTTCACTTCACACTGAAAACTTGAAACAATATTCGTGTTAGCAGATCGTGATGAAAGCTCAAGATGTCGAGTTGTTTGTGTTCGTCAGACAATGACGAGCGATGAAGGTTGACAGGCAGGCACGTACCGTAGGAATGCAGGTGTAGCTACGTACAGCGGAGCAGAAAACAAACATCTATCGAACACAAACAATGACTCGATATAAAGTTTCGCTTGCTCCATCGTTGCCACGCCGGAGCTGCACAAATAGCTCAATTAAAAGCGATGCGATATGTTCCGTATATCGGAGCGACAAATGGGCGAGTCATCCGTTCACGTATTCGACTACAATGTCACGGTCTAAATTGGCTATGTCCACCACTATTGTTTGTTCCGGTCCAAATTTTATGCTCCAGTTTGCTATTTTAAGTCCTGCTCACAAAAAATTTGTTTTTCTACAGGAGAAATATTATTGAAAAGGTTTTCGAAAGATATAATTTTTACATAGTTCTTTTTTAATCGATTGTTATAACTTAAGACACAGTTGCATGGCCCGTTACAAAAAACCTATATTAGATAATTGCCCTTACAAGAGAGCTCAGGTTCATCCACCGGGCAGTTAGGGTAATGTTAGGAGTTTCTTTCTCTACATGATTCAAACCGCAACGGTGAGCCGGAGAAATAAGGAAACTAACATAGTAAATGGTAAAGGTATGGTAAGATACTAATAAAAATCTATATATATATGAGAGCTCTCAGAAATCACCAACCAGTTTTAAAATATTTACACAACTCTTATTAGTTCCTTGATGAGATCAAGCGCGACACTAGATACGATATCAAACATATATAATTATAATAAGGTAAACACGTTGTGATATGTAGAAGTGATGAATTATACCCAGCATTATTAATGAACAAAACTAATACGTGCTCAAGACTTTAAGTAAATTCGATTTAAATGAACCCGTGTACCTATAATATACAGCCATACGTTCGTTTTTTTAATTATTTCTAATATAATAAAAACATGGATAACCATGTAATCCGCATATATATTTTTCTGACTTTAAAACCTGGATCATGAATACCAGACCGTTACCTTAAGAACAGTCCGGTAGTTCTAAATATTTGATAAGCTGTCAAGAATTCTCTGTAAATGTTTACAATGTAAAATGCACAATTCCCTTTCCCCTCGGTGCCCACCTCTATATTGAATAAACTGGCAATATAATACATACATACATTACATACATATTCTCACGCCATTATTTCCCATTGGGGTAGGCAGAGACTAGTGTTCGCCACTTTTTACGATCCTGGCAAACTTCTCTAGCTTCGTTAACATCCATCAATCTTGTCATACCTGCTCTTTTTAACCGACTACAAAGAAGGAGGAGGTTATCAATTTGTCGAAATATTTTTTTATTCTTCATACATTACAATATTATTCAGTTGTTTGTATTTATTTTTTTATGTAAAGGTATTAATATATAACAATAATTTTATGTTTTCAATAGGTTTATTTAGTTATTATTTATTAAGCAAAAAATATAGTATCGATATGTTTTAAATTTAATGACCTGTTATTTCAATTTTAAATATTTATTCTACTACGAATAATAACGTCTATATATTTAAACGGCTTTTGTTTCATTTTTGGAAACCTTTTATTTAGGTTCTGTTTCTGAAATTGATAGATCTAACTTATTTTATAAGTGAATTTGTCCTGTCTTCTGTTGATATTTAGATAAAATATTTTGTACCTTCGTACCTTAACTCCGACTTATTAATTTTATCTGGGGGCACTGCCGTGCCCCCGCCAAGTCGGGGGCGAAGCAAACACTGCCGTACCATCCTTTTCTGGAACCGTTTCGCCGCATTTTCAGGGCCCCATTCGAGAACCTCTGGATAGGATTAAAACGCTGAAATTTTCGTCACCTAGAAATTCGTGATCACACACTTGAAATCAAGTTAATAGATCAATTAGTTCCGAAGTTAAGCTAATGTAAAGTTTCGCATTTTTGACACTGACTGACTGACTCACTGATCATCAAAATAGAACTAGTACTTCCCATAGACCGAGAGAGCTGAAATTTGGTACAGAGGTAGATTTTAACGCCCATATAAAGAAAAAGCTATCAGAACAAGGTTTATTATGGAAGATCTGGACTACTTGGTGACGCTGATGAGAAAACTTAAGAGTCCTGCCAAACTAATAACTAATTATGTCTACTGTTTATAATACGCGTTTTTACGATAAATAGTAATCGATTAACTGTATTCTACTCAATGAATAAAAATATTTAGTTCTATAATTATTATGGCGCTGGCTGTATTTTAAATCCCGCTAACGTATTTATTTACACATTATAAGTTTTTTTTCGTGTATTTTAAAGATTTGAGAAGTCGTGGAGTTTATTTTTATTTAATTTCACAAGATAATATTACGTCCCGTCAAAAAGAAGTGAAATCCCACCAAAAACATTCTGTAAAAAACTAGCCAAGTCTCGATAGAGCTACTTGTTTATCTCTAAAAAGTAATGAAATCTCTAAAATATGTGGAGCCAAGTCCAAGGTTAGTTACTGCGATTTATTTATTATGATAGTTAATTTAACATGACTTGGCCGTTGAACATTCTTTACACGTTTAGTATGTACAAGTTTATTTACTAAGATATTTGCAGATTTATTCAAATCTTTTAAAGTTCTTAACTATTTTTTGTGATTCTAATCTATCTTTATTTTTAGTTGTAAGAACTCTGGCGATTGTTTCTATGCTCCCCTTAAACATTAATCATAATCTACTAATTACAAGTCAACGGCCAAGTCATGAAAAATTAACTATCATTATAACTAAATCGCAGTAAGGAACCTTAGACTTGGCTCCACTTATTTTAGAGATTTCATTACTTTTTAGAGATAAACAAGCAGCTCTATCGAGACTTGGCTAGTTTTTAACAGAATGTTTTTGGTGGGATCTAAAGCTGTCTGTTTCAATCAGTAAAAAAAATCAGCACAGATAAATAAAAAATACAACTGTTTGATGGCAAACTTCGCAGATAAAAAGATAGAGATCTAAGTGAGTGTCAAAACTAAGTAAGATAGTCGAAGAAATACCGTTTCTTCCATCATCATTAAGCCAATAGATGGCCACTACTGGACGTAGGCCTCCCCCAAAGATCTCCACAACGACCGGTCCTGTGCTGCCCTCATCCATCGGCTTCCCATGACTATTACCAAGTCGTCGGTCCACATTGAGGGTGGTCTACCCACACTGCGTCGTCCGATTAGTGGCCGCCACTCTAAAACCCTCTAGAAGAAGTGCAAAATGTTGAAAATGGTGAAAGATGTGAGATATGAAAAAAGTTTATCTGCATTTCCATTGTACAAAGGCAAGAAGCACTGCAAATATTTACAAAAATATTTGTGGAAGCTACACCAACATTATTGTAAATGTTGTTTGAGAAAAACTTCGATTTTGAACAACTCATATCTAAGCTAAATATTATCATTATAATTTGAACTCTGAAATTGAACTTTAAAGTTAATTAACTAATTTAACTTCCTGAAGTATTTTTACCATATAAAAATAATAATTTAAAAATAACAAGTAAGACTCATTTCTATAAATTTACAACTTTGGTCTTATCTACATCAAATATTTATTCGGCTAATTTTATATGGTTAAATATAATAATACATACATATCACGTCGTTAATTCGCATTATGGTAGGCAGATATTATCAACGCCACTTTGTACGATCATGGCAAACCTCTATAGCTTCGTCTATATTTATCAATCCTTGCACACATGCTCTTTTATTCTTCACACCTCGGTCACCTGTCTTTTCAATAAGCTATTTGAATCTCTATTTGATCTCAACCTCCCCTTTGTGACAAAACACCGATATTAATGTTCCAAATTATTTTTTAATCAAACAATCATCTTTCCAAATAAGTGATTTATTTCTCTGGTATTCTCAAAAGGTCTTGTAGGTTGCGTGCAACCGCTGTTGTTAACAAAAATAAGTAATGTTTGTTTATTTATTTACGGAAAACAAACAGCTTTAACACAACAATTAGCAAAAAATAATAAAAATTAAAACATAGCCAGAAACAGTTTTCACATATTGGTAACGAAAATGTGCTTAAATTACTGTAAATTAACTAACAATATAAGAATATAAGAACTAGGAAAGTTAGTAGATTAACAAAATTGACAATTTTTTTTTTTAATAAGTTGTAATAATGAAATGGATAGAAATAGAAAGATTAATTATCATCCTAAAAGAATAAATTCGCCATATTTCTTTTAAACAGGTATTGGTATTAAAAAAGTCTAAATCAACTTGACTACTCAGTCAGTGAATTAAAGCTTCGAGCCGCTCGAGTCATAAAAGTATTTCTGCAATAGTTCGTACGAGCAAGCGGAACAGCAAGAGTTTGTTGATACCGTGAAGTTGAGCGCGGTACCCTTAAGTGGATAGAGGACAATAAATCAATGCAATCAATCATACCATTTGCGATTTTCATCAGAAAATCTACATCTGCTGTTTGCCTCCTAAATTCTAGTGGAATAAAATGGTATCTCTTACATCGCGCTATATAGTTGGTGTCTATAGTTCCTGATTTGTATTCTAAATATCTCAGGAATCTTTTCTGTGAGGATTCCAACCTAGATATATAGCATCTAGGTTGGAATCCTGACAGAAAAGATTCATGATGTTATTACTATTAGTTTCCCTGCATTTTTGCTATATATTTTAGATAGGCGTCAAACTTGATAAGAGCAACTTTATCTTTAGCTCAACTGATGAAAGGAAAATAAAGGTATTCAAATCAAGTTGGTCCCATTATAAGAGTTGAATTTGAGTTGTTGAGTTATTTGGGGCTCAAAAGTAACCTCAAATCATTTGTAATATAACATTACATACGGTACAGTAAAGCTCACCAGATTTGCTTAACTAAACTGCGCTTGACACGCTAGGGATGATTTCGTGGACTTGTTTTAAGGAAACAGGTATTGGAATAAAAATTGTATGTCATTTTGTTACTAAGCAAATTCATGTAAACTTTTAATAACCTTAAATAAAAAAGGTTTTAAAAATAAGAGCTTTATTTCTTTTTTGTGTTTTTAAAACCACTAACATTCTTGTTACTAATTTATTATACAATTGGACAGGAACATAATATTTTTCTGTTAGGTCTTTTAATCTTTGTTCACTGGATTATATTCAGATTTTGTAATAGACTCAAGACTATTTTTACTATTGAAGTTACTTGTACTTCTTTCCAAAATCATGATTCCCGTTAAATGTTTTAATTATTATATCTCTAAGAGATTTTCAAATCCAGTTTCTCTTCTACTCTAAAATCTAAATGAATTATCACCCAGTAATGTATAAGATCCCCTATTAATCTTCCAAGCATCCAGAGTTCATCAATGTTTATTTATGCATGCTCCCACATAGTCCCGGGCCCAACAGAAGGACTACGGGACAGGTGTCTTGTTCCGCCGCAATAAATAGCTCAGCTAAGTTCGTGGCTCGGGATCACCGCGGGAAGGTGTTCCCAATTTGTTGCCAAAATGAGATTGTCTCCGCCGCCTGTGCTGTGGCTTACACTCGGGATAGTGATTATCTTCAACTTGGTATTTGTGGGTTAATGTATTTGTATCTAGGGCCGAATTGGAATTGCTATGATACTAACAGCTTGATCAAAAACTGTTTATCCAAGGGTTTACTACAATAGAATAAAAGTAAGACTTAGGCATAGTTAATGAGTCTACAGTTGTAGCTTCGGGATCCGGGGTCCATTTATCATAATATAAACAGCTTTTATTAATTTTTCAAGCGCACAAATCTATTTTCAGTGAGCCGAATTTATCTACTATCATACGGTGGGACGGTTAAAATTATAGCTTCGTTAATTCATATCAAACAATTAACAATAATTACAACAAACAGTAATCAATCGTACGAAATATTTTAGTGCGTAATATGTCCTACATATGTATGTGCAGTATAGTGGGTGCAAGAAATATTTCCAGTATATCAACCCATATGACTAGTCATATGTGCTTGTAATTCAAACCGCAAATTTGTATTACAATGAATAATAAATCTATGCATAATCACGTAAGTCACGAACCGATGCGCTTCTTAGGAACAGGATATTTAATTATTTGCGTTCATACCGCTATATTGCCCTATTAAAAGCATCCGGATCTGACGACTTGTGAGAAACAATGTTGCTGCACTTTTTGCAGCAATTTAACATTAGTTGAACTAACAGTTCTCAGTACTGACAGCAAATGGGGCTAGAAGATTCTCGAATGGTCATGTACCAAACTCCGGTCAGCCTCCCACCTGTGGACCTATGAATTGGTGAAAGTTGCGGGAAATCGATAGATGAGGAGAGCTCAGGACCG
Source organism: Bedellia somnulentella (assembly GCA_963576735.1). Classification (NCBI taxonomy): domain Eukaryota; kingdom Metazoa; phylum Arthropoda; class Insecta; order Lepidoptera; family Bedelliidae; genus Bedellia; species Bedellia somnulentella. Next base: position 11,527,106 of record OY755171.1, read on the forward strand.
GTCGTGATAAAGATTTAGGACAGACTTAGTTGTGTATTACTATTACTACAGCCTTTTATTAAAATACTTACCAGGGCATTGTGTAACAGGAATCAATACATTATTTAAATCATTTTATCATTTAAATACATTAAAAGGTGCAAAAACAAATTGCTTCAACGATCAAATGAACATGCAACAATATTTTGGATACTTTTTTGTTTCTTTATTCATTGCAAACAAAACTTTATGTGTCATCAATATAAAAAAAACTGAAGCAATCGAATGAATTATAATTTTACAACATTTGTTTATCTTTCTGTGTACAAACAACTCACGGCTATAAATCCCAAAATAAGAAGTCAAAATAAATGGGTTATTGCTATTGTCAGCCGACACAATAAAGCTTTATCTTACCATCTCTAAAAACTAAACGACAAGGTAATTACCACCATCTTATGATTAGTCTTCGTCTCCACGAAAATATATTACCGCGTTAAGACCTGTGTTTTCTGCATTGTAAAATTTAAAACATCTTAAATATGGAATATTTACAATAAAAAGATAACTAGGCAGTTAGAGTTACTACGGTAGCAGCTGGAACCGGAGGCTTTATATACCCACCGAAGCATGTAATCATTACTAGCTTTACCAAACTGGAAATTCCCAAAAACGATTCAGCCGAACGGTACCACCATTACTCCTACGTCTAATTTCACATTCTCAACTATAATGGTTTTAAAGGTAAGTCTGCTCTTCCATAATTAAAGAATCGTTGCCCCATTAAATTGTTCCTTCTGGACATTTCCATAATGACGTCAATACATTTTGAACGTATGCTGATACAATAGTTTTGTTTATAATATGTATAATTTATAAAAAACAACCGGTTTTTGCTGTTATTCACGAACTCGAAGAGCAAGGACAAAGTGGGCCTTCTCAGTAGTTATTGTTACTCATCCGACGCTGGTTTGCAATATATTTTATTTGCTATGCAATGATGTGGCTAAAAACATTATTAGTTTGGTTTTTTGTGCTGAGTTTAGTGAAAAGTTCACCACAGAATGACGACTACAAAAGAGGTATCTCAATTTATATTTTTGATGCATACATAATTTATCCGATGTAACCATCAGAAGCCGTTTAGAATTAAGTTTTAATTTTAATTCATAAATATATAGACATAAAATCTGTTGAGAAGCAATTGACTAAAACTCAAAATAACCTTACCTAAAAAAGACGAAAAACAATTTTAATATTTATGTTCACTCAAATTGTGTTTAAGCTAAAACAGTTAAGCGTTTTTATGTCGTGGTATTAATATATTGACATACTTATAAATCGGTAGCACTATTGAAATTGTTGCGATAATAAAGAGTAAAGGATAAATGGTCGACACAGTGGTCTAGTCTTTAGGTGACTCTCTTGTTAATGCAGCGTCGTGGGTTCCATCTCCACTGAGGGCAATCATTTGTGCGATGAAAATAGATGTTGGTCCTAATCTTGGACGCATTCATATGTGTATTGTATACATACATACATACATATACTCACGGTTATAAATCCCTAGAAAGGATAGCCAGAGCTAACGAATTAGAAATTCCTCAGCCATATTTGGAAGTTGCGTGGGGAAAAGATGGTAAAATAAAGGTCTCCAACCGCATCGCCCAGAAATCCCTTAAAAAACCCCAATACCGTTAGTCGCCTCTTACGTACACCCACCGGAAGAAAAGGGTTAGTGCTATTCTAAGCCGACACTACACAGCCATTATTTATAGTGTATTTTATATTATTGAATATATCGTCAAGTCAGTATCCAATTCCACAAGTCATGATTGTAATTCTCTACGGGTTACCTGATCTGTGTGCAATTTGTGTATTTTTTATTTCAAATCATTACCATGAATTCACAAGTGACTCGACCGTGCAAGGAAAACGTGAGTATTCTGTACACCAGATGACTTAAATGTCATGTGATATTCAGAAGTAATGGTACCTCTACCAACCCTTCTAGGATATACAGAGTGAACGATAAGTTGAATTAAGATGCGAATTTAACCGAAGCTCTTTTTCAACAAAACATGTTTAACCTCATACGATTATAGGTGATTTATATAGTGAATTATTTTTTGCGCTTTCGATAACGTTATTGTAATACTCTAATGAGTCATTTAATTGTTTGATTATAAGATGTTCTTTATTTATTATTGATTTCTTAAGTTGTTAAACATACTCAACTTCCTCTACAAATAACTGGAATGTGTGATAAAAAAAAAGTTGTTTTTATGTTAATTATAATCAGTTTAGCTACGACATTAACTGTTCAAACACTATTCGATTGAATATATAATAATTATAATTTCTTAAAAAATCTGCTGTGTAGTGTCGGCTTAGAATAGCACTACCCCATTTCTTCCGGTGGGTGTACGTAAGAGGCAACTAACGGTATTGGGGCTTTTTGGGCGATGCAGTTGGAGACCCATCATCAACAACCTTTTTTTTACCATCTTTTTCCCACACAACTTTCCAAAAGTGGCTGAGGAATTCCTAATTCCTTAGCTCTGGCTACCCCTTCTAGGAATTTATAGCCGTGGGTATATGTATGTATGTATGTATTATAATAATGTAAAATTTTTGTCTATGGTATAAAAATACCTATTAAATTATGGGCAGTAGGTAGTAACTAATTCCTGAATTTTGTTGTAGAATCAGACGGTGATTACAAAGTATTTGATCTTCTATCCAATTTATTTTCCCAGTTTGTTAGTCTTCAATAATATACCTTTATATTTTTTTTACTTATTGCAGCATATTGCAAAACATAGGCATATATAAGTTAATACAAAAAAAAACTGCTTTAAAGCTTATTTTTTTCTTTATTATTCTTTTCAGAACTGTTGGAAGTATTAAAGTCGTACAACGCAGAAGCCGATAGACAAAGCTCAAACAATGGTCAGTTTAGAAGACAGTTTAACGCACCGCAACAAAATCCTTCAACAAAACAAGATAATGTCGAATTTATAATAGTGAATGAAAATCCAGATACATTTTTAGGCAAACCTAACCAAAAATCATCATGGGATTTAATAAACTACAATGGCTTCAACAATAATGGCGCCTCATTAAATCCTCAAAATCAAGTAACTACAATCCAATATCCTTCCAGACCTAATTTTGCAACAAACTCTGGCAACAACGGTCACTTTATGTCGCCAACATCTCCTTACCAATTCAATTATCAGTACAGTCAGTCGGGGCCACAGTCATCATTCAACAGTGGCTCTCCTCAGTGGCAAACCTTTTCACCAAATGGAAACAGGAACCCACCCTCACAAATGTTTAATTACATGCCATCTCAGAACGGCCATCCTGGGCAAGGACATGGCCCGCCGCATCAAGGGCCCCCTCACCGCGGGCCTCCCCACCGCGGACCTCCATTCCAAGGCCAAAACCCACATGGGCCACCGCACTATAACCCGTCTCAACAAACGCAAATCAACCTTGAACCACTATCACAACTTTTGAAACCTCTCATCGATGGGATTGTAAATCAATCAAATAATGCCAATAAAAAAGAAATGACCAGTACTGAAAATGGGCTTCCAGATAAAGTTCTTCATGAAGTGTTTAACAATCAAAAAGGACCAAATCAAAATAATATTCCCACAACAATCAAAGAAGATATAGCTACACCTATAAAAGACCATAGAAACGGTGTGCCACTATCAACAAATGTGCATAGTGATAAATTTGTGACTACGAAACCACACCAACACTTCTTTCAAGCGCACATAGGTTGATTTTCAAGTTTTATGCGGCCAAAATTGAATTACCGTAAGTTGTAGTTACAAAACCAGGTAACATTCCTAGAGCTTAACAATAGTCCTAAAAACAATGGGCCGGCCCGGCAAAGGGCCACCCCGCATGCCCTTTGAGTACGGTCAGTCGGAACTTTACTGTCTCCTGCTACGCACGTAATCGTTATTTTGAGTTAACTTGAAATCATCTCTTTGGAGCGTAATTGTTTTGTGCAAAGACATTTTAGTGAATTAAACTTTATGGATTCCAACAATTCAGGTAAATACCAATATTTTTTTATATTTATTAACAATCGGAATTGATAATATTGTCTGATATAACCTACCAAACTTAGGTTGTTTTCAAAAATGAAAATCACATGGTTTTTGTGTTTATTAGTAATTTTATTATACTTTCGCCCCTGATCGCGCTATAATTCTTATGAAGGACGATAGCTGGTATATTTTTCCTTCTTTTGACGTGTGTATTACTTGCTAATTCCTGCTATTATGTTCTATAGGAGCCATTATAAAAAAAAAGATTTTTTTTTCAAATTCTATTATTTCTCGTTTTAGTGTCTCCTGGGTCTTCTGGGGTAAAAACAGTAACGCGCAAATGGCTCTATGAACAAATTCAAGGGCAAAATTTGTCAAATTTGGATGAAAAATTACAATATTTGGAAAATCATAAATTGTCCATATATGGCGAATCAGAACAAAATGCTAAAGAGCTTAAGAAGAAACTAGCTTACTTTAAAAGTGACATGAAGAAAAAGTGGACTAAATCACAGAGAAACGAAGCCTTTTTCTTAAAATCCAATCAGGAATGGTTAAATGCTACCTTTGAAATCAAACTCAAAGTTACCCAGGGCGACCATCAAAATCATTTGGAGAGCTGAGTGAGCGAAGCAAACGCAGAAAAACAAAAGATGTCCGATCAACCGTAGCCACTGACATCATTATGCACGCAGCACAATCCACTTTAAGATCAAGAGGACTAAGAAACGCATCAAATATTCTTAAAGAGATAACTAAATCTCCTAAACGTGCTGGAAAATATAAACAAGCTTACAAATTACAAATTGATACGGAAAAAACACTACATCCTTATCACCTCAACAAACTTTAGCGATGTTTGTGGAAGCTGATCTAACAAAACAACAATATGTGGTAATAAGAAATGCGAACAAAACAATATATCCTTGTTACAACCGCATAATAAATGCCAACGGCAAATTATGGGAACACCAATGATGGGAATACCAGCAGTCGTTTTTTGAGAATGCACAATTAGCTGCAGACATTACGGGTGTTGATTTTAATTTGATTTATCGCCTTATAGTGATTTTAGAGACCATATCGAATGGACAAAAAATAAGTAAAAAAAATAGGATGACTATGCCTTTGAAACTGCCCAACTGTATGTGAATCTTTATCCATGGCGACCAATGACTCCTACAATGCACAAAGTCTTAATCCATGGCGCAGTAATAATAGAAAACGCTCTATTACCCATCGGACAATTATCAGAGGAGGCTCAGGAAGCGCGGAACAAACACTTCCGTATGTACCGGGAAAGCTATGCCCGTAAATTTACGCGGGAAGATTGCAATCGCGACATTTTTAATAGGTTGCTGCTAAGCTCAGATCCATTCATAAGCAGCACAAACCGCAGCAGAAAAAAAGGGTTTCTAAAGCATTTTGCCCCGAAACAAAAACTTTGTTGATACCCGCTGATCCCAATTTTAAAGATCGGATAGTAGCAGATACTTCGGGAGGCAGCGAAGAGGATTCCGATGACGAATTGTATCGTTAATATTAGTAAAACTTTAATCGGAAAGAAACTATCCTGTGCCGTTGTCATAAAAACTTGTAAATATAAGTTATTTTAGAATAAAGTGTCAGTTTGAATGAAAACATGACTTTTTTTATTAGTTTACTTCTTCCTTTACATGTTAATACAATTAAATTATTTTGGCCGCACAAAACTTGAAAATCAACCTATGTGAAGCGGTTGCTGTGACACCGGAAGAGTGAAAGTAGAATTTAATTATTTATACATATTTATTTCTCCACTCAACTTCCAAAGTTTGCTGAGTGATATATTTTTCGGAAGCTCTAGCTGCACCTTCTAGAGATTTATAGCTGTAAAAATATTTATTTATTTATATACATATTCTTACTTATATAAAAATAATAGGGGTAACGAGAGATTCAGAATTCAATATTACTTAGCGCTGCGGAAGTTTTTTGAGGAGAAGATGGTAAAGTAAACTGTTGGTGATGGCTCTCCAGCCACGACGCCCAACAACCTCGAAATAGTCCCGTACCCTAAAAGTCGCCTCGTACGCCCGACACTCGTCGGGAAAAATGGAGAAGAGCTATTTAAAGGCTATCGACACCGACACTACACACCTTATTTAATACTGTTATATATAATTTTAAATATTACTTTATTATTACTTATACGAATATAAATAAAATGTAAAATTTTAAATTAATAGAAATACTTCTAGGTAAATTGTACGCGAAATAAAATAAAGTTTTTTTTATTTCTCTTTATTTATTTAATAATTAAAGTCAAAGATCAAACGTGTTTTACAAGTGAAATTATTCTGTCTTTTTTATATATACATAAAATATTTATCCCCTAAATTGTGACTATATATATTTATTAAACTATATAAACATCTATCAAAACCTGATGTTAGAACCAGAAGATATTATTTTTATTTGCTTAAGTCTAACGATTACTTTGGTTAAAATTGTATCTGTTACCGGCCAAACCCGATTTAAGGACAAACCAGTATAGCCTAGGCTCAACTAGTTCTTCCTATACTCGGAACTAATTGAGCCTAGGCTATACTGGTTTGTCCTTAAATCGGGTTTGGCCGGTAACATATCCATCTTGTTAGTAAACTATTGAAAGTAGAGAGATAGTCCCATGACTGTATTATTATATAACTTGCAGGTATATTCTCAACTGTGCCCTGAAAGATTGAGTAAAATTAAAACATTTTTTATTTCATTATTTTAATTCATATTAAACTTTGCCTTTCTTCACGGCTTAAAATCCTCAAAAATGAAAGCCAAAGATATCAGCCTAAAAAGCTACTTAACCGCTTTTGAACGATCAGTGGTGTCAACATTTTAAAATAAACAAATTATCGCACTCTCAGAACGAAAGAGGCTCAAGTCAAAAATAGCGATATACAACATATACAATCATAGAGAGACATAAAAAAGTATGTTCTATCCGATGAATAGTAAAACAAAGGCACTTGTTGTTAAAAAAACAGGATAACGAATTTTCTGTCCCTATAACTATAAGTGCCTTTGTTTTAGAACATACTTTTTAATGCCTCTCTATGGTTCCTACTCAATATCACTATTTTTGACTTGAGCCTCTTTCGTTCTGAGAGTGCGTTATATACAAACTCAAACTCAATGGTCACGCTGAAAAGGAAGAAGGGTTGGTAGGAAACTAATACTTATTTTATCACGAGTCATATTTGTCACCTTGTGCCCGAAATACCCACGTTTTGCTTGGACATAAGGGGCAGGCCTATCGCCGTTTTGTATGAGTACATTGTCACATGGCTAAGTACAACTCAGCTTTTTCCTCACAATGTTAACTGCTTAACATCCTTAAGAAAAGACACATTGTTATTATTATCCCTAAATGAAGAAGATGCTATGCTTTTTGGATACTTTCGCGGGAGTAGTTGATAGTATACCACCTCGCATAAGGCAGTCCAGGTGATCTATGGCCAAATAACTTCATTCAGGGTATGCTGGATCCCCTTGGTGGGGACGTTATACCTAATATGCGTTAATAAACAAGAATAGTTTCATTTTAAAACTTCCCTTGCCTGCCACTGGCATACGTCTATCAAAGAGCGCGCGAGTTCGCACTGTATGACATAAGCATCCCGTTTGGTAGAAGCATCCCTAGAAAGGGTAGCCAGAGCTAAGGAATTATAAATTCCTCAGCCATTTTTGGAAGTTGAGTGGGGAAAAGAGGTTAAAAAAAAAGGTTTTTGTTGATGGGTCTCCAACCGCATCGCCCAAAAATCCAATAAAAAGCCCCAATACCCTTAGTCGCCTCTTACGACACCCTTAGGTAGAAAGGGGTAGCGATATTCTAAGCCGGCACTACACGGCACTTTTCCTCTCTATTCGATTTAGCTTAGGTACTCTACAGCTGTCCGGCACACATAAAGTCATGGTGATGCCGCACAGGCCAGCAGCAACCCATAATTTTTAAAAAAGAAAAATTAATAGTTTAAAAAACACTAAAAAACACGCTTTTATAAGTCCACTTAAAAGTCAAAAATAAATTACGGGTCGTTCAAGTTGTCTCTATTTCTGGGCTGAAGTGTAAACTATGTGCTTTTAATTATAATATTTGATTGTAAAAGCGTGGGGCGCTGGAGCAGGAAAAACTTTCTTGTAAACAAATACACGAACAAGAACTCTACATTTTGCCACTGTTGACTAGTACTTTGAACAGACTGTTTAATATAGAGCCTCCAACTAGTGGTGCTGCAACTCTAGTTAGAGTGCCGATCTCTGTAACCTGCTTCCCGAAACATTGCTTAACTTGATTTCTTAGCAAGGTAAACAAAAAATCTTTCCTTTTCCAGCGCCCCACGCTTTTACAATCAAATATTATAATTAAAAGCACATAGTTTACACTTCAGCCCAGAAATAGAGACAACTTGAACGACCCGTAATTTATTTTTGACTTTTAAGTGGACTTATAAAAGCGTGTTTTTTAGTGTTTTTTAAACTATTAATTTATTTTATGCTTTTTAGTCTTTGCTAATGGCATATTTTAAACATTTATTTCAAATAGACGAATGAGCCCGCATCCTCATTTATACGGAGCTGCGGTCCGTCCACGGATGGGTAACCGCCTAGTGGTATTTATCTCGGGCGCTACCGTGCTTCGCAAGGCACGTAAAGCCGTTGGTGCCGGTTGTAATCGTAAGATAGCAGTCGTCAAGCTTTGTCAGAGACCCAAACGGGCGGCTTGATAACATCTAACGGTAAGGTGACCACTAGCCTTACAAACCTGCACCAACCCGGCTGGCCCCCGTGGTGAAGTATGGCTAATACCTTCCTCACGGAAGAGACCGGTGCCCAGCAGTGGGACGTTATGGGTTGGTAACGATACATCGTATGCTAATATTCATAATGAAGTTCCAGTTCAAATCTTCCGGCTCCATCATCAGATCAGTTCGATAGTACCATATTATTGTATTCAGACCTTGAAACCTAATCGTGGTCAAGGTTCATTTCGTGGTCAAAGTTCATTACAAGACCTTTCTAACAAGTCCAAATACGGCTATAATACGACCATCCATCATTAAGTTCCAGTTAATATCTTCCAGCTCCATCATCAGATGAGCTTGACAGTACCATATTATTGTATTCAGACCTTGAAACCTAATCGTGGTCAAGGTTCATTACAAGACCTTTCTAACAAGTCCAAACACGGCTATGATACGATATTTCATCATGGAATGCTAGTGCCTATCTTCCGGCCTCATCATCAGACCTTGAAACCTAATCATGGTCAACGTTCATTACAAGACCTTTTTAACAAGTCCAAACACAGCTATGATACGATCATCCATCATGACGTTCCAGTTTATATCTTCCGGCTCCATTATCAGATCAGCTCGACAGTACCATATTATTGTATTGTCATCGAAATCACATACAACTGCTAATTTTCATAACGCTATGACCTTTAGAAGATGGTTAAATTAGTTTTCTTAGATTTGATTACATAGTTACATACATACAGGTCGACCTAATAAAAGCGTGTTAATAAAAAGAATAGCTTTCACTTTAAATGCATATTTTTTGCAGTTAGATTTCTACATCTTTATGAATTATAATATACTAGCTTTTTGCCCGCGACTACGTCCGCGTGGACTACATTTTTGCATCCAGTTTACATCCAAAATACCAAAACACTATCTCAACTACTTGTTTCTTGGGTGATGTAAAGGATATAAAGGCCATTGAGATTTTTTTGTGATTTTTTGGCTATGCAGCCTTTTCCCCATTCAACTTCCAAAAGTGGATGAAGAATTATTATCTCCGAAGCTATGCCTACCCTTTTTGGGATTATGGCTGTTAGTATATACTCATGAATGATTGATGGATGTATTTCATAAATTCCTTTTGTACAGATCCACAAACTTTTCTTGGCCGACGGCAGAATTGGTACTACTATCGCCATTTTGAAATTCATATTGTCATTGTCAGTTAGCCCTCTCCTAAATAAAAACTTATAGTGGGACCTACGTATATAATAAATTATCATTTTCATTTTAATAATTTTTATTTAAACACAATTAATCATATAATGTTTCTTTGCTTATTTATAAACCCTTTTCTTTCAAGTATTCAATATAAAAAAATATGTAAATTATTATTTATTTTGCTAAAATTATCGTATTAAAAACGAACTTATTTCATTAATTTATCATGGTTGTTCACGATGAAGGAAAACATCGTGAAGAAACCCACATGGCTAAGTTGTACCAATGTCACGTGATGAACTTTTGAGTCTTTGAGCCTTATATCGTTAAAAAAATAAATAAATATTAGCCTATATAATTTAAAATTATTCCCCTTATAATGGTTATGTTTTATTTACTGGCAATACTAATATCGATGACAGCGACGCTCTAACCGGCCAAGAAAAGTTTGTAAGTGGTGGTTATGACAGTCAATCACATCAAGTTTTAAGTTTCTTTATACAGAAATGTCAAAAATCTCCATACTATTTTTCATTTACTATTAAAACCCCTTAGTTTCATAAAATATATGATAAGAATTATGAAACAAATCATTGAGTACCAAGTTTCTATGTTCGAGTTATTATGTTCGTTCTAGTACGGATAGTAACTATGGTTTTTCGGATCTTCAATCGCGTGTTATAACATGGGTTTACTTTTGTAATAGCTGTTTTAATTGAAATGTTGATGCCGTGTAGTGTCGGCTTAGAATAGCAAAACCCCATTTCTTCCGGTGGGTGTACGTAAGAGGCGACTAACGGTATTGGGGCTTTTTAAGGGATTTTTGGGCGATGCGGTTGGAGACCCATCACCAACAACCTTTATTTTACCTTTGTTGAAGCATCTTTTCCCCACTCAACTATCCAAAAGTGTATTGTAATTTACATATTTATATTCGTTTGCAATATATTACCTTGTTTTAAATAACACACAGCGCCATCTCCCATTCATCCAGCAAGCCAACAATGTTTTGGTTTTCCCTCAGGAATATATATTTTTTTCAGTGATAAAAAGTACTCTATTATTTAATTTGGACTTCCAACTACACGTCTGCAAAATTTCAAAGCAATCGGTTCAGTAGTTACGGCGTGAAAGCGGAACAAATAAACAAACAAACAAACTCACTTTCCGATTTATAATATTAGTATGGATGGATGTATGTAGAAATACAAACTTCATTGCAAACAAAAAGTCATGTGTAGAATATAAATAATTTGTTTGGCAACCACAGTATGTCACACACATGCTTTGATCTTCACTCCCGCCGAAACCGTTAAAGGCATTTCGTGATTAAATTCTTTTCAGCGTCATGCCATTAAAAAGCGACCGAAATCTAATGTAATTAAAATCAAATGTAGAATATTCTTGATTTTTTTCATGTTTTCTTTGCAATGGTATTTATATAAATTTCTCACCATTTTTGGAAGATAAATTAGTCGTAACCAATATTTTTTAGTTTTCGATTGATTATCAATATTGAAATACAGTCACCAGAATATATGTTTTATTTATACTTTAGATTTTCTAAATAAATACAGAAGCACAGATATACACAGTATACTACAGAAGCATTATTTTATTACATTAAATTCATGACTTCACATAATAAGATGGGTAAGGTAGGCAGAGTTAAAGGGGTAGTTTTATCTAAAAGTTTTCGGTTGTTTACCATTCAGCTATGTTACCAAAAAGTCAAAGTAAAGTTAATTATTGAACCAAAAATATAAAGTTTAATTAGATCGTTAATAAATCTATACAAAAAATATAAATATGATCATATGCTATGTCGACGGTTAAATATGGATACTGGGATGATAAACATACAAAGCTTATTGTTTCCTTAATTCTTTGATTAGCAGCTCCGATAGCCGATTCTTGGTATGTGATGACTTTTTGTGCTGAAATAAGAAAATATACATTTAACTACTTCATTAATTATTACCGGAGACTACAAGAGACCGGACCAGATAGTCACGTTAAACTATCCGCCTTTTCTCATATTAGCAATTTTCTTCAACTGAATCTTGTATTTTTTTTTACATATCTACGCCGCTACGCTATCACTTATGCCGTCTTTATCTTTATCGAGGTGATTGACGTATAAGATTCTATAATGACATAACTAACGTCATCTATCCTCTATATTATATAGTATTAAATATATATCGTTGAGTTAGTATACCATAATAAAAGTTTTACTTATTTTTACTTCAGAACTTACTTTCATAAATTCATAACATCAGTTAATAATGCAAGGTAAGCAGAGTTAAAATGGTAAGTTTTCACTGAAATTGCTAGAAACAATTGTAGGAATTGTTTATTATAAATTATTTGTTTGGTTACCAATTGTTTAACATTCAAGGCTATAAATTGTTTCAAAAGGTAGCCAGATCTTTAGAATAACATAAACATAAACGTTCACGCCGTTTATCCCCGAAGGGGTTGGCAGAGGTACCAATACTCCTGAACTCACATGGCAAGCGCCATCTAGTTTCCAGAGAAGGTACCCACGTTTTGCTTAGACAGTGTACTCACGTGATAGGGGGCAGGCCTATCGCCGTTTTGTACGAATACACTGTCACATGACTAAGTACAACTCAGCCATCAGAATAACATTTAGCAAGTAATTACCAAATATGCAAAATTATTAGTCAAATTAAAAAAACAAATACTTTAATCAAATCATTAATAAATAGATACAAAACATAAAAAATATTATCTAATGAAACGTCGATATATTATAAAATTAGGTGGCTTAGGGTGCCTTTTCACCAAAGCTGTGCTATGCAGCTATGCTATGGATGCCTATGGTATCCACCAATCATATTCCTTGCTATATACTATATGCTACGTGCACCAAGGATATTGGTGGATATCAAAGGCATCCGTAGCACCCTTAAACATGCAAATCTTTTTTCTTAGTGATACGTGTTTTCTTTGTTAATTGGTTCTTTAATTATTTGATTAGCAGCCTCGATAGCAAAGCCTAGTGGTTTGTTGACTTTTTGCGCTGAAAACAAGAAATTTTATTTTTAATATACTTTTTATACTTCTTTAATTTGCTGCGGTGACTACCAGAGACTATTTATTGTCACATTGAACGATCCTGGCATTTTTTCTCATTGTCGCAAAATCCTTCAGCTGAATATTGAATTTTTTGAAAGATCTACGTTTTTCAATAAAATTACCCGCATTATTAACGCGATGTTTCCCTTATGCCATTTTTATCTTTAATGAGGTGATTGATGATAGGATCCTATAATGACATACTTAACGTAATTTTAAATGTTGTATAGTAAAATCATTGTGAAAGTTGAACAAACTAATAACTGGTTTTGGTCTAGTAAAAAGGCTTTAAAGGGATGTTAACTGGTGATTCAACAAATGGTTTCTGTTCGACTAAGACAATATATATTCTTTTAGCTCGGAACAAAAAAAAGTTTATTTATGAGTAATAATCCCCACATGAGGAATTCATGTCAAAAAACATTAAATTAAAAAAAAGTTAATTGAAAAAAAGTAAATATTAAGATTCATTCTTAAAAAAAAAAATACATTATTCCATATAATTCTTAAAACGTCATTTTTCAGACCTCATTTTAAACTGAGCTGTTTACCTTACCTGGGTTTTATTTAATACATTTGCCTTCATACAAACATACGTAAGCAATTACAGCGATTGGGTCCTTGAATTCATCTCGATTGTAGTGATTAATTTTGCACACTTAACTTAGCCTCATGACGTCTACTAGTGTAAAGTTATTTTAATGTTTAAATACTGAAATGATATCTAGAATCACAATATGGAAAGGTCTGCTTTGTTATTAGCTAATTTGTACCTCCACTTCTTGAATGCGCCCTTGGGAAAATAATGTGTGAGTGTGTCGTGGTTATGGACTTACTTTGCATTTGTTAGCTTCTTCTGATGAAGACGAAGACGACGATGATGATGATGAATCGTCACAGTTTTTATTTTTTTCATGACTCTGCGACAAAAAAATATATATATTTTTTTGAGTGAATAAAATTGTTGATTAATTTTATATTTTGACTTTCACTAATTTTTTTTTCTTATTGTTTATTATTTCTATCTATTCTAGGTAATGGAGGTTTTATTTGCAATGTAAGCAATTACAGAGCTTGGTTACTTAAATTCACATCAGCTGTAATGATTAATTTTACACACTTATTTCATGATGTAAGTACTATTTTGACATACATACATACATACATTTACTCGGCTATAAATCCCTAGACGGGGTAACCAGAGCTAAGGAAATAGAAATTCCTCACCCACTTTTTAAAATTGAATGGGGAAAAGATGGTAAAATAAAGGTTGTTGGTGATGAGTCTCCAACCGCATCGCCCTAAAAATCCCTTAATAGCCCCAATACCGTTTTGACATACATTTCATGATATCAACAATAAGTAAATTCATACGCATTAATATACTCACGGTATTTATTTCAAAAATGTAAGTTAAGTGTAAAATATAATATATATTGAAATACTTACATGATCCCGGTCTCGATGATCTTCCTCTGATGATGACGAAGATGAAGAAGACGAGGACGATGAGGAAGCCTTCTTATTCTTGAATAAAAGAAAAAAAAGATGTTTATTAGCGAGCGTATAATTAAGATAAATATAAGTTTGAAAAGGTTTGTTACAATTTTTTGCTACAATATATACTTTCACTTCATTTAAGAATTTTAGATTAAAAATAAATCTACAATAAATTGCATTTTGAGTTATGATTTTTTGGCTCTTTTGGGTAATATCATAACCTTATAATGGAATAACTCACTTTGATAAGTTAATCAACGAAAATCATTTCTCTAAAGACCTTTTGAATCATATATAATTCGTCTTTATTTATAAAAAGATGTGTATAATATTTTTTATTCATATATAAGTAATAGGCGATAGGCCTGCCCCCTATCACAACAAACGTGACAAAGTCACGTGATGTTCAGAAGTATAAGTACCTCTGCCAACCCCTTCGGGGATATTCGGCGTGAACGTTTATGTTATGTTATGTTATGTTATATAAGTAATATTCATTATAAAGTAAAAAGAAGATACTTGTCAATAATCTTGACTGCAAATATGAAACATGGTTTGTTGTACTCAAAACATTTCGAAACTGAATTACCAATATAATCAAAATAATACGCGGGAGCAAACAATAAATATTAACATTAATTTATAAAAACCAGAAACAATTGAGAGACCAAAGCATTTTAATAATTAGCGAGTTAAAGTTAGGGAAATAACATTAAAGTTGGGGTACGGTTTCATGATTATTGCTCATTAGATCCGCAATCGACGTTCGCCTGAAAACACCCGCCCGCCCTGAGTCCTCAGCGCTCACTGGAACTTCCCCACTTCGCCAAACAAATTGGAGTGTTTTGTGTATAGCTCATGGTGCCACTTCACAATATGGAAAGGTCTTCTTTGTTATTAGCTAATTTGTACCTCAACTTGTTGAATGCGCCGTAGGAAAAAAAAAGTGAGGGATGTGATTGTTGACTTACTTTGCATTTGTTAGCTTCTTCTGATGACGAGGATGACGATGATGATGAATCACAGCTTTTAGTTTTTTCATGACTCTGCGGTAAATAAAAATAAATAAATTACGAAAACGCTCTTATAGCTCGTAGGAATTTAATTGAGTTTTTTTGCAAATGTTTTACAGACAACCATATAGTGTAAAATATATCAATTAGTTCATCAATCTTTCATATATGTCCTTTTATTTTTTACTTTTCTGACAGCACAATAACTATTTGGTCTTGATTTGTCCTATGTTCTCTACTAACATTACCATCTTTGTATATGTTATAATTCCAATAAATGAAAGAATGGTAAGTAGCAATGAGAGTTCATCTCAATCATAGGTGGTAAATTAACTCAATATTTCTATATTTATTAAAACTGTCTTACTATTAGTTATTAACACGCTTATAATAGCTTCACCTGTATGTATGTAAGTATGTATGTAGGTATGTATGTAGGTATGTATGTAGGTATGTATGTAGGTATGTATGTAGGTATGTATGTATGTATATGTATGTATTTAAACGACTCCTTTAAACTCGATTTTGACCCACTTTAAACGGACCGATGAACTCAAAATTTTAACATTTATCGAGAATCACGGACAATATAATAATTTCATATGTTCATTCCGCTATCCTGATTAGGGTCGCCAGGATTAAATAATTTCAAATAATTCAGTACTAAAAAGTTAAAAATAAAATATAATAAAAACTAAAAACACGCTTTTAAAGCACATCAAACTAAAAAGTGGAAAATAATTCTTAATATAAGCTGAAAACGGTAATGAACAAAAAATACTGGTACGAGTATTATTGTGAAAAAGCGTGGGTTGCTTGATAGACTAAGAATATGTCACAGAGCGCCCTACGCTATTTTAGAATAATACCAGTTTTTTTGTTCATTACCGTTTTCAGCTTATATTAGGAATTATTATTAAATTAAGTTAAAAATAACATAACGATGAACCGTCCTGGATTTGTTTGTAAGTTCGGCTTACAAGTTTTTGTTGTATTTTTTTTTCATAAAACCAAATTTATCCTAATCTAATTAAAATTTACAGATTGCGTACACAATTTAACTTTCAATTTCTATTACACTGCAATGTTGTAATTGATAGACGAGTGTACTGTTTGAATATACGTTTATTACTACTAAAGACTTAAGACTAACTTACATTATATAATGGCAAGAGGGGGACAAGATGCACTCACACTACACTACACCTTCCCCCTTTGCAAATAAAAAAATATATTTTAACATATTTTTTAAAGAAATTATTATTGATTAATCCATTCACTAAAGTACTATAATATCAATTAGAGTACAATATCAAATAAAAATTAATTTTGTACTTTTTAGAACTTATTTATCTATGTGATAAAACTTAACTATAATACTTAATTAAATCTATTAGTAAAATCCGGGATAATCAAACAAATCGTAGGCCAAACAATTTGCCGCGTAATCACAATCAAGTATTTTTTTTTTAGACGTGTCATTTTTTTATACATTTCTCCTTCACAATCGTAATCAACTTTATTATATTTCGTTTATTTTTATAGTATTCTCTCTTATATTTTTATCGTATATTTAAAATAGCTGTGGACAACCATGCTTCCATCTCAAGTCATATATTTATTTATTCTTCATCTCTTATCAAGGTACACTAATATAATTATTGGGTCGGCCGCCCTTTTACATAATATTAAATTCATTCATTTTATTTAATTTCAAGGTACATTTTTTTTTTATTATATAATATGCGCATTCATTTGCTTATTCTACAGTCTCTCTCTTTTAACACTCTTTTGGTGTCCAATTTTCTTCACGAAGGGTATTCAACCGCGTCATGATCAGATAAAAAGGATTCAGAGATCTGCTTTGTACCTTGGTGTACCTTGTATGACTTAATATACTACTTTCAAAAAGCTTCCGTTATTCTTACATTCCATATTTCGTTATCAATTGGTAAATAATCGAAGTAACATTTGAGTGATCAAGTCAAATGAACATCAAAAACTTATCAATTGAAACTACCTTTCTACAAACTGCTTTTCATAACCTTTCAAATCCATCATACTAACTTTGGCTACATTCCATTACTTTTTTTAATCATAACAATCGCATCACGTTACCATCTCGATCTTACCACACACAGCGATCACTTCATAGAATTCTCCATGCCATATATGTATGCAACGCTATCTCTTCCATCGCCGTACCAAAACATACGCAAATATCAGCCTAGCAACAGCCATCTGACAACACCTTCCTTTACCTAAATTCTTAGTTTCATACTTCAGTAAACCTCACTTTCATGTTTTTCAATAATATCAATTCATTTGACTTTACTAACAGATTTCCTTTCATTTCCACCATGCTTATTTAATATTTTCTTTAACAATACACCACAATAATCCACTTCGTTTCTTTGACAGTATGAACATTATTTTGAAAAACAAAATTACTTTATCACAAATACTACATAGCTCAGACAGGCTAACAAAACATTTAATGCAAACCTTTTTTTATGTAACATAGTTCACATCGTATATCTTACTATATTATTCTCGCATAGTAACTATCTTTTCAACGTTAATTTAAAATGATTCGTAAGCGCACTAAGAATAGTAAAATTATATTATATTGTTATACAGTTTCTAATTACTAAAGATTTTAACTGAATTAATAAAACATCCCTAAATAATGAAATTACTTCTACTTCTATTTTAATTAATAGGAATGCTAGATTAATTTAAAAATTAACTATCGATAAAACTAAACCTTAAATTCAATGTCACTTTATTCACACACAGACACAAATTATATTCTTATAATTCAGCCACTGAAAGATTTTCTTGCCAATGAAAGACATCCATATGAGGGTCACTTCATTCTCTCAGGTTCTCTCTTATATTTTTATCATATATTTAAAATAGCAACCATGCTTCCTGTGCGCAGCGCAGCCACTAGGCCGCACTGGCAGGGTCGCCATGCAATGTTGTAATTGATAGACGAGTGTACTGTTTGAATATACGTTTATTACTACTAAAGACTTAAGACTAACTTACATTATATAATGGCAAGAGGGGGACAAGATGCACTCACACTACACTACAACACAATAATAAGTACAAAGTTGTTGACCAAACGGTGATAAAGAATCATAACAAGACCTTCACCTCTGAACCATATGTCCTAGTTCTACTATCTGGAATTTACATTATGTTTTTCTATTGAAGATTGCATAAATATAAATGATGACACAAAGTCTTCACAAAGTACCAAAATCGTATTTAATTTTCAAAAAATATTGTTTAATTACCCTCTTTACATACATACATACATATACTCACGGCTATGAATCCCTTAAAGGGGTAGCCAGAGCTAAGGAATCAGAAATTCCTCAGCCACTTTTGGAAGTTGCGTGGGGAAAAGATGGTGGAATAAAGGATGTTGGTGATGGGTCTCCAACCGCATCGCCCAAAAATCCCTTAATAGCCCTTAATACCGTTAGTCGCCTCTTACGTACACCCACCGGAAGAAATGGGGTAGTGTTATTCTAAGCCGACACTACACAGCTCCTCCCCACCCTCTTTATATGGTTAAATTACCCAAAAAAATAACTACGTGTGTAATGTGATAATATATCATGTGTACTTCAGGAGACAACAAAAGGGTTTCAATGTCATATAATTGTTCAAGAATTTATCCTGTATAAATTCATTTATTTATTTCAAAACTAGCTTTTTGCCCGCGACTTCGTCCGCGTGGACTATATTGTTTGCACCCGGTTTAAACCCAAAATACCAAAACACTATCTCAGCTTCTGTTTTTATATTTATTTTCACGCGGGCGTTGTTAAGGACATTGAGGCTTTTTAAGTGAATGTTGAGCGCTGCAGTTGGTGACGCATCACTGACAACCTTTCTTTATTTTATTTTATTTATTAGGGACATCAACAGCACATAAACATATAATTTACAAATAGATAAATACAGAAAAAAAGCCAATAACAGAAATCCACAGACGATACAAAAAACAGTAGTAAATACATTTAACTACCTTTTCCCCAATCTATTCCCAAAAGTGGATGAAGAATTACTATCTCTAAAGCTATGGCTACCCTTTTATGGAATTTATGACCGTTAGTATATACTAATGAATGATTGATAGATGAATTTCATAAATTCCATCGCACCAAGTTTTATGTTTACATACATATACTCACGGCTATAATTCCCTAGAAGGGGTAGGTAGAATTATAAATTCCTCAGCCACTTTTGGAAGTTAAGTGGGAAAAAGATGGCATTATAAAGGTTATTGGTGATGGGTCTCCAACAGCATCGCCCAAAAATCCCTTAAAAGCCCCAATACCCTTAGTCGCCTCTTACGACACCCGTGGGCAGAAAAGAGTAGCGACATTCTAAGCCAGCACTACACGGCTAGATACATATATGTTTCTAGATACATAATGTCAAAAATCTCTATGTTAACTTTCATTTGCTATATCAACCCCTTGGGGGTTGAGTTTCAAACAATCCTTTTAATTGTATGTAAGAATCATGAAACAAACCATTTTGTACCAAATTTCTATGTTTAGAAATGAGAATATCTTTAGTAAGTACAGATACGAATAGTAGTTGTGGGCTGCGGCCGGGTGCTGCCTCCTACACTGACCGTTGGTGATAGTTGGAGAGCTTGCAGCGATTGCTCGGGAATATGGGGATGGTTAGTGGTGGATCTCCATCCAAAATAATCGCTGAAGTGAAGAGATAGTGCTTACTATTAATATATATATTGATATTCTAAGCTAACAAAACAATATTTAGAAAAAGCTTGAACAACCTGAGATACGAACCCGGGACGATTGATTCATAATAATTCTAATTAAACACTCATTGTAGTTAGTTATACCGCTACGCCACGGGGATGTTACCGGCGCGGGGCGGTGTCAAATTTTTAATACGCTTTATTTTATATTAGTCTTACTATGGAAAAACAAATTTGTCATTTTAAGGTACATTTATTTTGATAAAAATGTAAAGGTTGATGCTCCTGTGGGACCCTTGCGAATTCCTAATTTTCGAGGATTCATCATCGTATCGTTTAGCTTCTAAATTTACAGGTTTATATTCGTTTGCAATATATGTATAAGTAGACGCAAAAAATCAGTTCAGTCGATAAAACAAATAGTACTTCATCTGTCGGGAATTCTTCATTATCAGAGATTCATTATTGTATCATTTGGCTCATAAATTTACATATTTATATTCGTTTGCAAAATATTACCTTGTTTTAAACGACACACAGCGCCAATTCCAATCCATCCAGCAAGCAAATAATATTTTTGTTTTCCCTCGGGAACATCATTTTTCCGGGATAAAAAGTACTCTATTATTTAATTTAGGCTTCTAACTATACGTCTGCAAAATTTCGGAGCAATCGGTTTAGTAGTTACGGCGTGAAAGCGGAACAAATAAACAAACAAACAAACTCACTTTCCAATTTATAATATTAGTATGGAAGTATGGATATGGATATGGATTAGTCTTACTATTGACAACAAATTTGTCATTTTAAGGTAAATTTATTTTGATAAAAATGTAAAGGTTGATGCTCCTGTGGGACCCTTGCGAATTCCTAATTTTCAAGGATTCATCATCGTATCGTTTAGCTTCTAAATTTACAGGTTTATATTCGTTTGCAATATATGTATAAGTAAACGCAAAAAATCAGTTCAGTCGATAAATCAAATAGTACTTCATCTGTCGGGAATTCTTCATTATCAGAGATTCATTATTGTATCATTTCGCTCATAAATTTACATATTTATATTCGTTTGCAAAATATTACCTTGTTTTAAACGACACACAGCGCCAATTCCAATCCATCCAGCAAGCAAATAATATTTTTGTTTTCCCTCGGGAACATCATTTTTCCGGGATAAAAAGTACTCTATTATTTAATTTAGGCTTCTAACTATACGTCTGCAAAATTTCGGAGCAATCGGTTTAGTAGTTACGGCGTGAAAGCGGAACAAATAAACAAACAAACAAACTCACTTTCCAATTTATAATATTAGTATGGATGGATGATTTCACCAGCAGAGAAACACTGCTATACATTACAGTTTAAAAGATATTTTGGATACAAAAACTTTAGCAACAGAGTATTTATAATCTGCTTATACTTATTAAAAGCTGTGTAGTGTTGGCTTAGAATGACACCAATTTCTTCCCGCGGGTGTCGTAAGAGGCGACTTAGAGTATTGAGGCTATTTAAGTGATTTATGGGCGATACGGTTGGAGACCCATTACCAACAAACTTTATTTACAATCCATTCCTCAATTCCAAAATGGCTGAGGATTTTTAATTCCGAAGCTCCGGCAACCCCTATCTGGGATTTATAGCCGTGAGTATATGTATGAGATATACGTTTTGTTCTTGATTAAAACTACAATTAACGATCTTATAACTTAGAGCTTAATTACATGCATTACATACATACATATACTCACTGCTATACACCCCACACACGGCTATACATTCAACTTATAGCTTACTCACACATAATATTTAGATACAAAAATAATTTAAAATCAGAGTATATTTACTTACTTCGTCACTGCTTTCATTAGAATTATTGCTGCAACCGCGACGGCGAGATCTAGAGAGAATACATAAGTATTTTAATAAAAAATATACTCTGTTTTCATGAAAAACGCTCTTAGAAAATATAATAGGAACTGATGGCTTATCATCTCTAACAATCCATTCGGTAGTTATTTTCATCCCTCTACGGCAAAACAAGTCTAAGGTAAAATAGTGCTTCTTCTATTATTTTAGCTCAAAACCGGCAATATTAATCCCGATTATTATTATATATAATGTCTACAAACCGCGAGAGTTTAAAAAGTGTAATATTATTCACGACTTAAACATAATTAAAAATATAGTTCATTCGTTTTACTTACTTGTTGCATGATGTAGATCTGCTTTCGACCAAAGCAACCACCGTTACAAAAACCAGGAATAACAACAGAATTTTGTTCATTGTTGTAGCTGGAAACTGATAAGTAAGTTAAAGTACCCATAAAATAATTCTTTAAAAACCATGAATTTATAATAAGCTTAAAACTTTTATTCACTTTAATATAAGTTCCTGAACCAAAAGACATTTTAAAATTAAATAAAATAGAGAGTTTTAAAAAAAAATGTTATCCCATGAACAATATTCTATATACCTCTAACAATTAATTACCTTGTCATTTACAAGAATTTTTAAAGTATATATGTTGACTGTTACGATGATGAATCTTTACTGAGTTTCTTAAACACTTAAAACCCGATTCAGTACTTTTGGCGAATAATATTAATGTATTACAATATAGGTCACTATTGATAATCTTTCCTTGACGAGTGATTCTAATATGTTTGTTTAATTGTGAGGTAAACATTATTGTACTATATAGGTATACATTTATTTGTGTACGACATTATACTCATTATTTAATACAATTCTCAGTTTTTTTTATTGCGGCTCTTCTTTTCATTCCTTGGATTAGTTTAATGGATAAACGATATAAATATCCTTCTCATGTGTTCATCCGGATATTTATTGAGTAACCTGCCTTTTACAATACGGAAAACCCTTTCAATGGCAGGATGTAGAATTGATGATGATGAATTCAGTTGTGTGATGATTCAGTATGAACGATTATTTAATTTATTATAAAAACGTTGTGTGCATTTTTAAACTTTTGATAATCTGTTATCATTTGTTTTTTTATAAGTTTTAAACGTGAGTACTTAAGACGCGTAATTTTTAAGGGTATGTTTTTTCTCTCTCTCTAGCTGTGTAGTGTCGGTTTAGAATAGCACTACCCCAATTCTTCCGGTGGGGTATTGGGGGCTTTTAAGGGATTTTTGGGCGATGCGGTTGGAGACACACAACCAACAACCTTTATCTTACCATCTTTTCCCCACACAACTTTCCAAAAGTGGTTGAGGAATTTCTAATTCCTTAGCTCTGGCTACCCCTTCTATAGCCGTGAGTATATGTATGTATGTTTTATCTCTCATAAATTTTACTACAATAGATGTTAATAAATATTTACATACAAAGAACTACTCACGGCTCTTAATATTTTGGAAGTGAAATGGGGAAAATATTGTAATATAAAAATATTTCGACGAATTGATAACCTCCTTTTTTGAAGTCGGTTAAAAAGATGGTTGGTGATGGCCTCGTTGCCCACAATGACTTCAAAACTCTCAATATTCTTTATCGCCTAGTCAGACAACTACGGCAAGGAAAAGGTTAGTGTTATTCTAAGCTAACACTTCACACCTAACACTCACATTGTCAACTGGTGTGCAGTGTTCAAAACATACGTTTTGATTAGATAGTGAATACTCTTGACGGAGGGTAGGCCTATCACCGTTTTGTACGAAGACACTGTCACATCACAACTTAGTCATGTGAGTTTCCTCACCTTAACAAACTGATAGGGTAACCACACATATGACTTTAGAAACGAATAATTGGTGTAGGCCCGACCCGGTTTTGAGCCCACGCCTGTCTGCAAGATAGGCACGCGTTGAACCCATTGAGATATCAGGGTTGTTTGATTTTCCTAATGGGTCCTTAAACGAATAAACAGTATCTTGAATTTCAATCTACCTTCAGCAATAATTCTGGTGGAACAAGAGGAAAAGTCTATACAATATAAAAAGGAAAACTCGTCGAAAGGGTTTTAATATCCTTAAGTAGTGATGATACGGACTGGGCCGCAGAGCCCTCGGTCCGTTTCTTATAAAAGAGTTGCCAACTCTAATCCGCGCTAACGTATATCTTGCAAATCTTCTTGAGTCATCGTATCCTTTCAAATAAATACGAATCAGGGGTATCAGCAATTTTTGTCGTTAACAATATTATATTGGTGTTTTTGTTTGTCATGGGATTTGATGAACTTGTTAAAAATTTACATTTTTACCAAATGAGCGTGTTAAAACATTCCATTTTGTACCGAATCAATGTTGAATATTTCAAAATAATTTAAAAACAGAAGATTTAACAGAACTGCTCATACAAAATTTCATGAGTAGTTATTAAAAAAGTTTCTGATAATGATTTGTCATTTGTCACGCAGACGAAGTTGTGTGGGTCAACTAGTTTTATTATAATAGCTTACTAATTTATGAGAGGAAATAGTCAAATATAACACACTGAAAATAAACACCCTGATTTCCCCCTTTTATCGATCAATGATACATAGCACACTTGAAGAAATTATACTGTCACAGCTTTCAGTATGGTTTAAGCTTTAGACCGATTTTATTATATATTTTTTTATGTATGAAATCTACCGCTAGGCATTTATGGCATATTGATACCATGTTAAGATTAGCCAAAAACTTTTAGTCGATGTCAGTATTGACTGTCAATTTCGGTCGATTTATAATAAATAGCTGAAATCGGCCTCTTACTTCACACCGCACCAGGAGGGCAATTCTCACACGGTAGATATTATATCAATTTCGATATTTATCACTTTTGTGATATTTTGCGATCGATATTTGACTTGAGCTATTCTCACTCCATCCGATCGATATTTTTCTATTGAAAACCAGCCGATATGATGATATATATCAAAGGATGATATCGTGTGGTCACGATCAGACGATATGATGATATTTGAAGATGTCGTGCGAACGGTAGCCATTTTGTTTACAAATTTTGTTTGAATACTTATAGATAGAAAACTAAAATGTAGGTAAATATATTAAATGGATTATAGATCAAATAGTCTTAGAAGTTGTAAATAATAGGGCTCATAATGAAAACCAGTTCTGATTTTGTGTATACCTATACACAAATCAGAAATTACTGATTGTGGGCCCAATTTAGCGAAACCATTTCTTTAAATTATTGTATGAATTCTGTATATGTGTGCTAAATAAAAACATTCTTTTCTTTCTTTTCTTTTCTTTAATATCTACTTGGATCAACGTTAATTATATTATTAAAATATAAAAATATATTATTTTTCCATTATAAAATTTCAAAAACTAAATTCGGTTGTCGGATGGTCCATTTGGGAATTCAGACTTTGCTAGTTACCGGCAAAGTACACTTAAAGGAAAATTTAAACAAACCAAAACATATGTAAATATTGACAAATTCAATATTCAATTTTTTAAGGTGGCTTCAATCGTGTTTGCCACAATTCGGTATGCAAAGTTTTTTTTTTTGTATTTATTAAATATTTATATTCGATAGTAAACACGAACATAAAAGACTGATTTGAATATTTTCCATTTAAAATGAGTAATTGTAAAGTTATGATTTTTTAAAGATTGTTCAACTTTTGTACTTAATGACGTCATCGATTGATAAAATACGTAGCGACATGCAAATGAAGCGAAATGTTTTATAAAAACGTTGCTGATTGCAAAGCATATCACGAATTTGAGATGTCAAATGAAATTATTACGATATTATACTAAACAAACCTATGACTTTCGATATTTTATAAATAAAGTGCAAAACCGTATGTCTTTGAAACAACGTTGAAGGTCAAACACTGTTACAGTTTTTTGATAAAATAACAGTCATCTTAGCTTCAATTGATAAAATTTCAAGAAAATATTGTTTATAACCATAATATCTCGAAATGGTTTTGTAATCAGCATCATTTTAGTAAAACTTTGCATACCGAATTATTTCGCCAATGTCGAGTAAAAATATTGACAGATATGAAGACCTTTTCATATCTAAGATGACAGTTAAACTGACCTTTCGTTCAATTCATTCGCTTGGATCATTGATTTCGGTCTTCGTTCTTTAATGTCTAAGGAAAAATTACTACCGTGTGCGAGAATACAGTTTCAATCTATCAATAGAAATATATTTCACTTTGTGATATTTTTCACATGACATTGAACACTTGATATAATTTCTATGATAGTAATGATATCGAACTTGCGAGAATTGCCCTCCAGTACGATATATAATGATTATACCTACATGGAAACCAATATCATGATACAACCCACATAGAAAGGATGAATGATTATAAATTGGTCAATGATATTTATAAAATCAATGTGGAAGGTAATGTCAGTAGAGGACGACCACGGAGGGCACATTAAGATCAAATAGTGAATGTGTTTAATAAGGCAGGCGTCCGAAAAGAGAAGAAAATAAGAGCATGTATAAAAACATTGATGAATATAGACCCGAAGGGCGAGAGGTTTTCCAGGATCATACAAAGTGGCGATAGCGATTTCTGCCTACCCCAATAGAACTTGTGGCGTGAGTATATGTAATTACGTGTTATTGATAGATTAATTAATATTAATAGAAAACAACCACAGTAGACGTTTTTGGAACAAATAATTAACATTAAATAATGCAATAAAATTAAAACTGATAGCTTATTCAATTGAATAAGAAAACCCTTATCTATCCGTTTTAATTTTCCAAAATAATAGTTTTTCCGAAGCTTTTAGTAATAAAAGGCGTGAGGTAATTTGGGAATCCGCCATCACAATCGCAGTACATTTACAATTTGAGTTAAATTTATTTGTTTCCGTAAACTGTAAGCTATTGTTAGCAATTGCTGTCAACTAGACAGCTTGTAAAGCCATTTCATTTTGCGAGAGCTTGAGAAGCTTTGAGCCTCTAAATGGCAAAGTTATTTCAAATATAGGGATCGAAATATTTAAATAAAGGTAACACTGGTAGTTTTGAAACTAGCTTGATTTTTAAATGGAAAACATGGCTTCATAAAAGCTTCGAATGTCATAGTGGTTACCGTTCAATATTCATGTCAGGACCTTTTTTCTACGGCTTTATAGGCAAAATCAGTACTGATTTGCATCGAGTCCAATACTTCTTTTCTAAAGTCATATGTTTGATCAATTTATCAAGGTTGTTAACGGTGAGAGGAAACCGACATGGAGTTGTACTTAGTAATGTGATAGTGTGACTTGAGTCAGAACACTTTTATCAATTGACAACAGAGAGTACATACCTTACCTTGAGTACATAAATTAATAAATTGGGAATAATTTCATTTATTAAAAAAGTTTCTATGCGAGTAAATATTGATCCATTAAAATGTCCAATAATTTGATTTTTATTACTTTATAGTAGGGGGGCAGTTCTCTGTATTAAATAAAAATTGCATTATTTATTTTAGAAATATATAATCTCCTTATTTATATATAAAATAAAAATATGTTGAAAAATATTGGAGGATCGTTTTAGGCCAAAGTATTAAAAATCTTATTTGGGCACCTCATTTCAAGTCAGTCAACAATCTTTAGAAGAGAATATTCCAGCTATTTTGGCAGGATATTATCTGGAAAAAATAACAAGATTAGCAAAAGAAGACAGATTTAAGTTGTAACAAAGAATGTGCGAACTTGTTCGAGTATTTATATTATATTTTAGCTATAATTAACCCTTAGATCAAACCCTTAAATGCTGTACCAACAGACAAAACAAGTGTTTATCCTTAGCTGATATCTTACATAGTAAATCAAATTTAGGGTTGAACAGTCATAACCTATAGGTTATTTTATGTTATTCATATACATACATACATATATATACTCACGGCTAGAAATCCCTAGAAGCTTCTCAGCGAAGAAATTCCTCAGCCACTTTTAGAAGTTGAGTAGGAAAATAATTGCAAAGTAAATGTTTTTCGTGATGAGTCTCCAACCGCATCGCCCAAAACTCACTTAAAAAGCCCCAATACCCTTAGCTGCCTCTTACGAACACCCATGGTAAGAAATGGGGTAGTGCTATTCTTATTAGTTGCAAAAGTGGCTGAGGAATTTCAAATTCCTTAGCTCTGGCTACCCCATCTAGGGATTTATAGCCGTGTTTATATGTATGTATGTATGTCATGTGCATTATTATACAGCAATACAGTATGTTTTCTTGTTCACACTGAGAAGCAAAATATATTTTTTGTAGTCATTTTCGAGTATTAATAACAATACTGCTTTTCTTTACCTTACTTACATTTTCAGGTGTGTTCTTTATTCCTTTTTGGTTTCATGTGTGTGAACCTGAAATAAAAGTTTCTAATATAACTTAATGCGATTAATGTTTTTTTTACTATTTGTTAACTATTCTGAAATTCAAAGCCTTCCATTTTATGTACTGGGTGATTAACTTTGCTTGAACCCCAAACATAACTTTAAGTAAAAAATATCCTTCTCATATAAAGACATAACTTTTAAAATTTCATTATTGTTTTTTTTTGCATGATAATCTCATGCGGGGATAATTACTAATCAATTAAGCAAATAAAAATTTTCAACACCAGCGTACGTCGGGGCGACGGGGGCGCATACTCGAATGTCATGGGTTCGAGGCCCGCTGGTGTCAAAATGTTTATTTGCTTAATTAATTAGTTTTAAAGTTAATTTTGAACTCATCTATGTGGCCATACTGAACAATTAGTTTAATGTGATATTGGAATCGCTCAGTAACTTACAAAGAGTAAAGTAATAAGTGACTTGTCTCACGTGTTCAAACGTATAGTCCGACGCGGGCTTACATTCGCAATTACTTTTTAACAGGTTGTAACTATACCATCGTTAGAGGTATGTGGTATTATTACTGTATTATTATATAAAATTCCTCTTATCTTTTTATATATAAGACATGTGTTGGCCTCTAATGAAATTATAATATTGTGGGCAATTACCAACATTGATTACGCCAGTGAATTTAATGTTTAAACTTTTACCACTGATTCATGATTGTACATACATACATATACTCACGCTATTAGTTCCCATTGGGTTAGACAGAGACTATCGATCGCCCATTTTGTGCGATCCTGACAAACTTCTCTAGCTTCATTTACATCCATCAATCTTTTCATACATGCTCCTTTATTCTTCATAATTCGGACGCCTGCCTTTTGAAGTGACTGTAATCACAAATATTATACACTATCGTAGAGATATACGAGTATACTCTCGGTTTCTATGTGGTGTGCTCAACTAACCTCCTCAGAAGAGTCGTGTCCTTTGTTGTGGTGATGGTGATGCCCTTCGTGTTTGTCGTGTGTGTGTTCCTGAAATAACACAATATACATAGAGAAGAGTAACAGAAGTTGACTTATATTGTATTCTATATTCACTATACGGTGGTGGTGGTTTGGTATTTGGTATATTTTCATACGTTTTAGTTAAAAAAAGAAGTTAGAATAATTTATGCGTTCAAAAAAATGCGTCACGAAGTGTTATGCTGCAACACTGAGAAATGTCGGGTGAGAAGAGCGTGAAATATTTTCCCATGGATGTTCACGAGAAAACTGAAATTACGAAGCTTCTCGAGTTATTGTTCGCAGAAGCGGTTGGAAACCCACCACTGACAATCCTTTATTTGCTCATCTTTTCCCTTCCAACGGTGGCAAGGGAATTACTCTCTCGCTTACGAAACTCTGACTTCAGACTTCAGATGTACAAGTATATTCTAAGTTAAGTTAGATGTATAAGGCAATAAGTTGATAAGTATTATATAAAATGAGAGGTAAATGATTGATCAACTAACTTCCTCTGAAGAATCATGTCCTTTGTTGTGATGGTGATGATGTCCTTTATGTTCATCGTCATGGGTGTGCTCCTGAAAGTTGTAAAAAGATCTATAAATTAAAATTAATATCAGTATAGATAAACTTGGTTTTTTGTATCAAGATTGATAAAAGCAGATTGAAATAGGCGAAATGTCTTGATCCGTCAGTCAGATTTACAAAAAAAAATGCTTGCTATATTTAATTCTATAAATTTAATTTAATAAAGTGCCTCATTTATTACTTATTAGTTATTCTTATTGATGTTAAAACTTTTATTAAACATAGGCCTGCCCCTTGTCAAAACGTGGGTAAGGACATACAGGTGTGATAAAGATGAAAGTAATATAGTTACTAACCTCCTCAGAAGAATCGTGTCCCTTGTTGTGATGATGGTGATGTCCCTCGTGCTCATCGTGGGTATGTTCCTAAGAAATAATCACAACTAATCAGTTACATAAATATGTATTTTATGACCTAAAATCGCTTTTTAATGGATTGCGACATTTGTTTAATTCTACTAGATAATATAAATTTATAGACATTAAATACCATTCTTGTAGCTCAGAAGTTAATTAGTAAGTCTCCGCGCTGTACAGGGAAGGGATTCATTCTTTAATTTTTGTTAACAACTTTGTTTGATAATATGAAATGTGTTTTTTTTTGTAGAGATAGTAAGTGTATTGTAATAACTTACACTTCTGATAACCTTTCGAATTTCGTCATTGGTTTGATAGATAACTATACTTGTATGTTAAATGGCTACTCTGAATACTAGCTGAAGAACCACCGTATTTACAAAAAATACTATGTACCTACTTACGGCTATTAATTGAAAAAAAATGGTAGCCAGAGCTTTAGTATATTGGCAGTTATGTGGGGGAAAGATTGTAAACAAGGGATGGTCAGTGATAGATCTCCAGACACATCGCCCATCAATAACTTAAATATTTCTAGGAAAGAAACGAGTTGATTCGGTTTTAAATCAACATTAAACCATAACATAAAAACTAGTATTTTAACCACTCTAATCCAAGATACGAGGCATAAAACATTTTTTAATAACAAAAACTAATTTTAAAAACTTAATAAATAGTAAAATTTATCAATACAAATTTAATAAACGAGTTAATATTTTAGATTTTAATTTCTCATGTAAGTATATAATAGAAGGGTAACTCTTTATTGCCTCTCATATCACATATTTTACAGTCATTAAGTTTGTAAATAGATGTACAATTGGTGGTCCTATCACATCAAGGTATACAGACATTCTTTATATGGTTAGGTCAGTGAATTAATTTAGAAGAATAGTGTACATTTGTATTTTAATACAACATTTGATTAAGTTACTTTAAACTCCATATAGAAATAAAGGAAACTACAATTTATAAGTCAGACACAAAAGGAAGATTATCCTATCCCACTTTATTAGAAGTTCAGTGGATTTTGACTAAGAAACTAACTTTTAAATCGGTATTTTACAAGTTGAAAGCAAGAATGGTCTTTGTTAAAACAAATTTAATTAAACTTAGCTAACTGCAATCCTTACTACGAGTACAGAGTTATTTTTATCAAACAATAGTTTTGGTTTAACATGATGAGTTGGTATTTTTTAACTGGCAAAAAGAAGGACGGAAGGACGAAGGACGATGTTATTTTTTTTTATATATGATCACTTATATCTTTTGACAGGGTAATCCGATTATGACAAAAATAATTGGATAGAGAAAAAAATATTTCCCTAAAGGTATAAAAAGGGGTTGTTATAGAGGGTTGGAAAGTTTACAACGTACCTCTTCAGAAGAATCGTGTCCCTTGTTGTGGTGATGGTGATGACCTTCATGACCCTGTGAAATTATTGAGTTAAAGAAAACATATTTCATACAATTAACTAAATTTAATTGAACCTCGTAATATCAGCTGCAAATATTCGTAATGAGGTAGTAATATATCTACCTTATATAATATAATTCTCAATATAATAGATTCGTTATAGGTGGAGATTTTTAATTGGCATTGCATTGTTTACTTTATTGTTTAGTTAATGTATACGTTGTAAATCTTTCAAATAAAATGAAAAATAAAATAAATAAACATACATACATATACTCACGGCTATAAATCCCTTAACGGGGTAGCCAGAGCTTTGGAATGAGAAATGCCTCAGCCACTTTTAGAAGTTAATTGGGGAAAAGATGGTAATAATAAATATTTTTGGTGACGGGTCTCCAACCACATTGCCCAAAAATCACTTAAAAAGCCCCTATACCCTTAGTCGCCTCTTACGATCACCCACGGGTAGAAATGGGGTAGTGTTATTCTAAGCCGACACTACACGGCAAACAAAAAGTTTAATACGTGAATGTTAACATGTTATGGCGTGAACGCGAACACTTAACTAAAGAATTATATGAAATCACTTACCGGCTCATCAGCGGGAGCTCTGAAAAGAAAATTATAAAAAAATATTATATACAGATAAGACATTAACCACAAATACCATTAATTTATTTCAGTTGTGAATTGAGCTTAAATAACACCATGCCTTTTTTCCTAGATAGCATACTTACGGCAAGCAGGTCACCATCGCCACACACATAACGAGCCCCAAAAAAAATATAGTCTTCATGATCTGAAACATAAAAATATTTTTTGAATTTATATTATATACCAACACCCATGAAATATAATAAACAATTATAATACTGACGATATTAATCAACTGCAACTATCAATGACACAGAGAGGTGATTACTAAATGTGATTGCAATGAACTGTTGTTTTTATAGTTTGCCTCATTCTTATATTGGTACGTTGAGCTTCCTTTATCACCTTTGTTTACTGACATTTGCCCTATTTTTCCAATTTTATTTCGCACGAATATTGATAACAATAGCTATGGTCTTGTTATTCTATTTAGATTAAGTAGCTATAATCTGCTCAAACTCGGACCTACTTTGTTGTTAATACAAACATAAAGAACCCACTCAAGAATACAAGTAATAACTTCCGGAGTTTTTCCATTTCGGTCGATGAAGTTTTCGGAAAGTGAATTCGCCGCCTGTATTACCTACTTGCAAATAAAATTGTAAACCCGTTTAAAAGTTCGTGATGAAGTGGAGTTCGAAAATGGTATTATAAA
Organism: Bedellia somnulentella; assembly: GCA_963576735.1. Classification (NCBI taxonomy): domain Eukaryota; kingdom Metazoa; phylum Arthropoda; class Insecta; order Lepidoptera; family Bedelliidae; genus Bedellia; species Bedellia somnulentella. The sequence goes on from OY755171.1 coordinate 11,560,512, forward strand.
TTCAGCAGTTTACAATCACAACGCGACTTTACTGAGAGCAAAAAATGGCGGCAAACTCGTTACAACTTTTCCTATTTTTCTACGTTAATTTCACCAGGAGATTAACAACTCTAGAGTCTTTCTTGACAAAAAGTATTTCATCACCTATTTACTTTTAAAGTAGCACCTTTATAATGTGATCCAATAAACCATTAAGTTGAAGTTTTTAGAATTATCCCCCGTAATTGATTTGCTTGAAATAAAAATATCTGGCTTTCAACTTTAAAAGTCCCTATTGTCTAGTAAGCAAGAGTTGTGAATGAAAATGCAAAAGTATTGAGCAAGCGAGCAATGAAATGTTAAGGATGAATAAGTTAATTGGCCTCCGGAGCGTATCGGCTTGCCCTCCTGTGGCACAGAGGAATGCATTTAAATTGGATTTTAAGAGTTGAAATCACCGCTCCGCCGCCGCCGCCGCCCGCCGCCACGTAGCGTTCCGCCTTTTCCAGCCTTGTTAGAGCCAATCTCAAAGTTTACGTAAACGAGTAAACCTTCTGAAACCAAATTTATCGAGATCAATCCAAACTGTAAATCAAACTGTTTCAATTTAAACTTGTTTTTAAAAAGCTTGCTGCCAACATCGATACAACGGATTAAAGTTGTTGTACCTGAATCAACTTTTTAAACGGTTTCCAGTGAAAATATTATTTTGAACATATTCCTTAATGGGTTGACATTATTTACTGTAGTTAGAATATGGAGTAATATTTTTTACAGATTCAGATAACTCGCGTAGCTATGTCATGTCGGAAAATAGGGTAGGTATTTTAAGTAAAGTGGTTGGAATACCATTACATATTTCTCTTATCAGCTTTCAAAAGCAAAAAATATTGGTTAAAATTTACTATTTCGTTTTACCCATGTTAACGCTTGCTTCCGTATAGAAAGAAACATTGTCGTTTAGAAGCCTAGTTTCAGTCAAACACGGTTTAATTATTCTGTAAGCTAGCACTCTTTTTGAACAGTCAACATTGACCCCTGTTAGTACCAACTGACAATAAAAAAATCTTCAACGTAAAGACAGATACGGAACAGTACAAGCAGTTGAACTTCAAGGTGCTGACAGCCACTGTAGGAGTGGTTCTCGTATATGGATCACTGGCTAACCTGCTTCAGGAGTGCGTTATCTTTAAATTAAGACATACGTTTTATTCAGAAAATATATACTCATGATAATATGTATAAAATTTTCCGAAAGTAGTTTTTGTCGTCAGGGTGATCATTAAATATGGAAGTGGTCATTAAACAGATGCAAAGTGCGTAGGAGATTAACTGATAGTAAACTATTACCAGTTTTTTCATATATTATAAGAGATTACTTTTTATTACACATCAAAAAAGAAATATTTCTAAATTTGAAGTTTTACCAAAACATAGGTCACTCAAAATCACTTTGAAAGCCCCAATACTTTTAGTCGCCTTTTACAGCACCCACGAGAAGAAATGGGGTAGTGCTTTTCTGAGCCGACACTACAAACTTTTCCTTACTCAACTTTTAAAAGTGGCTGAGGGATTTCTAATTCCGAAGCTCTGGCTACCCCTTTTAGGTATTTATAGCCATGAGTATATGTATGTATTTATATTGTGTGTTCTTCCGAGATCAAAACAACGCTCAAAATTAAAATTCATGCAAACCATACCATAATACTCAATTATAATAGTTCATTGAACTCTAACATGTTATCTAAAAGTTCCACTTAATTAATCATAAATCGTTAGGAATGTTTATTTAATTGGGTTATACATAGTTTTATGCATTAAAGTGCCAGTAACACGAAATAAATTTTAATATTATTTTGCACCTAACCAGTCCAAATAAAATTGCAAAGCTATATCAAGACTTTATCTAGAGTTTTTACAAACCTAACTGTTAATTATATTTTTTATAATTAATCTTCCTTACTAGCTAAAATAATCCTCGCCTATAGATTTTGAACACCAACATTAACAGACACATACTTGAAGCACATTTAAATATATAAATAAATAAATAAGTTGCAATGCATACTTGTATCAATATATCACTCTAAATAAGTGATTTTAGAGCCAAATTTTACCTTACAGTTGAGTTAAATTGCATCATGAAATCTATTAAAATATTTAATTCTTCTTCATTGGCATTAAAATATCAATATCTAATATATAAAATTCACGTGTCGAAGTGTTTGTCCCCAAACTCCGCCTAAAAGCTGAACTGATTTCAATCTAATTTTGCATACACTTTTGGTAGGTCTGAGAATAGTTTTCTGAACATTTTTATAATCCTAATTGATAAGGAATGTTCAAACATTTATTTTTATTTTATTGACTAGAAATTCTCTAGGAATATTTTATATTGAAAAACAACGTTTGCTTACCCAGCTGAGTATACGTTTATATCATATACGTGTTATATACTTATATCAGCTATTTATGATTCCAAACACGAATATACTACAAGCATTAATAAATGTTACTTATATACAACTTAAATATCACTCTGTATTGATAAAATGTGTATTTTATTGTATACTAGTGGATCGTCCCAGCTTCGCACGGGTAGCGTTGTTTTTTTTAAATATCTGAAGTTTCTTTCTTCAGTCACTGCTCAAGCATTGTGAAATTCAGCGCAATGTTTTCAATTTATTAAATTTACAGCACTCCCTAAACAGTGTAGTTCGGTGATTTTAAATGCGCTTTGATGAACGGTTCAGTATTTCCGTTTAATAGCAAATTTTTGAATAAAACGCTATGAAGTATTTATAACAATCTAAAAAATAAATCATTACGTGGATGGAGGATGCAACTACTCGCGCGATCTAGTATGTTATATGTAAATTAGTAAAGATTTGGTTTTGATCACGGGCGCGATGGCTTATTTTTTATGTATAATTTCGGTGTTTGTCTACCGATTTCTATGATTCTTTTTTTATTGAATAGGTAATAATGTTACCTTTTTAAATTTGGGATGAGTGAGACGTTTACAAACGTAAGAGTAAACAAATATAATCAGAATGCTCCGAACTGCTAAGCTATCAGGCATTACACGTGTTATTATGAGTCAACCATAAAAGATAGACATATGCTGCAAAAGAATATTTTTTTGAAAATTTTATGTAGAATATTTCCGTGATACATGATTTCTATGTAACTATAACCACTAAGGCTGCACACGCGACGGAAGCTTAAAAAATGGAGTAACTTCCCCCGTTTTCCCAAATTTTCTCAAAATTCCCCTTCACTACTCTGCTGAAAAGTACACTATAACCTGCCCAGGAGTATGAAGAATAATTCTACCAAGTTTCGTTAAAATCCGTCGAGTAGTTTTTGTTTCCATAAGGAACATACAAACCGACAGACAGACAGACAGACAGACAGACAGACGGACAGACAGACAGACAAAAATTTTACTGATTGCATTTTTGGCATCAGTATCGATCACTAATCACCCCCTGATAGTTATTTTGAAAATATATTTAATGTACAGAATTGACCTCTCTACAGATTTATTATAAGTATAGATTGCTGGTTCCGTTAGTTACTGCAACAACTATGTTGTAATTAAGCGGTAATACGAAGCTGCATCACTACAGTATCATTTAGATTTTACAAAATAAAATATTTTTTCCTATTTCCAGTTCTTTTTCAACAATCTCTTCAACAGCTTCGTTAAGTAATAATGTTTGAAATTTGATAAAGTACGAAGTTAATGAAGGGCGGTGTGAACTAATAGATATTCATTAAAATGTTACTAACGATGTCATTTGCTCCCGCATTGAGGTCATTATTCAAATGGTGTTATTTTGATTCCATCGTCCGGAGGAGGAGAAGCTTGTTTTTATATAATAATGAGATTGGTATGGACGAAATAAATATGTTTGTTTAGTACAAAATTCAGTTATATATTAAATGTATTCTTAACTTATATAAATGCAGAGAATTAGAGTACACATTCAATTTCGTTATTTTCGCTTTGTAGCTTAACACCAGCTAGGCAGTTTTTTTGATATATTACTTCTTAAGGTCAAATAAAAAGACAAAAGATATTTTCATGCCGCTTTCAAAATATTACGATTAAAAATCGGACCACTTACATAACACATACTTAACTTCGTTAGAATGGGGTGCGAAATCAATCAAAATATATTAAGTCGTATTTCATTAAACTTCTTTTTATTGACTTTAAATCACAACCCTTGTATGCTGAGATATCACTCTGTGTCCTTTGAAGGGTTTAACTACAAAGCATTTACGACCAAGTGAAGTTTTTATAGTGAATTTACAGCATCACAAAGACTTGATTGAAAATTATATTAATAAGTGGACGAACACAGTAATGCACTTATGCAACTTATAAGACAAAACTTGTGTATTATATAATTTTAGGCATGCAGTATCACGTGAGTACACTGTCTAAGCAAAACGTGGGTACCTTATCTGGAAACTAGATGGCGCTTGCCATGTGAGTTCAGGAGTATTGGTACCTCTGCCAACCCCTTCGGGGATAAACGGCGTGAATGTTTATGTTTATGTTTTATATATGATTTCAACATAACTATGTGTGATACTTTTGTGTGAATTTTGGATAATTGGTGAGACATGTAATAATCTAAAGGCAATAACTATTTATTTCAATATTACTACTATAAATAGTGCTAGGCATTTAAGTTCCCATTGAGCCTTTATAATGAGATAAAATCTTTCACCAAAGTCATTCCTATTAGCATTTTCTTGTCTAGTACATAGCTAAATGTATATGCGTTCACAACTGATAAGCCTTGCTCAAACTATTCTTGACCTAATTCGTTTATATCAAAACGTGTATGCAGAATTGTTTGGAAAATACCGATCTTGTCTATTGAATATAATCGTTTACTGAAAGTGCTGACTGAATAAGTTTTAGTGTGATTATTACATGAGATTTTCTGTTAGTCATTGAGTAGTCTGACCGGGGCTGTCCACTTAACTTGACTAATGATGTGCGAGGAAAGGCCGTTTAGTGGACTAACTGAACTGACGTATCATCCTGACGGAACCAAAATGAAACGGTTTTTTTACACATTTTCTTTTTGAAACGTTTTAGTTGTATTTAGTTTTCAAAATGGAACGAAACTATCTGATTTTGACAATAACCAAAGTAGTAGAACTCCGTTATAAATTGTTGTATCAACATTTTTGCCGTCCTACAATTACGAGTCGATTGAGAAGTTTATACGAAAACTTGTTTCAGATGAAATAACTGTGATAACAGACAGGCAATGTATGCAGTGATGGATACGATGTTCACCTGTTACCTTGGTAACTTTACATACATACGCACATATTCTCACACCATTAATTCCCATTTGTGTATATTATTCCATTATTCTATTAGCTGTGTAGTGTCGGCTTAGAATAGCACTTCCCCATTTCTTCCGGTGGGTGTACGTACGTATGAGGCGACGAACGGTATTGGGGCTTTTAAGAGATTTTTGGGCTTTGCGGTTGGAGATCCATCACCAACAACCTTTATTTCACCATCTTTTCCCCACGCAACTTCCAAACATGGCTGAGGAATTTCTAAATCCCTAGCTATGGCTACCCCTTAAAGGGATTTATAGCCGTGAGTATATGTATGTATGTAATTCCCATTTAGGTAGACAGAGACTGCTAATCACCACATTGTAAGATCCTGGCAGGACTCTTGAGCTTTGTCGACATTCATTACTATTTTTATGCATGCCCTTTTATTTTTCAAACTTTAACCACCTGCCTTTTTGTGCACATCTACTGTGTTCAACATCTACTGACATTACCATCCACCTTTGCTCTCTCTCTCAATATATATACAGGCCTGCCCCCTATCACATGCCTACACTATCCAAGCAAAACGTGGGTACTCTTAACACCAAGTGACAATGTCAACTCATGTTCAGTAGTATTAGAACCTCTGCCAACCCCTTCGGGGATATTCGGTATGAACGTTTGAGTCTTGAGATATATATATGAAATAGCTAAAACAATAAAAGGGCATGCATGAATAATTAAGGTATATTTATTTATATACCATCCTCTTTATGTGCCCAAAACATCTAAACATTACTTATTTAATATTTTTCACAATATTACACCGCACCTTTTACCAATCACACTATTGTCGTAACTAAATAAATAAACGAATATGTGTCGAAATGCTGAGGGCTGGTAAAGGGTTAGTGGCTTCTTGGCTGTTCTTCCTTTTTCAGAAGTGTTGGGCACTTGGCAAAGTACCAAAAGATTGGTGTAGAGCCGTGATTGTGCCCCTATATAAAGGGAAAGGGTCACGCCAAGAAGCAAAAAACTACCGTGGTATCAGCCTACTCAGTGTTGTCGGCAAATTGTATGCGAAAGTTCTGATCGAAAGGGTGATGAAAGAAACGGATGAAAAAATTTGGGATGTACAAGCAGGATTTAGGAAGGGAATGGGATGTATGAATCAAGTCTTCTCCTTAAGGTGCATCACAGAGAAATTTTTGGCAAAAAACCAAAAAGTGTATTGCACCTTCATTGATTTGGAGAAGGCGTATGATAGGGTAGTAAGAAAGTATTTGTGGAAGGTGTTGTCTAAGTTCGGTTTGGGGAGCCAACTTATACGTGCATTGGAGTCACTCTATGAGGATTCCAATGCATGTGTGAGAGTAAACGGAGAAGACACGGACTGGTTTGAGATCTCTAGGGGTGTTCGACAGGGTTGTGTGGCTTCTCCGTGGCTCTTCAATTTGTTCATGGACGACTGTTTGAAAGAACTGCGCGAAAGTGATTATGGACTGAAAATGAGAGGGTTCATCATTAAATGCCTCTTATACGCTGACGATCAAGTGTTACTTGCATCAACGGTAAATGAGTTGCAGGAGATGGTGAACATTGCGTGTAAGTCTTTCGAAAGAAAGGGAATGAGAGTGAATGTGGACAAAACCAAAACAATGGTTTTTGAAAGAGAGGAAAGTATGACAGAATGTGACATTGTTATAAATGGTAAGAAAGTGGAACAAGTGAAAGAATTTGTATATCTGGGGAGTTTGTTTACTAGGGATGGAAAATGTGAGGAAGATATTGAAAGGAGAGTTAAAAAGGGAAACGCGGTGAATGGAGCCATGAACAGTCTGATGTTGAGCCAGTCGTTGTCAGATAAGGCTCGAATGGCTGTGCATAATGCTGTTCTGGTTCCCTCGCTGATGTATGGTAGTGAATGTTGGGCATGGCAGAAGAAGCATGAAAGTAGAGTTAATGCAGTGGAAATGAGATCCCTCAGAAGTATATGTAATGTAAGGCTGTGTGATAGAGTGAGAAATACTGTGATCCGTGAACGAGTAGGTTTGAAAGATGACGTAGTATGCAAGATAGAAAAAGGAATGTTGAGGTGGTTTGGGCACATGGAGAGGATGGATGAAAATAAAGTAGCGAAAGAGATATATAGAGCCAATGTGGATGGGAATGTTAGTAGAGGACGGCCTCGTAAAACGTTTCTGGACCAGATAGAAAACGTTCTTATAAAGGCGGGGGTCCGAAGTGAGAAGAATAAAAGAGCATGTATGAGAAGGATAATGAATGTAAGGGAAGCAAGAGAGGTTTGTCAAGATCGTACTAAGTGGCGATCGATAGTCTCTGCCTACCCCAATGGGAATAATGGGCGTGAGTATAAGTAAGTAAGTAAGTAAATAAATAAAATAAATATATACGGACTTATTATACACAGATCAAGTTAGCCCTAAACTGAGTAAGAATTGTATAATGGGATACTAACTCAATGATATATTTAATACTATATAATACACATTACTTAGTTTAGGGCTAACTTAGGTGTTCCCAAGACTAAGATACAATCATTTACGCTCATCACATAAATATTGCACTCAACAGGGATCGAACCCGCAACCACCGGACCGAGAATCTAGTCACCTATCCACTCGGCCACGGCTGCCGTCTATCTTTACCTATATGCGTAATAATACTTGATGTTATCTATTAGATCGCCCAGGATGGTCGAATAGGTTCAAGTAATGAAACTCTTCTACCATCATTGTAAAAATACATATGAGTGGAAGGTAATAATAACTATTTTATTTTGGCCACTGTTAAAAGCCATAAAGATTACAAAATCATGTCTGCAATTATGTTGGCGAATCGATATGAACCGCAAGTGTTTTCATTGTGCCCACAAAAAATGTGCTTTCTTTACGAGCCATTCCGTTGATCCAATATTTCTTAGCGGCACACTGCGCGGTATCATAAAATAAAACGAAAAATTCTTTCTCCCCTTCGCCCCATGAAACCACGCCATTAGAAGTGTCGTTTTATAGTTCCCTTTTTCATATTAGTTCAGCTATAATGGGCTCAATATGTGGTCTTTTGTAGTAAATATTTATTTCATTTATATCAAACATTTGATAAATTCGGTTCGAACAAACTGTGTCCGCTGATTTATGATATCTGAACCGAAGTGATACTGTCCCAACAACTGAACTAAATCTCAAATACTTTGAACTCGGAACAGATTAAGTGTTGCATGTGTGTCCTTAATCAAGACACGACACAATAATGAGTTAAAATTAATCAAAATAATGCCGCATGAATATATTATTACCGTCTTCTAAATGAATCATGTATTGTTGGCATAAATCGGAAAAAGGTTCATCTCCTCAGCTATTTGAAGATATTTAATTAAGGAAAGTTTAAAAATAAGTAAGAGTTGATGATGAGTATCAAACCACGTGACCTAAAAATCAATCAAAAAGCCCTAATACCTTTCATATCTTCGTATAACACCAAAAGGAGGAAATGGGCAAATGCTATTCAAAGCCAACACTGCACAGCTAAATACACTACACTTGTTATAAACATACAAATACAAAGATTTATATTGCAACGTAGTTATAGTGACTAACTCGCCCATAAAGGCTTTTGTAGTAGAAACCGCAGATAATCTACATATATGAAGAGTAGTGATTTACGTTACATAATATTTGCAATATTTGGCAATTTAAAAAAACAGGATTTTCATCATTATTTATAAATTTGTTCAGTTTCTCAAGAAACACATTTGAAATTTATGTGACTACTATATAATAATACGATTTTTGCCATTTAACCAGGAAGGAACCTTTAAACAAGTAACTACAAGGCAATGAGCACAGCTTTCCCCAATCCCGTACAACAAACACTTGACAAAATACTGGCCTAATTGTGTTCGAGTACCGCCCTCAATTGTTCTGCATGAAAAATAGCCAGCTTTGGGTTGTTCGCGAACAAGACCACTGCTCTTTGTTTAGTCTCTGCAATACAAAAAAATATGACTTTTGTTTTACGTTTCATAAGTCATAATTATTCAAGAGCTTAAAATAAGTTCAATTTAAGAGAAATTCATAATGCTTATTATATTATTTTCTCACAATGCAAGATTAAGGAGGCTTGGTATGAAAGTTAATAAGTATTTATATTATATTATTAATTGACTCTATTTCTTGAGAAAGTGTTTAGATCCAAATTCTGGACGAAATGTTTCCAATCTGGTTTACAGGCTAGTGGTCTGTTCTTATACTGCACAATCGCATAACATATATCTCAATGGTGTATTCATGATTTTGAATGTAGCGTACATGACATTGAGTAACTGTTAAAATTCAAAATTTACCAAAAAAAAATGGGAAAATTTACTTTCAATTCTACATAAATAACAATAATACCAGATCTTATATAGAAACTAGATAGATTATAAACAATTTTCTTTACTGAAATGACGTGCAGAAAGACCAATTCCAGATTGATACTGCAATTAAATTGAAAATGCTAAACATGCTATTAGATCAAACATCATAAACATAACATAACATAAACGTTCACACCGTTTAGCCTCGAAGGGGTTGGCAGAGGTACCAATACTTCTGAACTCACATGGCAGCGCCATCTAGTGTCCAGAGAAGGTACCCACGTTTTGCTTAGACAGTGCACTCACGTGATAGGGGGCAGGCCTATCAAACATCAAAGCATTCTAATCCCATGTTAATCGTTACAGAAATAGAATAGCACCTACCCAAAAATAATGACTCTTAAGGGCGTCCCCCGAAAAAGTGAGAACCTTGAAACGGCATTTGGGCTTCCCCCCTTGCCGTTTCCTCACCTTTAATCAAACTCGTAAAATAAGCCATGTAGTGACTCACTAGTAACTATTATAACCATAAATTAAGCGCCATCTATGGAAATAGGCTCGTACTACGTTGTAGAATCGCGACGTGCGTATTGATATTATAATTTATGTCTCGCTTGGATGAATATAATTTTATTATTGTAATTAAAATAACTAAAACAAAAACTTTAATTTCACAAAACTACTTTTTATGACAACTTCGGAATATAGGAGGGGAATATGTCTAGAAGAAAACTCGTGATAGTGGGTTTCATGTGACACCAAGTAAAAGGGGATTATGTTATTCTTAGCCGACACAACAAAGTGTTCGTGGAAGGCAGTAGAAATATCGTAACGAGCTATTATTGCAACGTCCAAAAGTCACACTTGAATAAAAAATCGACACAAATTATAAAACAGGAAAATTTTTTTAGTAAATACTACCAGTCGCCTCTTACGTACACCCACCGGAAGAAATGGGGTAGTGCTATTCTAAGCCGACACTACACAGCAATAATATATATTTCATAATAATAATTCATAAATATATACTTGGTTATAGTTTCTTGTTAGAAGTAAATATGCGTCTTTTGTATTTGTTTATTTACTTAATTAGAGGTTTGCTTTTTAAGGGATTTTTGGGCGATGCGGTTGGAGACCCATCACCAACAACCTTTATTCTACCATCTTTTACTTACTCAACTTCCAAAAGTGGCTGAGGAATTTTTAATTTCTCAGCTCTGGCTACCCCTTTTAGGGATTTACAGCCGTGAGTATATGTATATATGTTGTTCAAAAGTTTTTTGTTTAATTGGTAATTTTCGATTTTCTGCACATGTTTGTTTCCTTTATTTAATTTTCCGACGTTATTATAAGGTAAAAAAATACTTTTATTCTTTGGTTATACTAAACTATGTAATAAAGGGTATTTTTAAAAGAAAAGCAAACAACTTACTTCTTTATCTAATTAGAAACACTAGTCGTGTTCTCCAAAGATTTCTCCTCATGTCGATATAGTGGGATGAGTAAACGCAAAAATAAAAATTATTATTTCATAAATTAGTATGAGCTCATTTGATTGAGTTATTTTTTTCACAGTGGTTTACATTTACAAAATGCAAAGTTCAATGAAAGACTAAAAATTTGAAAGGCAAGCACGAGCGCTCTTATATCGATACGATAACGGTTACAATGAGATGGCAGTATACGATACTAAGTAAGTGCGTAAGAGATGGCTGCTTTATACCACGCGATAACTAGTTTAAACACCGCTCGTACTAGCCGGGCTGGTCTATTTCACTTACTCTATCAATTCACCTTGACGAGATAGCTGAGTGGTTGCGAATTTATTTGAACCTTCTCATCCCCTCGCAAAGCTATACATTTTCGAAGTATAAACTAGAATTCTAGAATTATTAGCACATTAATAAAAGAAAATGAATCAAAATAATTTATTCGAAGAACGGTTTGAATGCACTTATTTAATATATTCTTTTTCATTTAAAAAAAGTAGAAATATTACTAAAAAGAGATGTAAAAACATCACATAAATTTAAAGCAAAAAGATAATAATTGTTTCAGCTAGATTTACGGAACATTAGGGTAAAACGAGCGTATTCACAAAACAGAATAATTAGCAGTATTTTTAATAATGCATTTATCATCATACATAACCGAAAGAAAGTAAAGACAAAATTATTTTACGTGTAAAGAAATAAACAAAAGAGCATACTCCGGGCCGAAGATTTGAACTCACGCCCGAACCCTTACAGTATAGCACTTCATGCGTTGAACCATTTCGTTCTTATATGAGTGGGTGAAATTAACGATAATATTACGATTGTGAACAAACTTATAATGTAAGGCAAAACAAGCGACTATGTTGCGCACAACGAAAAATAAATTATCAAAAAAGCGCGGGAAGCGGCAAGCAGCTATTACAGAAAAATCCGACACAAGCTCTGCGCATGAAGGCTACTCGTAACAGCCATCTGCCACCCGTTCTCCGCGCAGGGACCCGCTGAACATTGAAATTGAAATTAAGGGAAAATGCTTTGTAACTCCATAATTAGGATAAAAGACTAGAAAAATTATCATATCAATGATAGATTACTCAGTTGTCTACGCAAATGTTAGGTAATCGGTAACATATATGCAGTATTCCGACAGCAGTATCAGATTTTACGATAAAAAAGCCCCCCACAAATATATTTTTTTCTTAGTCGATTATTATCGAAAACGAAATATGAACCGTCATTATTGAAGAAAAGATATTGAACTTGAACATATATTTTATTTAGAGTGTGATTGTTTTATTGAGCGGATTTCATTGAGTTTGAAAACTACCAAAATCAGTGAAATTTTCGAAGGAGGCCCTTAATAGTAAAAATCCAGTCCTGATTAAAAATGTTAGCGTTCAATTCAATTAATTAATTAAATTTAATCGAAATCGCATACTTTTCTTATATAAATCTTGAGAACATTTCGACTACCAAAAAAGCTAAGAAATGTTTTCTTTACTATATTTGCACTTGGATATTTCACAATGTTTAAAAGGAATAAAGAATAGTAAAAATAAAATAAAATTCAAAAGAAAGCCATTTTTTTATAAATTTTGTTCATTATCAGAGTTTTTCTATGTTAGGATTATTTTACATAGCATATAATCTTAGCATTTTTTTCATAGATTATAAAGAAGAGAATAGGGCATTTTAAGAAATATTTTGAAAAAATAAACCAATGAATAAAAAATTACATACATTACCATGTACCACTTAAAATATATGCGAATAAACACTTTGATTTATAAACTTTATCTATGGTTGAATTGAGAAAGGATTAATAGTTTGCCTTTAATATAATTTGTCTGGAGTTTGAATGATTGATGATCGTAAATTGTTGAAGAATATATAAATAGTAGAGACAATGTGGAAGATAATGATAGTAGAATAGAAGACAACCCCGAAGGACTAATTTAGATCAAATAGATAATGTGCTTGAAGGCAGGCTTCCGAAGTGCGAAAATAAAATTAACAAAAAGAAAACCGACTTCATAGTTAGAAAAACAACTGAAAATATACAATCTAAGTAGTACTAAAAAGTACGAAATAAGTTTTTTAATTGAATATGAGTACTGTGATTAACACCTCAGCAATTTCTTTATTCCACACGCGTCAGTTCAACCTACCTAAATATTAAAATTCACTTAAATTAATTTGTGAGCCGGTGCCAGCCTGCGTGATGTGATGATTGATAATAATAAGTGTGTATTTCGCACTTCATATACATGTACAATGTAGGGTACCTTGTAGTTGTAGGGTAAATTGATTTTTGTACGTATTACCATTTAAAACGTTATGCGTATACATATATTGTTTAGATTGTGATAATCAGAGATAGATAGTAGGGTGAATTTACTTTTGGTTGACTGGCACCGATTCAAAAATTAATTTAAGAGAATTTTAATATTTAGGTAGGTTGAACTGACGCGTGTGGAATAAAGAAATTGCTAAAGTATTAATCACAGTACTCATATTCAATTAAAAAACTTATTTCGTACTTTTTAGTACTACTTAGATTGTTTATTTTCAGTTGTTTTTCTAACTATGAAGTCGGTTTTCTTTTTGTTAAAAATTATTTTATTTTACGAGTTTTAGAGATGGGTAGACCTGGCAAAGATGCCTTTCGGATGAGGAAGCGACGGTTACTGTATTATTCTTCGTATTTCCGGTATTTCTATTATTGTACAATATTAAATAGGCTCAACCATATGTAACTTTACACTGTTTTTGAAATCCCTCGAAAGGCGATGGTCTACAATTCTACATCTCAAGAAAGACTCAACCTTCACGCCGAATATCCCCGAAGGGGTTTGCAGGGGTAGTAATACTTCTGAATATCACGTGGCATTGTCACCTGTTGCTCAGAGTACCCACGATTTGCTTGGACAGTGTTTTCACGTTATACAGGGCAGGCCTATCGGCGTTTTGAACAAATACACTGTCACATGCTTGTGAGTTTCGACAGTCCCCTCGATTTCCTGGGATGCCATCATCAGATCCTGGTCTCATGGCACTTTCTCGGTAACAATAACATAACAAAAGAAATGTTTAGTGAACCTGTACTTCTCTTCATAAAAGCTACGAAGAGGAGTATAAATCTATATAGAATGTTGAAAGAACTGTTTCCTAACTCCTAGTGATTGAGGACCCACACCTTCCATCATCAGCTCAGCAGCATAACAATATGATTTTCAGAAGCAAATGTCAATATAAGTTCAGAAAATATGTAAAACGCGGTACATTTGCCTATAAAATTTCAGGGTTCCCCTCGATTCCTCCAGGATCCCATCATCAGACCCTGATATCCTCACAATGGTACCAATCCGGGAGTATCTTCTTTCGAATAAAAAAAATTAATCAAAATCAATTCATAAATGGCGAAATAATCGGCGAACAAACATAAAAAAAAATATACGGTCGAATTGAGAACACTCCTTTTTTAAGTCGGTTAAAAAGCATGTATGAAAAGATTGACGAATGGGAACGAATCTCGAGAGGTCTGCCAGGATCATACAAAGTGGCGATCGATAGTTTCTACCTACCCCAATGGGAAGTAACGGCGTGAGTATATGTATGTATGTTTGAATAAAATCATCAAGATAATTGTGATCAAATTTCGATCAATACACGACCACTAATAATAACTTATACTCTCTAATTTATGAGAACCTGACTCACCTCAAATACAAAGTGGTGAGTTTATTTCACAACACTGATTTTCAGCTTTCCGTCCTTACGATATAATATGTCTGTGAAAACAGCATATTGTCATGCACAAATAGGACGGAAATAATATAGTTTTCTACAACCAGCGGTATCAATCTCATGAAATCGGGGAAACATCCCAGCATGACATTCGCTACCGGAAATCATAAGCGGCGACTGAATTTCTCAGCGGAGCGTTCTGAAACGGGCGCCAAAATTCGTGTCGAGCTCAGTAAGGCTTCTGGCTTATACCTATGCCAATGTTGTCACTTCCTCTACTTTTATTAAATATTTCCTTTTATTTTTAACAACAGTAGACACATTCTTATTTTTAAAATAACTGATTGTAAAGTATTATTAAAATATCAACGAGTGATGAATATAAATGAAGATCATAAGCTTGCCAACAAAGTACAAAGTGGCAATTGATAGTCTCTGCCTACCCCAATGGGAATATATAGTGTGAAAATATACATGTATGCATGTGTGTATCAATGACTTATATGGGAAGAGGAAGATTACGATTTACATTCTATTACATTACATATACTTACAGCTATATAGCCAAATATAGCATTTAAAAGTCAAGAAGGAAAGCCTTCAGAACAAAAATATATTCTTGGAAGATGAGTGGAAAAACATTGTAAAATTAAGGTTAAAATAACAATCACATTTACCTCGTTTGGTATTGGCTATGAAGAACACTTAAATTTTGGCTCCAAGTATCATATGAGTAAACAATATCAACGTTATGTAGTGGGTAGTGGGCATTGCAGGTAATATTTTCCCCAATTGTTTACCGATCTAAATGTGTCTAATCTGACGTCGTACTAAAATATCATTACATTCATGAATACATATAAATATATTGCAAAGATTTTTTATTAATCTATACTTATAATAAATCTGTAGAGAGGTCAATTCTGTACATGAAATATATTTTCAAAATAACTATCAGGTTGTGATTAGGGATCGATACTGATGCCAAAAATGCAATCAGTAAAATTTTTGTCTGTCTGTCTGTCTGTCTGTCTGTCTGTCTGTCTGTCTGTCTGTCTGTCTGTCTGTCGGTTTGTATGTTCCTTATGGAAACGAAAACTACTCGACGGATTTTAACGAAACTTGGTACAATTATTCTTCATACTCCTGGGCAGGTTTGTGTATACTTTCCAACCGAGTAGTAAAGGGGAATTTTGGGAAATTTTGGGAAAACGGGAGAAGTTACTCCATTTTTTAAGCTTCCGTCGCGTGTGCAGCCTTAATGGTTAAACTTACATAGAAATCACGTATGACGGAAATATTCTTCATAAAATTATCTGAAAAAAAATCTTCAACAGTTTATGTCTATCTTTTACGGTTGACTCACAATAACACGTGTATTTCCTGATAGCTTAGCAGTTCGGAACATTCTGATTATATTTGTTTACTCTTACGTTTGTAAACCTCTCACTCATCCCTAATTTTAAAAAGGTAACATTATTACCTATTCAATAAAAAAAGAATCATAGAAATCGGTAGAGAAACACCGAAATTATACATAAAATAAGCCATCGCGCCCGTGAAAACCAAATCTTTACTAATTTACATATAACATACTAGATGGCGCCAGTAGTTGCATCCTACATCACGTAATGATTTATTGTTTAGTATAAGTACTTCATAGCGTTTTATTCCAAAATTTTCTATTAAACGGAAATACTGAACCGTTTATTAAAGCGCATTCAAAATCACCAAACTACACTATTTAGGGAGTGCTATAAATTTAATAAATTGAAAACATTGCGCTGAATTTCATAATGCTTGAGCAGTGACTGAAGAAAGAAACCTCAGATATTTAAAAAAACAACGCTACCCGTGCGAAGCTGGGACGATCCACTAGTTTTAAATAAATTCTTATTACTTTAAAGAAACAAATACCAGAAAATTATCTGAAACTGACGATCATTCATTCGTTTCTATTTTGTCACTTATTTATGAGATGTTGCTCTACAATATTTATGTAATTAGCTGCGATATTAGAGAGTAGATAGAGATCGTTAGGATCTTGTTATGAAAGGAAGACGCGACAGGAGAATTTATCATGAAGAAGTTATTGGGAGCGGTCACGTCTGATCATTAATTAATTAAATGAAAAGCATACCTTTCACGGTCCTGTGGTCCCCACGGATCCATTACTTAATTAGCATTACCCTTCGCTGATAACTTTTTATTGTGACGTGTGACCGTGAATGTTTACCACAAAGTTTCTGAAACCATATCTTTAATTTGTTTAAAAGAACTCGCTTATACAGGGCTTTGGTTGGGCTGGTTTTTGTTGTGAATAAATACAGCTTCACAGCTGATGTAATTGTACACATTATTGCTTATTATCAAAAGAATGTCATCTACTCTTATTTCATGTTTAGGCACTTATTTTATAATTATTTTGTAGTAATAAAGTAGTAGTATTTTCTTAATAGTGCATTATAAATACATACATACATATACTCACAGCTATAAATCCCTAGAAGGGGTAGCCAGAGCTAAGAAATTAGAAATTCCTTAGCCACATTTGGAAAATTGAGTGGGGAAAGGATGGTAAAGTAAAGGTTGCATTATTAAAGGTAAGCATTATTTGGGTTATGTATAAAATCATTTTATTGTTACATTATCTTCAAATGTTTGTAAATCTTGACCATCAAAATGAGTGTCTTCACTTTCCTGATTCTTTGTGCAGGTATAATGTATTGACAGTGAATTTGGACATCAACTCTACTCCACAAACCTGTACTCGTACCATGAGGCATGGCATGTGGGAGCGAGTATTTCAAGTAAGAAGTGAGATACTGTCAGATTAATCGTACAAAATAATTCAGAGCATGCTATAACTGGGAAATTTAAAAAAAATACATATATTAAGATAACGAGATCTATAAAGTTAAATAATCATGTATTTAGCAATTAAGCTTAAAATAGCACTAACCTTACTCTTCCCGCGGGTGTCGCAAGAGGCGATTTAGACTATTACGCATAAGTGATTTTTAAGCCATGCTGTTGGAGACCTATCATCAACAAATTAAATTCTTAAAACGAATTAAAATTATTTTATACCTAACAGTATAGAATAAATTAGAATTAGTAATGTTCTTGCAGATCCTTTGTTTCCATGTACACGAAGAGAACCCACCTACAATAATCGTTTTTAAATAAACAATAAACATCGGTATTGCCGTGTAGTGTGGGCTTAGAATAGCACTACCCCATTTCCTCCGGTGGGTGTACGTAAGAGGCGACTAACGGTGTTGGGGCTTTTGAGGGATTTTTGGGCGATGTGGTTGGAGACCAACAACCTTTATTTTACCATCTTTTCCCCACGCAACTTCCAAAAGTGGTTGAGGAATTTCTAATTCCTTAGCCCTGGCTATCCCTTCTAGGGATTTATAGCCGTGAGTATATGAATGAATTAATGAATCAGTACTACTTTTAACTTCCGAAAAAATATATTATTTCCAGCCTTCATATATTTACTATGTTTCTTAAGCAACCTTTTGATCCTTTTAAAAGATTAAACAAGAACGGAAACTTATCAAAATTCAATCGTTAATTTTGCACCGCAATAAGCAATTTCTAATTTGGATAACTTCGGGGAGGCTCTAATTAATAATGTTAGTTATCAGCCTTTGAACCACAATCAAAGAGCTTCCAAGTTCATGACGTGTCAATAATGGATTTATCCGAATTAAATAATTAACGGTTTCATAGTGCCCTCTATTTAACTGTGATTTGAAATGTAATCATTGGTTGGCATTCGGTGTAAAGCAATTAAGATGAGCTAACATCAATATTCTTTATCGCTACTTAAGCGGCTCACGAAATAAATAGCAGCTATCAAACAGCTATTTCACAAACTGTTCATAGCATCGTAAAACAACAAACATTGCGGAATTCCCTGTGACAAATAAAACTGTTGTGCTCGCATATTTTATTTTATTTAATTCTAGATTTTTGTAATAAACCAATTTAGAAAGAACTGATTTAATTCATAGCAGCAAAACAGTTTCTATCGTTACTTATATGTTACCTAAAGTATACATACATATTTCGGTAACTTTTGAAGAAATTATATGTTCACATAACGTATTGGAATTCTGAAATTGTATAGGTAATATCTTTGAAGTTTATCTTTATTATGTACAGCACACAGTGTGCCAAAACTTTCTTCCGAGTTTATAATTTTAAGTACAGTGCAAATTTAATCGCATAAATTCGAGAGGTATCGAAACTGGAGCTTAATTTTCAGTTTATGTTGTTGGTGTTTATGTGCTCGGGAAAACATCTGGCTCTTGATTGCTTACGTTTTTATGCGCACTTAGAAATTCAAACGGCCCAGCTGGGAAAGGTGTGTAAATAATGCAATCACTGAGCTCCGCATTCATCCCTTTGTAATTTATATTTAAATGATTGGAACGTGTTGATTGCTAAACGAAATAGGTGGACATAGTCTATTAATCCGAGTTATACAAGTGAAAGAGTTTTGAAGAGAACGGAAATGTGAAGCAACAAAAATGCGACCTTGGTAAAACTAATAAGTAAGTTAGCGAAACTTATTAGTCCGTCATAGCAATTTATTAAATACTGAATGAATATGATAGTCGAATAAAAGTTAATAATTAAAAAAAAATACATTTTTTATTGTTTGTACTTTTTTGTATATATATTTTCAATGGCAAAACCATTTTTTTGTTAATAGTCATACATACAATTCAAATAAAGGGTAGGTAGAACTTAAGGAAGAAAATTTCCTAGCCCCAATACGACATATAAACTATAATTAAATCATATTTATAATAATCTATTACGAATTTATGATATTCTAAATTTCTTTTCTAACGATTCTCATAAATTTACCATTAACTTCAAAAACGTTTGACGACGATTTTCAAGACGAACGAAGGATTTGCGCACCAACACTTTTGCTATTATCTGTTAAGAAAATCATATCAATCATAGCACATTCTATTTAATATTATTAAAAATTATGAACGAAAACAACTTTTTCACATAGTTTTTGTAAGAGCAACACTTTTATTAAACCAAATTTGTATTGGTACTACCTAAATGGTAGTATACAAATACAATATCATTACCTAGACATGGATGTACACTAAGCGTGATCTTTAATACCTCTGCTATCTTCACGCAGTATTCCATTAGCTGATTGGATTTCCTTTTAGTGTATTAGACTGCTCATCCCTTAGCATATTTCATCAAGGTACGCTGCAATAATTATCAGACCTACACCCGATTTAAAGATCAGGATCAGTATTTTATATACATTTCTATGAGAATATTCTCTTCTTAAAATTGTATAATCCTTCAGTCGTAAGTTGTTTGATAATTTTCCAGTGAAAGGAAAAGCATGTAGTGTGGTATTAAGGGACAAAATGGTTCCACGCTGCAAGGGTCAACCAAATGGCCAACCACAATACACGAATTTTGAGTTAAACTCATTGGATAGCTATATCTATATATAAATGTATTACTGTTTTCATTGGTTAATTTCACGCGACTGTAGATTTTTTTAAATAATAATTTATCCATTGGTAACCTTTTTTAAGATAAGTTATGAGAGTACCATGTGGCCAAGCCAGTATGTGTCCGTCGTCATAAAAGAAAAACTTCTTTGAGAAAATATATTTTCCTACATATTATAGAAATTTTGAGTTGTCACTTCCTCTTTTACATATCTTAACTAATCTTAGTATCTAGTTTTAGCAGATATTAGTGAATGGGAGAGAGTAGCAGTGGCGAGGGCGAGAGGGCGAGTAGACGCACAATCTGTTATTCAATGCGTGATGCGGACGGGCGGGAGGCTCGCTGGCGCCCAGCCTGCCTCGTAAATCAAACTCGCCATACGCTTTTGCATTATACAATTTTATTTGTGCGCGTCCGTTGAATAGATAATAAACTATGCCAGGTGAAACGTTTCGCGGCAGGATATGCAAGGAATATGAATAGCTACACTGTGTGCTCTATGCAAATTGTGTGTTTGATAAACGCCGAACATTTGTGTCGTATGAGTTTCCAGTTGTGTTTTAGTGTTTGTCTGAGTTAAATCACAAACGAAATTAGGGAAGCCTTTGCTACGTTTTTTTTTTTGTTGTTGAGATAAATAAGAAAGCTTTATAGCTTTGCTCTCATTTTGTAAGTCGATATCTAACGGCATTAAGCAAATACGCAACATTGTTACAATCTAATTAATTATTTCAATTATGAGCGGCAATAAAATGGGTTTAAATTTATATAACTTGGTAAAACACAGATTGCTGATCAGCGTTCATGTTAATGAAATGGGAAATGTAATGATCGTAATTACAGCCGCCATTTTTACTGCATTGTTGGCAGCCTCCATCCTCGGAATCACCTGGCATTACCGTACTCGCAAAAATATTTCGGCTAATAGCCCATCTGTTCAAGTACTCGCCATAATATATTTCAGCTATTATAATCAACAAAAACTGTCCTAAGTATGACATAAGATGTTTATTTATAATTATTGGTGAGTTTGATGCATGTAAAGAACGCAAAAGAGGTTTATCAGGACTACCCAAATATAAATAAAAGTGTGAGTATAAATAAGTTTACATCTTTTGTCAACACTTACTATTTTTAAACAAAGCTACAAATGAGAGCATTAGTTTTTGTAAGAAAGAAAAATGAGAATAAATGATTAAAACAACGCGGACAAGTTTGTTTGTGGTGTCGCAGCTTAGCGGGGCCGGTCGACCCATTCGTCTTTATTAGTGAGGATTCGAGCTATCTTGGCGACACGCGACAACACGCCATTTTCACTGCCAGCCTTAAACGGTGCTGATTATTGTTTCTTTTAATACGAACAATATGCTACACTGTTTTCTGTTCATTAAATATAATTAGAACAGTGAATGCCGAGACGAAGTTGCTTGGAAAATAAATTTGATTTGTTTTCTATCTTTGTCCAAAACTTCTTAACATTTAATTTCTATAAATACGAAAATGTACTCATGGCTATAAATCCCTAGAAGTGCCGTAACACCAGAAAAAGATGCTTTTAAGCCACTTTCGGAAGGTAAACGAGGGAAGATTGAAAAATAAATGTTGTTGGGGACCCATCACCATGGCCCGAAAATCACTCAAAAAGCCCCAATACTCTTAGTAGCCTCTTACGAACACCCACGGGTAGAAATAAGGTAGTGCTATTCTATGCCGACACTAGACACCTAATTTATATTTTTCAATATTTAACACCATAATATGTGATGTGGATGAATTAAGAATAGTTTAATACGTGAAAGGGGTAGTGTAAATAGTTTGAGCACATAGAGATGCTGGGTAAGTAAAGTTGTGTATAATCCATTTGTCTCCAGTCATTTAACGGAAACCCAATTTTTAATACAAAATTCGATAAAAAACAGAGTCATCTACGTATGTATTTTGAATTTATTAAATATTTTTTAAGCCCACAACCAAACCCGCGAATCAAATAGGACCACATTGGTAGTATAGCCAACCGAACTGAAAATCAATTTTAGTAATCGATTGACTATATATGGAGTAGCCACGTAACATACATACAATTTTTTTTACATAAAATCGAATGGAGTCATTCCTTTTTTGAGGTCGGTCGAAAAGTAATATATTTCATGGCATCTGAAATAAATTAAGAAACAACAAAGTACAAATCTCATCACACGATGTGGTAACATATATATATAACTGTGTAAAACTGTCATTTGAAAGAAGGGCTACCTTCTTTCGCTGTCCTACGAGGATACAAAATCTCTTCTTAGAGTAATGCATCACGTTAGACACACACAAATACACAAACACACACACACATACATAGTTACATATACACAAAATTATACACTTCACGCGCACCTGTCCTATTGTTATTGTTCAGTAGCATTTTAGTAAAGCTCAATTGAAATATTTTAATTCTTTTAGGTTAAATTTTCTTGTCACTTTTACTTATGAACAACTACTTATTTTTATTCTTTTTATTGTTTTTAATTTGTAATTATTATTCCGTTTTTTTTTAAATTGTTGTTAACCTTTTTTTTCTTTGTTTAGTTTTTTGTTTAATTTATTCATTTTATATAAAGCAGGTAAAATAAGAAACTTGCGATACAGGCCATGCCTAGTGCAAGGTTCAACGCAAAGATGCATTTTGTATAAATGAATATGAAAATAAATGATTATTATGACTATTATTATTTTAATAGATAGATAAGCATCATATTTTATTAAAAACACATACCATACTCAGGGCCATGAATCCCAAAAAGGGGTAGCCAGACCTTCAGAGTTAGAAACTCCTCAGCCAACTTTGGGAGTTGATATGAGAAAAGATAGAAGAAATTAAGTATAGTTGGTGATGGGTCTCCAATCGAATCTTCCAAAAACCTCTTGAAAAAGCCCCGCACCCTTAGTCGCCACTACGACACCCGTGGTTAGAAAGGGATAGTGACGTTCTAAGCCAGCACTACACGGCAAAACAACATTTTCGTAATATCTCTAAACGAATTGCATTACCAAAAATATGAATATGAAAGAAGAACATAGTTTGAGAGATGCGCCCGTGCGGAGCAGCGTCAGATGGCGCGGCGTCCGAAATACTGAGCGAACGTGACTGACTAGCATTACACGGTTGCACACAGCAAGTACATGCATTATGAATTGCATAAATCTTTCTTATTATATTGATGGAATTTATTGAAACATCTACGCTGTGTGCTTCTGCTGTGTAGTGTTGGCTTAGAATATCACTACCCCATTTCCACTTCCGGTGGGTGTACGCAAGGGGCAACTAAGGGTAATGGTGTTTTTTAAGTGATTTTGTGCGATGCGGGTTTAGACCTATCACCAATAACATTAGTATACAATATTTTCCGCACTCAGCTTCCAAAAGAGGCTGATGAATTTCTGATTCTGTAGCCAGAGCTACCCCTGTTGGTTATATATAGCCGTGAGTATTATGTATCTGTTATTATGTATTAAACTACTTTAATAGATACATAAGCATAAAATTTTCATTAAAAACAACGTTTCCATAATATTTCTAAACGAATTGCATTGCCAAAAATATGAATATGAAAGAAGAACATAGTTTGAGAGATGCGCCCGTGTGGAGCAGCGTCAGATGGCGCGGCGTCCGAAATACTGAGCGAACGTGACTGACTAGCATTACACGGTTGCACACAGCAAGTACATGCATTATGAATTGCATAAATCTTTCTTGCTATATTGATGGAATTTATTGAAATATGTAAACTTGTTTGTCTGATGGCTGTGTAGAGTCGGCTAAGACAAGCTCTATCCCATTTGTTCCCGTGGGTGTTCGTAAAAGGCGGATAAGGGTATTAGTCTTTTCTAAGTGTTTTTGGACGATGAGGTTGGGGACCCATCATCACCTTTATTTCCCACTTTCCAAAATTGCCTGAAGGATTTTAATTCTTGTCTCTTGCTACCTCTTCTAGGGATTTATAACCGTGAGTATATGTATGTATGTAAACTGTATGTAAACTAAGAAAAGTAAACGAAAAGGAAAATACTAATAAGTAAAGGAATTAAAAATTTCGACACCGGCGGGGATCGAAACCGCGAAATTTTCGAAGGTGAAGGAGGTGTCGAAATTTTTCTTTCCTTTATTTATTAGTAATAATCCCTCATGAGGTTTTCATGAACAAAAACATTCAAATTATGTGAAAAGGAAAATAGTTTTATTTGTGCATGAGATCATAACATATGTGAAATGAATTCAACCATGGCCTTGCTTTTTACTATCCAAATTCTTTAACATATTAATTATACAGAATATAAAAAACATGCAAAAATAACAAAGCGCAGAAATCTACATACATACTACAACAAATATCAGAAATGAATAGCCAGAGCTTGTGATCTAAAAATTCTTCAGCCTCTTTTGGAATCTAAGTTCGGAAAGGATTATATAATGAAATTAGTTGTAGATGGTTCTACGACCATATAGCCCACAATCGCTTAAAAAGATCGACTACTCTGAGAGCTTAAAACAGCCGTGGGAATAAATGGGTAAGTGTTTTTCTGAGCCAACTCAGCCGCCCGAAAACTCTGAACCCCTAAAAAATCCGAGATTACTCCACAATTTTCTTACCTGAGAGGAAAACTATAAGTGTAGAAAACTACAGAGAAAAGAACATAGCATAGTGACATTTATAACTGGGTTTGTTAAACTTGCACGTTCGCAATGGCTGCCATGGCTAAACTAGATGGTCTCAACTGTAATATGAAGGAGGTTCCTTAATTTTATTTTACAATCTTTTCCCCACTCATCTTCTAAAAGTGGCTGAAGATATTCTTATTCTGAAGCTTTGGCTACCCCTTCTAGGGATTTATAGGCGTGTTTGTGTGTATATATGTTAGTATGTTTTATAATTATATAAAAGCATAAAAAATTTGATTGAAATCGATTATAAAATTAAAAATTTAGCTCAAATTTATACCTTCTTTATATGGGTAACTCAATGTCTTTTGTCTTTGTATACAATCTCTATTCTGATGACACTAAAATTGAATTAAGAGATTTCAGCGCAATCTCGCAAAATTTATTATTGTAAACAATAAGTCATGGTTTGGTAATAAGCTGCTTCACATACACAAATCAAATTCAATAAGTGAAATTTTAAGTAGGTGTGTTGAAAATCATATATTTCCTGCTCATAAAAAGACGAAACACTTAATTAAAATAATCGTGGCTTATCTGTAATATTCAGGGTCAATGTTGGTATATACAGGGTATAATAATTCAATAAAATAACGATAATGTAGATACCCACGATTTCCAGACATTTCCCGGAATTCAGCGGAAGCAATTATAATACAAAATGCGTAGTCTACTATAAGAGCGTTTAACTGTGACAACTGACCCAGTAAACCGCCCGGTCATTGACTGTGATCCTCCGACAACTCAGCGAATTTGTGATGGAACGAGTTCGCTGCGACCATCCGCACCTGTCTGGAAACCCGACGCGCCATCGACATCGGTGGCTCACAAGGGTTCATTCGCACAGGTGTTGAAGTCAGGTAGCCAACCACGCACCCGTCGTCGCTGCCCGAACCCCCCGCCACCCGCCGCGACTACCAGACGGAGGGAGGGAAAGGAGAACCGAGCCGCGCCCTTTCGTGCCGCGCCGAAGACTGTTGGAGACGACGATGGATTTACCCTGGTTGGGAAAAAACCCAAACGTCGTGCTAACAACAGGAATAAGCGTGGTACCGTCCCAGCAGCCTCGTGCCCCTTGAAGGCTGCAACACCGGTACTGGATATTTATATATCACGAGTAGCTCCACAGATGACGCACAATGACATCTTGCGTCACATTGAGCAGACGAGCCTCGGTCCCATTACCGTGCTCAACATCTCACGTCTGGAGCCCAGTAGGCCTACTAACTTCAAATCCTACTGGCTCCAGGTTCCCGCAGTCCACGAGAAGATTCTGCTAGGAGAGAATTTTTGGCCTGAGGGAATAGTGTTCCGGCGCTTCAGGGCTGCGCATCAGATCTCAAAGCCTCTGCCTACCAAGTTGTAAAATACTAACATAGACTAAGTTTACTAATATTATATGGACCTTGTTGTCTGAAAATAAATGATTTATTATTATATATTATTTATTTATTTACGCTTGAGCGTGCGTAATATGATGTTAGTAAATTATAGCTTCTACATCAAATTTCATATTTAATTGAATAATAATTAGTGCCGTGTAGTATCGGCTTAGAATAGCACTGCCCCGTTTCTTCCGGTGGGTCTACGTAAGAGGCGACAAACGGTTTGGGGCTTTTAAGAGGTTTTTGGGCGATGCTGTTGGAGACCCATCACGAACAACCCTTATTTCACCATCTTTCTCACACGCCACTTCCAAAAGTGGCTGAGGAATTTTTAATTTCTCAGCTCTGGCTACCCCTTTTAGGGATTTATAGCCGTGAGTATATGTATGTATGTATGTATGTCATCAGAATAGAGATTGTATACAAAGACAAAAGACATAGAGTTACACGTATAAAGAAGGTAAAAATTTGAGCTAATTTTTAACTCCCCAGTTGTGGCTACCGCTCCAAAGATTAATAACCGTGAGCATATGTATGTATGTAGGATTAAATTATTGAAATCATTTTGATAGACATTAATAATTTCGTAGTCAGAAAATGTAGCTATTAACTAACTAAGTCATTGAAGTAACTATAAGTATATATATGTAGTAATGAGTTAGTAGTAAAGAGTGGGAATTAAGAGTGTGAGCGAGTGTGAATGTCCTGAAAAAAATACTTTTGTTCTCTGTACAGCACACGTATAAATATTAACAAGGGATCTGAGTCACTCTTCCATTATCTAGTTTGTCTTAGAAAAGCAAATTTTACATCCATTACAACTAGTGAAACCATAAAAGCCGGTAAACCAAGGGGTACAAAATGCCTTTAAAACCTTAAATTTGCTATGCAATTACATAAATATCGCATTAACTAGTAAAATACTCAAAGTGGCGATTAATAGTCTCTGCCTACCCCAATGGGAAATAATGGCGTTAGTATATGTATGTATGTATACTCACATGGCTAAAAGAGATAGATCTTAGTCTTAAATTTCAAAGGGGTAGGTTATATTATATTACTACAAAGGTTGTTAAAGTCTAGGAAAAGTTTCGTCGGGAAACACTGCGTCATTTGTCATTATATACGAAGAAAATCTTGGTCCTTTTGAATTTATAATCATATATATACTAACGGCTATAAATCCTAATAGGGGTAGCCAGAGCTTCAGAATCAGAAAATGCTTCAGCCACTTTTCACGAAAATTAACCTTAAGATTATATATAATCAGAGGGGATGATTGAGGGTTCAATCAGTTATTGTTCAGTTAGATTATATTATCCAAGAATTATTTTATTTCTTGGCTTGAAAAAAATATTTTAATGTAGCTTGTAGTGGAATAATTCATGTTAAATTACATTGAATTACAAAGTGTTAATGTATGAATAATTTCGGATCTTTCTTCTTTTGTGTGGCCCCCTGCATTCGTTTCCCGACGCACACCATTATTCACATTAAGTGGACAGATCCCGGGTCAGATCCAGGCATAAGAAAACACAAAAAGTGGCCGCTTTATCCGAGCATGATAAATCTACTTCAAATCCGAGAATAGCGTCTTTTATGAACGAAATTGAAATAAACCGACCGAGATCGTAGATGCCTCACTAGCTGCCAACTGAGATAACTTGGAATACTTTTGATATATAATCGAAAAGAGGATAAAAATCATTTTCAGTGTCCATACGCTTTGTTATTTGTCAAATGTTGTAGTTTCACCATTAGTGTACAACTGTTATATTATAGTATAAATTTCAACGCTGTTTATAAGATATGATTATTTTTAAGTTATAAACTACAAAATAACCTAATGCACCATTAATACGAATCAATTGACGAGAGTCAATCGTTTATTAAAATCAGTTTTGTAGTTTACGTTCATTTTAGCTTTGCCGCATTCAGATAGAAAATATGTATCTTTAAGCTAAGTTAAGTTAAAGATAAGTACAGATAAGTTAATGTTTCACTAGTTGTTCCGTGCAATTTCTAGACATAATGGTGCTTCTTAAGGGATTATTTGGCGATGGGATTGGAGATCTACTACTATCTTTTCCCCACACAACTTCAAAACGATACTAAGGAATTTCTTATTCTGAAGCTCTAGTTACCCTTTCTTGGGAGTTATAGCCGTGAGTGTACGTATATATATATATATATATATATTTCAGAACAATCATAATTTATCTTTGGTAACTAGGCTTCTATAGAGATTATGCTTTCCAATGTAAACCTCATCACAACTTTATGTGATCCGATAAGCTATAAAAATCTCAATCTTTTTTATTTCCATAACCAGTCCTCCTCGGGCGCCTTGCCCGGAGAACTTATATTTTAGGGTTCTGTGGTTAGCACTTTACAAACCAATGTGCTCCCCTACTTTTATCATACTGGTTTATTAACTAAAAGAATTAAAAGCATAACTTTCAATGCATAGTTATTTCATGACATGTGACATAGGGATAACTCAGGATATTGATTTTCTAAGGTGACCAAAGTAAAATAGACCACCAAAAACATTTGTAAGAACTAGCCAAGTATCGGTGGAGCTGCTAGTTTATCTCTGAAAAGTTATGAAATCTAGACTAAATCGTGCCAAGCCTACAATTCATACATACATACATACACTCACGGCCATAAATCCCAAAACGGGGTAGCCAGAGCTGCAGAGCTAAAACTCTTTAGTCACATTTGGAAGTTGATAGGGGACAAGATGGTAGAAATAAAGTATCGTTGGTGATGGGTCTCCAAAAGCATCGGCCAAAAAACACTTAGAGGAAGCCCCATACCATTAGTCGCCTCTTACGATACCCGAGGGTAGAAGGGGGTAGTGACATTCTAAGCCGGCACTACGCAGTTCTAAGCCTAAGATTCCTCACTGAGATTTCTTTATTTTTATAGTTAACGCTCTATGATTGGCCGTGTACTTGTACCCACTAACGTATAACAAATGTAAGGATACATTAAGATATAATGTAAGTAAACATGGTGAATTATATTATCAATACTAATTAAAAACTTGGAGAATTGTTTTTTTTTAATGTTTTGCCCCGTGTTTTAATTTTCATGCAAGAACTTAAGAAAATTCAAGTGATTCTAATTGAAGTATCGGTATTTCCTATTCTCTGTTTTCATATTAGCTTTGATTTGCATTCATTTATTTATTTTACTACATATTAATAATAACTAAAAAGTTCTCCATAAGTGCGTTGAAAATAATCGTATGATCAAAGCAATTTTTCAGTACAGTGCTAGGTTCTTTTTGGACCTCGCCTTCGGCTTGGGCTTAGAAGCAATATCGACTGTAATCACTAACTTTGCTGAAGCGACTGACTTGTTTAACTAGGTGGGCATTAATGCTTCGCGATGCCAAATTGGAGCGAAGTGGCGAGTGATTGTCGAGTACTCGCTAGGGCGAGCACGTCGATGGCTTTTTATCTCTACACAAAACGCTTCATGTATTGGATAAAAACTTTTCGAGAGAACTTTTAATTTACACACACACTATACTAAGCGCGCGCTAGTTTTGTTTACATTTGTTTCCCATAGACTTACATGGGAAACTTTTAAGGGTGATCATTCCTCAATGGTGACATCTATCTGATTTTCGATTCTGCGCCGGTCGCCTGCGAAGGTACAAAAAACTGCACAGGTCTATTCAAATACACGCTACGGTCTACCTGCACAGGCATACCCTCCGGTACACCGTAGTGTGTGTGGCCGCCTTTAGCCTCTGGTGCGTAAATAAATATGAAAGGATATGAAAAAGCATAAGTTAAAAACACATAAGAATGACTATCACAGACAACCTATGACAAACGTTATGTCAACAATATTTGCATAGTTTTGCAGAGTTATTTTGTATTTCATTTTTACATTCGTTTATTTAATTCCTTTTCGTAAATATTAATTCCAGCATCATGATAACTGACGAAGAAAAAGAACGTAATCAGGAAATGGTCACCACCGATATAATTGAAAGTCAAGTTACAAAGAGAATTTGTCGGGAGCAAGATTGTGAAGATATGCGTAATGCGTTGAAAGCAATCAGTTCTGAACTAAATAGGTGAAGTATTTTATTAGAATAGATAGGAACATTTAAGGAGTAAGAGTCGTGTTTCAGGTTCAGATTCTTACCGGCTCTTAGTCCGGCTTCCTCTTCTAGCGATTTATAGCCGTGAGTATATGTATGTATGTATGAAGAATACAACAAATATATTTTTAGTATTTAGTCTACCCTATTTTATAAATAAATATCTTAGTGATTGGATATATATAAATTTAAATATGAACCTGAGATCTATTAATAATGAGCCGAACGCTCTACCACTGATACTGAAAATAAAAACTTTCATATATTTTTATTTTTATTTCTTATTGCAAATTAGAAAACTATTGTTTCCTAGTCTTGATGCTATTTTTATATGTGTATAACATAATATTTTACATATTGTTGAGTTAGTATTTTTGTATCCCATAATGCGAGTTTTACTTTAAGCTGTGTATAATATGTCCGAATACTTATTAAATTTCAGATTCATATCGGAAACATGCTCCAACGCCACTATGACCAATTCGCCAAGATCGAAAAAGAGAATTAACCATCTACAGATTTACTTATTGGAAGCGAACAAAAAGATTAATTGTTTCAAAAGCGAGCTCGAAACAGCTTGTAGTACGTTTTCAGTTCTATAGTAACATAATAATTAATTTAACAAACATATTCATTTTCAAGCTTTGGTATTTTTAAACTATGAGGTTCTATAACTCTTAACTATTTTTTTTTACAGATATTGCAAAGTCATGTGCTAAATGTAGAACAACATGTAGTGACGGTCCAACACATTGTCGCAAAAAAGAGAAATACGATTGTGAAGAACACCATCGGCTGAAAGAGGAGAACGAAAGACTCCGAAATCATATTTCTAACTTATGTGATTTTATACAACAAGCATATACAAAATTAAAAAGCTTAGGGCATGAACCCGTTGCTCGAAAAAATACGATCGATCAACTAAAAGAAATAATATTCACTTGCGGCGAATATTACAAAAGCAACCAATGTCTCAAAAACCGTATAAACAATTTGGAGTGCCAACTAGATGATTTAAACAAAGATTTGGATAACTTGAAACTGAATAAGAAGACATATGATGAGCATTTAAAAAATAAATTGAAAAAGTGCAGTTCAGAGTGTCAATTAATGCAGCTAGATTATTTAGATAATAATAGTGTGTCTTCAATAAAGTTATCTGAACACTTTGAACAAGTGAGAAGTTTGCTTATAAACGAAAATAAAGTGCTTTTAGATTTAGAGAATATAACAAATGAAATTAGCAAAATTTAATTTATATTAAAAATAATTGAGTTGAGCTATAAATTACCCACGATCAATAATAATTTACTTTCGGGATGCTTTCAGGTGTTATTATGTATTTTCTATTTTTAATCTAATTACTTTTGGTGTTTATACTGTTTTGCTATTTATAATGAATAATATATGCATACCTTAAATAAATTATAATTATTGTAACGAAGCTCCATTTACCCCCGACTTTTGTATTAGGCTTGTCACAAAACTCTTCCTAAACGGTTGATCCGATCACAGCCAAATTTGGTTGATCTCAGTCACGATGGTTCAAGACATCAAGGACAAGGTTTAAACCAAGAGATAATTTAAAAAGACGTTACCATTGAGGAATAATCACCCTTGAAATTTTCCCATACAAAGGGGGATGGGCATTTTGGTCCCCATGCTCAATCAAGTTGAATCATATATCATTCTAAAGCCCTGTTAGTGTAGAAAAAACGACTATGGGAGCAATCTTGTTAGACATGCCGATTTTGATCTACAGTTTTTTGAAAATCTTGATTTCGTTAATTATGTGAAATGATGATAATTCATGTACCTGTATAGCTCGTGCTTGCCCTTCTGGTGTTACTTAGTAATTATGTTATACTTAAAACATCTCAATGCTGAAACGACATTGTAAAAACTGTCAGAGTTTGCAATAAATTGTCATAATTAAATCGAAAATGTTAAAAGTGTTGATAATGAAATTACATTAAATAATGAAAAATTAGCCTTTACGGATAGCGCAATTTTCTTAGGGATACACTTGGACTCAACTTACCAAATAAAAACTAAAAGTTACTTTTAAAATAAAATAAAACGATGGAAAAGGAAACTAACAAAACTTTTTTTGAGGGCCTTGATTCAATGTAATCAGGTCACCTGAAATAAAATAAGTTTATGTAAATTCGTCATAGTTATACAAATTTTAAGGAGTGATTTTTTTCATTTATTATTTTAGTTATTGTAAAATGCGTCGTATTCTTATTTTCTGTATAGACAGCAGAATAATCAAACAATATTTAAATAAAAAACGTTATATTTTTTTATTAAAACATCAATTCAGATATTTAAACTTATACCTATGTGCATATTTTCTAATACAGTACAAATACAACAACCAGAATTAAATAATATTCCCATCCCTATTCTTACACTGCTGAGCAGTGGTAGTAAACATTTGGCTAGTTCATCAAAATGAAAATAGGTATAATAAATACATCTATACTACCATATTAAACAAATTTCTTTATGAAACCTACAAGAATTAGCTTATTAAGTATTGCGACACGCGCAACAAACTACACGGTTCGTTCAGTTTAAAACGATCGTAGTGTTTATCAGTCATTCGAAATATCGTTGCTCTAAAAAGCGCATTCAACCAAACGACACGCTGTAAATACCGCTACATTAATACAAAGTTTATTTTAAAAAAAGACGAATTTTGTAACAACTGACTTTTGTTACATTTACGGGACAAAAGTTGTTAAGTTAGATATTGACGAAAACTAAACAAGTTTAAAAATGTCACACTCACAGGATTTTTGTTTGAGTACATAAAAGTGTTAGCTGGGCCTCGCTCGCTCGACTCTCGCTTGACCACAGTAGCCAAAGGTTTGACACCTCTGAATTGACTTCAATGAATTAGTGAATCTACCTAACAATAGATGCCGCTGTTTTAAATTACAATAAATCCAGTCATTTCTTAGAAATATAAAATGAAACACTAAAAATAAATCATTAAAAATATAAATAGTTACGAAAATAAACAGATTTTTTTTCTGCTTGCACATTAGATTTATAATGACGTAAGGCGCACTTCAGCATATTCGTTTTTTTTTTTCGAAAATTCAATGAGAGGTTTTTCATTTTTTACTTTTTTTCTTCTTCCCTGTTCTCAGGATAGATGGCGCCAGACTTGCTATGTTACTGGTAGGAACGGAACGTCACACCGTTTTTCACACTTAGATGTAATGATATCGTAAAACGGAACGTATATAAAAACGTTCTGATTTGAAAGTCTAAATGAATATCAGTTTAAGCCAAGATAGCTTAAAAGTAAATAAACAAATACGGTGTTTATATTTAACATTCTTTTTGTTGTTTTTACTCGCCAAAAACTTACTCTATGGTGATGTGACACATGTTTTTAAAGTTGACATTGGCGAAATTATTGTGGCAACACGATTGAGGCCACGAAGAAAAAATTTAAGTAAGTAACTAAGTAACGTAGTTACATCGACGCCACACAGTGGGCTGGAATTCGCGTTTCATAGACATTCAAGTAAATTTTTTTAAGTGACGCTTTTTTTGCTTGTATGCGATAGAGAATACCTGCAATATGCATTATATAATGAACTTTCAGGTTTATAAACGTAAACAGCGCAGTCAGAATTTTTTTCGAAAAAAATTGTATGGCGCTAGCATAACAAATGATGATATCTCCATAATCGCACAATTGCGCCTAATATCCTCCTAGGTTATTAATATAGACATTATTTAAGATTTTTTGACATACTTCATGCCACGGTCAAACGTGCGTTTTTTTTTTTAAAAATATTTTTGTTTATTTTTTCGTTTTTAATTAATATCAAGCATTACATGGGTGTATATAGACTTTACATTTACGCAAAATAATTGAATGAAATATAAAAAAAGGGAAATTTGCTTAAAAACTCATTAGCTGGATGGAATCAGAAAAGGTTATTATCTAATGATCCTCAAAATCCCCAATTAAATTAAGGAAATTATAGTTTGTTAATGACAATATTTTAACTAGCTACCGTCTTTTTGAATACCATATCTATTAAATCATTGGGTTCTCATTAGTAAGCAAATAAGAGGGTAGTTAGTAAATAACTTGTTCGGGCACAGACTTTTAAGTCGTTCGCAATAAATAGAAGTACACTAAAAAAAAATCATTTAGTAATCATTCTTCAATCATTGAAAGTACAAACATCATGGCAAGCATCGCAACAAACTTGGATTTGTTCGTTATTTTGAAAAATGCTGACAAACTCAGTAACTTTAATTTTTTGTTTCAAACCGTGCGCTCTCGTTTAAACAACAGTGTATCTGAAGAAGATTGTGTGACTTTAAAAGAATTTTGCCGGAGATTCACTAGGGCTGCACAGAAACGATATGAATCAACACAACGGAAATATGAGAGATTCCGAACTGATTACGAAAGTTGGCTTGAAGCTGATGTTGATTGGCCGAGTTGCTTAAAAGAAAATATGAAATCAATTACTCAGAATGAGGGAAGTCCTATAGTGCCAATTTTGGAGCCATCACCAAGTTCTAACGTTACTATTTTGGAGTCATCATCAAGCGTTACTGGTTCTCTTTTGGAGCCATCTACATCATCCATTGGAACAATGACGAAAAGAAAAATATCAAATCGTAAACCTTTTGAAGACTTGGGAACAAAACAGAAAAAGAGGCGGAGTGGAGACCTGACTGACAAAGATTCCAGTGAGCTCGTATTTGCCACTATTTCTAAGTTGAAAGATGAAGGCCAAAACAGAATTGCATCTGTGATTGAATATATGGTGAAACACCCAGAATCAATCAAAGATCTTCAAGATTTAATTACAAAACCAACCAGTAAAGAAACGTTTTCACCCCAAAAAGCACTTGGTTTACTAATATCTCTGAAATTATCAAAATGGCAATATATAACTTTGCGAGAATCAGCAATTCGAGAAGGCCTTAAGCACTTGTACCCTTCGTATTACTGCGTGCAAAAAGAGAAGAATGTGTGCTTTCCACCTGAACCGAAAAATTCAATTACGGTGACAGATTCCTCAGCAAAAATTTCACTGCAAGCTTTGCTAGATCTGACAGCAAAAAGAATAATTGAATCTTTGCCTGAAAGTATACAAAATAAAGAACTTATTTTAATATCAAAATATGGTTTCGACGGAGCATCCAGCCAAAGCAGATATAAACAGAAGATGGATTCTACACAAGATGACTCTAGTATATTCATGACTTCGTTATCACCACTGAAAATGACGTGTGAAGACATCACAGTTTGGGAGAACCCGAAACCTTGCTCAGCAGCGTATTGTCGTCCAGTACAGTTCACCTTTGTTAAAGAAAGTGAAACAGTGGTGAAGGAAGAAAATGAAAGAGTCAAAGCTGAGATATCAGCTCTCCAACCATCAGTTTTTGATAGCAATATGGTGAGTCATAAACTTATGCTCACCATGGTTGATGCTAAAATAAAAACATACCTCTCTCCTAACGTAAGAGCGAATGCAGCGTGCTACATTTGTTTGGCGAAACCTTCGGACATGAACAACTTGGAAGAAGTAAAAAAAAAGTCTACAGAAGATGACTTGATGGAGCTCGGACTTTCTTCACTACATGCGCGCATAAACATGATGGAATGTCTTTTGCATATCGCATATAAATTGGATATTAAGAAGTGGTCTGCTAGAAAAGAAAGTGAGAAAGCCGCAGTGGCTGCAAGAAAGAAAACTATCCAAGACAGGTTCAAAACGGAACTCAACCTATTAATCGATATAGTAAAACAAGGTTATGGCACAACTAACGACGGCAACACTGCACGACGATTCTTTGAATTTCCTGAAAAGACTGCGGCTATCACTGGACTAGATGAAGATCTGATCCGAAGATTTGCTGTAATTTTGCAAGCCATAACTTCAGGTCAGTCCATCAATGTTTCGAAATTTAAAGAATATGCGTACATAACTGCTGAAAAGTATGTTAAATTATACAACTGGTACTACATGTCATCAACAGTGCACACGATACTGCTTCATGGAGCCGAAATTATCGCTTGTAATGCAATAGTACCGATTGGGAGTTTATCTGAAGAGGCTTCAGAAGCGAGGAACAAAGACTTCAGAAGATTCAGAGAACATCACTCACGTAAGAATAGCAGAGTGAGTTCCAATGAAGATATTTTTAATTTCCTTCTTCTTTCGTCCGATCCGCTTATTTCAGCAGTAAGACCAACAATGGATGCAAAGAAAAAGAAACATTTGTTTGCTGAAACATTAGATCTGCTCAATCTTCAAACACCTGAATTCGAGTTTAGGGATATTGCTGAAATAAACTCTGACTCTGAGTTCGACTCTGAAGATAGTGATTCAGAATAGGCGACATTTTAAATTAATAACTTCATCGTTTTATTAAATTGTATCATATATATATATATATATATATATATTTTCATTATATTTATTAAGTTCATTAAATTTAAGTCGTTATATGTAAATGTTTCTAAGATACAAATATAAGTATAAAGAATAAATATATTAAGCCTTTTTTATGGTTTTTACTGAATTTCGGTTTCTAATATTGCACACAATTATTTTGGGTAAATGTCCAGTCTATATACACCCATGTAATGCTTGATATTAATTAAAAACGAAAAAATAAACAAAAATATTTTTTAAAAAAAAAACGCACGTTTGACCGTGGCATGAAGTATGTCAAAAAATCCTAAATAATGTCTTTATTAATAACCTAGGAGGATATTAGGCGCAATTGTGCGATTATGGAGATATCATCATTTGTTATGCTTGCGCCATACAATTTTTTTCGAAAAAAAATCTGACTGCGCTGTTTACGTTTATAAACCTGAAAGTTCATTATATAATGCATATTGCAGGTATTCTCTATCGCATACAAGCAAAAAAAGCGTCACTTAAAAAAATTTACTTGAATGTCTATGAAACGCGAATTCCAGCCCACTGTGC
The DNA here is from genome assembly GCA_963576735.1 of Bedellia somnulentella. Classification (NCBI taxonomy): domain Eukaryota; kingdom Metazoa; phylum Arthropoda; class Insecta; order Lepidoptera; family Bedelliidae; genus Bedellia; species Bedellia somnulentella. The sequence goes on from OY755171.1 coordinate 11,598,162, forward strand.
GCCATCTACAGAGCTCTAAAAAACTATGTTGTTTTTTTATTTCTCAAAAAGAAAACCTCTCATTGATAATGCCTTACCTCGCGGACGACTTACCACAGACTAAACGACTTGTTACCTATATGTAACAAGTCTTAGCGTACAAACTAAGTGTAATATGTCCTGTCTATGTATATATAAATTTAAAGTCTTTGTTTAAAACCATAAATATAATGACCCTGCCTGTCAATATATATATGAAAACATCATGTATGTAAGAAAAAATTGAAACCATTTTCCAAAAACTGTGACAGACATACTAGAACTCTTAGAGATAATAATAAAATTTCAATTCAAAAGTACAGATTGTCAAAAATAAATACATCTTTAATGGGTTTATGTCTAAAAATTTTTAACAAAATACCTGATGACATTTTGAATCTAACAGAAAATAAATTCAAAGTAATTATAAAACGCAGTCTTCATTTAAAAGCTTATTACAGTTTAAATGATTATATGATAGACTAGTGGATCGGCCCAGCTTCGCGCGGGTAGCGTTGTTTTTTAAATATCTTAGGTTTCTTTCTTCAGTCACTGCTCAAGCATTGTGAAAATTAGCGCAATGTTTTCAATTCATTAAATTTATAGCAATCCCTGAACAGTGTAGTTTGGTGATTTTGAATGCGCTTTTATGAACGGTTCAGTATTTCCGTTTATTAGCAAATTTTTGTATAAAACACAGGTGCATCTCATTAGTTTCCCAAGATGTAGTTCTATAGAACTGTTGGGGCACTTTCGATGCTTCCAAATTTCATCCCAACAGTTCTATATAGAACTGTAGTATAGTTTTTGCCGCTATTTTACTTGTTGCATATTTTTTTAACATTAAACTATTATTTTTCGGTCCACGTGATAATATGAAATTTGATAAGTTTAACATACATACATATACTCACGGCTATAAATCCCTAGATGGGGTAGCAAGAGCTAAGGAATTAAACAATCCTCAACGACTTTTGGAAAGTTAAGTGGGGAAAAGATGGTAAAATAAAGGTTGTTGGTGATGGGTCTCCAACCTCATCGCCCAAAAATCAATTTAAAGCCCCAATACCGTTAGTCGCCTTTTACGTACACCCACCGGAAGAAATGGGGTAGTGCTATTCTAAGCCGACACTGCACAGCATAATTAGTATTAATAGTAATTTAATGTTGATGTAAATACACTTCTTATAAAATTATCAATGTATTCGACTACAAAAAACCGACATATGGTTAAAATTTCATTGAAAAGTATGAAATAATAGTATATGTATGGTTAACACACTAATTAGATTTTTTGTTAAACCAGATTCATATGAAGGAAATTGAAAATGGGTTTATTTTAGTAATTTAGGCAAGAAGAACTTATGTATTAATGTAAAATTGTCACCTTCTAATGCTCTCCTTGCATCGAATATTGCACATATCACTCATCGTGAACGTCTCCATCTCCTTCCCCTTAAACTCCGTAGGACAGTGGCTGATGTTATTTTCCTTTTAAAAATAATTAGAGGTTACATAGATTGTCCGGAGCTGTTACAGATAGTAAACATCAATGTTCCGACCATACCATCTAGGAAATTTAAAACCCTCCACGTACCTGCATGCAGCACCAACTTCCGGGAAAACTTCTTTTCCATACGCACAAGTAATACAATTAACAGTCTTTGCAACTCAAACGAGGTCGATATATTTGGCAGTAGTTTTGAAACGGTTAAATCCACTTTTATACGCAATTTTGTATCTTCTTTAGCGCAGCGGTAGTAGCAGTTAACTATAGAGTATGTCTTATCATGTTTTTTGTATAGTTATACCTTTAGATTTATTTTATTTTTATAAAAGGTACATCCTATTATATGTTATGATTAATTATATAAAAAAGAAACTATTGTTAGCATAATTATGAGTGTACAACCTTGTGTTTTTTTATTATTATTATTAAGTTTTGTGACAGTGAAAACTGATAATTGGCTTTTAGTTATACTTTTAAGTTGCTAATTAACTATAACTAGCTGTAAGTTTTCCTTAATTATAAAATAAATAAAATAAGAAAGATGATTTCGATTAATGAAAGATATTTGGAAAAACAGTTCAATTTAATGCACCTACAAACATTTTGAAATGAACACATAGAACACAATTTCAAAAATGTCCCATTAGTTCCATATAGTACTTACGGGATACTTGATACTAAACTGAGGTGTCATTAGTTATATTTAACTACAGAAATAGGATAGAACTAATGGGATGTACACGCAAATAATACAGTCAGATTCAATTTCGAAAATTGAAATAAAACAATTTAAAACAACATGTTTGATTATTTTGAATGTTTTTGTTCATGAAAACCTCATGTGGGGATTATTACTAATAACATACATACATATACTCACGGCTATAAATCCCTAGAAGGGGTAGCCAGAGCTAAGGAATTAGAAATTCCTCAGCCACTTTTGGAAAGTTGTGTGGGGGAAGATGGTAAAATAAAGGTTGTTGGTGATGGGTCTCCAACCGCATCGCCCAAAAATCCCTTAAAAGCCCCCAATACCGTACGTACACCCACCGGAAGAAATGGGGTAGTGCTATTCTAAGCCGACACTACACAGCAATAAAAATATACTATATATACATACATACATACATATACTCACGCCATTAGTTCCCATTGGGGTAGGCAGAGACTATTGATCGCCACTTCGTACGATCCTGACAAACCTCTCTAGCTTCGTTTACATCCATCAATCTTTTCATACATGCTCTTTTATTCTTCATACTTCGGACGCCAGCCTTTTTGAGCACACTCTCAATTTGGTCCAAGTGTGTTCTCCGTGGTCGTCCTCTACTAACATTACCATCCACACTAGCTCTATAGATCCCTTTTACCAATTTTCTATCATCCATCCTCTCTATGTGCCCAAACCATCTCAACATTCTTTCTTCTATCTTTCTTACAATATCATCTTTCACACCACACTTTTCACGAATAACACTATTTCTCACTCGGTCACATAATCTAACATTACTTTTTTTTCTGAGGGACCTCATCTCTACTGCATTCACTCTGCTCTCATGCTTCTTCTGCCACACCCAACATTCGCTTCCATACATAAGCGTAGGAACAAGAACAGCATCATGCACAGCCATTCGAGCCTTTTCAGACACCGATTGACAGGTCATTAGGCTATTCATTGCTCCATTTACCGCATTACCCTTTTTCACTCTTCTTTCAAATATCTTCGTCGCATTTTCTATCCCTTGTAAACAAACTTCCCAGTTAAACTTATACTATATATACTACTAATAAATAAAGAATAAATAAACATACATACATACATATACTCACGGCTATAAATCCCTTAACGGGGTAGCCAGAGCTTTGGAATGAAAAATTCCTCAGCCACTTTTGGAAGTTGATTGGGGAAAAGATGGTAATAATAAATGTTTTAGTGACGAGTGTCCAACCACATCGCCCAAAAATCACTTAATAAGTCCCTATACCCTTAGTCGCCTCTTACGATCACCCACGGGTAGAAATGGGGTAGTGTTATTCTAAGCCGACACTACACGGCTAAGAATAAATAAAGGAAAGAAAAATTTCGACACAGGCTGAAATCGAACCCGCAACCTCGGGTATACGCCCCCGTCGCTCTGCCAATTGAGCTACCACCGTGTCAATGGCTGCCAGTGCGAAATTCTTCTATTAAAAGTTTAACACTTTTTTTCCTTTATTTATGTTTGATTATGTCCGGCTTCGCTCCAAATTTCGGCATGCGAAGCATTCATGCCCACCTAGTTATTTCAAAGAAAATAAAGCCGTTTTTAAGGAATTGCTATCGCACCGAAGGAGATATTCTCATACATTTATTTGTAAAATTGATCCTTGTTACAATCTGCAAACATACAATGTACCAAGAACAGCAACATGAGACAAGGGATGTTTATGAAAATGGTTAATTTTATATTCGTATTAACCTCTTCTAGTTTACTTGCCCTTGCCTTAAGTTCCGTCCAAACAAATGTACATGACGGTACTAACTAAACAGGAGAGCGCACTTACAAAAATATGGTACAGAATAATGCAATTTATTACCATACAATAAAGTTTATTATCTTTTGAACACTGTCAAGCAGAGAAACATCCTAGAACGAGAGCCTGAACTAGAGGAGTGTATCCCGCTCGCGCGGTTGCCAGTCGGGATTAAGTTCAAAGAAAAACAAGTTCAAACTTATATACCAGAAATATTTTTTAAAAAACCGGTAACTAACTAACTTTTCCTTTTTTAAAAAATGTTTTAGTTATTATCATCGTCTATCAACTTGGATATAAATAATTTATTAAGTTTGGTAATCGGTAAAATCATATTTATAACGGGTATCCCCATGGAAACCATATAATTAAGGTACATACATACATACATACATATACTCACGGCTGTGAATCCCTAGAAGGGGTAGCCAGAGCTATTAATTAGAAATTCCTCAGGCACTTTTGGAAATGTGAGTGGGGAAAAGATGATAAAAGTAAGTAAGTATAATTAAGGTGTCCAAAATTAATCATCTTTTCGTGTGTTTCGGAGAGAGAAATATGGTTAAAATTATTGTGACCTTTCTTTTTCCTATAAATAATATAAGTGAAATAAGATGCCGTGTAGTGTCGGCTTAACATAGCACAGATATTTTTCTACCCGCTCATCGTGAAAAGAAACTTAAGCTAGATACTTTATTATCATTTTAATACCACCATCCTTTACTTACCATTCTTTCTCTACTCAACTTCAAAAAGTGACTGAGAAAATTTTAATTCTCAAGCACTGGCTACCCTTTTCTTTAACAATCTAGTAATTAAGAATATGAATGTATGTAAATATAAGTGGTTTTGTAACTTTTAGAAAAACACCAACAGATGGTCACTCTACTTAAAATGAGGCACACCTAACTAGTAAGCCATCCTGATTCTAAAAATGTTTACTTCCAAGAATTTACCAAGAGTATCGTCAAACACACGATATACATACAACGTTTACCTACTACGTCGACCTTTGACTATGAACACTATAGACAGAGTCATAATGCAACGGGAGAGTACCTCTTTTAGATAGCAATATTTTTCCCTGTAATGTTGCGATCACTAGAAAACAATTACCCCAAAATACTATAATCACCATTCTAAAAGCTACTTTTTAATTTAAAATTGATTACGTCAATTTATTGTTGAATTAAAGGTTTACTGTTTACTATATTATTTCCTGCAATAATATAATTATACATACTTGCTCCTAGTATTATACAATCTTTTTTGTTTAATTTTACCATTTATACTGATGTTTAATACACCGTGAAATCTAAAGCATTGTACTAACTATCAGGGATGAATCTTCCCATGATTACGAATATTTTTTTGTACGGGACTAACTTTGTTACTGGACAAAAAAAACAGCTGTTCCATAAGTGCAAGTTATGTAAATATCATACGGGTCATCATGGGATAGTGGGGTCTATGTTTGTATTTTGAAAAATAAAAGACAGCACTATTTTGTACATGAGTTTTATTGCATTATTTACTATTGACCTTTAAACAAAATCAGTTTCGTGTGAAAATTTCGAATTCATTCGTCTATTTCAGTCACATTTTTCAAAAGATGATGTATTCGTACATCTAAGTATTTTAAAGCTATAGCCTTTATTAACAGCACAAGGTGGTTTTCGAACGGATTTTGCTCTCTGATGTGGTCGTTTAATGTCGGAAATATTCTTTTACCTAAATTCTTTTTCAAAACAACTGCGACCATTTGAGCCAAAGCTTAGTCTTTGGACAAAAACGAGGTGCCTTTAAATTTTATAGTATGCCTCAAAACTTTGGTTGATTTCCAATTGCATCTTTCAGTGGCCGCAATCCATTTTTCTCGTAGATTCGGGTCTTTAGGAAAACTGTAATGAATACGAAGAAATTAAATAAATATAACAAATTTATTACTTACTGTTGAAGCGTTTCAACAGAAGAACGCTGACACTGGCTGAAATCATTGGAGAAGCCAGAGGCGCGTCACTTCAAGAGCCATGAAACAACAACGTATCAGCTGTCAACACATTTGGGTATATAAACGCCGATACCGGCTCGATTATCCCTTCTTTTTTATCTACCACAAGAAGACACAGAAGACGCGAAGTCATTTAGATTGTTCAATTAAATACTAAGCTAATTGTAACAGTTTCACAATAAACCCTAGTCGCAGCAAATCTGCCTTTTACTTCTGCAAACATCTGCATCCAAATTCTGAGAAGCTCCTACAACGTGGATCAACTTGTGGACGTGGAGGAGACGCACAAGTGCTGCTCCCGTTCATAGTGTTTAGCTTTCTTCTCTTCTTTTTACAACAAATTCAACAAGAAAACACTATGAACTAGGCTTGGGTAGATCCAGCTCCGCGAGGGGATTCGAATCACCAGGTTCAGGCTCAGTTCCGGTACTGAATCCTCTTAACCGGGCCGGACCGCTTATCGAATCCGGCTCGGTTAAGAAATTCGGAACTGAATCAAACAACCAAAAAATACCACGCTTACTTCGCGGAACGTAACGATTGCTGTTGACATACATGTAAAAATCAATTAACTCATATGTATAATGATTCTGTTTGTGTACAGGCTATAGGTTCGCTAACATATAAATATCCATATGTTTAAAAAAATGATAATATTTAGAAACATCTTAACAACATCTTATAACAATATCTACACATAAATATATGCAAATCAGAAAGTGACACAACATAAAACACTATCATATTTATAATATCACTATAAACACCATTATTTATGAAAAGATTGATAAATCTATTAAACGAAATGGGCAAACAAATAACAAAAAAGGACAACTCTCTTTTCGTCTCTGTCTCCCGAGTTCAAATTGTATTACATTCTTGTCTCGCTCTCACATTCAGCAAGCAAAGCAAATAACGGTAATAATCGAACCGATCCTGAACCTGATGCCTGAGCCTGTTGTTCGAAAACAATAAAACCGAGCCGGTGCGGAGCGGCCCGGTTAAGCGAACCTGCACCTGATAAGAAAGAGTGGGGCCGGTTAGGCCAATCAGGCTCACGCAGGGATTCGAATCATTTGAATCCACCGAGCCGGACCTACACACGGCTACTATGAACGGGAGCAGCACTTGTGCGTCTCCTCCACGTCCACAAGTTGATCCACGTTGTAGGAGCTTCTCAGAATTTGGATGCAGATGTTTGCAGAAATAAAAGGCAGATTTGCTGCGACTAGGGTTTATTGTGAAACTGTTACAATTAGCTTAGTATTTAATTGAACAATCTAAATGACTTCGCGTCTTCTGTGTCTTCTTGTGGTAGATAAAAAAGAAGGGATAATCGAGCCGGTATCGGCGTTTAGATACCCAAATGTGTTGACAGCTGATACGTTGTTGTTTCATGGCTCTTGAAGTGACGCGCCTCTGGCTTCTCCAATGATTTCAGCCAGTGTCAGCGTTCTTCTGTTGAAACGCTTCAACACTTACTAATTCCGTAGATAACAATTGGAAATCATTCAGCGTCGCTATAGGCGACGAAATACATAATATACTCACTCATTAACATCAGTTTACTAATTTAAAAATGTTACCCTAACAACAGGGTAGGATGAAAACGTGAATTATGGGAAATTGGGAACACTGAGATACTGCATATTTTTAGGTTATGCTATTAAAAAATTGCTCAAAATAACTAAAGAAAATACTAGTAATCTAGTTCAACGTAATTAACATTTGAATCACTTATTTTCTGATCGCGCAATGCATTTATTATGTATTTATCTGTAGAAAAACATTAAAAAACTCACTCACTTGTGGAAAGTCAATCCTTCGATGTGTTTTTCGCTGTGGCTTCCGCAGCCAAGCACGCTACACCCAACCATACCTCACTAAATAATAACTGAACTAATGGAGTCTATTTTGTCACAATAACAATATACAAATGAATAAAATCTTACTCAAAATCAAAAGAAAACCAAAATCGCTCACAAGTCGACGCTTTGTTTGTCACAATTTAAAAGTGTGACATCAACAAAACGGGTTACGCGATAGAGATGACAATAAAGATTTGTGTCTCTTTTTAACATATAAGAACTTAAATAAGGGCTTCTCTTTTTAAAATGGATGACGTAACATCGCTCTGTCTATAGTGTTCATAGTCAAAGACGTCGACAGATTTACCACAGATTAAATAGACTTACACAGCTTTTCTACACCACAGACTATATATAAAGAATCTTATCTCTACTCTATACTCTATGTCTCTTTTTGTATTTATAAAGCAATAAAATTGCAGTGCATTTATTAAATTCGCAGTCGTAGTCTATTAATAAATATCTGCATGAAATGCACAACTAAGATTCGTAACGTTTATAAAACTATTATTTTAAATTCTACTAGGAATCTCAAACTTACCTGCAAAATGTCTCTAGAACAAGCGAAACAAATAGCCGCATACCGTGCTATCGATGAATTTGTGACTGATAACTGTATTTTTGGGGTTGGAAGTGGATCTACTGTCGTATATGCTGTTCAACGTTTAGCAGAACGTGTGGAATGTGATAATTTGAAGGTGATATGTATTCCAACCTCATTTCAAGCCAAACAACTTATTGTTAAACATAACCTAATCATGGGTGAACTTGATACTCATCCGACTATAGATGTAACCGTTGATGGAGCCGATGAGGTAGACGCCAAAATGACGTTGATCAAAGGCGGTGGAGGTTGTTTGTTACAAGAAAAAATTGTAGCATCATGTAGTAAAAAAATGATTGTTATAGCGGATTACACGAAAGATTCTACTAAGCTTGGTGACCATTACAAAAAAGGAATTCCTATTGAAGTCGTACCCATGGCTTATGTTCCTATTAAGGATAAAATTATAAATATGTTTGGTGGAGATATCAAGTTAAGAGCAGCCGTTGCAAAGGCTGGACCAGTGGTAACTGATAATGGAAACTTCATACTTGATTGGAATTTCAATAACCAAGATTTAGATTGGGAAAAAGTCAATATAGCACTGAAACTTATACCAGGTGTTGTTGAAACTGGCCTCTTTGTTAATATGTGTCATAAAGCCTATTTTGGACAAGCTGAAGGACATGTAATCGAGAGAACTTTAGCATAGTCTTTTAAGCAATACATATCTGTTAAAAAAAGCTCCCTACTAGTATAAGTCAAATATTAAAAAATGTTACTTAAATCAAATATTATAAGATTTATACTGTTTGTAATTATAGTTTTATTCTCAAATCAAACTTACAACATATACTCACAGCCATAAACCCCAAAAAGGGGTATTCGGAGCTTCAGGGCTAGATACTCCTCAGCCACATTAGTCATATCAATTAAAATATATAACCATCTTCCAAACATGTAAAAAATTTAGAACCATATGCAAAGTTCTCAACAAAACAAAAATTTTTCTTGATCAGTAAGTGCTATTACAGCATAACAGAGTACTTAGAAGAAATTTGAGATGAAAGAGAGCTAGAACTTTCCAATATTACATGAAAATGTATTGTTTTGTGTGTGTGTGTGTGAGAATGAAGTTATTATTTCTTCTATTGAATTTCCTCTTCTATTTTCCAATTTATTTTTATTGTAAAATAATTTAGATAAAAGAAATTGCTGTGCCCCAAAGGGTCTTCAATTGAGAACCATTATTTATAAATAAGAACTGTTATACACATTTTTGAATGCAATAAATGATTGAATTTGATAGGAGAGAAGATGGTAGAAATAAGTTTTGTTGGTGATTGGTTTCCAACTGCATTGCCCAAAAACAACTTAAAAAGCCCCATTCTATGCTGGCTCAACAGGGCTATTTATTTATCCCTTTTATAAAACAACTCATACACTCATGCCATACATACCAGGTGTCATTGGGAATCTAAACAGGTGGTAGAGGTACCAATATATAATACCCATTCTTTGTTAGGACTGTTAACTCATGTGATAGGGGGTACACTTTGACTATGAACACTATAGACAGAGTCATAATGCAACGGGAGAGTACCTCTTTTAGATAGCAATATTTTTCCCTGTAATGTTGCGGTCACTAGAAAACAATTACCCCAAAATACTATAATCACCATTCTAAAAGCTACTTTTTAATTTAAAATTGATTACGTCAATTTATTGTTTAATTAAAGGTTTACTGTTTACTATATTATTTCCTGCAATCATATAATTATACATACTTGCTCCTAGTATTATACAATCTTTTTTGTTTAATTTTACCATTTATACTGATGTTTAAAACACCGTGAAATCTAAAGCATTGTACTAACTATCAGGGATGAATCTTCCCATGATTACGAATATTTTTTTGTACGGGACTAACTTTGTTACTGGACAAAAAAAAAACAGCTGTTCCATAAGTGCAAGTTATGTAAATATCATACGGGTCATCATGGGATAGTGGGGTCTATGTTTGTATTGTGAAAAATAAAAGACAGCACTATTTTGTACATGAGTTTTATTGCATTATTTACTATTGACCTTTAAACAAAATCAGTTTCGTGTGAAAATTTCGAATTCATTCGTCTATTTCAGTCACAATTTTCAAAAGATGATGTATTCGTACATCTAAGTATTTTAAAGCTATAGCCTTTATTAACAGCACAAGGTGGTTTCCGAACGGATTTTGCTCTCTGATGTGGTCGTTTAATGCCGGAAATATTCTTTTACCTAAATTCTTTTTCAAAACAACTGCGACCATTTGAGCCAAAGCTTAGTCTTTGGACAAAAACGAGGTGCCTTTCAATTTTATAGTATGCCTCAAAACTTTGGTTGATTTCCAATTGCATCTTCCACTTCCAGTGGCCGCAATCCATTTTTCTCGTAGATTCGGGTCTTTAGGAAAACTGTAATGAATACGAAGAAATTAAATAAATATAACAAATTTATTACTTACTAATTCCATAGATAACAATTGGAAATCATTCAGCGTCGCTATAGCGCGACGAAATTCATAATATACTCACTCATTAACATCAGTTTACTAATTTGAAAATTTTACTTTATTTTACCCTAACGACAGGGTAGGAATGGTAGGATGCAAACGTGAATTATGGCAACACTGAGATACTGCATATTTTTAGGTTATACTATTAAAAAATTGCTCAAAATAAGTAAAGAAAATGCTAGTAATCTAGTTCAACGTAATTAACATTTGAATCACTTTTTTTCTGATCGCGCAATGTATTTATTATGTATTTATCTGTAGAAAAACATAAAAAAACTCACTCACTTGTGGAAAGTCAATCCTTCGATGTGTTTTTCGCTGTGGCTTCCGCAGCCAAGCACGCTACACCCAACCATACCTCACTGAATAATAACTTAATTAATGGAGTCTCTTTTGTCACAATAACAATATACAAATGAATAAAATATTTCTTAAAATCAAAAGAAAACCAAAATCGCTCACAAGTCGACGCTTTGTTTGTCACAATTTAAAAGTGTGACATCAACAAAACGGGTTACGCGATAGAGATGACAATAAAGATTTGTGTCTCTTTTTAACATATAAGAACTTAAATAAGGGCTTCTCTTTTTAAAATGGATGACGTAACATCGCTCTGTCTATAGTGTTCATAGTCAAAGGGGGGTACACCATTGTTGATTTTTAAAAATCCAGTGATTCATGACAACTTAGTCATCATGATACCTACACCTCTTTGCACAATAGTCTGTTGTTCTACCCACTGAGTTATGAGAGGTTTTTGAACTCATATCATATGTAATAAAAATATAAGTAAAAATTAATTTTATATTATGTAGCTCTTAACTATCTGATCATTATTAGAGTATTTTTTATGTCCTTTCCCTAAGCCTAAGACTTTACATGCTTGTTCTGTACCAAAGAGGTAAAATAGGACCCTATAACTGAGACTACTTCCATGGTCTCGTGATTAAGCACTTGGTTAGTATGGAGGTCTCGCTGGTTCGATTCCTGGGGGGTGGTAAACTTACAAATTTAATTTGTAAGATTTAACCCAGTCTGGAAGGATGTTGGAGGCTTGAAATACCTTATTATCCGAAAATTAAGATGATTCCATGCTTAGGAGGGCACGGTAAGCCGTCGGTAGTAGTCATCAGTCTGCCAACCCGCATATAGTCAGCGTGGTGGACTATGGCCAAATCGCCCTATATAGGGTAGGCTCGAGCCCCTTGGTGGGGACATATATAGGCTGTGAGGAACTGAGGCTTCGACGTATGTCTGTGTCTCGCGGCAAATGGATTTGTAATCTGAAAATTTCATTTTCTATTTCTGCGTTTTTTGTTAAAGCATAAAATGGAATTTTCAGATTTTGTTATGTTAAAGCAGAAGTAGAAGATATTTTTCGGGTTCCATCACCAATAACCTTTTTCCACTGGACTCCCAAAAGTAGCTGAGCAATTGGTAATTTTCAAGTTCTGGTTTACTCATCCTGGGATTTATCGCTGTATGTATGTAAGTGCAGCTGCAGACTTGAATAAGTACATATGGTTTTGATTTCAACTCAATACCACCATGCTTCTTTTTAGGTACAAAAAAACCCTAAACAGCAACACAGAACATTTAATTTCATCCAATCATCATAATGCTTTACTTGATCTGTTTTCCAAAGTTAGTGATCAAGACATTATTTGTATAAATTAAATACTTCAATAAATTGGAATAAGTTTGAAAATTTCCAAGTTCCAGAAATCTGAATACACTCAGTTAAGTTATTAAAATTAGCTGTGAAATGTTGCCTCAGAATAACAATACCCCATTTCTTCCCGAGGCTGTTTGTAAAAGAAAGAAATTGAATTGAATGTGGTGAAATTGAGATTTATGCTGCGATTGGAGACCCTTTGCCAACAACATTTTATTTAACCATCTTTTTCTGCCCCTTTTTCTGTTAGCAGAGGGGCTATAGCAGATGATGAGAAAATATGGCATAGGCTAATTTAAATCTTTTTGTTCATGAAAACCTCATGTGGGGATTATTACTAATAAATAAAAGAAAAAAAAAATTCGACACAAGCGGGAATCGAACCCACGACCTCGGTAATTAAACGTGTAAAAGAAATAAAGGACAGAAGAATTTGGCAGCCATTGACACGGTAGTTCAATTGGCAGAGCGACGGGGGCGTATACCCGAGGTCGCGGGTTCGATTCCCGCCTGAGTCGAAATTTTTCGTTCCTTTATTTATTCTTTATTTATTAGTATGGCATAGGCTATCCTAATACTATTAAATAATAAAATTAATAATATGAAAATAAACAGCAACAAGTGAATAATTTTATAAGTTTAATCTAATAATAAATGCTCACATAATTTTGTTTTGTTAATGTTGTATGAGTAACAATGTAACAACAAATTATTATTTCGGTAACAAATAATATTTATTAAAGAATATTCCTAAAGCCTTAAATTCAATAACAGAATGTTCTTCTTAAATTATTTATATCGTAATAGAATTAACCTTCAGTAAAGAACCTAAGACATAAAAAAAAGATATGCCATGCTAAGCTAAATGACACTTTATCAAGCATTTTTAATTTAAATATACCAGCAGGGCAAGCACGAGCACTATTTTATCGACACGATAACGGTTAGAATGAGATGGCAGTATACGATACTAAGTAAGTGCGTAAGAGATGGCTGCTTTATCCCACGCGATAACTAGTTTTTAAACACGGCTCGTGCTTGCCGTTTAGGACATATATAACACATATAAAGTAAAAGCAAAGTAAATACAATTAAACAACTTTTTGAATGGGATACTAACTCAACAATGTATTTAATACTATATGATACTCATATTAATAACATCTAAGAATAAGAACTAATTAGTCATATTTTATTATATAAATGATGCTCTCTCTGGATATCCAAACCCAGGAGATAGGCCATAGACGTCGTCAAATGTTTATAATAGTGTTCAGTAGAAATATATATGTATTATAGAATGTAATTTCCAAAGAGCAAGTCAAGGACGTAAGAGACAAAAATTAACAGATCTTGTATATTATAAAAAATAACAAGCAGCTAATTTCCCTTTTATTAAAATGAAATTATAAATATAAAATCCCAAACAACACATATCTATTTAGAAATGTCATATTGAGAATAATGCCAGAAATGGTATAAAATCTTATTACAGCTTAAACAATACCTATTCAGAAATGTATGATTTATTCATGGTGGTATGATGGACTATATTAAACTTAACTTGCTTTTTAGTAAATAAATACTATATGGACTAGGACACAAATAGGTACGTAACAAGAGATGGCAAAATATGCTAATGCAACAATGTATTTAAATAATCTATATTCATCATACAAATGATTACCGCCAGTAAGGGTGGTACCTGCAATGACGAATCTACTAGAAGTGACTCTGCTAACCACTAGATCACGATGCCTTCCAATTAATCTGCATTATCATAAAGCTCCTCTATTTATTAAGTGAAATTTATAATAAATGCATAACTTTATTCGTAATTTAGGCCAGCTTCGAAATACTTAACTAATAATACTTTTAACAGTGATTCTTTGGAGAGAGATAGTATTACATTTTTTTTGTTATTCATTTCAATATTTTGACTTAATTGATAAGAGCTATCTAAACATAACAGTTGTTGTGGGTTATCACGAACCTGATATCAGAGTGAGAATCATCTGTAAGTGCGAACCCCTAACAAGCAGAGGAATGATTAAAAATTCATTGTATTTGCAAATTTTACTGAACTTTTTTGCCACTGCTATGTCATGGGAAAAATTATAAGATGTTACCCTGTTTCCAGTGTTTGATTTAGGGCAACAAAAGGTGTACAATGTCACATAAATTGTGCAAGTTTAACAAGATTTCCATGAAATTAATACAAACTAGTTTTTTTCATGATTCTAAGAAACTCATCCTGATTAATTTCTCCATCACCATCTCTATCTGCTTCATCAATCATTTCGTGAAGTTCTTCATCCGTCAAGTTTTCACCCAATTCTCTTGCAACTCTCTTCAAATTTTTGAATGATATTTTGCCTGAAACATGCAATGAAAACCATTATCATGATATACATTACCCCTGGCATTAGTAAAAAACAAAGTTATTCGACTGTGTGGTTCAGTGTGGCCTGAGAATAGCACATATTAATATAAAAAATAAGTAGTTGACAGCCTCCATGGTCTCACGGTTTAGCACTTGGCTTCAAATACGGGGGTCTCGGGTTCGATCCCTGGGGGGTAAAACTCTCAAATTTAATTTGTAAGATTTAACCCAGTTTGGATTGGATATAGCAGGCTCGGATCACCTGATTATCCGAAAATTGAGATGATTCCGTGCTTTAGAGGGCTTGTTAAGCCATCTGTCCCAACTACTATTACGGTAGTAGTCGTTAGTCTGCCAACCAACAATTGGCCAGCGTGGTTGACTAGGTTTAAATCAACCTAGGTAGGCTCGAGTCCCTTGATGGGGACCTATATGGGCTGGGAGAAGGAAAAGTAGTTGGTGGCGAATACAATATTATAGATGCTTATTTATTAAAATTATTATGTTTTAAATTTCTTGAGTTTTTATGGAATGGGTATGTTAATTCAAAGTGCTCTAGGCAATACATAAATATCTTTCTTTATTTAGCTGTGTAGTGTTGGCTTAGAATAGCCGTACCCCATTTCTACCCGTGGCAAGAGGCAACTAAGGGGTTTGGGGCTTTTTGAGTTATTATTGGGCAATGTGGTTAGAAACTAATCACAACAACCTTTATTTGACAATCTTATCCTGACTCAACTTCCAAAAGTGGCTAAGGAATTTTTATTATGAAGCACTGGCTACCCATTTATGGAGATTATAGCTATGAGTATATATGTATTAGGGAATAGTCCCGGGAAATCCCGGTCCCGGAAATCCCGGGATTTTGGTGTAGACTAGAGAACCGGGACTCAAAATCTTGTCCCGGGACATTCGGGACAAAGTTAATATTTTTATTAAAACACAAAAAATCAAATTACGCGCGTAAAATCCCGATTCGCGCCCACCAATCAGCGGCCGTCTTCGCGACGCGACGCGAGCGTCGCCGTCGTCGTTGACAAGCAAGTGACCACTTCGTTTGTGATGATGCTAACGTTAACAGTGTTTTAGTTGAATGCAGTTTGTGAATCTACTGATAACTAACGAGTACTTGGATATTTAGTGGATCGAGTAACTTATTGGCATTGATTGATAAAACGGTGAGAAATCCTATTTGAAAATAATTTAGTTTTTGGTTTTGTAACTATAGTTCTCTTGACTGCAGGGATAGATTTTGTGGCGCTTCGGTTTGATGATTAGTGTTGGCCATGGAACCATGCCTATGTCTTTATTCTGGGCAGCTCTTGGTCCAAATTCTAGTATTTAGTAAACAACTGTGGCCTGGTCATTGAAATAATTTAATTTCATTATTTTTAGGTAGCAATATCAATGGATTTCGAAGAAGTGCCCGGTAAATCGAACGATAAAAGATCAGTTTGGCATTACTTTCTCCGGTCTAAAGACAAAAATAATGCCAAATGTAAATTGTGCCCAAGACTTTTGAAGTGTGTAGGAGGTAGTACGGGCGGTTTATTGAAACATATTAAAAACTTGCACCATACAACACTTAATACAGAAACACCAGTTCGTCAAAGTGTTGCTGTCGACGTTGTTTCAGCCACGACTAGCAATGATGAAATACCAAAAAAAAAAGTTAAGATGACTGATTATTATGAGTCTGATGCAAATACTTCCATGGAAGTTATGGTGTCACGCATGACAGCTAAAGACGGATGTCCATTTAAATTATTTGCGGAATCCAAAGACTTGAGGAAGCTGTTTCGAAACTCCGGACATAATTTGCCAAAGTCCTCTACCGCTATTAAAAGCATTGTGATAAAAATGGCACATAAAAAGAAGCAACAACTCATTGATGAAATTCAGAGATTGCTAAAAGAGAACCGTAAATTCTCCATGTCCTTCGATGAGTGGACGTCTATAAGAAACAGGAGATATATTAGTTTGAATCTTCACTCCCCGCATTTTTCTGGCAACAACAACTTCAAGAACCTAGGGCTAATACGAATTTATGGTTCATTGCCTGCGAAAAAGTGTGTCGATGAAATCAGGCTGAAATTAGCAGAGTTTGGGGTGCATCTAGAAAAAGAAATAGTAGCCGAAACAACTGATGGGTGCAGCATGATGACTAAATTTGGGAAGTTTCTCGAGTCATACCACCAAAATTGTATTGCGCATGCTCTTCAACTGGCAATCGACGATGTGTTTTACAAAAAACATGAGACTCCAGATCTGGAAGCGGTTCCTGTTGCATCGGTGGAATCAGATGAAGATGACGATATTCCTCTGGCAGAACTGGCGAAAAAACAAGATGTCAATAATCAAAACGCTGTTTATTGTGTATCCGATAACGAGGCAGATGATGAAACCGATAGCATGCAAATAGAAGCATTTAATACATCCCCATCAACCCGCAAAGAACAACAGTTTACATACCATGATCTCTTGCAAAAGGTTAGAACTATTGTTAGATTATTCAGGAAATCACCAACCAAAAACGATGACATCCTCCAAAAATATGTTATAGCGGATTTCAAAAAAGAATATTCTGTAACCAACGACTCCAAAACTCGTTGGGGAAGCCTTGCTAATACATTGGAGAGATTTCGAAAACTGAGAAACTGCATAGTTAAGGCACTGATTGATATTAAGTCAGATATAGCTTTTACTGAAGATGAGTGGACAACCATGAAAGAACTGTACGAAGTTCTTGATATTATTAGAACTGTTTTGGAAGCACTTTGCCGCCGCGATGCGACACTGCTGACTGCCGATGTAGCTGTTAAATTTGGACTCAACAAATTGTCGGCGGTAGATACTAACTTGAGTGCAAAGATGAACACCCACCTGAAAAAAAGATACCTACGCTGAGCGTCGACTACCGGGAACTGCAATACTAAAATATTTGAAAAACCCAGAAATATACTTTGCGACTGCACAAGAAGACGTTTTTCTCGCCCTGGCAGTGACGAAATGCGCAGCCAGATAGTCGCACTTTTGAAGCGTACTGACTGTAGTCTTTCTGTGGAGGGCCACAACGAAGAAGAAGGTTCTCAGACCGTACAATCAACTCTGGAAAACGAACTGCAGGGGGCTGAACTTGATTTGACTAAGACAGACGAGTTAAATTCCGAGTTGAAAAAAGCAAACAGTGATCGCATCAGGCCTGTGTCTGTCCAAAGACAAAATGATTTAGACTTAGACACAATCATTAGGATTGAAATGGCCCTCTTTGAAAACGGCGGTGATCGTGGCCGCTATTTGTCTCTTGCTTTTGACCACCTTTTAACGATTCCTCCAACAAGCGTTGAGCCAGAAAGGATATTTTCCTCCGCTGGAATTTTATGTAATAAAATAAGATCACGGCTTAGCGATGAGACCTTGGATGCTCTTATATTTTTGAGAACACTGTACTACGAAGAAAAAGAAAGCAAGTAATGATTATTTACAGTTTAAAACAGACATACATTTGCTTAATGGATGAACAAAAAAGTTAAGCTATTAAAAAAATGTGATCTCGCAAATAAAACAAATATCTCCATATACCTCGTAATATTAGGCTGTAGATCATTTTTCATTAATAAATAAAGAATAAATAAAGGAAAAAAAAATTCGTCACAGGCGGGAATCGAACCCGCGACCTCGGGTATACGCCCCGACGCTCTGCCAACTGAGCCACCGTGTCAATTGGCTGCCAGTGCGAAATTCTTCTATCCTTTATTTCTTTTACACGTTTTAAGTAGTGTTTGCGTTTCCTACCTCCGAATTTTAACTAATTCGGAAGGCCACTTGTCTACCTTTTCAGATAGAATGCAAATGTTGAAAACGCCTAACTATCACATAATTTAAATCTTTTTGTTCATGAAAACCTCATGTGGGGATTATTACTAATAAATAAAGGAAAGAAAAATTTCGACACAGGCGGGAATCGAACCCGCGACCTCGGGTATACGCCCCGACGCTCTGCCAACTGAGCCACCGTGTCAATTGGCTGCCAGTGCGAAATTCTTCTATCCTTTATTTCTTTTACACGTTTTAAGTAGTGTTTAGTTAGCCCCCCATAAGGTTTTCATGAACAAAAAGATTTAAATTATTTTTCATTAAGTTTAATTTATGTAATTATATAGACATAGTAGTTAGAAGAAACATGTAAATGAAGAAAAATGAAAAAAAAAATTTCTTTATTTCAACATTTTAACATTATTTTTTTCTAATAAACAATTTTCTTCAACTACACTTATCTTTATATATTATTTCTGTAAGCCTCTTTCTTGCCCGGAAGCCTGTGACGCGATGAGTTAAGCTAGAAATTTGGTTCAGGTATCGTTTTGTACAGTTCGCGGCCGTGGTGTGCACAAAATTCAGACATCTGATGTAACTGGATTAAGTTAATTGTTACAGAATTTCAAAGTTTCGATTTTGGCCCATAGACTTTGCTTGAGTGT
This sequence comes from Bedellia somnulentella, assembly GCA_963576735.1. Taxonomy (NCBI): domain Eukaryota; kingdom Metazoa; phylum Arthropoda; class Insecta; order Lepidoptera; family Bedelliidae; genus Bedellia; species Bedellia somnulentella. The sequence goes on from OY755171.1 coordinate 11,617,720, forward strand.
CATAAGCGCGCGCAAACTTTAGTCGATCAGAGATGCGCTGTGATTGGTCGGATTTTTTTCAAACCGGCCAATCGGAAAAATTCACTAGGGTTCAAAAGGGTTACCCAATAGTTTCAATGATGGCAGAGTATTGCAATCAAGAATTTTCGCTTTAATTTGATTTACATATATATACTCACGGTTATAAATCCCTAAAAGGGTTAGCCAGAGCTTCGGAATTAGAAAATTATTCAGCTTCACTTTTGGAAGAAATGGGGTAGTGCTATTCTAAGCCGACACTACACTATTTTAATTTGAAAATCTGCTATACCAGAAATTCTTTTATGAATTTCTCGATAATAATCATTTCTCTGTACAGCTATGAAGTGTACACTAGAGTCGCTTAGAGTTTTAATATAAGATATTTATCTTCGTCGTTTTTCTTTAAATTTAGTTTCTTCTTCTTTATTAGCTTCTTGACCACAGATGAAACAATGTTTTCCCCACTCATAGCTCAAAAGATTGGTGCTATTTCGAAGTTTCTTTGTCGTAGGTGAAAATGGAGTTTCACTGGGCCTCTTTTTATATGTTTCAATAATTTTTTTTAAATATATATTTGACGACAACCTGTATAACCGTACACGAATTCAGCTTGAAGATGAGGTAACAAGTAATCTTTTTGTTTGCTTGAAGCAGCTCGTAAAGTTGCTATCCCTTTAGTTATTTTTTTAATAACACCTAAATCTGAATAGGCTGTGGAAGGTGAACCCATTTTTTCACAATTAATGCAGCTGTACTCATTAGCTGTAGTACTAGTCCTTGATTCATTCATTGTTCGAAAACTGTGATAGAAAACAATATGATTAAATTATAATATTTTCTTTTACTTGTATCAATATTTGATTATTTTTGTACTAAGTATAAAACAAAATACTATCATAACTTCTGTTTTTTTATAATTATATTCCCGCCGTCATTGTAAAGGATATAAAGAACACTGAGGTTTTTTAAGTGATTGTTGGGCGATGCAGTTGGAGACCCATTTGACTATCTTTTCTCCATTCAACTTCCCAAAGTGGATAAAGAATTACTATCTCTGAAGCTATGGCTACCCTTTTGTGGGATTTATAGCTGCTAGTATATAATCATGAATAATTGATAGATAAATTTTATATATTCCTTTTTGTAGTGGTTGGTGACTGTCATAGCCAATTGCATCAAGTTTCAAATTTCTAGATACAGAAATGTCAAAAATGTCTATACTAATTTATATGCACTTCATATTTTAAACTCTTAGGGGGTAAGTTTCATAAACCCTTTTTAATTGTTCATAAGAATCATGAAACAAACCATTTTGTACCAAGTTACTATGATCAACAATGTGGTGGCCCAGTGCTGCCCCCTACACTGACCATTGGTGATAGTGTGAGAGTTTGTAGCCGATCAGTCATATAAGGCAGTTCTAATATTGGGTTGTAATGTAATGTATGTTAATATTTACAAACTATCTGACCCAGCAGACTTTGAACTATCATAAAAGTTTAGTCTGAACTGAAGTATTTATAACAAAGAAAAGAAGAACTCATACCACGATGTTGAAAGCAACTACTCACGCCATCTAGTCTAAAATATATATACATTAGTAACGATTTGGTTTGAAAGGTAATGGTTTTTTGATGCTCCTGTAGGAACCCTTGCAAAATCCGGGATAAATGACATACTATATGTTGGCCAGGTGTATAAGCTACATTCATGCCAAATTTAATCAAGATCTGTCTGGTAGAATTAACGTGATGACCGGACATACAGATAGACAGACAGACAGACATTTTTTTCAAAAAGCGCAGATTTGGCTTCAGTATCGAAAATTGAACATATTCCAACGGTTTTTTTTCTTTAATGTACGTATGTATAGATCTGTGTTTCCCAAACTTGTCGGGACCGCGACCCATCAACAAGAAAGTTTAAAGTTTGCGGCCCATCTTCTGTCATGAAGACAACCAACCGGCCAAGTGCGAGTCGGTCTCACGCACGAAGGGTTCCAACTATAACAGAAAATTACGTTTTTGTATGGGAGCCCCCCTTTGATATTTACTTATTGTTATTTAATCATTTGTTTTGAAAGGTGATATACAAGTAAATGTTTTGTAAAAAATTGTAGCACTACTTGATACCGTTTTTAAAATTGAACAAAAAATACGAGAAAAAACACGTTTATTGTATGGGGACCCCCTAAATATTCATGTTTTTTTACTTTTTTGTTATAGCGGCAACAGAAATACATCGTTTGTGAAAATTTCAGCTTTCTAGCTATCACGGTTAATGAGCGGTTAGTTTATTGAGGCAGACAGACAGCAAAGTCTTAGTAATACGGTCCCATTTTACCTTATGGTCCGGAACACTAAAACTACCATTTGTTATAATTTTTTTAATGAATAAAAATATTTAACATGCCATTTCAATGAAAATGAGAGGGACAAATTTGTATTTTTTCCATTCCAGCTTTAGCGTCGACATGGATTTTAGTCACTTTAAATCGTAATGAGTTCGATACGTCCAATCTATTCCGGTATTTAGTTTTTATGATAACCAAGGCCGGAGAACACACTTCAAATAAATATGATGTATTGAATGGGAGGGGGACTTGAAAGACTTTTCGTCAAACAGGCAGGAATTTCATCAAATGCTTGCGGTTAAGAGTATATTTTAGGAAGGTTTCTTCTTATAAATCGATAAGCTCTTCACTTGCCTTTGTTTACAGATACGTTTTGTCAGAGTGTGAACCCGACGGAGCAGTCAGTAGCGAGCGAACTTTAACCTTATTTAGTTTATTTGTAAGTTCAAAAACTATTCAGGAAATTTGACATTGATGTGCCGTTCACTGTATGTGCGGCTCATAGATTGCAAGATCTATGCGACAATCAGGGCTCAGGACCAACCCAAAATCTATCCGCAACCCACACTTAGGGAAATACTGGTATAGATGGGGTCGACCCCACCATGAGAAATTGGATCGGGAACATGCTGGGACAAAGAGCCGTACAAGTCGAATTAAACGAGGTGACCAGAGCCCGAGTAATGAGAGGCTGCCCCCAGGGTGGTGTACTATCCCCACTACTCTGGAACCTAGTGGTAGACGACCTCCTACGGCAACTCAACAACAAGGGATACTATGCCGTCGGCTATGCAGATGACATTGTAATTCTTATAGACGGGCAAAACGAAAACACGATATCTAACCAAATGAATCACGCACTTAAAATAGTAGAAAAATGGTGTGAAGAACAGCAGCTCAGCGTGAATCCCAACAAAACTGAAATGATACTCTTCACAAAAAAGACCAAAATAAATATTTCAGACCTACCAAAACTATTTAATACAACGCTCACTCTATCGAAGACGGTAAAATACCTAGGAGTTACACTAGACAGCAAATTGCTATGGAACAAACACTTAGAAAACACAATTAAGAAAGCCACAATAGCATTATGGCAATGTAAAAAGATACTAGGAAAGAACTGGGGACTACACCCACGTATCACACATTGGCTATACACAACAGTAATAAGACCAATTATATCATACGGTGCCCTGGTCTGGTGGCCAAGGACCGTGCTGAGCACATGTCAAAAAGACCTAGAGAAAGTACAAAGAATGGCATGCATAGCAATATCGGGAGCCATGAAAACAACACCAACAGCTGCTCTGCAAGCTATGTTCAACCTGCCTCCCTTACATCTTTATATACAACAAGAAGCAGCACTGGCCACCATCAGATTAGATCGAAACAAAACATTGAGTAAAGACTCCAGAATAAAACATACAACAATCATGGCAGAGGCAATGGAATATCAACCCCTATTGGCAGGGCCATGCGACAGAATACAAAAGAGATACATCTTCAACAAACACTATCAAGTCAATCTTGAGGAAGAACCAAACGACCCCCCCAACATAAAAGAGTTGAGAATATACACAGACGGATCAAAAACAAATGATGGAACAGGGGCAGGAGCCTTTTCATATGACCTCAACATCAAGACATACTCAACGCTAGGAAAACACAATAGTGTCTATCAAGCTGAGTGTATAGGCCTACTCCTAGCAACAACAGCCATAATAAACAGAAAAGTTGAAAATACAAATATTAGAGTACTCTCAGACAGCAAAGCAGTGTTATACGCTCTGAAAAACAACGAAACCAACAACGGAATTATACTACAATGTCACGAGTCACTTGAATGTATATCCAAGAAAAACAAAATCACACTGCAGTGGATAAAAGGACACAGCAATTCGCTTGGAAATGATGCGGCCGATGAACTAGCCTGCAGAGGATCCAGCAATATAATAGAAGGGCCAGAACCAATCATACCAATCCCATACAATCAATATCGCACTTGGCTAAGGGAACGAACCCAAGAACAACACAAGGCGATATGGCACACTGAACAACAACTGAACGGAATGCTGAACCTGGATCCACATCTCACTAAAAGACTCTTGAACCTAGACAGGAGGAAACTACGAATGGTTACAGGTATCATAACAGGACACTGCTCACTGAACAAACACTACTTTACACTAGGAATCACAGACAGCCCACTATGCAGAGCCTGCATGGAGACAGAAGAGACGGTAAACCACGTAATGTTCGAGTGCAACACCTTGAACAACCAACGCCACACCAACTTGGAAAAGACAGGTAGTATGACAAATCACTTAAACATTTGACACAACTTGTCGCCTTCTGGGTAGAGCTCGGGTGGATAGAATGATGGCCGTGGCCCACGTGAAATTGCCCTACAGTGACCAATTGCGGAAACCATTTTTCTAATCTATCTATCTATCTATCTACTGGTATAGATAGATTATTTATAACGTTCATATTATAAGCATCCTGATTATAGAATAAACTGCTAATTTTTGATAAGATTACTTACTGAATGAATAAAGAATATAATCTTACATAGAAAATCAATAGAAAAGGAATGTCTTCAATAAAACTTTCACCAGAAATAAACAAAAAAACCGCACTTTTACTATTAAATATATTCAACAAGCGTAGAACACGAATTTATAACTAAAAAGTAAAGAGTACATTATCTAAAAAGTAGCTAGAAAAAATTGTTTCGGTTCCCCCTCCCTATGTTCTACCACTTGTCCAAGTTTGTTATCACCCTTCATACACTCCAACATTGTAATGGAATATTCTTTTATGTCCCTTTAGGTATTATTCAACGTATAGATACAACAAAAAAACATTTTAATTAAAATTACCTGCTTCAATATAATCTTTTATAGTTATTGTTTAAATTATAAAAAAAACAAAAGCAAAAAAAAAAACCCCCATCAACCATTTAAATTCATTCACTGTAACAGAAGTCCCAGACACTCTACTAAGTTATTATAACATTGCTTATATAGTGTTTTGATAGGCCATATTTAAAAACACATTAATTGCCTAGTCAGAAATATTATATTATTGCTCCTCATTTTAGTCTAGGTTAATAATTATTATTTATTAATTAAATTACTTAGTTAGGTTAGGTAACAGACTGTATTATTTAAAAGGTAGTAATCAGTAGTAACTGACCTGTACTGATTGCTTTAATTTAAAAAATACCTCAGCCACTTTAGCAAGTTAAGAGAAAAGATTGTTATGAATTTCATATACTTAGAGGGTACAATATATGCAGACATTATTGAACCTTTTAAAACCAGAAATAACAATATTTATACTAACTAAATTATCCCTTTAACCACCTGCAATTAATTGATTTGGATTACTTAATGTTTGCAAGTTAGATTATTTTGTTTTTATATGTTGTAATGACAAACCCTTTGACATAATATGGTTGTTAAATAATGAACTTCTACACTGACCTGTTTCATCATCATCAAACAATTTAAATGCTTTCATTATTTCTTCTTTTGTATCTTTTTCAGCCATTTTCACAGACATTATTTCCAAGAAATCCTTAAATAATACCTTGCCATCTCCTTTATCGATTTCTGCTATCATTTTCTTTATTTCTTCTTTTTTAGGTTCAAAACCTAAAGCCCTTATAGCAACTTTAAGTTCTTTAGTCTCAATTTTACCAGTATTTTTCGGGTCAAACATGTTGAAAGCATCTTTAATGTCTTTTCGCTGTTCTTCGGAAAGCTCAAACTTAGGTCCTGATTTTTTTCGCACTCCACCAACATTAGAAACACTTTGTGTTGGAGTATCTGTAGAAGCTGATACCGCAGCAGCAGCCTGTAAGTAATCATTATAAATGAGTCCATAACTAAGTTACATTCAAAATTGTAATAAATCAATACTTTTTTTTTATTTTAACATACCATTATTTCTGCACCGTGTTTGGCAGTGTAATTGTACCGTAAAACCAAAACCAAAAAGAAACTATAAATAATTGCAAACAATTGCTTACAAAAGTCTGAATAGGCCAAATAATCAAATTTATCAATTTCTTTCATAAGTAAATAAACACGAAAATTGCATCGAACCAATCCACCCACAGATTGAAATTCTAGCTAGTGTTGTAACTCAATTAATCGATTATAATATGAGCCCAAAATTACCCATGTAATTTCAATCTTTACAAAAAGACATTATAAATATATAAGCCGTGCGTATACGTATTTATGTATGTACGTACATTATAAATATACAACTTTTTTAATAAAACATCCTAATCGATGAACTGTATTTTAATGTAAATGGCGCTGGGTGGTCATTATAAAGCGTTCAAGTCCTATTCATGAGATGGCGGTAACTCATGTTATTGTGTTATCATTATCAAACACCATTTACATTGAGGAGTTTACCAACTGTCATATTTCATTATAACTAGGACTTCAATGCAAATTGCGATTGAAATGAATTGAGCTGAGCGAGTACGGTAAACTAAACCACAGTCTTCTTACTATCTGTGCAGTCGGTCTTTAGCTTTTAACTAGTTTCTATTGACTTTAATGGTAAAATAGTTTTTCGGTGATTAAAGTATAAATTATATGAGTAGTGTTTCTGAAGTTTTACTATATTGGCGCATGTAGCTAGAATTCCACAATGTCAAGATGTGTTGCACTCGGGGACTGCCGCGGTAAGGCTATTTCATAGCATTTTCAATGAACTTAACCAAATACAAAATTAATTAAAAAAAATCGTACTGTCTACTCACCTATCTACGTTTAGTAGCACGCACACAAACACCGTGTCAAAGTCTGCCTGAAACAACGTTAGACGATGTTATAACGATTGGTATCACTCTATGAGGATTTTAGTGCATGTGTAAGAGTAAACGGAGAAAACACGAACTGGGGTCTCTCGGGTTGTCCGACAAGGATGTGTAGCTTCTCCGTGACTCTTCAATTTGTTCATGGATGACTGTTTAATAGAGTTGCGTGAAAGTAATTATGGACTGAAAATTGGTGGATTCACCATAAAATGCCTCTTATCGTATACGATCAAATGCTTCTAGCATCATCGGTGGAAGAGCTGCAAGAGATGATGAATATTGCATGTGCGTCTTTTGAAAAAAAGGAATGAGGGTGAATATGGATAAAACAAAATCCATGGTTTTTGAAAGAGAGGAGAATATGACCGAGTGCGTGATTGAGATTGATTGAGAATGGTAAGAAAGTGGAACAAGTAAAAGAGTTCGTATATCTGGTATGTTTGTTTACTAGGGATGGAAAGTAAAAGTAATGGACCAATGAATCTAATGACTAGTCAATTGGCGTCTGAAAAGTCCCGAATGGCTGTGCTGTGCATGATGCTGTTCTTGTTCCTACGCTTATGTATGGCAGTCAATGTTGGGTGTGACAGAAGAACCATGAAAGTATAGTAAATTCAGTAGAAATGAGGACTCTCAGAAAAAATGTGATGTTAGATTATGCGATCGAGTGAGAAATAGCGTGATTCGTGAAAAGTGCGGTGTGAAAGTTGATATTGTAAAAAAATATAGAAAAACGAATATTAAGATGGTTTAGGCACATAGAGAGGATGGATGATAGTAAATTGGTAAAAGAGATTTATAGAGCTAAATGTGAACGGTAATGTTAGTAGAGGACGACCTCAGAGCACACAATAGGAAAAAATAGCGCACACTCGCTATTTTTTCCTATGCTTAATAAGGCAGGCGTCCAGAGTATGAAGACTAAGTGCGCTTGTACAAGATAAGAAATATCGCCGGATCTACGCAAGAAATCATGTCATTTGTATGGAATTTCTTGTACGAAAAAAATCTTGTCTGTAGCAGATAAAAAATCCTATAGAAATGACACGATTTTTCTTATCGTGTACAAGCGCCCTAATAGGGCATGGATCAGGTTGATGCATGTTAACGATGCTAGAGAGGTTTTTCAACATCGTACAAAGTTGCGATCGATTCACTCACATAATGCTGAGACAGCCACCAGAAGGTCTACTCTTCACGCCGGGAATAAAAATTAGCATACTAATCTCTTCTACTCATATTAACATTTATTTCTATCTTCCTCGCACGCAACGAATATTCGGATTTTGACATTTTGATATGTATAGAACAATATAAATATTGGCACTTTCTATTCGATAAAACCAACGCAACTACGGAGGTATCGTTGGATTCGACGAATATCAACATGTATTCTCATATATCAGAAATGACAAAATAGGAATGTTACGATCTATATAGCCCCCGAAGTTAAAGACGGTTTAAACATAAACCCCGAGAATAAATATGGGTAACCACAGACCTATTTATTTGAACTGATGACGATTTTGAAGAGGCTAAGTAGAAACTTAAATTCATAATTTTAAGGCGAGCTGTACCGTAAATGACTCCCTTTTTGTGACACCGTCAAATTGTTAGTTTTATTAAATGTTACAAATTAAGTTAAGATATATTATTTAATTTTGTTAATTATTATATTATTCGTCTGTTCCCAAAATCTATTAGAATGAGAATCGAATACAACTAACTTTAAAGGTACAACACTATTTGCTCAATTCAATTCAATTTTTCTTCAATGGCCTTTGACCGTGTTTCAACACAGTTATTTTACCAACGTCCAGTGAAAAGAAAACACATATTGTGAAGTTGAGAAATGAGACTGATTAACAGACACTCATTGAACATTCATGGTTGAAAAATAAACAAAATATTTACTACAAAATTAACAATATAAACAACAACAATTCATTATAATTTTATGTTATGAACATTGAAGAATGCATTATAATTTTATGTTATGAACCTTGATGAAATGACACAAAGTTTTAATGAAAGGGGTATATACAAAACAAAGTAAACATTTAAAATTAGTAGGAAGAGGGATTAAAGGAGGCAAAACATCATATAAAGAAAACGAAAAATTACGACTTGACTTCAATTGGCCTAGACCTCGCTTTTTTTGTATACCGGGGGGGAAATCCTCATAGGATCCCCCGCCACTCGAGAGAGCGACGGGTATGTCGGACTGTTACCGACTAAAACCCCCCCGGTTCGGTGCTGCCGGCCCTGCGGCCTGTGCGGCGTCACCATGCATGACTTGTTTGCCGGGCGGCTGAAGGCCGCCCTGGCGCGGAAAAGGAGTGTACCTAAGCTAAGTCGGATAGGGGTAGACCTCGACCTCGCTTTTGAAACATACCCTTTTTATAGTTTAAATCGATTAAGGACTTAAAACTAAACCACTTTGCCTATGAAATGCATATCTAATATTTTAGTTTATTGTTTGCTCATAATTTACCTATTTATAAACTTATTATTTGAGGATATTTGCCATATATGTTCAGTAACATTATATACATACATACATATTCTCACGCCGTTAGTTCCCATTGGGGTAGGCAGAGACTATCGATCGCCACCTTGTACGATCCTGGCAAACATCTCTGGCTTCGTTTACATCCATCAATCTTTTCATACATGCTCTTTTATTCTTCATACTGCGGACACCTGCCTTTTTGAGCACATTTTCTATTTGATCCAAATGTGTCCTCCGAGGTCGTCCTCTACTAACATTACCTTCCACATTGGCTCTATATATCTCTTTCACCAATTTACTGTCATCCATCCTCTCTATGTGCCCAAACCATCTCAACATTCCTTTTTCTATCTTTCTTACAATATCATCTTTTACCTTTCACGAATCACATCATTCCTCACACGATCACATAACCTTACATTACACACTTTTCTGAGGGATCTCATTTCTACTGCATTCACTCTACTTTCATGCTTCTTCTGCCACACCCAACATTCACTGCCATACATAAGCGTAGGAACAAGGACAGCATCATGCACAGTAGGGTAGAGTGTTTTTTTTTTTCGAATTTTCGAAAAGGCGGTGTGCGGGAAAGTTGCGTTTTAGTATTAGGATTAAAACTTAATATGGGAGTAAACTCGTAAAATGGATGGAAGTATTGCCACCACGGCATTGAAATTCTGATAATTAGGAAAAATAATGGTTTATTAAAAAAATATAAAAGTGCTCTTCTACATATTTTTTTTTGAATTCAAGACAATATTGTAATGAAATACAAGTGAAATAACAAAAAATAATCAACAAAACAGAGATATTCGTGTTTTTAAATATAAATTGAAATTGTCCAATGTCTTAAATTTATTCAATTTTGTACTCCTTTTTAGTGTTAAACGATGGCATTATTTGAAACGATTTTATCTTGTTCCTGATCCAGCCTTCTCGTCGGTTTTGTCCACAGACAGCAGCGCAAGATTCCGTGACTAATTTTATGCATCTTTCTGTTCCTTGAGTGTGACAAGGAATATCCTGAAAGACCTGCAATATTTCTGAGGTATTTTTATCGGGATCCATCAAAGCCGCAAGAATGACGTCGGTAGAGTAAATTTTGGTGAAAGGTGGTTCAGATGGTTTGTCCCAGGCCACGAGTTCTGTAAAATCCTGTGCTTCGAAATTAAATTTTGGTACTTTAAAGACTCGCAAAGGAGTGAGGCCAGTAGAACCATCACGTATCTTCAAAATCCTTCTCAGTGCAAGTTCTCTGATGTGCTTCCGGTTATCTGCTAACATCGCAATCAGGATATTTTCTGTATGGCCAAAATAGCCGTTTCTTTGTATAACCGGATCTATCACCTTCTTGAGTTGGTCCGGAAGGTATCGTGAGGGTTGAATTGTGTCAAATAGATGTTTGGCGCCATGAATGCACCTCGGATGAGTTTTAATGCGAAACCACATGGGAGCATAAACCTTAATTACGAACTCTGTCAGTATTTTCAGATTTTCAGCTGGGGATTCAGTCGCTATGTAGAGACGGAGGATACTATTTGCCGTTGTAAGCCATCTTGAATGACAAATTTTTCCAGGCCTGCGTTTTGCCAATCTCTCGTCGCACTCGCCTTTACTGATCGCTTGACACATTTCCAGAAGATACAATTGGTCTGTGCTCAGATCATCGCGGCTCTTCGTTATATCCGGTAAGCAACACGTTATGGCGTTGAATGATTTAACAGGAAGTAACTCGCAATTGCTTAGTGACTTTCCAATCGGCCCACTAAAGCTTTTTGGACCCGTGGTAATGCCGTCCAAGTACTCAAATAGATGTCGTAAAGACAGTTCATTTGCGTGCAGTTGACATATTAGCCATTGGAGTGGACGTTGTAGCTGGTTTTCGATCAGTTTTATAATTCCCGCCTTGCTTCCCGTGTTTACGACAGTCCCATCACAACCGATAGCCAGAATATTAGTCGGTCTAATTGAATTTTCCACAAAAAAGGAACATAGACTTTTAGATATTGCTTGACTTTAGCGTTCCCGGACTTCAAAGATATATGGCCCACGTATTTTGACCCCGGTTCCATCAACACAGTAATATGCTCTTCTACTATAACTCTCTTTCTACCGTCTTCTTGAACTAACGTCTTGTCCTTCCGCCCATCAAAAGAAATACAAATATACTCTGGTATATCAGCTAAGCCATGTTTTACCACGGTTTCCCTAGCTTTAGATCGCATTCTGCGAATTTTGGACCGATCAACAACGTTATCTGAGCTTTCCCTGGTTATTAAGCCAATGTCTTGGAGGGTGGCGGATACTAAAGCAGCACCGGCTCTATCAGAAATTCCAAAACGATCCAATGTTCTTGCAACTGTTGCGTACGACACAGGTGGCACACATGAGTTTTTGGCAGGCTTTTCACTCACAGACAGCAAGGGTTCCGAGCTATTTTCCTTATTTAATTCCCTAGAAGTACTAGATCCTTCTTCTCTGGGTTTTTCGTTATTAGTCGCCTCGGTTTCAGCCAATAATCCTTGTTTTTCACATGGGTTTCTCTTTGCTTCTCTTTCAATTTTTCTCTCAACTCTTTTCGTCGTTACCAAATCTATGGAACCTATCATCATTTTTCTCTCATTCCTCTGATCAATCATAAAATCTCTTTCCTGTATCGGTATCTTTCGTCGTTTATCACACAAACATGATATAAAGCTCGAACATTTGCAACAAGCTATGTCGAATAACTTTTTGCTGTCGGTTTTGAACTGCTGTATCTTTTGCAAATAATTCTCATTATCTTTTCTTTTTTGGTAAGGTTTTAATATAAAGCGGTATTTATCGTGATATGCTTTTATTCGAGCTACAATGGTGCGATGTTCTACAAAGGGAATGGAAGCCTTCGTCCAAATCTTTTCGATTTCATTAGCAACGGTTTCCGCTGTTATTTTAACGCGATCTTGGCGCTGTTGTATATTTTGTGTAACAAGTAAATAATACCTGATAACATCCTCGTAAGTAGGCAGTACGTTCTGAGGTAATTCCTGTCCATTAACAAATATTGGACACTTATTTCCACTTCGTAAACTCATTATAAACGCGCGCTCCCGCCGTGATTTACATTCGCTAAACACTTGAGAAAAGAACGCAAAAAAGCGTGCTATCAATTATAATTCACAAATCACACTAAATGACACTTGCTAGTTCAATGTCAAGCCACCCGCCCCTCACCCCTTACCGGTGCGGGGGCGAAATGCATCTCCCAAATTCCCGCCACCACGCGATTTTTAGACGAAATTGGCTAATTCTATTTCAATTATTTTGCTAGAAATTATATTATTTTTAGTATTTTTTATTATTGTGTATGTTATTAATAACTCAAATAAAACAAATGTCAAAAGTAATCGTTATTAGTTAAGTATATTATAGCCTATCGGAAATGTCGAGAATTTTGATATTTTCCAAAAGTTTGGGAGCCTGGTGGCAATACTTCCCATGGTTTGATTTAAATAATATTTTGCATACATTATATTTAGGCTAATTGGCCACTTTCAAGCACCCCGCAAAATCGAAATTCCCAAAAAACAAATTTTTCATACATTGAGCGCTCCACCCTAATGCACAGCCATTCGGGCCTTTTCAGACACCGACTGACTAGACATTAGACTATCCAGTGCTCCATTTACCGCATTACCCTTTTTCACTCTTCTCTCGATATCTTCATCACACTTTCCATCCCTAGTAAACAAACTTCCCAAATATACAAACTCTTTCACTTGTTCCACTTTCTTACCATTAATCTCAATCACGCATTCGGTCATATTCACCTCTCTCTCAAAAACCATAGTTTTTGTTTTATCCACATTCACCCTCATTCCCTTTTTTTCAAAAGACGCACATGCAATATTCATCATCTCTTGCAGCTCTTCCACCGATGATGCAAGTAGCACTTGATCGTCGGCATATAAGAGGCATTTAATGATGAATCCACCCATTCTCAATCCATAATCACTTTCACGCAACTCTGTTAAACAGTCTTCCATGAACAAATTGAAGAGCCACGGGGAAGCTACACAACCCTGTCGGACACCCCGAGAGATCCCGAACCAGTCAATATTTTCCCCGTTTACTCTAACACATGCACTGGAATCCTCATAGAGTGATACCAGTGCACGTGTAAGTCGACTCCCCAAACCGAACTTGGATAACACCTCCCATAAACACTTTCTTACCACCCTATCATACGCCTTCTCTAAATCAATGAAGGAGCAATACACCTTTCGGTTCTTAGCTAAGAACTTTTCGGTGATGCTACTTAAAGAGAAGATTTGGTCCATACATCCCATTCCCTTTCTAAATCCTGCTTGCACATCCCAAATTTTGTCATCCGTTTCATTCATCACTCTTTCAATCAAAACCTTTGCATACAATTTACCGACAATGCTGAGTAGGCTAATTCCACGGTAGTTTCTAGCCTCCTGGTGTGACCCCTTTCCTTTATATAAAGGCACAATTACCGCTTTGCACCAGTCTTGTGGCACTTTGCCACTCGACCAGCATTTTTGGAAAAGGAAGTACAACCAGGAAGCCACCACCCCTTTACCAGCCCTCAGCATTTCAGTGTTTATCCTGTCATACCCTGCCGCTTTCCCTAGTTTCATACTTTTCATTGCTTTCATTATTTCTTCCATACTGATCTCACTGTCACTAAAGTCACCCATAACGTCGTTCCAATCAACATTACTGCCGATTGGTGAAGAAATGGATGTATCCTCTTTTTCAAAGAGTCCCTCAAAATAGTTCTTCCATACTCGCCTTATGTTACTTTCATCCGTCGCCAATTCACCCTGTTCATCTCTCACAACATTCACTCTAGTGTTTTGGGAAACTCCCTTTTCTTTCCGGATATATTTCCAGAACAACTTTTAGTTATTCCGGAAATTATCAGAGAGTTTCCTCTCACACCATTCTATCAGATCACGCTTTTTCTTTTCTATTTTCTTCTTAACCTCATTCTTAACTCTCTTATATTCATCTTCACTATTCTTCACTACATCATCTGTTACTCTCGCATACTAGCTTTAATCGCTAGTAAATCTAACCAAGCTTTCTTCTTATCTCCAACTGCCTCTTTCACATCTTTATCCCACCAACTTGTTGGTGGTCTATTTGTCTTTTACTCAATCCACATACTTCCGTCGCACATTCAACCATTGACGATTTGAGCACATCCCATACTTCTTCTATTTCCAAATCATCCTTCATCTCCACGCAACTTAGCCTGTCGTCCAATTTCTTCATATATTCATCTCTAATATTTTCATCCTCTTCCAATTTCTCCACTTTTATTCTAGCAAATTCAGTTGTCGACACTTTGGCCCTGTGACGCCAACACGTGCACAGTCCCCTCAATCGTGATATCATGAGAAAGTGGTCTGTGCCAACGTTAATGCCCCTATGGACTCTGGTATCAACAACCTTTGCTCTTAGCCTTTCATCCACTATCACAAAATCTATCATACTTCTCTCGCTTCCCCTCTGTCTAGTATACATATGGATATCTTTGTGTTCAAACAACGTGTTCGTAACACAAAGATTCCTCTCAAAACATACATCAATCACTTTCTCACCATTCTCGTTCACTCTTTTATCACCAAACTTTCCTAAAACTCTTTCACAACCATTGCGTGACACCAACCCAACCATTAAAATCTCCTAACATAACAATTTTCTCATTTTCATCACACCCATTCGCAATATCGTCTAACAGATTCCAAAACTCCTCCCTCTCGGATAGTGATCTGGACATGTCCGGAGCATACACGCAAATTATGCGCATCCGGACAAGCCCTACCTTCACCTTTATCCATAGGAGCCTTGGACTCACACACGCAAAATCTTTCATGCCCTTAGCCATCCTTTCAGATATCAGAAGTCCCACGCCTTGGCAAGCTCTGTCACTCTCGGCAACTCCCGACCAGATAGCTGTAAATGGACCAAGTTGTGAAACCTCTTTTTCCTTGCGCTTCGTTTCATTCACACACAGAAAATCTAGTTTTCTTTCTTCCATAATCAAACATACTTCATCTAATTTAAATCTTTTTGTTCATGAAAACCTCATGTGGGGATTATTACTAATAAATAAAGAATTAATAAAGGAAAGAAAAAATTCGACACAGGCGGGATTCGAACCCGCCTGTGTCGAAGATTTTTCAACATTTGCATTCTATCTGAAAAGATAGACAAGTGGCCTTCCGAATTAGTAAAAAATTCGGAGGTAGGAAACGCAAACACTACTAAAACGTGTAATAAAAAATAATAAAGGATAGAAGAATTTCGCGCTGGCAGCCACTGACACGGTAGCTCAGTTGGCAAGAGCGACGGGGGCGTATACCCGAGGTCGCGGGTTCGAATCCCGCCTGTGTCGAATTTTTTCTTTCCTTTATTAATTCTTTATTTATTAGTAATACTTCATCTAATTTTTCATGCATCCCTCCACACACATTCATCGTACCAAAGCGGGTCTCTTTAGCCCACTTTTCGCCCCGTGAGGAACCACGGCGTAATGAGTGGCGAGCTACATTGCCGCCTCCGTGTTTATTTGTAGATGAACACATTTTGGCCCCACGAAAAGCAAGGGAAATATATTGTCCGCCTAGCCAGAGCCCCGCTTGACTAGGTAAGGTTATTTAGTACCCGGAGTTCACCAGGCTCCGGGACGGCGGCACGCTAACGACCAGGCTCACCCCTGGCCACGCATCCCTCGGCACGGCAGACCTTGGATTGGTGTAGGGGCGAAGATGATAAAGCCCTTTTCCCTTAGTCGACTTCTACGACACCCACGGGAAGAGATGGGGCAGTGCTATTCTATGCCGACACTACACAGCAACATTATATGTTTGTCGTTATTGAAAGCATGAGAAAAGCCTTACCAAATTACCACAAGCGAGGCAAAATTGTTTTTGTGTCAACACCGATTGTGCGAAGGAGAGGCATATAGGGTGCCACGCGCGTTATCTGTCAATAGGTAGTTGGCCTGAGAGAAATATAGACCAGTTTTTTTTTTATTTTAGCTGAGGCTAAGAACCTCACTATACTTTCTCAGTTTGATCTTGGTACGACACTTTTTAATCATTAATTATTTTGAAAATTACAATATTTTAGACATGCCTTCCATAGTCAAAGTTGTTTAGTTTGATGTCTTTAATCGATTTAAAATATAAAAAAGGTATGTTTTAAAAACGAGGTTTAGGCCAATTGTTCCTTCATCTAATCCGCACTCGCAAATCGAACTGTCCCTTATCCTTATTTTAACAAGGTGAACCGGAGTGCACGAATGACCCAAACGAAGTCTGCAAATAGTAGATGCTACCCATTTGTCTGCAGATTTACATTTAAAAAACTAAGATCTAGACGGAATGTCGTCACCCTGGATATCATCGTAATATTTACCTTTTAAAACTTTTGACTGGAGCGAAAGCAATATCCAAGATTCAAACTTTCGAGGCCTGGCTAACGAGCATAAATCATGACTATAGATTATTGAGTAATCAATACAGCCGGAACTAATCGCTTACTTGGCATAATTATCAGCCAACTCATTTCCAGAAATGTCACAGTCACTGGGAATCCAGCCAATGATAATGTTGATTTTTTTCGAATGACAAGTGAGGAGATGGAATTTGATTCCTAATATAATGGGGAATTTATTCTTAATGGGGATTTTGCTAATTTTGAAGAAAGTTATAACTTCTTAGAAGTGGGAATTCTCTATTAGAAGTATTTAATGAATTGATCCGGTGTTTATCCATAAGGGGATGAGACGAAGATTGAGCAACTTTGAATAGTAATCGGTCGCAAAGGTGTTGTCTTCAGATTGATAAAGGGCACTCTGCACATTCAACTTGCATGGTATTAATTGGAGATGATTTCATTGCACCCATTATAATACGGAGTTTGTTATTTTTTTCTAAAACTAACTTACTGCAAGGGCATAGTAAGAATAGGCCAAAGTCAAAATGGCTGCGAACAATAGCGTTATAGTATAGAGCCATTTTTGGGTGAAGGGATGAGAACCCCACCACACACCAGATAAACATCGCATAACGTTAATGCTCTTTTCACATTTTTCAACAAACATAGAGACAAATGTCATCAGCATATTGTAATATGTTGCAAAAGCTTGTCACGGAGTATTTTAAGAGCGATGTGTAAAGATTATAAAGTAGTGGACTAAGCACAGATCCCTGGGGGAAACCTTTTTAGACAAGTCTTGTGGGAGACGGAGATAAAGAGTACTGAGAGCGAATGCTAATAGATCTTTGAAGTTTAGAGGTTAAATATAAAATGTGTTAACTTCACAGGCACATTCAAATCAAGTAAATTTTTTCTGAGCAATGGGAGCAAAACATTATCATATGCTGAAAAAATGTCAAGAAAAACAGCCACTACATATTCCTTTTTAGCATAAAAAGAACGGATATCAGTTATTATAATGCTCAATTTATTCATTGTACTCATACCTTTGCGAAGGCCAAATTGAGATTTAGCAATAAGCCCTTGGTTTTCTACACACCATTCCAGACGATTCTTGATCAAATGTTCTGTGACTTTAAGAAGCACTAATGACAATGCAATTGGACGATAAGATGATGCAGAAGAAGAAGGTTTTCCACTTTTCTATACTGGAATAATAATTTGAGAACGCCATGTGTCGGGTACAACACCTGTAGAAAAAAAAAAGTTAATAATATCCAAAAAAAAATGCTTGGCCTTTTGACCAGAGTTGAACAGAAAGGAATAAGGGATCCCATCTTCACCGGGACTAGAGTCTAACAGACCCTTCATAGCACATTCCAACTCCGTAGCAGAAAAAGGACGGTCAAGATCATTAGTAGAACTAATACTTAATAAGTTATAATGGAGCATACGCTTAGATGGAACCATAAGAGGAGCCAAACGATCTATAAAAGACTCGAGCCATGAGAAGCAGTTGGACGTATAATTATAAGGACCAGAAGTCAGAGCAGATCGGAATCGTTCGATATGTTTCCAAACAACAGCAGCCGGGGTTCTAGGGGGTAAAGATTGGCAAAAACTCTTCCAGCTTTCTCTTTTTTTATTTTTAAGGTTTTACGACATCTTGCCGCTGCCTCTTGATACAAAAGGATATTTTTTGTCGTCGTGTCAAGGTTATAGTTAATCTCAACATTACGTCTTACTCGGATAATTTCGGAACATTCTCTATCCCACCAAGCAGGAGATGAATAATGACTGATGTGCGGTTTTTTTTGGGAAGTTATTGTCTGCAGAGAATATCATCGCCTCAGACCAACTACCTATAGACAGATAACGCGCGTGGCACCCTATATGCCTCTCCTTCGCACAGTCGGTGTTGACACAAAAACAATTTTGCCTCGCTTGTGGTAATTTGGTAAGGCTTTTCTCATGCTTTCAATAACGACAAACATATAATGTTACTGAACATATATGGCAAACATCCTCAAATAATAAGTTTATAAATAGATAAATTATGAGCAAACAATAAACTAAAATGCAACGAATACCTACTAACAATGACTAATCAATAAATAGACAACAATCACCAGATTTTTGTGTTTTCTTCCCAACAAGTACCACCAAAATCTGTACCATGGCTACTCGGTGGGAATAAAAACGTAGTTTAATAATAATTTTAATAGGGTAATAGAAGAATAATATTTTTTTAAAAATAAAACAACTCTTTAAATCAAATATTTATTATAAATTAATACACGTTATCTTAGTCAAATTCAACATAGTTTAATCAACAATCAAAGTTACTGTCTTTTAAACAATATATTTTTTAATTGGTTCCGAATACTTTCCTTGTTCATAGTAATTATCTTATTCACATGATGAATTCTTACTTACATACATACATACATATACTCACGGCTATACATCCCTAGAATGGGTAGCCAGAGCTAAGAAATCAGAAATTCCTCAGCCACTTCTGGAAGTTGTGTGGGGAAAACATGGTGAAATAAAGGTTGTTGGTGATGGGTCTCCAACTGCATCGCCCAAAAATCCCTCAAAAGCCCCAAAACCGTTAGTCGCCTCTTACGTACACCCACCGGAAGAAATAGGGTAGTGCTATTCTAAGCCGACACTACACAGCAATACCGAATTCTTACTTCTATAGGATTATTGAGATTTTGAAGTGGGCAACACTGTTGTTTTTTGTTGTTGAAGGTTATGTTTAGAATTAAATAAAAAACACAGGTAAAACGTATAAATAACACGATATCTTCTATTGTAAATCCAGTAAGGCTCATAAACTGTAAATATATTCCGATTTTTCTTTGATACGCCACTGCGAAGTGATTCATCTGGGGCTTTTTACTCGCTTCGAAAACTGCAGCCGAAAACTTTTTATTTACCTATTTTTAAAGCACGATCACATAAACAAGGTCTCTGCCCTAAACAAGCTTACTTCCTACGAGTCCAAAATATGATTTGTTGCACGTATTTGAACAAAATAATCTTAAATCATCAAAGGTAAACAAAGAGCTTATTATTCTGACACTGAATTTTCTACAAACTGTCAAGAGTGACAGTTTGTTCCAGCAAAAAACAGGTTACACCGTAAGGGACAAAAAACCACAGTACTAACTCTTTCTATCTTTAAGAGTTTTATAATTAGCTATCCTTTTCTTGCTCGTCGTGACGTATTCTTTATCTTTCTAGTTGTGCATGCTCTAAGATCATCGCATTAACAAAAAATGTGTAACAATCTTTTACGTTATTCTGTGAAAAAACCGGAAACACAGATAATTTATTCTCTAACGATAACTTATAATCATCCCAATTTGCTGATTCCAGTATAAACTGCAAAAAGGGAGCTAATTTTGGAAGAGTAGGAATAGTTATTGAAGAGGAGATGATAATAGGGTAGTGATCACTTCCACACGAATAGATAAAACTGACCAATTGAAAGATCTAGCCACAGAAGGAGATGAAATAGTTAAGTCTACAGCACTTCTAGGATCTTGGGTAGGTTGCACTGTCCAAGCAGGAGAACCATCATTCATAATGCAAAAATGTCCAATGTATCGCAAAACTCTAAGATTAGAGGAGAAAAACTATCAGTATGATGACAACCCCACATAGTGTGATGACAGTTGAGATCACCCATGACAATCATAGGATGAGAAATAGAAGAAAGTTCAAGAATGGTAGAAGATGAAGGATGAGGATACTGCCTCCGTGGTCGCGCGGTTAAGCGCTGGGCTTAAGTCTCGGGTTCGATATCCGGGGGGGTAAACTATCAAATTAAATTTATAAGCTTTTATAAGTGGAAGGTAATGTTAGTAGAGGACGACCTCGGAGGACACATTTAGATCAAATAGAAAATGTGCTCAAAAAGGCAGGTGTCCGAAGTACGAAGAATAAAAGAGCATGTATGAAAAGATTGATGGATGTGAATGAAGCTAGAGAGGTTTGCCAGGATCGTACAAAGTGGCGATCGATAGTCTCTGCCTACCCCAATGGGAACTAACGGCGTGAGAATATGTATGTATGTATGTATGTAAATTTATAAGGTTTAAGCCAGTCTGGAAGGATATTGCAGTCTTGAATCACCTGATTATCCGAAAATTGAGATGATTCCATGCTTCGGAGGGCACGTTAAGCCGTCGGTCTCGGCTACTATTACGGTAGTAGTCGTTAGTCTGCCAACCCACAATTGGCCAGCTTGGTGGACTATGGCCAAATCGCCCTATATAGATAGGGTACGCTCGAGCCCCTTGGTGGGGACGTATATGGGCTGAGAGGAGAAGGATGAGAAATATAAACTGATAAAATGGGGTAGTCTAGAATTTTAACCGCAGTAATATAAATATTAGACTATTAGAGATTAGATTTAAATGTAGTAAATACATATTTTGTTAAACGGAGATATAGGGTTTTCAAAGTTCAAGTATTTTTTTTACTAACATCTAAATAAGATTTTGCAGAAATTTATTTAATAAACTATTGGAAATTTTACGTTCTTATTTGCGGTAGCATATTAGAGGCCATTTTCTTATAATTATTGTGGAAAAAAAATATTATTTTTAAGCATGGGTGTGCACTTATCATATTTGACCTGTAATTGAGAAACGACCTGTAATTAACAGTCCTATCATTTATTGCGTTTTTCCAGTAGAAAGAGCGTCAAAAATTACATATAAATGCATTTTTAACATATTTTTTTGTAAAAAACGCATTTACTACATTT
This sequence comes from Bedellia somnulentella, assembly GCA_963576735.1. NCBI lineage: Eukaryota > Metazoa > Arthropoda > Insecta > Lepidoptera > Bedelliidae > Bedellia > Bedellia somnulentella. Next base: position 11,639,696 of record OY755171.1, read on the forward strand.
TACCAGTAAGCAGACGATATACAAGTTCCAACTTAATGTAGTTGGACCGCGGTACCCAGGCATACCACCGCCTGGCGGGAGATCTTCCCTTTTCCTCCACACCAATCTGGCCGTTTGATAGCAAAACATTTATTTTCCGTTCATTTAGTATGATTTACTGCAGGAAATATTCGTTTTCTTGATTAAATTTCAGAAAAACATTATCATTTGTTGATTTGAGCACATCCCATACTTTTTCTATTTCCATTTCATCCTTCATCTCCGCGCAACTTAGTATATCATCCAATTTCCTCACGTTTTCATCTCTGATATTTTCATCTTCTTGCAGTTTTTCCACTTTTTTTCTCGCAAAATCCGTTGTTGACACTTTAGGCCTGTGACACCAACGCGTGCACAGACCCCTTAATCGTGATATAACGAGAAAGTGATCTGTGCCAACGTTCGTGCCTCTATAGACCCTGGTGACAACAACTTTTGCTCTCAGCCTTTCATCAACTATCACAAAATCAATCATACTTCTCTCGCTTCCCCTCTGTTTTGTATACAACGGGTTTGTAACACAAAGACTCCTCTCCAAACATACCTCAATCAATTTCTCACCATTCTCATTCACCCTTTGATCACCAAACTTGCCTAAAACTCTTTCGCAACCGTTGCGTGACACACCAACCCAGCCATTAAAATCTCATAACATTACAAGTCTCTCATTCTGATCACACCCATTCACAACATCGTCTAACAGATTCCAAAACTCCTCCCTGTCGGATAGGGATTTAGACATGTCCGGAGCATAAACGCAAATTATATTTCAATGTTACATCCTCAAGATTTAGTAAACCATGTAGTCCGATTCAGGATACACTGCATGGTCACACCGTTTCAGAGCGAAAATAACGATTTTTCAACTCATTCCGTTCACCATTCGGTCTCTCGTCCTCCAATCTCGTTCCTATGTTCGGTTCTTCATTCTTTTTAGGTGTGCTGCATTGGAAACACGTCTCGTCTCCGTAAAATAGAAATTGTTACAATCATATATTTTCAGCTTTTCAGCTAGAAAATGCCATTGTATAATGACTGTTCAAGTAAATATATGAATTGACAAGGACCTACCTCCGAAATACTATATATGTAAATTCATTGTTGATAGTTGGCGGCAAAAACGGCGGTGAGTAATATAATCATTTTATGTTCTAAAGCCCCTTAATGAGTTATTATACTTATTATACAGTTTTTTCTTCAATCCACTTTTTTAAGTGATGGTGCGATACTGCGCAGAAAGTGACATAATTCTAATTCACTTTATCAATGACCCACTTTTTAGTCTTATTAAAGTGATAATAAGTAATGTAATATTACCCAGAAGATTGAGGTAATGCATATCTAAAGTGGTTTTACCTATGCAATACAGCGTAGAAAGTGTCATGAATCTTAAAAACAGTAAAGATGTTCAATATTAAAATTTTCTTAAAGAGATAATAAGGAATATTAACCAGAACATTGATTGTCATAATGTATTTTCTTGAACTGGTTTTACAAGATATCCCCCAAAAGGTGACATGATTAATATGTATATATAACCAACTACTAAAATTTCAAAACGTGATAAGGCGTTATACCAAAAGGTTTTTTTTTTTAAATACTTTTCTTTTGTACGAGATACCTACTTCCCAGAAAGTAGCTTTATTCATTTCAGCATTATCATCAATCAGTACATAGTTACTACATGTATATTAAATAATACAATGTGCACCTACCGTACGTTGTCATAATGAATAACATTATACATCGACAACTTTTTAATCTTCTTAAAGAGGTAATACGAGTTGTTATCCAGAAGATCAATTGGCATGCGCTTTCCTAAAGTGGTTGTACGAGATACTTACTAGAAAGTAGCTTTATTCATTTCAGCATTATTGTCATTCAGTACATAGTTACTAAATGTATATCAAATAATACGGTGTGCACCTACCGTACGTTATCACAATGAATAACATTAAACATCGACAACTTTTTAATCTTCCTAAAGAGGTAATACGAGTTGTTATCCAGAAGATCAATTGGCATGCGCCTTCCTAAAGTGGTTGTACGAGATACTTCCCAGAAAGTAGCTTTATTCATTTCAGCATAATCGTCATTCAGAACATAGTTACTTCATGTATATCAAATAATACGGTGTGCACCTACCGTACGATATCATAATGAATAATATTATCCCACCAAAAACATTAAATGTAAAAAAATGCCAAGTCTCTCGATGCAGTCTTTCCATCGTAAAAAGTTTTGAGATCTCATAGAAGCCAAGTCCTATTCAAAATATTTCGTAGTTATAAATCAACATTTAGTAATTGTATCAATAGTTTTCTTTATATTATAATTATAGTGACTTGGCAATGAGCACAAGAAGAATAAAATAAAACGGCATATTTGGAAGAGTTGAAAGTTACATATCACAAAATTAATTTTCTTTTGGTTTATCCGTGTCGTCCCAACCGAATTTCGGCAACGGCAGTCAGTCTTAGTGCACTCTCGATTCATTTACTTTCATAAAGCGATGGCCCGTAAGGTATTCTTAATTATTGTATTGGAGCATGTAGTCGGTAGTGACCATCATGATTCACATATAACAAATAATCTGATCACTGGTCTCGTCAGTAACATTTGCATATAGTTCCAGGCAGCAAGCAGCTTTTAATTTGTGCTCATTGCCAAGTCACTATAATTATAATATAAAGAAAACTATTGATACAATTACTAAATGTTGATTTATAACTACGAAATATTTTGAATAGGACTTGGCTTCTATGAGATCTCAAAACTTTTTACGATGGAAAGACTGCATCGAGAGACTTGGCATTTTTTTACATTTAATGTTTTTGGTGGGATCTCATTTATTTTTTGTAAGTGTATTTCTTTCTTTTACTTTTAGGTGACCTCACAATTTCTTGAACGTCAGCTACTGCTTTGCTTAGAACCCATTCTCCATCTCTATCTCTTTTGTTTCTTCTCTGAGGCTTCGTTACTTCTAAGGTAGACAAGTCTGGGCGATATATACTTCGGAGTCGATTATATTCAGCTATTGCTGTCTCCTGAGCTTTGATACTACTAAAATTCACATTTATTAAATGTAATCCACCCAAACTAGTCACTCTTGAAAGGGCCACGTATGCTTGTTTGACGACTGAAAACTCCCATACATGCTGTATGACAACGAATGAAATAAACACGACCCATCTCCAGGAATAGAGATGACTCTGTGTGGACAAAGGTCGCCATTTATGTACAATATTTCACGTTCCATTACACTATTTACAATTACTTCTATAACAATAAGGCTTAAACTTATATATATATATATATATATATATATATATATGCAAACTAAACAGAACTAAACTTACTAACAAATAACTAACTAAATAAATATATATCTACTAACTTACAAACTATAACTAAACTAAATAAGACGTAAAGTTCTCCGAATATCAATTATCACTACAATTATTTTAGTTTCGAAATAGGTTATCATAGACAGATGAAAATTATCGAATTATTTTGAAGTACTACTAAGGGCCGGCGCTCACTGCCAGCATGGCATGGCAAAGGATTTCGGTACAGATACAGCATTTTTAGTCTTATTGCCATGCATATAGAATTCATTTTGACACAACGATGCCGAGGGAGGCTGCGGTAGGACAGAACGTCGGCATCGTTGTGTCAAAATGAAGTAAAATGAATTCTATACTCATGGTAATAAGATTAAAAATGCTATATCTGTACCGAAATCCTTTGCCATGCCATGCCACGCCATGCCGGCAGTCAGCGCTGGCCCTCACACTGCGCTTTGTAACGAAACCATAGCGCGATTCAGACAGGTACAACGCCATCTATCGAGCGCGCATACAATATTTATCGCAATACAATGGAGTTTTAGCTTTATTAATTTAATGAACTTTATGTATTAATTTGTATTAATGATAGTCTATGTATTACATTTATATTATTCTTTTCTATTCTATGTATGTATTCATCCAATTGAATAGGTACTTGGACAACAAACAAAGTTAACAATGCAGTCAAAATCCATACATAATGTTCTTACCAAACCGCAAATATAAAATTGTTTTCTAAGGCATATAATTTTTTAATGTTTTTATAATTTTTCCTTTATATGTGGCTAATGACCTATCTTGGTGCAAAATTTGAAGTTTCTAAGTCTGCTAGAGGTACCTTAGATTTTTGATGATCTGTCAGTGAGTCAGTGAGTGACAAAATGGTGTAACTTTGATCGACCGTAACTCCTAAACTATTTATTCATTTGGCGTGTAATTTCGAACTTAAGCTTGTTCTCATGCCTACTATTATTCACCGAAAACCTAAACTCCTAGCTTTGTCCACGTCGAAGATAAAGGGGGGGCGAAACAGCCGCGAACCGCTTCGAGAAAAGATGGTACGGCCGTGCCCGTTTTGCTTGAGACTTGTCACTATAATTATAATATAAAGAAAACTATTGATACAATTACTAAATGTTGATTTATAACTACGAAATATTTTGAATAGGACTTGGCTTCTATGAGATCTCAAAACTTTTTAAGATGGAAAAACTGCATCGAGAGACTTGGCATTTTTTTACATTTAATGTTTTTGGTGGGATCTCATTTATTTTTTGTAATGCATTTCTTTCTTTTACTTTTAGGTGACCTCACAATTTCTTGGACGTCAGCTACTGCTTTGCTTAGAACCCATTCTCTATCTCTATCTCTTCTGTTTCTTCTCTGAGGCTTCGTTACTTCTAAGGTAGACAAGTCTGGGCGATATATACTTCGGAGTCGATTATATTCAGCTATTGCTGTCTCCTGAGCTTTGATACTACTAAAATTCACATTTATTAAATGTAATCCACCCAAACTAGTCACTCTTGAAAGGGCCACGTATGCTTGTTTGACGACTGAAAACTCCCATACATGCTGTATGACAACGAATGAAATAAACACGACCCATCTCCAGGAATAGAGATAACTCTGTGTGGACAAAGGTCGCCATTTATGTACAATATTTCACGTTCCATTACACTATATTTACAATTGCTTCTATAACAATAGGGCTTAAACTTATATAAATATATGCAAACTAAATAGAACTAAACTAACTAACAAATAACTAACTAAATAAATATATATCTACTAACTTACAAACGATAACTAAACTAAACTAAATAACACGTAAAGTTCTCCGAATATCAATTATCACTACAATATTTTTTAGTTTCGAAATGGGTTTTCATAGACAGATGGCGCTATCAAATGAAAATTATCGAATTATTTTGAAGTACCTACTACTTACACTGCGCTTTGTAACGCAACCATAGCGCGATTCAGACAGGTACAACGCCATCTATCGAGCGCGCATACAATATTTATCGCAATACAATGGAGTTTTAGCTTTATTAATTTAATGAACTTTATGTATTAATTTGTATTAATGATAGTCTATGTATTACATTTATATTATTCTTTTCTATTCTATGTATGTATTCATCCAATTGAATAGGTACTTGAACAACGAACAAAGTTAACAATGCAGTCAAAATCCATACATAATGTTCTTGCCAAACCGCAAATATAAAATTGTTTTCTATGGCATATATAATTTTTTAATGTTTTTATAATTTTTCCTTTATATGTGGCTAATGACCTATCTTGGTGCAAAATTTGAAGTTTCTAAGTCTGCTAGAAGTACCTTAGATTTTTGATGATCTGTCAGTGAGTCAGTGAGTGACAAAATGGTGTAACTTTGATCGACCGTAACTCCTAAACTATTAATTCATTTGGCGTGTAATTTCGAACTTAAGCTTGTTCCAATGCCTACTATTATTCACCGAAAACCTAAACTCCTAGCTTTGTCCACGTCGAAGATAAAGGGGGGGCGAAACAGCCGCGAAACGCTTCGAGAAAAGATGGTACGGCCGTGCCCGTTTTGCTCGAGACTTGGCAGGGGCACTGCCGTGCCCCCAGATTCATCGACAACTTTTTAATCTTCTTAAAGAGGTAATACGAGTTATTATCCAGAAGATCAATTGGCATGAGCTTTCCTAAAGTGGTTGTACGAGATACTTCCCAGAAAGTAGCTTTATTCATTTCAGCATTATCATCAATCAGTAAATAGTTACTACATGTATATTAAATAATACGGTGTGCACCGACCGTAAGTTTTTACTATAAAAACGTTGAGTTGTCGGAAAATAATGTGTCATATGAACCAGTACGAATGACATACCCAAGCAAGAACAACCTAAAGGTCGAGACGACCATAGTTCCCATCACTGACGAGTTCTCTGAACATTGGGGTTATATATCCCAGCAGGATTAACATGAAACAGTATGATGGTAAGTATATCGACAGGTACCTGATAATCTACTCAGTGAATTTCACTTGAGGTGCTGACTTTGCCGTAATAATAGTTTGGAAAAATCACAAACACAATATCAGCTTTGATTGCCTTTTGGCTCTTAGTTACATATCCAATAACCTTGTTATGGATAAATCAACATCATTATTTTGAATATTTACATGGTAATAATGTTTTTCATTATTACTCACATATGAAAATTAAAATAGTTTTCATTATTACCCACATACGAAAAACGACGGACTATCTTGCTGTCTAATTATGATGCCCACATGGCATTGCAAGACCGCCGCCGCAACTGTCCCTGCTCGCTACGGTTGTGCTTGTACCTGCCGTGATGAAGACCGTGATGGACATGTCACGTCACTGCCGCCGCCGCCACCGCCGCCGGCCGCCACCTGCTAGACGCTCACAGGTACACTCAGTGTTGTCACAATGCACATAGGTGCTGATGATGCTGATGATCCATTCATATCGTTTATATTATAACGTTGTGGAAGGGGGTAAGAATTTTTTTTCATAAAATTCATTATGTCAACTAATTTTTGAAATTTTTGAGGGCCACGTACGAGAAACGTTTTATTCATGTGTTGTAAATGAAATATATGTATTATATACAAATATTCATATATGTGTGATTGAGATTATAGATTAGTTCTTAAACCGAGAAATTCATTCAGAGATCATAAGGGAATCATCTCGAATAACACAATAGATTGAAAGGAATCTTACATTTTGTTTCTTTTAGCAATTGTACGTATGCCTTTACCAAAGGTAAAGAACACGAAAAAATTCAGTTTTCACAAACTTGACAAATTTTATCGTTTTCCTTCTAGACCATTACCTTTACCGTTTATCTTTACGAATGTCTCTGTTGGTATTTAGTAAATACAGGGCTCCAATAGCATAAGGCTGCGTCCCCAGTAGGCAAACTGTTAGCCGCCGACTAAGTTAGCGGCGTATCGGTTTAGTACGCCCTTCCATATATTTCAAATGGAGTGTTCACAGTTTGCTAGTTTTGCACTCACTGTACGCAGTTTGCAGCGTTACGCGCGCCGACTACCTTAGTGAGCGGCCGACTCCCACCAAAACCGGTTCCAGTCGGCGGCGGCGATTGGTTGTTCGCCGGGCGTAGTGACTCCGTTTGCTGCAAACTGATTACAACAAAAGTAAAGTGATAATTCAGTCGGTCGGCTAAACTCTTACAGTTTGCTTGCGACGCACGAAAATTGATTTGAGTCTGCAGCTAACTCAAATTTCAGTTCGCTGCAAATTTGCGGCTCACTCTGTCGGCGGCTAACAGTTTGCCTACTGGGGACGCAGCCTAACTGACACAATTGAAACCTCTCCATCGCAAAACCACTTACGTGTTTGCAATTGCCAACATACAAATTTGAATTTGTTACTTGTTCATAGGTTTTTACATATTTAAATAAAGAATTTTCTAATATAAAAAATATATATAAAAAGCAGTTGGTCTTTGGAAGTTTTTACACTAAACTTATATCATTACATTTTATCTGAATCGCCTTTTGCAGAACGTATTAACTTATGGATCCGCATGCAAGGGCGGTTATATTTATGTCTATGGTCTTGTCATGGTTATACGAGGAAAACGAACTGAAGATAGTACCCTTTTATTGGGTTTGAATCTAGTTGGTTTTAGAAATATTACTATACAAAAGCATATCGCGGGTATGTAGCAGGGTAGGTCTGTATGAAATTCCCTTATATTTCTTACGTCAATAATTTTCTTTTATTTAATTGGATAGTACGATCAGGAGCATGCTATCGTTCTTTGTTTTGTATGTATACATACAATCATATCTCACAGTTATTTTAATCGGTTCAAGTAACATGGTTAAACCAAGTGACTTGAAGAAATCATTTGACAAGTTGGTTAATTTAAATGTCAGAAAAATAATTATAAGTGACTTCCTATATTCCAAGCATCTTAGCTATAAGGTTAATACTAGGATTTATAAATTAAATATGTTACTATATAATTTGACCTTGGGATATAGGCAAAAAATTGTTAATTTTAATATAAATAACTATATTAAGAAACCATTTTTGACTAAAAGTACCTTGAAAGTACCTGAACATTCTAAAAAACGTCTAGCTATGTTACTAGCTAGTAATATTATTTACAACAATGTTATTAATTTGAATAACATAACTATTTCAACTGACTTGGATGCAGTTATTAGTACATGTACTAATGTATCTGCAAATTTAGCTTTAAACTAGGTAGTAAGACAAAGGAAAAGGCATACATTTCTCTTGTTCATCAGAACATACAGAGCTTTTCCTGCAAATTATTAGAATTAGAATTATTCATTAATAAGTACAATGCCAAAATACTTTGTTTAACAGAACACTGGTTAAAAGCCGAACAAATGAAGTTTAGTTTAAAGAATTACACAGTGGGCAGTTGTTTTAACAGAGAGTCCATAATGTGTGGGGGTAGTATGATACTATTATATGTAGACATTAAATTTAAAGAAAGAAAAGACATCTGTAGACTCTCTGTTGAACAACATGTAGAAATCTCATGCATTGAATTGAACAAGTACATAATTTTGTGTGTATATCGCCCACCCAAAGGTAACTATGACATCTTTGAAGCAGTGATGGAAGATGCTTTGGGGATGGCTTCCCGCAGCTCCAGAGAGGTTGTAGTTTGTGGGGATTTCAATGTTGACTTGTTGGGTGAGGGTCTAGTAAAGGAGAGAATATTAACATTTTTTCAATCATTTAATCTTCTAAATGTATTTAATGAGCCAACCCGAATTACCTCGACCTCTGCAACATGTTTAGATAATATTTATTGCAATTGTGATTACTCCGGTCACTTCCTTTTTGATTGCATTACCTCAGACCACAAGGGTCAATTTATAAATTTAGAATTTACCATTGAAAAGAAAAAGTCAATAGTATGTAGACAGATAACTGAAAAAAAACTTAGCTTATTTGAAAATAATATTAGGTCTAGCATCAGCCCCCCAATGAGAAGCAGTGAATCATTAGAGAATTGTCTTTCTTTCATCAATGGGCTGAAAACAGAATTTAACAAAATCTTTAAAACTAAGGTAATACTGTGTAATACAAAATGCTCTTTTGCTGAATGGGCCACCACTGGAATTAGAATAAGTAGAGATCACCTATATAACATTTATAGAGAAAAGTCCTATAACTTCAACCAAGATTTTATTATTTATGTCAGAAATTATTCAAAAATTTTCAAAAAAGTTTGTGGTGAAGCTAAATCTAGATGCATAAAACATAAAATTAAGAATTCTTCTAACAAGAGTAAGACTGTCTGGAAAATAATTAACAGTGAAACTGGAAAACTAAAGTCCCCACATGATCTCAATTTATTATTAGATAATGAACTGATACAGTCAAGATCACAAATTGCTGACATTTTTGAAAATCATTTTATTAATACCCCTACTCAGACAACAGAGAAATTAAATTCATGTCCCCAAAAAGCTCTTGAGTTGTTGGAACGAAATGTTACCAAAACAACAGCACAGTTTTCTTTCATGTATGTTGACAGTAATGATATAATTAAAAATTTTAAAACTATTAGTCTTAAAAAAACCGAAGACATAACCGGAATGTCAGTTTTCGTCATAAACAGAATAATAAATATAATCGCTCCACATTTAACGATACTTTTTAATAAATGTATAGATATAGGAGAATTTCCAGACTGCATGAAGTTAAGTAGGCTCATCCCACTCCATAAATCAGGAGATAGTCAGGACTTTACCAATTATAGGCCTATTTCTATTTTACCAGTTCTCAGTAAAGTTTTTGAGAAAATCATGTCCAACCAAATGCTTTCTTATTTCAACAAACATAATATATTCCATGACGAGCAATATGGTTTCACCAAAGGTAGGTCTACTGTAGATGCAGGAGTGTCACTAATGAAACATATTTTTAATTCATGGGAAAACTCCCGGGATGCGTTAGGTATATTCTGTGACCTCACAAAAGCTTTTGATTGTGTAAAAAAAGAGATAGCGTTGATTAAACTTAAATATTACGGTTTTGACGAGCAAGCACTGAAATTGATGGCATCATATCTTAATAAAAGAACTTTAAAGGTTGATATTAATGGAACCACGTCGGAAGGATCGGAAATAGAAATGGGCGTTCCTCAAGGTTCTATACTTGGCCCATTACTGTTTCTGATTTACATTAATGATTTACCATTTATGGTACAAAAGTATTCTGAGATAGTTATGTTTGCAGATGACACATCTTTAATATTTAATGTAGCGAGATCCTCTACATCTCTTGACGACGTAAATAAAGCTATCTCACTGGTATTGCATTGGTTTACTGTAAATAACCTGGTTCTAAATGCCAAAAAAACTAAATGTATTAAGTTTACTTTACCGAATGTTAGGCAAGTTGAAAACAATATTGTTATTGATAGTGAAAAAGTAGAATTAGTGAAAGAGACAAAATTCCTAGGGATAATAATCGATTCTAAGTTGCAATGGGGACCCCATATACTAACACTTTCTAAAAGGCTGAGCTCAGCAGCGTATGCCGTGCGTAAGATTAGAGAAATAGCAGACGTAGAAACAGCTCGCATTGTGTATTTCAGTTATTTTCATAGTATTATGTCGTACGGTATTTTATTATGGGGTAAAGCGGCTGATGTTCATAAAGTTTTCGTCTTACAAAAGCGAGCTATCCGATCTATTTACATGTTGAGGTCGAGGTATTCGTTGCGCGAAAAATTTAAAGATATTGGCATTTTAACTGTCCCTTGCCAATACATATTTGAGAATTTAATGTATGCTAAAAAGAATATATGTCAATTTAGTAAAGTTAGTGATAGGCATACTGTTAACACTCGAAATAAGGACAAACTTAACGTACCGAAGTGGAGACTTAATAAAGTAAGTAACTCCTTTATGGGACTATCCCTCCAAATGTTCAACAAACTTCATTCTGACATGTTGGAATTGCCTGTGGCATCTTTTAAAAAGGCAATTAAAGCAATGCTTTTAAAGAAATCTTACTACAGTGTTCAAGATTTTTTAAACGACAAGGACCCAACGCGCACATGACCGTGTCCGTAAAGCTATAAATCTTCCCTCGTTATTCCCAGGAATAATTGTCTGGTGAGGATTTTTCTTCTCACGTTATGTGATTGGTTTTTTGTGATGGACAATTTATTTTTATTATGTCAAACAAGCGTTTGGTTTTGTCGCATAGAAAATCTTTTATAAAGTAAAAACATGTTAATAAACTGAAATTGTACAAACCATGTTTTGAAAAAATGAAAAAATGTGAATGTAAAGAGTTTCTTTGTTGCTTCTTCTCTTTACGAACACCTTCCGAAGCAACGGACTAATGATAAATTTAAAAACATTTGACGTTCAAAAAATGTTAGTTTTTAACTTAATTTTGAAGAATAAAATTTTTGACTTTTGACTTTTTTTTTTTCACGCCATTGGTTCCCGTTTGGGTGTGCAGTGACTGTCGATCGCCGCTTTGTGCAACCGAACAATATTTTCGTATAATTAAAGGAAAATACTGATACAGGCCAAGATATGGTTTTCTTTTTAAAGACATATTCTGTCAAGGCGAGTCATAAATATACCTATTTACATCACAAGCAAAACATATTGTATAATATTCATACATATGTTATATTTAATATTATTATGACAGAAATATTCTTGATTGCAACATGATCTTCATGCTTATAATATTTTTTCATTCCATTTGTACCTTGAAACTGCAATTCTCAATGTTTCCTTTTTTGAACATTCGACATATATTAAATAAAGGTGTAGAAATACAGACTTTTTTTTTGGCCTTAACAAATTCAAAGGCTCTCTCTTTTTTTTTTATTTATTAAGTCAGAAAATATGTTAAGAAAATCTTATAAACTTTAAAGATATTATAATAATGTCTATTACCTAAAGCTTAACAAAAAGAAAGCATTGTTAATTCTTTTTTGTTCTGATTATTTTTCCAGTCGAATTAGTTAAGCAGTTTCTACTGAAATCGTCTAAAATATTGTTGGCTATGGTATGGTCATATACGGGGTGTCCCAAAAGTCGACGTCAAGCCGGAACCGGATTGCAAGGCAACTCACACCAGTTATCAGAAAAATATAAAAAAAAATCTAACTAGCATGTTTAAACAATTATGGGCATTTATAAAAAAAACAGAAATTCTACATCCTGCATTAGCCTTTTGACTCCTGTTGCCACAAATCTTTAGATTTTCTAATATATTTTTTTGTTATGTGACCCTGAATAGTGCCTCTGTTTATTTTTAAAACAAACTTTAAAACAAACTGCTCCAGTTCGGATGAAAATTAGACGTTTTTAAAAAAATAAAGTAAAAAATTACCAATTTGCTCAGATTCAACCAACTGTACTGAAAAAAAAATGTACTACGCATGTCTGGCAAGTAACGCCAAAAGTTGGCCCTCTTAACAAAGATTACAGAATGGTATGACACTTGGTCAGTTATTGCTGGAATCTGAGTATTTTTTAATGTTTTTGTAAAACTCCTAGTTAGGAATTATTTTTTCTTATTTAAATCAACACATTTTTTTGAAAAGGATTTGCTTTCAAATGAAACAAAAATAATTTTATCACTAGTACTATGTATTTGTTTTTACCATTATTGTTAAAATCTACAATAAATGTTCGAATCGCCTTCCTTCAGCTGCAATACAAGCCCGACATCTTCGTAAAAAATATCTTGTAAATAGTCGAGCGAATCGTCCATTGTTTACAAATTCAGCTGCCTCTTCTAATCTCTGCCGCAGCTCAACCATGTTTTCTATTGATTTTGAATAAACTTTTTCTTTTACCGCTCCCTAGTAAAAAAAGTCTAATGGATTCAAGTCCGGTGACCGGGCTGGCCATGCGATTGTACCAGCCCGTCCGATCCAACTTTCGGGGAACTCTTCATCCAAATGTTCTCGAACAGCAAGAGCATAATGCGCTGGGCACCCATCTTGTTGGAACCACATATCTGTCAAAATGTTTAGTGGTACGTCTTCGAGTAAATTCGGTAGTTGGTTTTGTAGAATGTCCAGGTAGACATCACCATTTAGCAATTCGGGCAGCTCAAAAGGACCAACTATTTGTCCGTTCAAAATTCCGGTCCACATGTTTATTTTAAATCGGTACTGGGACCGGTCTTGCCTCATCAAATGCGGGATCTACATGCCCTTCATGTAAGTTATGCATGTTCATGTAGCCATCCTTTTTGAAGGTTGACTCATCTGACCATAAAATTTTCGTCAAGAAAAGTGGGTCTTCCCTGTTCTCCTCCAACATCGTTTGACAAAAATTTACTCGATTTTGGTAGTCCCCCGGTTCTAGTTTCTGTACTCGTTGTACGTGGTATGGGTGCCCAAGTAACACGAAAAGCCCTCTAACTATCTTTTTCTATACCTATGCAGAGCTTAAAGCCCGTAAAAGCTCGTATATAAGTTTGCCACACGTCTTAAGGCTTTATATTGGCACTCCAAAATCATTCCAACACTCTAAAGCCGCATAGCGGTCAGATATTGGAATAATTCAATCCAGTTTTGCGACTCTTAGTGGATTCAAGTGCCATCGGCCGTATAGTGGCATTAATCTGTCGTAATATCATGCCAAAAGCCGCGTAAACTCATGAAGTTATACATAATAAATGCCTAAAGCCGTACATTAGCACAACAGTATGCCTAAGGCCTCAAGCCGTATTTGCATCCATTTTGATGCATTTGTCAACCATTAGGCAGCCATGAGAATGAAAATATTTGAGGTTATCTTATTATTTCTAAAAAAAGGGGACAAGTGCGAGTTGAATTCGCGTGAAGAGGGTTCCGTACGATGTTACCTATCATGTTTTTTTTAAATCTGACTTAAATTTGTTTGTGCTAACTAAAAAAAGTATGAATGGTCCCTGATTGGAGAGGGATATTACTAAATATAAAGTTTCCATTAAGAAAAAAAAAAGGAAAAAGTTTTAACAGAAAAATAGTATGAAAAAAGGAATTCAACAACATATAAATCATATATATTTTTCAATACCTTTATAATATTCACATATCACATATTATTTGGAAAGCGAGGGTTTTTTTTTTCAACTTCAAGGATCTCCAAATTGTAGTATAATGGTGGCACCATTTCGTTAATATTTTATTATGCATATATATCAACATTCTAATCTATTTCCTCTAAGAGAAATAATCCTTTGTGTTATGCTGGCACTTCAATTTAAACTCCTCAAACAACTATAACTACTAATAATAAGCCAACAAAACTCAAATTATGCTCGGAATGTACAATTATTTTATCATTTCACACATTTTTTCCTCAAAAACTACAATAAATCGAAGGTGCGTGAAAATTTTCAATGGAAACTATACAGACATTCACAGTAAAAATCAAAGCGCAGTAATTTAAGCACAGAATTATAGTTAAACTAATACTAACACTTTATAATTTATATTTTTATAAAATAAATATGGTTGTCAAGTCACTTCACTCTCACCTGCCATCGTCGTTCATCCATTGACATAAATGAATCACGTTTAATTGATAATATCACCTTTGCCGTGGTGTTAGAGATAATTTTGCAATGACACTGTAAAAATAGTTTCATGCCGTTGGCCGTATATTTGACAGATACAATGCTATTGGCCCTTTGAATGACCATTATGAGTCTTTTCTAATGCCGTTGGCCCGTATTTTGACAACAGCAGTGCTTTTTTGCGGCCTTTGGCATGTTGTTTGAAGCAAAAAATGCTCTTTTACGGCCATTCGCCTTTTCATTGTCCAATATAATGTTTTTTTACGGCCGTTAGCCGTAATTAACTCATGCAAATGCCAATGTACGTTCTAAAGCCGTAAAATTTGTGCCCAAATAAGCCGTATAGTAGCCGTATAGCCGTATATATGCCTTTTACACAACCAGTTCAAAATGCTTAAAGGATACAGCAATGCCTTGATTTGGCTGATATGCGGCTTCGACGTGTTTCTTGGGTGAAGATCGTGTTTTTGCAAAATTCGATGGGCTGTACTTTTGGGCACTCACCGGAGTAAGGAATAAGCACCGGCTTATTTCAATATCCCTTACCGAAGTACTTGGGTCTTCTTCGACAGCTTCTAGTACGACTGGATTGTTGGGTCTTCCTTCACCATGTACTTGGTTCGGCAAGCGGCCCTCTGCGCTGAGTAGTCGGTGGATATTTGCAAACACTCGATGATCAGGGTGACGAGCAGCGTTTGGGTACTTCTCGCGATAAAGTCTGGCTGCAGCATTGCCTTGTGGAAAGCTTTGGGGACATTAGAATAGTTTTTAAGTTAATAAGAAAAAATAATTCCAAACTAGGAGTTTTACAAAAACATTAAAAAATACTCAGATTCCAGCAATAACTGACCAAGTGTCATACCATTCTGTAATCTTTATTAAGAGGGCCAACTTTTGGCGTTACTTGCCAGACTTGCGTAGTACATTTTTTTTTTCAGTACAGTCGGTTGAATCTGAGCAAATTGGTTATTTTTAACTTTATTTCTTTTAAAACGTCTAATTTTCACCCGAACTGGAGCAGTTTGTTTTAAAATTTTGATGACAATAAACAGAAGGACTATTCAGGGTCACATAACAAAAAAAAATAATTGGAAAATCTTAAGATTTGTGGCAACAGGAGTCAAAAGACTAATGCAGTTTGTAGAATTTCTGTTTTTTTTATAATTGCCCATATTTTTTTAAACATGCAAGTTAGATTTTTTTTTATATTTTTCTGATAACTGGTGTGAGTTGCCTTGCCATCCGGTTCCGGCTTGACGTCGACTTTTGGGACACCCTGTATATCGCGTTGTCAAGATCGGGTTGCGGAGAAAATCAGTATATATTTCTGCCGCAAGAATATTCAACTATGAGTATCATTAACACAAAAGTAATTTAAAATATATTCTATCAAAACAATTCTTAATCGCGATCATAATAATAGAAATTGACGCGTACAAAGTCGCGGGCAACAGCTAGTGTATATTACATATTATTATTATTGTTTAAAATACAATACTTTATGGTGTTATAGATATTAGCACAAACTTAGTATCCTCCAGACACCGTAGTCAGTACAAAATCGGTTCGGCAAAATGGTCCAATAATCCCCCCGCTCTCACTGCACTTCACGCCCCGCAATGTTGCAAGCTTTAACCCATCGCCAGTCTGCAAATGTATATTTTCTACCAAACTCCTATTAATTTCTACCAAACTTCTAATAATTATTTAATATGTTCTTTTTCTATATTTGAGAAAAAACATGAAATATTTAATGCTTTTAAATGATAAGATAATAAAAAAAATATATTAAAAATAAATCAACAGCTTTAATAGTTTTTTAACTTATGAGTAAAAATAAAATTTCTGAAATATCAAAATGTTCTTTTTTTATATTTGAACATAATCGTGAATTATTTAACGCTTCTAAATAATAAGATGGATAATAAAAACACGTATGTTGTCAGGTTTATGGCATTCGTAGTTGAATTACAGCTAAGAACTCCAATATCTTCAAGAGCTATGCAATTGCCTTGATCCGAAGCTTTTATCCCTAAATTGCAGAATACTTTGCAGTATATACCCTTAAATTGTTTTGCATTTGGTTTGTCGTTCAATCCACCACGCATAGCGTATATAAAACAGTAATAACTTTTAGATACAAAATATTATAAAAACTATTAATATTTAGACACATACATATTATTTAAATACAATTAACTAGCTCTTCACCCGCGTCTTCTTTCACGTAGGTACACATATATCACTGCTTACCCTTTTTCGAATTTATCGTATTTAGATGTATAATTTATATACCTTCAAAGTTTCATCCAAATTCCTTTAGTAGATTTTGTCTGAAAGCGTAACAATCACATCCACACAAACTTTCACAATTATAATATTATAGTAAGATACATATTTATATGTATAATATTACGCATATACAGATAGGTATATACTTCAAATATAGTGCAAATAAACCTTCGTGGGTATCTTTTAAAAGTCTTCTGATTCCAGATTTAGTTAAATCAAAATATTTTTCTTCAAAATGCTCGGAGCAAATGCGTGAGCTTGAGGTGGGTTTCCAATACTCATCAATTTTAGCTTTTTGTATAATTCTTACCCACGGAGCTCGCCTGCTTTCGTCTGCAGGAAATCTAAAATACCCAAAAGTACTTATTTTTCACCAATTAGAATTTCTACCTAAACATAATATTCTTATGTTGAAAATGGTAGAAAATACAAAGTTCGACGCTTGCAACACTGACATGGCGGCGTAAAAAAATTCGTAATTTAAACAAAATTTAATTGCTTTCAATCATTGAAAGTAAGTGGAAAATAACAATAGTAACCGGTGAAA
The DNA here is from genome assembly GCA_963576735.1 of Bedellia somnulentella. NCBI lineage: Eukaryota > Metazoa > Arthropoda > Insecta > Lepidoptera > Bedelliidae > Bedellia > Bedellia somnulentella. Next base: position 11,657,518 of record OY755171.1, read on the forward strand.
TGTGATTCCCAGTCCTTTAGCTTTGATATTTACTCTATTTCGACAATATGGTAGTACGTAAGTCGTCATTATGAATTTTTTTGTGGAGCTGTTTTGGCTTGTCACTTTTAAAGCTTCTAACCGACTGAGTGCGCGGGTGCGTGCGTTGCGTTGGTATGCAAGAGAAACCAATGAAATAGGACTATCGATGCGGCCGTGAGCGGATTCTGGGTACTCTTTATTCTATGGATATTAGTTACTGTGATTTATATAGATATATTGAACCTTGTACTCTCGATTCATCAATCGGTTATCGATTACTGTCATTCCTTCAATATCATTCGATATTCAATACCCATCACTAATTTTTGCATTAGAAAAAATAACAAATAACCTGAATGCACAGACTAGTGTTGCCGGATAATCGATTGTGTATCGATTATAATCGATTATGCAAATGAGGCCCAAATAATCTAATAATCGATAGTATTATCGATACTATCGATTATATCGATACTATCGATTATTAGATTATAATCGAAGAACGATATGATCGATTATGATCGATTAATCGATTATAATTGTAATGTAATCGATAATAATCGATATTATCGATTAATCGACTAATCGATTATAATCTAATAATCGATTAATCGATTATATCGTCATTACATTATAATCGATTAGTCGATTAATCGATTATAATTGTCAATTTTTCACACTGTGATAAAAATACAATATATATAAAATAAAATACATAAACTTTATATAAAATATTATATAATATATAAATATAATCTTTACTATTGATTATTATGTAAAAACCTTTATTTTACCATCTTTTCCCCACTCAACCACCAAAAGTGGCTATGGAATTTATAATTCCTTGGCTCTGGCTACCCCTTCTAAGAAATTATAGCTGTGAGTATATATATGTATCGATTAATCTACGATAAAATCATTTATATTTTTATTTATTCTATTTTTATCACAGTGTGTAAAATTTACAATTATAATCGATTAATCGACTAATCAATTATAATCTAATGACGATATAATCGATTAATCGATTATTAGATTATAATCGATTAGTCGATTATATCGATTATTATCGAATACATTACAATTATAATCGATTAATCGATCATAATCGATTATATCGTTCTTCGATTATAATCTAATAATCGATAGTATCGATATAATCGATAGTATCGATAATACTATCGATTATTAGATTATTTTGGGTGAGCATAATCGATTAATCTATAATCGATTATCCGGCAACACTAGCACAGACTATAAAGAGATACAGATCCACAATCATAACTTGGCCGGCGGCGACTCTGGTACTACTGTCGCCATTTTGAAATTTCGGCCTGTCATTGTCAGTTAGTTCTTAACTAAATAAAAATTATAGGGTGACCTACGTGTATAATAAATTATCACTTTCATTAATATTTTTTGTAGTGGAAACTTTTTTTCAAAGACAATTATTTTTATGATGTATCTTTGCTTATTGATAAACGCTTTTATTTCCAGTGTTCAATATAAAAATTCATGAAAACTATTATTTATATTGTTAAATTTTATCTAAGTAGACTACCACCGTCCGAAAAGTTGTGCGCGCATCGATAGTCATGCGGTACGGGTTACGGGAAGTGGGGAAATGCTCCTGAATAAGATTTCACTTCGTATACACTGATGCGTGGGTTCTAATCCTAATGCGGGGATGTACCAATGTGTCATTTCTTAAGTCATAACTGTCTGACATATAAAAATACAAGGCAAATACGACGTGATAGCTTAACGGGTAGAACACCGGTTAACGTGCAAGCGTCTAGTGTTCAAATCCCGAATCGGGCCTACAACAAGTTGTCTTTTCTAAAGTCATATGTGTGGTTAATTTATCACGGTTGTTAACGGTGAGGGAAAAATCGTGAGGAAACCCACATGGCTGAGTTGTACTTAGTCGTGTGACAGTGTATTCGTGGAAAATGGCGATAGGCCTGCCCCCTATCACGTGAGTATACTGTTCATGCAAAGCGTGGGTACTCTGAACACCAGGTGACAAAGTCACGTGATGATCAGAAGTATTAGTACCTCTGCCAAACCCCTTCGGGGGTATTCGGCGTAAACGTTTATGTTATGTTATATGTAACAAGGTTGTTAACAGCAATAAAAAAGTGCCCATAAATTCACTGACCCTACAAAATGAATGACCCAAACGATATCTGATGTTTAGAATTATTTTTTCTGTGCCACCTTTTTGGGGGATCTATGTGTGAATATGAAATGTAAAAGACAGTACACGACAAGGTAAGCCTTTGATTTACAGGATTAAAAAAATGATTTTATGTAGTTACCCACTTATTAACTCTGAGTGTCACAAGTAACAAATCCTTGAGTATAAAATAATGAGTTTGCAGAGAAGAACCATTGGCAGTGTTATCGCTAAAAGCGATCTCTTCTAGACAACATTTGGGAGGTAAGATAAGCAACACAGTCATTCGGGTAGATATACCAGACAAGGGCAAAAATAAATAAATATAATTAGCTTACATTAAAACGAAGTTGCTTACTTACAATAATAGTTATTACATACATACATACATATACTCACGGCTGTAAATCCCTAGAAGGGGTAGCCAGAGATAAGGAGTTAGAAACTCCTCAGCCACTTTTGGAAAGTTGAGTGGGGTAAAGATGGTAAAATAAAGGTTATTGGTGATGGGTCTCCAACCGCATCGCCCAAAAATCTCTTAAAAGCCCCAATACCGTTAGTCGCCTCTTACTTACACCCACCGGCAGAAATGGGGTAGTGCTAATATAAGCCGACACTACATAGCAAAATAATAATAATATATATATAATAATATAATAATAACTACATAGCAGCTAGTTATTAATGAAATGAATATTATATAATTTGTTTTATTAAGACATTACAATACTGTACTACATAAATTAGCCTGTATGATGTAAAATTATTTCCCTTATAATGGTTAATTTTTATTTACTGGCAATACTAATATCGATGACAGCGACGCCCTTACCGGCCAAGATAAGATTGTGGATCTTTTACTACGTATCAGACGTAGACAGAGAATTACAATAGACATCTGCATATATTTTGTTTCACTCGCACTAGACGGAGAAAATAAATATTAAAAATACTGAGAGTAAGTGAGACATGACCATATAATTTGCTGTCCCTTACTGCTGGCCAAGCCGGCAAAGTACTTTGCTAAACAAACCGTTTGACATTTTCAAAATAAACAAACCGTTTTGAATTGAAAAGCAGAAAAATTAAGAATTTCGTTGTTTTTTTAGTTAATTATTTATGTGAGATCGGTTCTGGCAATAAATAGAAATATAATTTAACATTAGAAATAATTAAACATTCAATAAAATGGTGGTCTATTGTAATTCTCTGTCTACGGTATCAGACGCACAACTCTTGAATAAATTAGTTGGACGTATGAAGTCCGCGATTGGTTGGGGGAAAAAGACGATTAGAAAAGTTGTCGTTTTGAAATATTACATTTGACGCGGGAGCTGGAGGCGAAAGCTTAATTTAAACAGCCCCAATAATTATGCTTTTACTTTTTTCAGTTACAGTTTAAAGGTGAAAAATTAAATAAGACAACACTTCTCTTTTATTTATTGGGTTTATTTTTCAGCTTCTTTTCAAATTTTAACAGAGCTTTTTCTTGCATGATAGGCTTGTTTCTGAAAGCTTTTAATCTTACAATGTCCGTACCATTTAATATTTTATTAATAGTATAACACCAATTATGTATGGCCAATTTAATTGTAGTGGCAGTGAAGGCTTGAACACAAATAAATGCACATTTATCTTTTACAGTGTCAAAAATTGTTATTGAGAGTTTCTCTTCATGTGCATGAGAGTCCAAAAATAAGTTAGTTTGTTCAAAAATTGTGCCAAAAACTTTCACCAAATGGTCAGATACATACATGAGGCTCTTTTTTTACTATTAAATTCTTTATGAGAATTGATGTAAGATCCAGCTTACACTGGTTACACTGGTTTTTTTAAGTATTTTTCTTACAACCCAGCCAGCAGTGTAAGTTCGAGCGTAAGTAATTAAGCATTCACGCCTTGCCATACTTACAAGATTTTCCGGATCATTGCTAAGATTACAATATCTTTTTGAATCACTGCTCTTGGTTTTAGTTTCATTTTCAGTATCATTATTAACAAATAGTGATTGCATTTTCATTACTTGATAACAGGATTCATCTTCACAATTAAAAGAGTTATTATGAAATCGGATGAAACCTGTTATCAGCAGTGATTTAAAAGTATTGCTGAAACTGTGGCAATTTGGATTGGTGTTTCGCAAATTGTAGGCTCTAACCTTCCCAAAAAAAAAATCCAAACCATCTGAATTAAAATATCTGCGACGCATACATTTCAAGCCTTTTGTCTCAAAAAATTGCCACAGTTTCTGAAAACTTTGCAGAGTGACAAGCCAGTTTTTCACACTTGGTACAGAAACATCTTTTTTTTAAATTAATAAACCTAAGATTTTCTAACTTCCTTATTGCTTCTTTCCAAAACTCATGGTGTATGGAAGTTTTTGTTACTTATGTTCGTAGCACTTTCCCTTTACTTCTTTTGTTCCATTTACTGGCTCCGTTCACACTATCAAATAGTTTGTCTAGAAAAGCCACTAGCCGGCTTGTATTTAATAGTGTTTCATTTCCACTGCAAACTAAAACAAAAATCGTTACCTTAGTACATAGTTATTCTACTATTAGGTTCCAAATTTAATATTATGACGCTGACGATATGAAAGTATTTATGGTTGTCAACAATGCTGCTGATGCTTTGTGTCTACAAGAGGATCTCTGCAGACTAGACCATTATTGTGTAAGTAACAAGTTAGACCTAAATGTCTCTAAGTGCTTTTGTGTTACTTTCTCTAGAAAGAGATATTTGTTCGAAGCTGCTTACACAATCTAAGGTCAAAATTTAGCTAGGGCACTTTCATCGTGTGATCTAGGTGTCAAGTATGATAGCAAATTACTATTCGATCAGCATATAGACAACATTGTTAGTAAAGCATCCAAATCTCTTGGTTTTATTATGCGAGCTTCTAAGCCTTTTAAATCAATGAAGACTGTAAAGCTGCTGTACTGTGCGTATGTTCTCGTAAGTCATCTTGAATATGCCAGCCAGATTTGGAACCCTCAATACGTGGTTTATATAAATAGGCTGGAGAAGATTCAGAGAAAGTTCACACGCTACATCGGATTTAAATTTAAGATTCCCTACACCGACTATGAGCACCGATGTGAACGTCTCCATCTCCTTCCCCTTAAACTCCGTAGGACAGTGGCTGATGTTATTTTCTTTTTAAAAATAATAAGAGGTTACATAGATTGTCCGGAGCTGTTACAGATAGTAAACATCAATGTTCCAACCAGACCATCTAGGAAATTTAAAACCCTCCACGTACCTGCATGCAGCACCAACTTCCGGGAAAACTTCTTTTCCATACGCACAAGTAATACAATTAACAGTCTTTGCAACTCAAACGAGGTCGATATATTTGGCAGTAGTTTTGAAATAGTTAAATCAACTTTTATACGCAATTTTGTATCTTCTTTAGCGCAGCGGTAGTAGCAGTTAACTATAGAGTATGCTTATCATGTTTTCTATATAGTTATACCTTTATATTGTTTTATTATTATTATTTTTTTATATTAGGTACATCCTATTATATGTTATGTATGATTAATTATATGTATAAAAAATAAACAATTGTTAGCATAATTATGAGTGTACAACCTTGTGCTTTTCATTATTATTAAGTTTTGTAACAGTGAAAACTGATAATTGGCTTTTAGATATACTTTTAAGTTGCTAATTAATTATAACTAGCTGTAAGTTTTCCATAATTATAAAATAAAATAAATAAAAAAATAAAAAATAAATTATTTAAGGCCGACAATGAACTAAGCTAAGGGACTGAAACAATATCATCACAAACAAATACCATTAGTTTATTAGCTTTTAAGGGATGCTCTATTATAAACAACGGACAAAGTTTAATACTTACGAGTTTCTGATACCAATGCCAAAGCTCCGGCCATTGTGTGACTAAAAACTTGAACACAGTTTTTAACCTGAAATATAAAACAGTTAGTTTATGTAAATGTAAAAATACAAATGTAGTTTTAAAAAATATTTATGGATGAAATAACTAACCTTCATCTTTTTTATTTTTTCTGAAATGATATGCTCATCATTTAATTTATGCAGGCTTCTGGTCTCAGCATGTCTGCAGTCAATCTAGTAGACATCGATAATATCAGACCACTTGGCAATCTCACCCTCAAATTTAATGTCTTGTAAGAAAATTGTACCTTATTCCTTTAATTAGGTGTGGAGGATCGAATAAAATATTTAATTTATGACAACCAATTTGAATTATATCATCTGCAATGAAAAAATATTTTTTAATATGATTTACTTGAAAAAACACAAACATTGTAAATCTTTATTCGAATTCAACAAAAGGACAAGGTGCTCAATTTGATACAAAACTTTCTTTTTCATGTTTGTTACTGAATTACTTGAGAACACCTGTTCACTTTTCTACCCATGGGTGTCATTCAAGGCGACTTAGAGTTTGTGACCTTTGATGGTTAATGGGCGATGCACTAGCAACCCATCACCAGTGGCCACATATCAACATCCATTCCCCTTTATTATTTGCTAAACGTGGCTGATGTGATGAGTCTTAGATTCAAAGGCTTCAACTACCCCATTATGGGATTCAAAAGCCGTGAGTGCATATGTATATATGGTTCTGGGGTTCATTATTGTTCTAAAAGGAGGATTCTTTCAAACTATTAATAAATATAAATTTACCAATGCTTTCTTCTGAAAGTATCTGCTCTCGCCTTGTGTCCTGCTAAAGGCTTTTCAAAGCCGATTGAAAGGCTGTGCCTTGGTCTGATATTAGTACTATTGGTATAAGTCCAGTGTCTCCAACAGCTTCTACTATTTTTTTTATTATATTTTTTTACACAACCAAATAAACCAACCATTAACTACAAAAGTAATTCAATTCAATTCAATTTTTGTTTAAGTGGCTTCAATCGTGTTTGCCACAATTATTTCGCCAATGTCAAGTGAGATGCAAGAAAGTCACCTTATGTGAGTTTGGCCGGTGAATTTATTTATATATATATATCGAATGAACATACTTGAAGACTCTCGAGTTAACACGAATCTAGAACAAAAATTAGTAAATTGGACAACACAAAATACATAAGATGTAACATACGTGCCATAAAATAGGACAACACAATTAATTTACAATTTTAAGTTATTACTGAATATAAAACGGCACAAAGTAGAAAAAAAGGGAGAATCAACTAAGGACAACAGATATTTCATATTAGTAGGGAGAGGAATAGACGGAGGGAGATTTTCATAAAGGGAAGGAGATAATTGACAACCAAAGAATAAATGGTCGACAGAGCCCTCAGCCAGACCACACTCGCACAGCGAATGATCTCTCACCCTGATCTTTGCAAGAAAAACTGGAGTACATGCATGACCAAGACGCAGTCTAGTAATTGTGGATAGAACCCATCTATCAATATTATGAAATCGGCGTCGAGTGAACCATGGCCGTGATGGGATTTGAGGTTGAATATCGCCGTAGTGGATTCCTTTTATCAATTTCGAGCGGTTCCATAAATTCTGCCAAGACTCTAACATACGAGGTTTCGCCAAAGCGCAAAGATCGTGAGCATATATGAATGGATGACGAACGGGAGCTGAAACGGCTGCGTTTTTCGCGTAGGAATCAACAGCTTCATTATCACTAATACCTGAGTGGGAGGGTATCCACACCAAAACAACGTCCAGGCCACGTTGTAGACAGTCATATAAACAATCTCTTATGTCCAGAATAAGAGGAAATTTGGTCTTGGATCGAAAAGGATTTGACGTAATCGTTTCTAAGACAGATAAGCTGTCTGAGAATATGACAGCCTTAGAAATATTATGAGCCAAAATATATTTCACCGCTTCCAATATAGCGAGAGCTTCTCCAGTGAACACTGATGATTGGGGATGGGATGAAAAGCTTAGGACAATTTTGAATTTAGGGATCCATACAGCTGAACCAACGTTTTCCATATTGGAGGACTTAGATGCGTCTGTAAAAAAGTACAGCCATCCTTTCCACCTGGAAGAGCAAAATTCCAAAAAAAGAGAGTTAGCACCTGGAGAATTTTTTGTAATACCTAAATTACAAACGACGTGAGGGGAGAATGTCAGGGAAGGAAACGAGTGCCCAAAAAGCGGGTTCCCAACTGACTGATATACTGGAGGCGAAAGATCACATAAAAAATTAAAACTTTTAACTATGGGTGGAATATTATCACTATTTACTAAAATGTTAGATAGAACTCTCAACTTCGGGAGAAGTGGGTGGGAAGAATTTTGAAAAACTTTAAAAACAAAACGGTCTGAGAGAAATTGGTGTCGAAGGCTTAAAGGAGCATCACAACATTCTACTTGCATAGCATTAATAGGAGTTGTTTTCATAGCACCCAAGATTATGCGTAAACAGCTCGCCTGGAGGCGAGTCCATTGTATAAGGGAAGACTTCAATACCGGCAGTAGTAGAAATGAAGCGTAATCAAATTGGCTACGAACAATAGCATTATATAAAATTTTGAGAGTTTGCGGATGAGAACCCCATCGTACACCAGAAAGAGCTTTTAGAACATTTATACCCTTTTCACATTTACCAGCTACATAGTTGAAATGCGCAACACCGTTTAACCTAGAGTCTAGGACAACCCCTAAGAACTTCACCTTATTAACAACATGGATTGGAGTATCTTTAATTAATATGTTTACGTCAGGGATAACTCGTTTTCGTGTAAAAACAACGGCGCTACTTTTAGAAGGAGACAGAGAAAGACCTCGGTCTAGTAAATATGAATTTAAGTAATTTAAAGCAGTATTCATTTTATGCGCAGCATCCTCGGTGGACTTGGACGCAGTGTAAAGACATATGTCATCCGCATACTGCAATACCTCACAAAATCCACTCACGCTTTGATCAAGGTCGTGTGTATAAATACTGAACAGAAGAGGACTGAGCACTGATCCCTGTGGGAGACCCCTCCAGACCGTTCTTTGACATACAATACTCCCATTATCTCGTATCAACAGAATCCTATTTACTATCAGGTTGCATATAAAGTGTGTGAGCCTCATAGGGATATTCAGATATAGCATGACCTGCCTGAGCACCTGAAGCAAAACATTGTCATATGCAGCATTAATATCGAGAAAAGAGCCCAACAGGTATTCTTTTCGACCAAAAGATGAACGGATGTCTGTAGTTAGAACAGCTATGCTATCCATAGTCCCCATTCCCTTTCGAAAACCAAACTGTGACTTGGCTAAAATACCTTGGCTCTCCAAAAACCATTCCAGCCGGTTCTTAAGAAGATGCTCAGAAATCTTCAAAAGAACAGGAGATAACGCGATTGGGCGGTAGGACGAAGACTCAACTGGACTCTTGCCATTCTTAAGTAATGGGATGACAATCTGTGACTTCCAAGAATCAGGAAGAGAACCAGACATAAAAAAGCTGTTAATTAAGTTAAGGTACATTACTTTAGTACTATCATTAGATTTATAAATGAAGGAATACGGAATTCCATCCACTCCAGGAGCTGAGTCGGATAAGCCACTCAAAGCTGCGGATAGTTCAAGTAGAGTAAAATTTTGGTCAAAAGTACTATTGGAAGAGAAATTAAGAGGAATAGGGAGTAGGTCAAGAGATGGAACTGAAGGAGGAGCTATTTTGTCTATAAAATTATTGAGCCACAAAGATGAGTCATTTGAGGAAGGAGAGGTGGAGGATATGCCTTTTCTGAATTTTTTCAGTTGCTTCCAAACTACGGATGGGGGAGTTTTAGGTGAAAGTGACTCACAGAAAGATCTCCAACCACATCTTTTTTTCTTATTTAAAAGTCTTCTAGTAGCAGCAGCAACTTGTTGGAATTTAACATAATTTTCAAAAGACATATTACCAGCAAAAGCCAGTTCGGTCTCATATCTTTTGCTCACTGCATTTGAGCATTCACCATCCCACCAGGGAGGAGAGGAATATTTTTGTCTTCCAGTTTTAATGGGGAATGATTCATCAGCAGCTGATTTAATTCCATCAACAAACCTATTGTAAACTTCAATGGCATTACTGTTGGACACGGGTGGCAGAGAGGAGATCTTGGATTCCAAAGAGGAAGCATATTCAGACCAGGCTATAGGAGAAGATGGCAGTCGATATTTTAACAGGGGGTTGGGATCTGGTGGGGGTGGGGAGTTTGAAGGGAAAGAAATGATGATAGGGAAGTGATCACTACCACAGGAATCAGCGAGAGTCCTCCATGAGATAGAGGAAGCAATAGAAGGGGAAGACAAGGAAAGGTCTACAGCACTCTTCCAGTTTTGTGAGGGGTTTACTCTCCGAGTCGGAGAACCATCATTCAAAAGGCAAATGTTAAGGTCATGAAGCATTTCCAAGAAAGTGAATGAGATAGGGTCGCAATAGTAGCTACCCCACATAGTGTGATGAATATTAAAATCACCCATCACAATAACGGGGGAAGGAAGGGAAGAGAGAATGTTCTTAATTTCAATCACAATGGAGTGAGAAGGTGAGTATATATAAAGAGAAACTACAGTAAAATCTTTCAACTTTACTGCAACAAAATTGAATCCATTACTGTGAGAAGGTATTTGCATTAGTTGATAAGGATTATTATGTTTGATGAGGATGGCACAGCCACCCCATCCATCATCCCTGTCATCCCGTAGACATGAATATCCTGGCACTCGTACATGAGAACCAGGAATTAACCATGTCTCAGAGAGGGCAAAGACAACAGGAGAGAATTGTTGTGCTAAAAGAGAGATTTCATATTTCTTGTGTCTAAGACTTTTCATGTTCCACTGTATGAGGTTTAGACCCATTATTAATAAAAGGGGCAAGATTCGATAGTAAAGAGGCAACGTGGTTCGGTATAAATTCATCACACTTGTTAAGCAAGTTGATGAGAGTTGATATTAAAAGTTCTATGAGGTTTTCATTGTGAGGAAGAGAGGAATTTGATAAACCGCAACCATTTTTCAGAGAAGATGGGGGGTCAGAAACTATGGCTTGATGAGCTGCCCGATCATACCCTTTTTGCATAGGAGTCCGGGGCTTTGGAGAATGGAAAACAGTTTTTTTATATGATACCTGTGGTGAAGATGGAGAAGGAATAATTGGAGACAAAGGCGTAGGGGCAAAAAGGGTTGATGCAACATCAGCATATGACCTTCTCACAGCAGGAATTCTTGATGATGCCTCAAAGTAAGAGATAGAGTCCTGTGACATCAATAATTTAATATTTTTTTGGCGCTGTTGCTCTGGGCAATTTTTATGTGTGGCAGCATGGTTACCTGAACAGAAAAGACATGATATCTTATCTGACATCAGGTCACAGCTATCACTAGAATGCTCTCCTAGACATTTAGAGCAGCGTTGTTTGGACCTGCACTGTGCTTTGATGTGACCAAAACGACAACACTTCAAACATTGAATAGTTGGAAGCTGGTAAATTTCTACAATCAATGAGTTTTTGTAGCTAAAAACTCTTTCTGGTAATATTTGCCCTTGAAAAGTTATAACTACTGACTGAGTGGGTACCCAGGACACTAAACCCTCATTAGTGACCTTGCGATTCAGTCGCCTTGCCTTCAAAACTGTACCGCAACCTGTTGGCAACTCAAGCGAATCCACAAATTCATCCATGTTCCATTCTACTGGAACACCACGTACCAGACCCATCTTCATCACACTAAAGGAAGGGATTGTAGCCTTTAGTTTGTTACTTGAAAGAACAGGGTGAGAAAGGAATTCATTGGCAGACTGGGCAGATAAAAACTCTACTGCTACCCTGTTTCTGCCAACACCTTTTATACCATCGTTTTTAATATTTTTTATGTTATTACGGTAAAGTAATTGACCAATTTTGATGGGGCGAATGGTAGTACCGGCTGAGGGATCTGACTCCGCTCGACTTATATGCACTACATATGGACCCTTGTCCGACAAAGAATAATTGTTAATACCCTCAGCTAGTAAGGGGTGAACATATACGGCTTGGATGGATGCATTTGCAATATCCGGGTTAGTTATCGTCTTTTTACTCGTAGGAGCCGGGAGGTCGTCGCTACGTTGCCTTTTTCTGGCCTCTTTTGCTATTGGACTAAATAAATCTAAAGATTCCGTATAATTCATACCATTATCCTCCTGGTCAGGAGGATCTGGTGGTCGAGGAGGAGTTTTGAGGTTATTCATATTTGAACATATGAATAACCTCGGAAATAATAGGAAGGTTAGTTACAAACACTTACCACCACTTAGGAACAGATAAACAAGACAGAAAACAAGTATTTGATAGTTTAAAATTAAAATAACACCAAACGAAAAAAAACACAAGTTTCTTTCAAGCAGTCAAGACAGCGAAAAAAAACAACTACAAAAGTAAACTAATTCAAAATGGCTGACAGTGACAGATGACAAAACAAGCGGAGATGGCTGGGGAAGTAAGGCATGCGGGGGCTGACTGAAGTGGTTGAGTATCATTTTCTCGCTGTCACTTTGTACGTCTAGTTTTTTTTGTATGAAGATTTACGCCCGTGCCTGAATGTTTATCATCTAATCTTATTTTTAGAGTTTCGCAAGATTTAGCTCCAATTATTATTAATACTTAAATTTTGTTTAATAAGTGGACTACTGTTTTTCCTGATCGACGGATGTAAAATTTAAGTGATGTGGAAGTAGTTTCTTGATGAAATCAAAGATTTTATACCCGGCAATGGTTTGTTTACAAATTTTATGACTCTATTTGATATAAGCGGTATAATGTATGCAAAGTTTGATATCGTCTGTGAAAGTTTGTAACTCTGGTTGTTTGCAAGGGTTTATTTTCGGAGATACTGAACCGTTCATAAAAGCGCTTTCACAATATCCAGGAGTACTTTAAGTTGTAATCATTGCGATAAATTTCACAAAGGGCGAGCAGTGATTGAAGAAACCTCGGATATTTTTAAAACTACTAGTACTAAATAAAAATTTTGTTGATTGCAATAAACAAACACGAATTGGTGATCTTAAGGGCCTCCCCGCATTTTGCAGCTATTGCGCTCACTCTTACGTCAAATTTACTGAGAGTGACAGGGACGGAAAAATCGCGCGCGCAGGATAAATGTAGTTTATTTAGTTTTATTGAATAACTATAATGTTTAAATGAAAAGTTAAACATCAAAGTTACAGATCTTAAAGCTACGCGTATATAGACACACAATGAGTTCACATGTATGTTATGCCAGTGGAGCCTATACGGTTTTTATGAAAACAAAACATGTTCCAATTCAATTTTTTTCATCATATTTATCAACAAATTATTAAAATGTAAAACATCAAATTTTAACGCCATGAACTAATCACCAACATATATTTTATTCATGTCATATCAATATCATCAAATCAGACTTTATAGAATTTCAAAACAATCAATATCAACCTATTTTTCCGGGGACGCCCTTAAATGAAATTATTACGATAATATACTAAATAAACCTATGAATCTCGATATTATATTAAGAACCTACTAAAACAAAGGTCTTTGAAATAACATTGAAGGTCAAATACTGTTACAGTTTTTTTGATAAATAACACTAATCTTAGCTTTATTTGATTTAATTTCAAGAAAATATTCTTTAAAAACATAATATCTCGAAATGGTTTTATAATCAGCATCACTTTTGTAAAACTTTGCATACCGAATTATAATTGAACTACATGTACTGCCCATACCGACGAGCAAAAATATTTCTCTTTATTGGATTGGAATTTGGATCCATTGTACAATACGTTTAGCGAACATAATTGACAGCAATAATAGACATAAATACTATAGAAAAAGTTTAATAAACATCAAAAATATAAATTAAAGGTGTAGCTTATTTAGTATTAAACATTTTAGTAAGAATATTCCTTGAAAACCACTTAAACTTAAAACTAGCGCAGTGCGTACATTTTACAATTAAACATATTTTTTCTAAAACTTGAGACGTTCGAGACAAACACTCGTTAGCATACATTGCAGTTCTCGTAAATAATACAATAAACACGTAATCGAAAAAACAACTCTTGACTTTATCGTTATGAGACTATTTAATCAATTGGTTAAACCCACATAGGATCCAAAATACTTTATATATATATAAATATACATAAAAGCGAAAAAGCTATTAAACTTTATGTATAATAAGAAAAGGCCTTTTTCAATTACTAACGCCCGATTTCTGAATTGAGTATTCCAGCTGAGAACAACTTAAATAACGTTGTGTCGCATTGACATCTTAACAACTGAATGAGACAAAACGATACTTAAGTCGTTCTCAGCTTGAATACTCAATTCAGAAATCGGGCGTTAATAAATATCCATATACATGTCATTTTCAATCACCAATTAATAAATAAATACATACAAATTATCCATAGAAGCATTTCCGATGAATGAAGTTATTTGTGAGAGTTTTTATTTGTTTTCATATCAACCTGTATTCTCCCCTCAGTTGCGCAATACTTGCGCATTATAAACACGTCTATTTTATGAAGATAATCCTATACAACTAAACAAGACAAATCTAGTTTGTCTTTGTGTTAAGTCTGGCTTAAACATGCCTTAATATTTTAACACAGAAAACTAATACGTTCAAATAAAAAAAAACAGCGAATAAATAGAGATGAACACTAAAAACCATGAAATAAACCAACTAGCTGAAGGAATAATGGTTAGTCACTGGTATCATTTCATTCTACCAATGGCGATGCATGTTAGGAAGTCACGAAGGAATTGCAAAACATTTTAAGACAGTTATTGATGAAAATAGTTGATATGATATATAATGTTAACAATTAATACAACGAAAATTACATCATTTTGGTGTCACGTACATATTCCTTAATGGACATTAAAAACACTTCTATATCCTATCTATTATATATTAAAATCTAGTCGTACTCGTAACATAGTATAGTTCAGAGCGAACATTAAAATCACTTGAGATTCTAACTTTTTTCAGATGTTAAATTAGCCTTAGCACAGTTACTCAGAGCGCCGCCTGCGGGGCAGGTGACGGCACGATAGGTACAGCGCATGAATTTAACAAAAAACTATCTGACCATTTTGCAGTAATATTCACATTTCCTATTGGACCATATATGAAAACACTTCTATATCATATTTCTTTATTACATGTTACAAATGTAGTCGCAATGTTTACAGCACGGCCGGCGTTGTCCCGTACGTCTTGATGAGGTGGTAGCAGCGCAGCAGACGCCCACGGTATCCAATATGGTGCAGCACGTGAATTCAACAAAAAAAACAATAGACTATTACGAAGTAAGATTCAAATTTCTCATTGAATAATACATAAAAAACTTTCCTATTTCTTTGTTATATGTTACAACACAGTTTATGAATTACGAGCGCGGCCGGCGCGGTGCCGTAGGTCTTGATGAGGTGGTAGCGCGCGGTCTCCGAGGAGGTACAACGTTTAAAACACTTAGATTCCATATTTTTTTATAAGATGTTGGGAGTATTCTAAGCACAGTATGTAAGTTCACAGCGCGGCCGGCGCGGTGCCGTAGGTCTTGATGAGGTGGTAGCGCGCGGTCTCCGAGGAGGTACAACGTTTAAAACACTTAGATTCCATATTTTTTTATAAGATGTTGGGAGTATTCTAAGCACAGTATGTAAGTTCACAGCGCGGCCGGCGCGGTGCCGTAGGTCTTGATGAGGTGGTAGCGCGCGGTCTCCGAGGAGGTACAACGTTTAAAACACTTAGATTCCATATTTTTTTATAAGATGTTGGGAGTATTCTAAGCACAGTATGTAAGTTCACAGCGCGGCCGGCGCGGTGCCGTAGGTCTTGATGAGGTGGTAGCAGCGCAGCAGCCGCGCGCGGTGTCCGAGGCGGTGCAGCGCGGCGGCGGCGCGGGCCAGCATGCCGGCGCGCTCCCCGCCCGACGCCA